>CACRXE010000061.1:5000-605000 GCA_902685375.1 Neostethus bicornis | reverse complement strand
GGCCCCTGACCGTGTGTGTGGGGGCGAGTTCTGCTCAGGTCCCACGTACGCAGATGGGTTGTTGTTTCTGTAAGGAGGCAGTTCATGAGGTCGACCAGCTGTTGTGTGCTTCTCACGGGTGTTATCCACAGATGATGGTAGGGGTTTAATTTCCTGACCATCAGCTGGCCACGGTGGCAATCGTCAGTCTGGTCTGCCCACGATTGTGGTGGTGGGGGCAGCTCGTTGATTTTGTCAGGTTGTGGCAGTGGCTGTAATCCATTGTATTGTTCGTGGCATTTCGGTTCCTCTTTTGGGCCTGAAGGGGGCGTTATTCCTGTGGAGGGGGTCGTTTGGGAGGCACCGTCCGAGCTCATGTTCCTCTGTTGGTCACCCGGTGGTGATCAGGCCGCGCGCTGATTCAGGTAGGGCGGAGGGGCGGAGTCCAGTGTGTGGTCCAGCGAGGGTCCCCAACCACCTTCCTGCAAAGAGGGATACAGTTTTTTTTTCATCACTTTAACATTTGCAACCTCCTCAGAAGGCTTCTCTAACTCTTTCTTTGCTCTATTGTGTTTTTTTTTTTTTTTTTTTTTTTTCACACTTTATCTCTTGCTCTTGTCAACTCTTCACATAGTTTCGTCAATTGTTCTTTGCTAAGAGACCCTCCTTTGGGGAAGCCACATTTTTCACGCCACCACTGAACATATGTACATGCCCGTTCCCCATACTTTTCTTTCATGAACAACATTGTGTTTGAGGCAGGTTGCCCTGGCGTCTGCTCCACAGCTGTAGTATTACCCATTACTGCTTTACTTTGTTAGTTAGACAGAACAGAGCTTCCGAATAGCCGCACCAGGTCTTGCTATACCCTTATAGCCTCACTGGATCTTGCTAAACCCTATGAATAGCCGCACCAGGTCTAGCTATACCCTTATAGCATCACTGGATCTTGCTAAACCCTATGAATAGCCGCACCAGGTCTAGCTATACCCTTATAGCATCACTGGATCTTGCTAAACCCTATGAATAGCCGCACCAGGTCTAGCTATACCCTTATAGCATCACTGGATCTTGCTAAACCCTATGAATAGCCGCACCAGGTCTAGCTATACCCTTATAGCATCACTGGATCTTGCTAAACCCTATGAATAGCCGCACCAGGTCTAGCTATACCCTTATAGCATCACTGGATCTTGCTAAACCCTATGAATAGCCGCACCAGGTCTAGCTATACCCTTATAGCATCACTGGATCTTGCTAAACCCTATGAATAGCCGCCTCAACCCCAGGCATAGAAAAGGAGAAAAGATAATTAGAAAGAATTAAAATTGGGTAACGAGCAGACACCAGAGCTGCCGAGGGCACTCGACCGTGTTAAATGAAGTTACTTAATGTTAAACCCCACAATTCCTAAACATTTAAACTCTTTAAATTCCCCCCAGAGCTCCAATATGAGCACAAGTTACCACTTTCTAACAATTTAGATCAGAAAAAAATACTTCTCACCGATTGCTTCCAAGACAAGTCCGAAGATGTCGTCACCGTCGACTGGGAGGAAGACTGAAGTCCCTGTATCTCTCTTAAATACTATGCGAGGTTTCAAGGATGAACCTCTAATGGTTCAGGTGGCCAACCCCTTCAGTCCTCGATCCCAGCGAACGAGCTTGACATCCCACTTCTGACACCAAACTGTTGTGGAAAACAATCAGTGAGAATAAACCAAACAGTCGAGTGTCCTTTAACAGAGATTTATTATGGAAACACCGTGAACACGGTGGAGGAATCTGCAGAGACCTGAGTTGCCCAAGGAGCAAGTTTACTTTATACATGCTGATAACAACCTCTTGCGTGTAGCCTGACCTTCATAGATACATCTAGTCTACGAAACACATTAGCGTAAAGATTATTAGGAGATTGTTAGCAATCTTGTGCTTGACCCAAAAAGATGAAAACGCTCTATATCAGATACTAAGGAACAGGCCATTCTGACATACAGTTAAGACAATCTTGCGTCCTGTCATCTGAAACCCATTTTCCCTCTACACCACACAGGAGAAAAACCTTTTTCTGTAATGAATGTGGAAAAACATTTAGTCGAAAATCAAATTTAAACACACACATGAGAATCCACACAGGAGAAAAACCTTTTGTCTGTAATGAATGTGGAAAACCATTTACTGACAAGTCACACTTAAACTCACACATGAGAATCCACACAGGAGAAAAACCATTTGTCTGTGATAAATGTGGACAAAGATTTAGTCAAATACCAATTTTAAACACACACATGAGAATCCACACAGGAGAAAAACCATTTGTCTGTAATGAATGTGGAAAAACATTTAGTCAAATATCAAGTTTAAACTCACACATGAGAATCCACACAGGAGAAAAACCCTTTGTCTGTAATAAATGTGGACAAAGATTTACTGAAAAGTCAAGCTTAAACAAACACATGAGAATCCACACAGCAGACAAAGATTCATCCGTGATTGTGGACAAAATTTAGTGACAACTCAAGCTAAAACCAAAACCTGACAATCTATTCAACTGTGATGATTGAAGAAATAAATATGTTTACAAGTAAGACTTTTACACGTGAGTCGCCACAGTGAAGCAAAACTTGTTTTTGTTTAGTTTGAGATTAATTTTTTCTTAGACAACGTTCTTGTGTTGCAATTAAATTTTTTTTTACTTTTTTTTTAGAAAAGTCAGACATTTTGTTTTCTGCAATGATAATCTGAAACATGGTTGAAGTTTCTGTATTTAAACAATTTGGTTTAATTAGACAAACTAATCAGTTTTTTGTTGATACATAATTTGACATGCAAGTGGAATAAGAGAAAATCCCGGTGCCCATTGCAGCTATGGTAGCTCAGTTGGATAAAAAAAAAGTAAAATTATAGACTATTTTTACTGATTGGCCGTGGTTTCTTGAACAAAAGTGAATTCAGCAGGTTCTGTCTGTACTTGTAAAGCTTCCAGAAATTTCTTTTGTGTCCTGATTCTGTAAGTTGTGGTTTGTTTGAGTGTCTTCATCACGGCTCGAGTGTACTGGAACTGTAATTTTGTTTTTAATACCAGCACTACTGTGCTTTTCTGTTTTGTTTTGTAGTTTTTTATAAATAGATTTTTTGTTTTTTTATTTGCCTGTAACTTTTATGTTTTGTGTGCCTGTAAATTTTTAGTTAAAACCTTTGTTTTTGAATTATTACTAATAAACTTGTAAAAAACATCTTATTATTATGCACCTAAGGACACAATCCAAGTAAGGCAAGGCAAGTTTATTTGTAGCACAATTCATACAAAATGTAATTCAAAGTGCTTCAAAAGAAGGAAAAAAAGAATGCATTAAAATCACAAAACATAGAATCAAAAAGTTTAAAAAAATAAATCAAATCATTAAACAAATAAAATGAGTAATTAATCAAAAGCACAGTTAAACAGAACTGTTTTCAGCCTAGATTTAAACATTGTGACAGTAAAGGCCTGTCTCACGGCCTCAGGATTTTGTTCCAGACTTTTGCAGCATAAAATTGAAATGCAGCTTCTCTATGTTTAGTCCTGACTCTAGGCACCAGCAGGAGGCCGGTCCCGGAGGTCCTCAGAGTTCTAGATGGTTCATAAGGTACTAGCATATCCACATGTACAGTGATGGCCGAAAGTATTGGCACCCCAGCAATTCTGTCCAATAAAACTCAATTTCTTACAGAAAATGATTGCAATCACAAATGCTTTGGCATTAATATCTTCATTTATTTTTCTTGCAATGAAAAAACACAAAAGAGAATGAAAAAAAGTCAAATCAAATATTATTTTACACAAAACTCAAAAAATGGGCTGGACAAAAGTATTGGCACCCTCAGCCTAATACTTGGTAGCACAACCTTTAGACAAAATAACTGCGAACAACCGCTTCCGGTAACCATCAGTGAGTTTCTTACAACGCTCTGCTGGAATTTTAGACCATTCTTCTTTGGCAAACTGCTCCAGGTCCCTGAGATTTGAAGGGTGCCTTTTCCAAACTGCCATTTTGAGCTCTCTCCACAGGTTTTCTACGGGATTCAGGTCTGGACTCATTGCTGGCCACTTTAGAAGTCTCTAGTGCTTTCTCTCAAACCATTTTCTAGTGTTTTTTGAAGTGTGCTTAGGGTCTTTATCCTGCTTGAAGACCCATGACCTCTGAGAGAGACCCAGCTTTCTCACACTGGGCCCTACGTTATGCTGAAAATCTGTTAGTCGTCTGACTTCATAATTCCATGCACACGGTCAAGCAGTCCAGTGCCAGAGGCAGCAAAGCAACCCCAAAACATCAGGGAACCTCCACCATGTTTGACTGTAGGGACCGTGTTCTTCTCCTGAAAACTCTGTGTTGATGCCCTTTCCCAAAAGCTCTACCTTTGTCTCATCTGACCAGAGAACATTCTTCCAAAATGTTTGTGGCTTTCTCAGGTAGGTTTTGGCAAACTCCAGCCTGGCTTTTTTGTTTCTCTGGGTCAGAAATGGGGTTTTTCTGGGTCTTCTACCATAGAGTCCTTTTTCATTCAGACGTCGGCGGATAGTACGGGTTGATAGTGTTGTACCCTCGGACTGCAGGGCAGCCTGAACTTGTTTAGATGTTAGTCTAGGATTTTTTTTCACCATCTGCACAATCTTACGCTGAAATCTGTCATCGATTTTCCCGTCCAGATCTGGGGAGGTTAGTCACAGTGCCATGCTCTTTAAACTTCTTGATGACACTGTGCACAGTAGACACAGGAACTTCAAGATCTTTGGAGATGGACTTGTAGCCTTGACATTGCTCATGCTTCTTCACAATTTTGTTTTTCAAGTCCTGAGAGAGTTCTTTGGTCTTCTTTCTTTTCTCCATGCTCACTGTTACGTGTGTGTGGCACAGGACAGAGGTTGAGTCAACTTCAATCCATTTTAACTGGCTGTTGGTGTGATTTAGTTATTGCCACCTGTTGTGTGCCACAGGTGAGTACCAGGTACCGTTATTTATTCAAATTACAGAAGCAGCACATGATCTTTCAAAGGGTGCCAATACTTTTGTCCACCCCCTTTTTATGTTTGGTGCAGAATTATGTTCAATTTGGCTTTTTGACAATTCCTTTTTGTGATTTATCATTGAAGATAAATTAATTGAACATTTTAATGTCAAAGCAGTTGTGATTGCATTCATTTTTTGGGAGAAATTGGGCCTTTTCTGACAAAATTGCAGGGGTGCCAATACTTTCGGCCATCACTGTACTTTGGTGCTAGACCATGGAGAGACTTAAACACAAGCAGAGCAGCTTTAAAGTCTATTCTCTGAGCCACAGGAAGCCAGTGCAGAGACGTGAGCACAGGACTAATCTGATCATAATTTCTAGTTCTTGTTAGGACTCGAGCAGCAGCATTTTGAATAAACTGCAGCTGTTTTAAGGCCTTTTTGTTCAGACCAGTGAGTAAACCGTTGCAATAATCTAACTGACTAGAAACAAATGCATGGATAAGAACCTCTCAGTCCGTTTTAGATATCAAACCTCTGATTTTGGCGATGTTTTTCAGGTGGTAAAAGGCTGCTGATGTAATGGATTTAATGTGACTGTTGAAGTTAAAGTCTGAGTCCATTTTTATTCCCTGTGTTCTAACTTGATTTGTCGGTTCTAGAGAGAGAGATTGAAGGTAACTGATGACACTTTCTCTTTGTTTCTGTGGGCCAAAGACAATAATTTCAGTTTTGTCTGAGTTTAGCTTGAGAAAGTTTTAAACTTCCTTACTGCTATGGTCATCTTACACACGACCAACCTGTGCTGTTTCCTGCTACAACTTTGCAGTGACTGATCTCTTACAGATTACACCGCCTACACAAAATGTAATCAACCTGTGTACTCCTTCCTCCACTCTTGTAAGTCACCCTGTGTTCCAGCCTTTTCTTGAAGAAAGTATTCACTACAGCTATTTCCATTCTTTTTACAAAGTCGATCACCATCTGTCCTTCTGCATTCCTTTTCTGAATACCAAACCTGCCCATCTCCTCATTATCTCTGTTTCCTGCACCAACGTGGCCATTGAAGTCTGCTCCAATAATAACTCTCTCACTTCTAGGGATGTTCTGAATCACCTCATCAATGTCTGACCAGAATTTCTCTTTCTCCTCGATGTCACATCCTACTTGTGGAGCATACCCACAAACATTGTTTAACACCACCCCTTCAATTTCTAGTTTGAGGCTCATCACCCTATCTGAACTTCTTTTTACCTCCAGAACATTCCCAACAAACTCTTCCTTGTTATTTAAAGTCTTTATTTATATATTTATATGAACTCTTTATATAAATTTTTACTTTAGTACAACATGTTAATATTTATTTAGATCACCTCATTTTATTGATGTAAAGGTAATTAAAATGATTTGAAAATAAAAGGTTTGGTTGCATCTGCAGAGTTTGTTCGTTTCCTGTTTTTAAAAGTTAAAAGTCATATTTATGAAAGCTTTAATATTTGTAAAACAGTGATACCTGGTGGTCACATGTAGCAAAAGCAGCTAGTGAGAGTTCTTGTTTCCTGAGGGAGTTTTTCAGTGTGACACCAGGAAGTAAAGACAGTGTCCATGCAGAGGAGCTTTGTTTTCTCTCTGAAATGAAGATTTGGGTCAAAGAGCTGTTTTCCAGGAACGAGGTGAGGATGGATGGATGGATTGGGTCAGAATCAGGCGTTTGTGTTTCGTAAAGTGCAGGAGGGTATTGACAGGGTTCAGGAGTGGGGGATACGTGGGGGTTTCGGTTTTTGGCGGGGAAAACAAAGGGTATGGTCGTGAAAAGTAGCACGGTTGCTTCGTTCTGTACAAAAAGACAGTCTTGGGGTATCTTTGTTCTTAAGTAAATAACTGATAGAAGTTGTAACATCATTTCTAGTTACAGATTTGGTTTATGAATGAGCGATCTGTGTTACATTCGCTACAATTTACATAACGTGATGCTAATCCTAACTGTGGCTAAGCTAATGTGACGCGTAATAGGCGCGTTCGAGATGACGCAGGCGGACGCAGTTCTGATCTGTGCGCAATGCATGCCGGTTAATTTTTGCGTTCGAGATGCCTCCGACTTGCTCTGATGTCACCTGTGCGCAGGTAACGAGACTCTCGCGAGAGCCAGGCGAATGCAGCTGCTTTTTACCAACTACGCCGCCTGTATGGACTACAAAAGCAAACGGCATGATGGGAAATGGAGTCTTTTTTTTTTTTAAGATGTCTTCTGATAGCTGATTGGCTCTCAGTGATGTTTTCATCAGAAACTCTTTGATTTCTTATAAATACATATCTGATTTGTTTATATTTATCTCCACTGCTGCTTTAAGAATTTTTTACAAACTCTACGTCTGCAGACCTTTCTTGTGATTTTTTTTCTTGGCATTTTTTGTGAGCACGCTATCTGTCTAGCAGAGACAATTGCACGCCTGTGTGAGGACAGAATATATAGCAATAGCAGCTAGTAAGAGTTCTTATTTCCTGAGGGAGTTTTTCAGTGTGACACCAGGAAGTAAAGATAGTGTCCGTGATGTTTTCTCTCTGAAATGAAGATTAGGATCAAAGAGCTGTTTTCCAGGAACGAGGTGAGGATGGATGGATTGGGTCGGAATCTGGCGTTTGTGTTTCATAAAGTGCAGGAGGGTATTGATAGGGTCCAGGATTGGGGGATCGGAGTTCCGGTTTTCGGCGGGGAAAACAAAGGGTATGGTGTTCACTAGGGATGGGCGATACCGCAAGCTTTGGTATCGATCCGCTACCAAGTAAACACCAGACCGATATCGCCGATACCGAAATTTTATTTTTTTAAAAGACAATTTTTGCATCAAGGGTTAGGGTCATATACGTATATACCATGACTAAGTTTATGTACAGTGGTGGTCAAAAGTTTACATACACTTGTAAAGAACATAATGTCATGGCTGTCTTGAGTTTCCAGTTATTTCAACAACTCTGATTTTTCTCCGATATAGTGATTGGAACAGAGCCTTCTTTGTCACAAAAAACATTCATGAAGTTTGATTCTCTTATGACTTTATTATGGGTAAACTGAAAATGTGACGAAATCAGCTGGGTCAAAAATATACATACAGCAACATGAATGAGCAATTTTGGAGACTTAGAAAGTTGTGTCAATGACATGAGCATCATAGCATGACCTCTTAACTTCTTGTGAGTGATTATGAGTGACTACAGCTGGTGACTTCTTTGAGGCCATTTAAAAAGGGCTCATTGGATAAAAACACCCACAAACGCTACAATGGGAAAGTCAAAGGAGCTCAGCACAGATTTGAAAAAGAGAATCATTGACTTGAACAAGTCAGGAAAGTCACTTGGAGCCATTTCAAAGCAGCTGCAGGTTCCAAGAGCAACAGTGCAAACAATTGTTTGTAAGTATAAAGTGCATGGCACTGTTTTGTCACTGCCACGATCAGGAAGAAAACGCAAGCTGTCACCTGCTGCTGAGAGAAAACTGGTCAGGAGGGTGAAGAGTCAACCCAGGAGCACCAAAAAGCAGATCTGCCAAGAATTAGAAGCTGCTGGAACACAGGTGTCAGTGTCCACAGTCAAGCGTGTTTTGCATCGCCATGGACTGAGAGGTTGCTGTACAAGAAGGAAGCCCTTGCTCCAAAAGCGGCACTTTAAGGCTCGACTAAAGTTTGCTGCTGATCACATGGACAAAGATAAGACCTTCTGGAGGAAAGTTCTGTGGTCAGATTAAACAACAATTGAGCTGTTTGGCCACAATGCCCAGCAATATGTTTGGAGGAGAAAAGGTGAGGCCTTTAACCCCAAGAACACCATGCCTACCATCAAGCACGGTGGTGGTAGTATTATGCTGTGGGCCTGTTTTGCTGCCAATGGAACTGGTGCTTTACAGAGAGTCAATGGGACAATGAAGAAGGAGGATTACCTTCAAATTCTTAAAGAAAACCTGAAGTCATCAGCCCGAAGGTTGGGTCTGGGGCGCAGTTGGGTGTTCCAACAGGACAATGACCCCAAACACACATCAAAAGTGGTAATGGAATGGCTAAATCAGGCTAGAATTAAGGTTTTAGAATGGCCTTCCCAAAGTCCTGACTTAAATCCCATTGAGAACACGTGGATAATGCTGAAGAAACAAGTCCATGTCAGAAAGCCAACAAATTTAACTGAACTGCACCAATTCTGTCAAGAGGAGTGGTCAAAGATTCAACCAGAAACTTGCCAGAAGCTTGTGGATGGCTACCAAAAGCGCCTAATTGAAGTAAAAATGGCCAAAGGACATGTAACCAAATATTAGCATTGCTGTATGTATATTTTTGACCCAGCTGATTTTGTCACATTTTCAGTTTACCCATAATAAAGCCATAAAAGAATCAAACTTCATGAATGTTTTTTGTGACAAAGAAGGATCTGTTCCAATCACTATATCAGAGAAAAGTCAGAGTTGTTGAAATAACTGGAAATTCAAGACAGCCATAACATTATGTTCTTTACAAGTGTATGTAAACTTTTGACCACCACTGTATATACACAGGTTGGTAGATAGATTGATAGAAGTGCCCAGTTGCACACAAACAAATGTTAACTAATGTTGAAGATGATTATGTTGTACTTTCACAATTAGTATCTACCTGTGTGTTCGCTCTGTTAACGAGCGCTGCCTCTGTAAACAGAAGGGGTCAGGATTTTCTCCTCCACTCGCCGTTTCTGAAGTTGCTCATTTTCTTTGGGGTTCCGTTCCGTTGCTTCATCTTCCGCTTGTTCCAGGGTCTGGTTACGGGGGCAATAGCCTCAAACGGGCAGCCCATGCCTCCCTCTCCCCGGCTGCATCCTCCAGCTCACCTGGAAGGATCCCAAGTCGTTCCCCGGCCAGCTGTGAGACATAGTCTTTCCACCGGGGTCTGCCTCTTGGTCTCCTCCCGGTGGGACGTGCCTGAAACACCTCGCCCGCGAGGCGCTCGGGGGGCATCCTGACCAGATGCCCGAACCACCCCATCTGGCTCCTCTCGACCCGGAGGAGGAGCGGCTCGACCAGAGCACCTCTCGGATGGCAGAGCTCCTCACCCAATCTCTGAGTGAGAGCCCAGCCACCCTGCAGAGGAAGCTCATTTTAGCAGACAATAAAAAGTGTATTTTGCGACCTGTAAAATTGTTTTTATTAGAAATAACATCGTGTATCGCTCCAGTTTGCCGTCTCCCGCTTCGAAAGCGACATGTTTTTTTTTCAGATGTTCGTGCAGTGTCATTATGCTTCCGTGCCAAAACGTGTCCGTTTTGCAAACTTTGCATATTAACGCCAGTCTTTTTCAAATTTAACGGAAAATGATCCAAACTTTGGATGATTTTGTATGTGTTTTTCTTTCTGCCATCTTGTTAAATCTGTCTGATCACGTGAGGGGGGTAAAATTATTGGCTGCTATCTTCTTCTCCTCCTATTTTGGTAGCTTGCATCGTTGATTTGCTCTCTACTGCCCCACTTGGAGACCAATTTAAGTGCATTTGGCAGTAAAAAGTTTTTTTTAGGTGATTAATCGATGACCAAATTAGTCGACAACTATTTTGATAATCGATTATAATCGATTTAATCGATTAACTGTTTCAGCCCTAGTCTTAAGAAACCTCCAAATATTATTTAATTTACATAAAATTTGGACTGAAATATTTTTGACAGACATGGAACCAATTGCAGGGTTCTAACCTGGGTATTCTAAAAAATAATTTTTTGGACCATATTATGTGTATAAGCTGTACATTTTTTAGAAAAACAAATTTTGTACATGCATAAGCTGGACCTGTTAATAAGCAGCAGGGGCCCACGTTGTAACATGAGAGGTTTATGAAAAAAGATTGTATCACAGAAAGAGTTTTCAAAGTTTGTTGCTGCAGTGCTGTTTTATGTTTACTGACTATTAAACTAAATCCAGCTTGATGTTTCTTTTTTTATTTCAGTGTTTTCTGCAGCAGGTGGAGGTGACTGCACAGATGACCCTGTAAATGTACTTTAGACGAGCTGGATCGAGGGTTACATTCTTTAAGGAAGAAAGCAGAGAAACTGTGAGAAATCCAGAACTGAGACTAGCTGGTGTTCCACTGATGGAAAGTCTCGGCAGCTTACCAACAATGATGTCTTTGAAGAGTGAAGATGAAGAAAAAGAAGTTAATCCTTCCTCACATTCAGAGCACCTTCATCAAAGCCAGATAGAAGATAACACAGAGTTAGACGCTCCAAGCAACAAGCCAGCTGGACTGAATAAATCCCAAATCAAAGAAGAGGACTGTGGATTACCAGAGGTGAGCAGTAACCCTGAGACCAGTTTTTATTTACAACCACAGAGTGAGAGAAAGGCTTCCGGCTCTTCTGAGATGAAATACTTTGGAGCTGAAATGAAATACGGTGATAAAGACTGTCATGGTTATGGGATGCATGAAACATATATGCTTAGTGATGTGGACTGTAACACTACTAAAACACCCACCAGTAGTTCTCAATGTGGGAAACAGTTTAATGACAAACAGTCTGAGAGAAGTTTTGACCAAACAGTTCAATTAAATGTTAACGAGCAAAAGAAAGTCAAAACAAGAAAAGAAATAACTGAATGTGATCTTTGTGGTAAAATATTTACTGATAAGTATTGTCTTAAAGTCCACATGAGAATCCACACAGGAGAGAAGCCATTCAGCTGTGATGAATGTGGAGGACGATTTACTAACAAGTCATACTTAAACACACACATGAGAACCCACACAGGAGAAAAACCTTTTTTCTGCAATGAATGTGGACAAAAATTTACTAACAAGTCATACTTAAACACACACATGAGAACCCACACAGGAGAAAAACCTTTTTTCTGTAATGAATGTGGACAAAGATTTAGTGATTCATCCGCCTTTACCAGACATATGAGAATCCACACAGGAGAAAAACCTTTTGTCTGTAATGAATGTGGAAAAACATTTAGTCAAAAATCACATTTAAACACACACATGAGAATCCACACAGGTGAAAAACCTTTTGTCTGTAATGAATGTGGAAAAACATTTAGTCAAAAATCAAATTTAAAAACACACATGAGAATCCACACAGGAGAAAAACCATTTGTCTGTGATAAATGTGGACAAAGATTTAGTCAAATATCAATTTTAAACACACACATGAGAATTCACACAGCAGACAAAGATTCATCCGTGATTGTGGACAAAATCTATTGACAACTCAAGCTTGAACCAAAACCTGACAATCTATTCAACTGTGATGATTGAGGAAATAAATATGTTTACGAGTAAGACTTTTACACGTGAGTCGCCACAGTGAAGCAAAACTTGTCTTTGTTTAGTTTGAGATTAATATTTTCTTGGACAATGTTCTTGTTTTTTGAGAATCAATTTTATTTTTTGTTTCTTTTTTTTTTTAGAAAAGGCATTATGTTTTCTGCAATAGTAAACTGAAACATGGTTGAAGTTTCTGTATTTAAACAATTAGTTTAATCGGACAAATTAATCAGTTTTTTGTTGATACTTAATTTGACATGCAAGTGGAATAAGAGAAAATCCCGGTGCCCATTGCAGCTATGGTAGTTCAGTTGAATAAAAAAAAAAGCAAAATTATAGACTATTTTTACTGATTAGCCGTGGTTTCTTGAACAAACGTGAATTCAGCAGGTTCTGTCTGTACCTGTAAAGCTTCCAGAATTTTCTTTTGTGTCCTGATTCTGTAAGTTGTGGTTTTGTTTGAGTGTCTTCATCACGGCTCGAGTGTACTGGAACTGTAATTTTGTTTTTAATACCAGCACTACTGTGCTTTTCTATTTTGTTTTGTAGTTTTTTATAAATAGATTTTTTGTTTTTTTATTTGCCTGTAACTTTTATGTTTTGTGTGGCTGTAAATTTTTAGTTAAAACCTTTGTTTTCGAATTATTACTAATAAACTTGTAAAAAACATCTTCTTGTTATGCACCTAAGGACACAATCCAAGTAAGGCAAGGCAAGGTTATTTGTAGCACAATTCATACAAAATGTAATTCAAAGTGATTCACAAAAAGGGAAAAAAAGAATGCATTAAAATCACAAAACATAGAATCAAAAAGTTTAAAAAAATAAATAAAATCATTAAACAAATAAAATGAGTAATTAATCAAAAGCACAGTTAAACAGAACTGTTTTCAGCCTAGATTTAAACATTGTGACAGTAAAGGCCTGTCTCACGGCCTCAGGATTTTGTTCCAGACTTTTGCAGCATAAAATTGAAATGCAGCTTCTCCATGTTTAGTCCTGACTCTAGACACCAGCAGGAGGGCGGTCCCGGAGGTCCTCAGAGTTCTAGATGGTTCATAAGGTACTACAAAGTAGCATATCACAGAAGTACTTTGGTGCTAGACCATGGAGAGACTTAAACACAAGCAGAGCAGCTTTAAAGTCTATTCTCTGAGCCACAGGAAGCCAGTGCAGAGACTTGAGCACAGGACTAATCTGATCATAATTTCTAGTTCTTGTTAGGACTCGAGCAGCAGCATTTTGAATAAACTGCAGCTGTTTTAACGCCTTTTTGTTCAGACCAGTGAGTAAACTGTTGCAATAATCTAACTGACTAGAAACAAATGCATGGATAAGAACCTCTCAGTCCGTTTTAGATATCAAACCTCTGATTTTGGCTGTTTTTCAGGTAAAAGGCTGCTGATGTAAAGGATTTAATGTGACTGTTGAAGTTAAAGTCTGAGTCCATTTTTATTCCCTGTGTTCTAACTTGATTTGTCGGTTCTAGAGAGAGAGATTGAAGGTAACTGATGACACTTTCTCTTTGTTTCTGTGGGCCAAAGACAATAATTTCAGTTTTGTCTGAGTTTAGCTGGAGAAAGTTTTAAACTTCCTCACTGCTATGGTCATCTTACACACGACCATCCTGTGCTGTCTCCTGCTACAACTTTGCAGTCACTGATCTCTTTCAGATTACACCGCCTAGACAAAATGTAATCAACCTGTGTACTCCTTCCTCCACTCTTGTAAGTCACCCTGTGTTCCAGTCTTTTCTTGAAGAAAGATTTCACTACAGCCATTTCCATTCTTTTTATAAAGTCGATCACCATCTGTCCTTCTGCATTCCTGTTCTGGATACCAAACCTGCCCATCACCTCCTCATCATCTCTGTTTCCTGCACCAACGTGGCCATTAAAGTCTGCTCCAATAATAACTCACTTCTAGGGATGCTCTGAATCACCTCATCAATGTCTGACCAGAATTTCTCTTTCTCCTCGATGTCACATCCTACTTGTGGAGCATACCCACAAACAACGTTTAACACCACCCCTTCAATTTCTAGTTTGAGGCTCATCACCCTATCTGATCTTCTTTTTACCTCCAGAACAAGGTTAATAAAAATGATTTGAAAATAAAAGGTTTGGTTGCATCTGCAGAGTTTGTTCGTTTCCTGTTTTTATAAGTTAAAAGTCATATCTATGAAAACTTTAATATTTCTACAACAGTGATACCTGATGGTCACATGTAGCAACAGCAGCTAGTGAGAGTTCTTGTTTCCTGAGGGAGTTTTTCAGTGTGACACCAGGAAGTAAAGACAGTGTCCATGCAGAGGAGCTTTATTTTCGCTCTGAAATGAAGATTTGGATCAAAGAGCTGTTTTCCAGGAACGAGGTGAGGATGGATGGATTGGGTCAGAATCAGGCGTTTGTGTTTCGTAAAGTGCAGGAGGGTATTGATAGGGTTCAGGAGTGGGGGATACGTGGGGGTTTCGGTTTTTGGCGGGGAAAACAAAGGGTATGGTCGTGAAAAGTAGCACGGTTGCTTCGTTCTGTACAAAAAGACAGTCCGTTTAGCGTCGTAAAGTCTTGGGGTATCCTTGTTCTTAAGTAAATAACTGATAGAAGTTGTAACATCATTTCTAGTTACAGATTTGGTTTATGAATGCGCGATCTGTGTTACATTCGCTACAATTTACATAACGTGATGCTAATGCTAACTGTGGCTAAGCTAATGTGATACGTAATAGGCGCGTTCGAGATGACACAGGCGGACGCAGTTATGATCGGTAGGGGTGGGCGGATCGATCCTAATATCGATAATATCGATACCAACGCTAGTATCGATATCGATCGATACTCAAACTACAATATCAGAATCAGAATGCTTTTATTGCCATGTCAGTGAAAAACATCAGAGACTAGGAACTTGTTCTGGTACTGGTGTGCAAACATATAAAATAAAAATAATAATTTTTGGGTGGAGACGGTGGCCGCGTGGTTAGCGCGTTCGCCCGCGGACCGGAAGGTCGCGGGTTCGCGTCCCACGGAGAGCACGTCTAGGGTCCTTGGAGAAGACACCTAACCCCCGCTTCTCCCACCATTGGCGCCGTTGAAGGGCAGCCTGCTGCGGTGTAAGGAGTGCAGCAAACAAATTTCCCCGGTGAGGGATGAATAGAGTAATTCAAAATAAAAATAAAAAAAAAATAAAAAAAAATAATAAAAATAAAATAAATAAAAATAATAATAATTTTTACAAAACTAAGAGTGCTCAGAAGAAAAAGAAAAGTAGTGCAATGTCATAGAAAATAATAGAAAATAATAAAGATAGTGAAGTGACAAGAGGGAGGTGACTAAGAGATGTTGGGATCCAGGTTATAAAGAGTTCATAAGTCCAACGGCAGAAGGGAAGAAGCTGTTTTTGTGGCGGGACGTTCCGGTCCGAATGGACCGGAGCCTCCTGCCCGAGGGGAGTCGCTCAAAAAGTCCATGTCCAGGGTGGGAAGGGTCAGCTACACTCCGACCTGCACGCCCCCGAGTCCTGGAGACGTACAGGTCTTCGAGAGATGGAAGGCTGCAGCCGATCACCTTCTCTGCGGAGCGCACAATGGCTGCAGTCTGTGTTTGTTCCTGGCTGTGGCTCCAGCGTACCACACGGTGATGGAGGAGGTGAGGACAGACTCGATGATGGCTGTGTAAAACTGCACCAACATCTGGGCGGGCAGCTTGGCTTTCTTCAACTGCCGCAGAAAGTACATCCTCTGCTGGGCCTTTTCAGGTATCAGATATCGATACCCCTCGCACTTTGCTTCCGTTTTTTTTTTTTTTTTTTTTTAAAGTTAATCTAACTTATCTGTCTGCAAAATATGCATAAATGCTGTGTGTCACACCTGTATGCTAAAGCGAGGCGCACCCCCCCCCTCTCTTTCGCTTTGACTTGTCACATGACTCAGCGACTCGGGGCCAAGAAACAAAAAAAAAAAAACGCAAGTCGGTAAAAGTAGAGGGAGATGGAAGGAAAAAAGAGAGTAACCGTGTGGCTGTACTTTGAGGCTACCTGCACCATGTGCAGAAAGGCTGTTAAGTATAGTGGTAACACTACAAATTAAAGAATCACCCCAAAGAAAAACTTGAGAAACGGAGGAGAAAACCCTGACTCCTTCTGTTTCCCAGAGGCAGCGCTCATTAACAGAGACGCTCCAATTTTAATTATGAAAGTACAACATAATCATCTTTAACATTAGTTAACATTTGTTTGTAACTGGGCACTTCTATGGATCTACCTACCAACCTGTGTTTATACATATACTTGGTCATACTATATATATGACCCTAACCCTTGATGCAAAAATAGTCATTTAAAAAATTTAAATATTGGTATCGGTATCGGCGATATTGGTCTGGTGTTTACTTGGTATCGAATCGATACCAAAACTTGCGGTATCGCACACCCCTACTGATCGGTGCGTAATGCATGCCGGTTAGTTTTTGCCTTCGAGATGCCTCCGACTTGCTCTGATGTCACCTGTGCGCCGGTAACGAGACTCTCGCGAGAGCCAGGCGAACGCAGCTGCTTTTTACCAACAGCGCCGCCTGTATGGACGACTAAAAAACGGCATGATGGGAAATGGAGTCTTTTTTTTAAGATGTGTTCTGATAGCTGATTGGCTCTCAGTGATGTTTTCATCAGAAACTCTTTGATTTCTTATAAATACATATCTGATTTGTTTATATTTATCTCCACTGCTGCTTTAAGAATTTTTTACAAACTCTTCGTCTGCAGACCTTTCTTGTGATTTTTTTTCTGGGTATTTTTTGTGAGTACGCTATCTGTTTAGCAGAGACAATTGCACGCCTGTGTGAGGACAGAATATGTAGCAATAGCAGCTAGTAAGAGTTCTTGTTTCCTAAAGGAGTTTTTCAGTGTGACACCAGGAAGTAAAGATAGTGTCCGTGATGAGGAGCTTTGTTTTCTCTCTGAAATGAAGATTAGGATCAAAGAGCTGTTTTCCAGGAACGAGGTGAGGATGGATGGATTGGGTCAGGATCAGGCGTTTGTGTTTCATAAAGTGCAGGAGGGTATTGATAGGGTCCAGGATTGGGGGATCGGAGTTCCGGTTTTCGGCGGGGAAAACAAAGGGTATGGTGTTTACTAGGGATGGGCGATACTGCAAGCTTTGGTATCGATCCGATACCAAGTAAACACCAGACCGATATCGCCGATACCGAAATTTTATTTTTTTAAAAGACAATTTTTGCATCAAGGGTTAGGGTCATATATATAGTATGACCAAGTTTATGTATATACACAGATTGGTAGTTAGATTGATAGAAGTGCCCATTTGCACGCAAACAAATGTTAACTAATGTTGAAGATGATGTTGTACTTTCACAATTAGTATCTACCTGGGTGTTCGCTCTGTTAATGAGTGCTGCCTTTGTAAACAGAAGGGGTCAGGATTTTCTCCTCCACTCGCCATTTATGAAGTTGCTCATTTTCTTTGGGGTTCCGTTCCGTCATCTTCCGCTTGTTCCGGGGTCGGGTTGCGGGGGCAACAGCCTCAAACAGGCAACCCAGGCCTCCCTCTCCCCGGCTGCATCCTCCAGCTCAACTGGAAGGATCCCAAGTCGTTCCCAGGCCAGCTGTGAGACATAGTCTCTCCAGCGGGTCCGGGGTCTGCCCCTTAGTCTCCTCCCGGTGGGACGTGCCTGATACACTTTGCCCGCGAGGCGCTCAGGGGCGTCATACTGACCAGATGCCCGAACCACCCCATCTGGCTCCTCTCTACCTGGAGGAGGAGCGGCTCGACACCGAGCTCCTCCCGGATGGCAGAGCTCCTCACCCGATCTCTGAGTGAGAGCCCAGCCACCCTGCAGAGGAAGCTCATTTTTGCAGACAATAAAAAGTGTATTTTAAATCCTGTAAAATTGTTTTTATCAGAAATAACATTGTGTATCGCTCCGGTTTGCCGTCTCCCGCTTCGAATGCGACATGTTTTTTTTTCAGATGTTCGTGCAGCGTCGTTATGCTTCCATGCCAAAACGTGTCCGTTTTGCAAACTTTGCACATTAACGCCAGTCTTTTTCAAATTTAACGGAAAATGATCCAAACTTTGGATGATTTTGTATGTGTTTTTCTTTCCGCCATCTTGTTAAATCTGCCAGATCACGTGAGGCGGGGTAAAATGAAGGCCAATGATTGGCTGCTATCTTCTTCTCCTCCTATTTTGGTAGCTCGCATCATCGATTTGCTCTCTACTGCCCCACTTGGAGACCAATTTAAGTGCATTTGGCAGTAAAAAGTGTTTTTTAGGTGATTAATCGATGACCAAATTAGTCGACAACTATTTTGATAATAGATTATAATCAATTAAATCGATTAACTGTTTCAACCCTAGTCTTAAGCAATCTATAAATATTATTTAATTTACATAAAATTTGGACTGAAATATTTTTGACAGACATGGAACCAATTGCAGGGTTCTAATCTGGGTATTCTAAAAAATAATTTTTTGGACCATATTATGTGTATAAGCCGTACATTTTTTAGAAAAACAAATTTTGTACATGCATAAGCTGGACCTGTTAATAAGCAGCAGGGGCCCACGTTGTAACATGAGAGGTTTATGAAAAAAGATTGTATCACAGAAAGAGTTTTCAAAGTTTGTTGCTGCAGTGCTGTTTTATGTTTACTGACTATTAAACTAAATCCAGCTTGATGTTTCTTTTTTTATTTCAGTGTTTTCTGCAGCAGGTAGTGGTGACTGCACAGAGGACCCTGTAAATGTACTTTAGACGAGCTGGATCGAGGGTTACATTCTTTAAGGAAGAAAGCAGAGAAACTGTGAGAAATCCAGAACTGGGAATAGCTGGTGTTCCACTGATGGAAAGTCTCAGCAGTTTACCAACAATGATGTCTTTGAAGAGTGAAGATGAAGAAAAAGAAGTTAATCCTTCCTCACATTCAGAGCACCTTCATCAAAGCCAGATGGAAGATAACACAGAGTTAGACGCTCCAAGCAACAAGCCAGCTGGACTGAATAAATCCCAAATCAAAGAAGAGGACTGTGGATTACCAGAGGTGAGCAGTAACCCTGAGCCCAGCTTTTATTTACAACCACAGAGTGAGAGAAAGGCTTCCGGCTCTTCTGAGATGAAATACTTTGGAGCTGAAATGAAATCCGGTGATAAAGACTGTCATGGTTACGGGATGTATGAAACATATATGCTTAGTGATGTGGACTGTAACACTACTAAAACACCCGCCAGCAGTTCTCAATGTGGGAAACAGTTTAATGACAAACAGTCTGAGAGAAGTTTTGACTAAACAGTTCAACCAAATGTTAACGAGCAAAAAAAAGTCAAAACACGAAAAGATACAACTGAATGTAATCTTTGTGGTAAAATCTTTACTGATAAGTATTGTCTTAAACTCCACATGAGAACCCATACAGGAGAGAAGCCATTTGTCTGTAATGAATGTGGACGACGATTTACTTAGAAGTCAAACTTAAACATACACATGAGAATCCACACAGGAGAAAAACCATTTGTCTGTAATGAATGCGGACAAAAATTTACTAACAAGTCACAGTTAAACATACACACGAGAATCCACACAGGAGAAAAACCTTTTGTCTGTAATAAATGTGGACAAAGATTTAGTAATTCATCCGCCTTTATCACACACATGAGAATCCACACAGGAGAAAAACCTTTTGTCTGTAATGAATGCGGACAAAGATTTAGTCGATTATCAATTTTAAACAGACACATGCGAATCCACACAGGAGAAAAACCTTTTGTCTGTAATGAATGTGGACAAAGATTTACTGATTCATCTGCTTTTTTCACACACATGAGAGTCCATACTGGAGAAAAACCTTTTGTCTGTAATGAATGTGGAAAAACATTTAGTCAAAAATCAAATTTAAACACACACATGAGAATCCACACAGGAGAAAACCCTTTTGTCTGTAATGAATGTGGAAAAACATTTAGTCAAAAATCAAATTTAAACACACACATGAGTATCCACACAGGACAAAAACCTTTTGTCTGTAATGAATGTGGACAAAGATATACTCAAAAGTCAAGCTTAAACAGACACATGAGAATCCACAAAGACAAAGATTCATCTGTGATTGTGGACAAAATCTAGTGACAACTCAAACTTGAATCAGAACCAAACAATCTATTCAACTGTAATGATTGAAGAAATAAATATGTTTACAAGTAAGACTTTTACACGTGAGTCGCCACAGTGAAGCAAAACTTGTTTTTGTTTAATTTGTGATTAATATTTTCTTAGACAATGTTCTTGTTTTTTGAGAATCAATTTTATTTTTTACGTTTTTTTTTTTTTTTTTTTAGAAAAGACATTTTGTTTTCTGCAATGATAAACTGAAACATGAGTGAAGTTTCTGTATTTAAACAATTTGGTTTAATTTGACAAATTTGTTTGACAAAGTAAAATTATAGACTATTTTTACTGATTGGCCGTGGTTTCTTGAACAAACGTGAATTCAGCAGATTCTGTCTGTACCTGTAAAGCTTCCAGAATTTTCTTTTGTGTCCTGATTCTGTAAGTTGTGGTTTTGTTTGAGTGTCTTCATCACGGCTCGAGTGTACTGGAACTGTAATTTTGTGTTTAGTACCAGCACTACTGTGCTTTTCTGTTTTGTTTTGTAGTTTTTTATAGATAGATTTTTGGTTTCTTTATTTGCCTGTAACTTTTATGTTTTGTATGCCTGTAAATCTTTAGTTAAAACCTTTGTTTTCGAATTATTACTAATAAACTTGTTAAAAAAAAAACATCTTCTTATTATGCACCTAAGGACACAATCCAAGTAAGGCAAGGCAAGTTTATTTGTAGCACAGTTCATACAAATGTAATTCAAAGCACTTCACAAGAAGGAAAAAAAAAACAATGCTTTAAAATAACAAAACATAGAATCAAAAAAGTTTAAAAAAATAAAAAAATCATTACACAGATAAAATGAGTAATTAATCAAAAGCACAGTTAAACAGAACTATTTTCAGCCTAGATTTAAACATTGTCAGAGTAGAGGCCTGTCTCACGGCCTCAGGAAGTTTGTTCCATAGTTTTGCCGCATAAAATTGAAATGCAGCTTCTCCATGTTTAGTCCTGACTCTAGGCACCAGCAGGAGGCCGGTCCCGGAGGTCCTCAGAGTTCTAGATGGTTCATAAGGTACTAGCATATCACAGATGTACTTTGGTGCTAGACCATGGAGAGACTTAAACACAAGCAGAGCAGCTTTAAAGTCTATTCTCTGAGTCACAGGAAGCCAGTGCAGAGACTTGAGCACGGGACTAATCTGATCATATTTTGTAGTTCTTGTTAGGACTCGAGCAGCAGCATTTTGAATAAACTGCAGCTGTTTTAAGGCCCTTTTGTTCAGACCAGTGAGTAAACTGTTGCAATAATCTAACCGACTAGAAACAAATGCATGGATAAGAACCTCTAAGTCCGTTTTAGATATCAAACCTCTGATTTTGGTAATGTTTTTCAGGTGGTAAAAGGCTGCTGATGTAATGGATTTGATGTGACTGTTGAAGTTAAAGTCTGAGTCCATTTTTATTCCCAAAGTTCTAACTTGATTTGTCGGTTCTAGAGAGAGAGATTGAAGGTAACTGATGACACTTTCTCTTTGTTTCTGTGGGCCAAAGACAATAATTTCAGTTTAGCTTGAGAAAGTTTTAAACTTCCTCACTGCTATGGTCATCTTACACACGACCATCCTGTGCTGTCTCCTGCTACAACTTTGCAGTCACTGATCTCTTTCAGATTACACCGCCTACACAAAATGTAATCAACCTGTGTACTCCTTCCTCCACTCTTGTAAGTAACGCTGTGTTCCAGTCTTTTCTTGAAGAAAGTATTCACTACAGCTATTTCCATTCTTTTTACAAAGTCAATCACCATCTGTCCTTCTGCATTCCTGTTCTGGAGACCAAACCTGCCCATCATCTCCTCATCATCTCTGTTTCCTGCACCAACGTGGCCATTAAAGTCTGCTCCAATAATAACTCTCTCACTTCTAGGAATGTTCTGAATCACCTCATCAATGTCTGACCAGAATTTCTCTTTCTCCTCGATGTCACATCCTACTTGCGGAGCATACCCACAAACAACGTTTAACACCACCCCTTCAATTTCTAGTTTAAGGCTCATCACCCTATCTGAACTTCTTTTTATGAGGGTGGAGGCGGGTGTCATGCCACTCGCTATGAGGAGGAAGCACCTGGCGGTGAATTATTGGGTTTCCTTGAGAGGAAAGAGCCATAATCACCCTGGGCGGGGGTTCTGGAATGGTCCTGGGAGAGGGGTGTGAAGGAAACTTTGAGTTTTGAGTGGGTAGGGGGTTTGTGGGCACGGGAATTGGGTGTGGGGGATTTGGAGTTGGAGCGGGAGGAAAATTTTCAGATGGTGCCACAGTGGAGGCTGGGAGAGGTGAGGGTGGAATTGGGGATGGTGGGGTGGAGACGGAGGTTTGGGGATGTGAATGTGACGGGAGCATTTAGGAGTATTATTGAGGAGAATTATGGGGATTACACATTGGTGTTTACGGATGGTTCAAGGGATCCGGTTTCGGGGAGGACGGGTGCGGGAATGGTGGTGGAAGAGTCTGGAGTGGAGGTAGGGGTTCGCACGTCAGATCACTTATGTATTTTCACGGTGGAGTTATATGCAGTGTGGATGGCTGTGGTGTGGGCGGTGCAACATGATGGTGGGAAAGTACTTGTATGCACAGACTCGTTGTCAGTGGTTCGGGCTCTTGAACTGGGGAGGGTGAGGTATCATCAAGGTTTGTTTTGGGATGTTTTGAATATGGTGTCAGGGGTGATAGGAGGGTCGTTAGTGTTTATGTGGGTTCCGGGCCATTCTGGGATTGGGGGGAATGAGCGAGTGGATGAGGTGGCAAAGAGGGCTGCGGATCAGGTGGTGGTGGAGAGGGTCGTGGCTCTGTCACGAGGGGAGGTGAAGGCGTTGGTCTGGAAGGGGATAATGCAGCAGTGGCAGATGGAGTGGGAGTCAGAGGTGAAGGGACGACACTTGTATGAAGTACAGAGGACGGTGGGGGTGACTGTGGATCCGGTGGGTGGTGGAAGGCGGGGGCAGGTGGTTTTTAGCAGGTTACGTATTGGGCACACAGGATTGAATGAAACGCTCAAGATTCTGGGTAAACATTTGGATGGGTGTTGTGATTTCTGTGGGGAGTTGGAAGGGGTTAGTCACGTGGTGTTATCATGTAGAAAATATGAGGAAGAAAGAGAGGCTATGATGGTGGTGCTGAGGAGTGTTGGGATGAGACAAGTCAGCTTGAAGGAGGTGTTTTTGTTTGGACGTCAGGGGAAGGGTTTTGGTGCCCTGTACACTTTTTTGAGGTGTACAGGGTTATTGAGGAGGATTTAAGGTTCATGACAGTCAGTAGGTGGCGGTAATGCATCCATGTTGGTGCTTCATGCCGCAAACTAAAGAAGAAGAAGAAGAAGAAAGAAGAAGATACCTGGTGGTCACATGTAGCAAAAGCAGCTAGTGAGAGTTCTTGTTTCCTGAGGGAGTTTTTCAGTGTGACACCAGGAAGTAAAGACAGTGTCCATGCAGAGGAGCTTTGTTTTCTCTCTGAAATGAAGATTTGGATCAAAGAGCTGTTTTCCAGGAACGAGGTGAGGATGGATGGATTGGGTCAGAATCAGGCGTTTGTGTTTCGTAAAGTGCAGGAGGGTATTGATAGGGTTCAGGAGTGGGGGATACGTGGGGGTTTCGGTTTTTGGCGGGGAAAACAAAGGGTATGGTCGTGAAAAGTAGCACGGTTGCTTCGTTTTGTACAAAAGACAGTCCGTTTAGCGTCGTAAAGTCTTGGGGTATCTTTGTTCTTAAGTAAATAACTGATAGAAGTTGTAACATCATTTCTAGTTACAGATTTGGTTAATGAATGAGCGATCTGTGTTACATTCGCTACAATTTACATAACGTGATGCTAATGCTAACTGTGGCTAAGCTAATGTGATACGTAATAGGCGCGTTCGAGATGACACAGGCGGACGCAGTTCTGATCGGTGCGTAATGCATGCCGGTTAATTTTTGCGTTCGAGATGCCTCCGATTTGGTCTGATGTCACCTGTGCGCCGGTAACGAGACTCTCGCGAGAGCCAGGCGAACGCAGCTGCTTTTTACCAACTGCGCCGCCTGTATGGACGACAAAAGCAAACGGCATGATGGGAAATGGAGTCTTTTTTTTAAGATGTGTTCTGATAGCTGATTGGCTCTCAGTGATGTTTTCATCAGAAACTCTTTGATTTCTTATAAATACATATCTGATTTGTTTATATTTATCTCCACTGCTGCTTTTTTTTTACAACTCTACGTCTGCAGACCTTTCTTGTGATATTTATTCTGGGTATTTTTGTGATTACGCTATCTGTCTAGCAGAGACAATTGCACGCCTGTGTAAGGACAGAATATATAGGAATAGCAGCTAGTAAGAGTTCTTGTTTCCTGAGGGAGTTTTTCAGTGTGACACCAGGAAGTAAAGATAGTGTCCGTGATGAGGAGCTTTGTTTTTTCTCTGAAATGAAGATTAGGATCAAAGAGCTGTTTTCCAGGAACGAGGTGAGGATGGATGGATTGGGTTGGAATCAGGCGTTTGTGTTTCATAAAGTGCAGGAGGGTATTGATATATTCCAGGAGTGGGGGGGTCAGAGTTTCGGTTTTCGGCGGGAAAAACAAAGGGTATGGTGTTTACTAGGGATGGGCGATACCGCAAGCTTTGGTATGGATACGATACCAAGTAAACACCAGACCGATATCGCCGATACCGAAATTTTATTTTTTTAAAAGACAATTTTTGCATCAAGGGTTAGGGTCATAGGTATAGTATGACCAAGTTTATGTATATACACAGGTTGGTAGTTAGATTGATAGAAGTGCCCAGTTGCAAACAAACAAATGTTAACTAATGTTGAAGATGATGTTGTTGTACTTTCACAATTAGTATCTACCTGGGTGTTCGCTCTGTTAATGAGTGCTGCCTCTGTAAACAGAAGGGGTCAGGATTTTCTCCTCCACTCGCCGTTTCTGAAGTTGCCCATTTTCTTTGGGGTTCCGTTCCGTCGTCTTCCGCTTGTTCCGGGGTCGGGTTGCGGGGGCAACAGCCTCAAACGGGCAGCCCAGGCATCTCCCCGGCTGCATCCTCCAGCTCACCTGGAAGGATCCCAAGTCGTTCCCCGTCCAGCTGTGAGACATAGTCTCTCCAGCGGATCCGGGGTCTGACTCTTGGTCTCCTCCCGGTGGGACGTGCCTGAAACACCTCGCCCGCAAGACGCTCGGGGGGCATCCTGACCAGATGCCCTAACCACCCCATCTGGCTCCTCTCGACCTGGAGGAGGAGCGGCTCGACACCGAGCTCCTCCCGGATGGCAGAGCTCCTCACCCGATCTCTGAGTGAGAGCCCAGCCACCCTGCAGAGGAAGCTCATTTTTGCAGACAATAAAAAGTGTATTTTGCGACCTGGAACCAATTGCAGGGTTCTAATCTGGGATTTCTAAAAAAAAATTTTTTTTTGGACCATACTACTGAGTATAGGCCGTACATTTTTTAAGAAAAACACATTTTGTACATACATAAGCTGCACCTGTTAATAAGCAGCAGGGGTCCACGTTGTAACATGAGCGGTTTATGAAAAAAGATTGTATCACAGAAAGAGTTTTCAAAGTTTGTTGCTGCAGTGTTGTGTTATGTTTACTGACTATTAAACTAAACCTAGCTTAATGTTTCTTTTTTATTTCAGTGTTTTGTGCACCAAGTGGCGCTGACTGCACAAAGGTTTCTGTAAATGTACTTTAGACGAGCTGGATCGAGGGTTACATTCTTTAAGGAAGAAAGCAGAGAAACTGTGAGAAATCCAGAACTGGGAAACAGCTGGTGTTCCACTGATGGAAAGTCTCAGCAGTTTACCAACAATGATGTCTTTGAAGAGTGAAGATGAAGAAAAAGAAGTTAATCCTTCCTCACATTCAGAGCACCTTCATCAAAGCCAGATGGAAGATAACACAGAGTTAGACGCTCCAAGCATCAAGCCAGCTGGACTGAATAAATCCCAAATCAAAGAAGAGGACTGTGGATTACCAGAGGTGAGCAGAAACCCTGAGACCAGCTTTTATTTACAACCACAGAGTGAGAGAAAGGCTTCCGGCTCTTCTGAGATGAAATACTTTGGAGCTGAAATGAAATACGGTGATAAAGACTGTCATGATTATGGGATGTATGAAACATATATGCTTAGTGATGTGGACTGTAACACTACTAAAACACCCTCCAGCAGTTCTCAATGTGGGAAACAGTTTAATGACAAACAGTCTGAGAGAAGTTCTGACCAAACAGTTAAACCAAATGTTAACAAGCAAAAGAAAGTCAAAACAAGAAAAGAAATAACTGAATGTGATCTTTGTGGTAAAATATTTACTGATAAGTATTGTCTTAAACTCCACATGAGAACCCACAAAGGAGAGAGGCCATTCAGCTGTGATGAATGTGGAAAAAGATTTAATTACAAGTCAGACTTAAACACACACATGAGAACCCACACAGGAGAGAGGCCATTCAGCTGTGATGAATGTGGAAAAAGATTCTATGTAAAGTCTCACCTAAATCAACACATGAGAACCCACACAGGAGAGAAGCCATTTGTCTGTAATGAATGTGGACGACGATTTACTTACAAGTCACACTTAAACACACACACGAGAATCCACACAGGAGAAAACCTTTTTGTCTGTAATGAATGTGGACAAAGATTTACTTACAAGTCAAACTTAAACACACACACGAGAATCCACACGGGAGAAAAACCATTTGTTTGTAATGAATGCGGACAAAAATTTACTAACAAGTCATACTTTAACAGACACGCGAGAATCCACACAGGAGAAAAACCTTTTGTCTGTAATAAATGTGGACGAAGATTTAGTGATTCGTCCGCATTTGTCAGACACATGACAATCCACACAGGAGAAAAACCTTTTGTCTGTAATGAATGCGGACAAAGATTTAGTCGATTATCAATTTTAAACACACACATGAGAATTCACACAGGAGAAAAACCTTTTGTCTGTAATGAATGTGGACAAAGATTTAGTGATTCATCAACCTTATTCACACACATGAGAATCCACACAGGAGAAAAACCTTTTGTCTGTAATAAATGTGGACAAAGATATACTCAAAAGTCAAGCTTAAACAAACACATGAGAATCCACACAGCAGACAAAGATTCATCTGTGATTGTGGACAAAATCTAGTGACAACTCAAACTTAAACCAAAACCTGACAATCTTTTCAGCTTTGATGATTGAGGAAATAAAAATGTTTACCAGTAAGACTTTTACACGTGAGTCGCCACAGTGAAAGAAAACTTGTCTTTGTTTAGTTTGAGATTAATATTTTCTTAGACAATGTTTTTGTTTTTGAGAATCAATTTAATTTTTTTATTTTTTTTATTTTAGAAAATACATTATGTTTTCTGCAATGATAAACTGAAACATGGTTGAAGTTTCTGTATTTAAACAATTAGTTTAATTGGACAAATTAATCAGTTTTTCTGTGATACTTAATTTGACATGCAAGTGGAATAAGAGAAAATCCCGGTGCCCATTGCAGCTATGGTAGTTCAGTTGAATAAAAAAAGAAAAGCAAAATTATAGACTATTTTTATTGATTGGCCGTGGTTTCTTGAACAAACGTGAATTCAGCAGGTTCTGTCTGTACTTGTAAAGCTTCCAGAATTTTCTTTTGTGTCCTGGTTCTGTAAGTTGTGGTTTGTTTGAGTGTCTTCATCACGGCTCGAGTGTACTGGAACTGTAATTTTGTGTTTAGTACCAGCACTACTGTGCTTTTCTGTTTTTTTTTTTTGTAGTTTTTTATAAATAGATTTTTTGTTTCTTTATTTGCCTGTAACTTTTATGTTTTGAATGCCTGTAAATCTTTAGTTAAAACTTTTGTTTTCGAATTATTACTAATAAACTTGTAAAAAACATCTTCTTATTATGCACCTAAGGACACAATCCAAGTAAGGCAAGGCAAGGTTATTTGTAGCACAATTCATACAAAATTTAATTCAAAGCGCTTCACAAGAAGAAAAAAAAAACAATGCTTTAAAATCACAAAACATAGAATCAAAAAGTTTTAAAAAATAAGTAAAATCATTAACCAGATAAAAAGAGTAATTAATCAAAAGCACAGTTAAACAGAACTGTTTTCAGCCTAGATTTAAACATTGTCACAGTAGAGGCCTGTCTCACGGCCTCAGGAAGTTTGTTCCAGACTTTTGCAGCATAAAATTGAAATGCAGCTTCTCCATGTTTAGTCCTGACTCTAGACACCAGCAGGAGGGCGGTCCCGGAGGTCCTCAGAGTTCTAGATGGTTCATAAGGTACTAACATATCACAGAAGTACTTTGGTGCTAGACCATGGAGAGACTTAAACACAAGCAGAGCAGCTTTAAAGTCTATTCTCTGAGCCACAGGAAGCCAGTGCAGAGACTTGAGCACAGGACTAATCTGATCATAATTTGTAGTTCTTGTTAGGACTCGAGCAGCAGCATTTTGAATAAACTGCAGCTGTTTTAACGCCTTTTTGTTCAGACCAGTGAGTAAACTGTTGCAATAATCCAACTGACTAGAAACAAATGCATGGATAAGAACCTCTAAGTCCGTTTTAGATAGCAAACCTCTGATTTTGGCTGTTTTTCAGGTGGTAAAAAGCTGCTGATGTAATTGATTTGATGTGACTGTTGAAGTTAAAGTCTGAGTCCATTTTTATTCCCTGTGTTCTAACTTGATTTGTCGGTTCTAGAGAGAGAGATTGAGTGTACTGGAACTGTAATTTTGTTTTTAATACCAGCACTACTGTGCTTTTCTGTTTTGTTTTGTAGTTTTTTATAAATAGATTTTTTGTTTTTTTATTTGCCTGTAACTTTTATGTTCTGTATGCCTGTAAATTTTTAGTTAAAACCTTTGTTTTCAAATTATTACTAATAAACTTGTAAACAAAAAAAGCATCTTCTTATTATGCACCTAAGGACACAATCCAAGTAAGGCAAGGCAAGTTTATTTGTAGCACAATTCATACAAAATGTAATTCAAAGTGCTTCACAAGAAGGAAAAAAAGAATGCATTAAAATCACAAAACATAGAATCAAAAAGTTTAAAAAATAAATAAAATCATAAAACAGATAAAAAGAGTAATTAATCAAAAGCACAGTTAAACAGAACTGTTTTCAGCCTAGATTTAAACATTGTCACAGTAGAGGCCTGTCTCACGGCTTCAGGAAGTTTGTTCCAGACTTTTGCAGCATAAAACTGAAATGCAGCTTCTCCATGTTTAGTCCTGACTCAAGGCACCAGCAGGAGGCTGGTCCCGGAGGTCCTCAGAGTTCTAGATGGTTCATAAGGTACTAACATATCACAGATGTACTTTGGTGCTAGACCATGGAGACACTCAAACACAAGCAGAGCAGCTTTAAAGTCTATTCTCTGAGCCACAGGAAGCCAGTGCAGAGACTTGAGCACAGGACTAATCTGATCATATTTTGTAGTTCTTGTTAGGACTCGAGCAGCAGCATTTTGAATAAACTGCAGCTGTTTTAACGCCTTTTTGTTCAGACCAGTGAGTAAACTGTTGCAATAATCCAACCGACTAGAAACAAATGCATGGATAAGAACCTCTAAGTCCGTTTTAGATATCAAACCTCTGATTTTGGCTGTTTTTCAGGTGGTAAAAAGCTGCTGATGTAATTGATTTGATGTGACTGTTGAAGTTAAAGTCTGAGTCCATTTTTATTCCCTGTGTTCTAACTTGATTTGTCGGTTCTAGAGAGAGAGATTGAAGGTAACTGATGACACTTTCTCTTTGTTTCTGTGGGCCAAAGACAATAATTTCAGTTTTGTCTGAGTTTAGCTGGAGAAAGTTTTAAACTTCCTCACTGCTATGGTCATCTTACACACGACCAACCTGTGCTGTTTCCTGCTACAACTTTGCAGTCACTGATCTCTTTTAGATTACACCGCCTAGACAAAATGTAATCAACCTGTGTACTCCTTCCTCCAGTCTTGTAAGTCACCCTGTGTTCCAGTCTTTTCTTCAAGAAAGTATTCACTACAGCTATTTCCATTCTTTTTACAAAGTCGAACACAATCTGTCCTTCTGCATTCCTGTTCTGGATACCAAACCTGCCCATCACCTCCTCATCATCTCTGTTTCCTGCACCAACGTGGCCATTAAAGTCTGCTCCAATAATAACTCACTTCTAGGGATGCTCTGAATCACCTCATCAATGTCTGACCAGAATTTCTCTTTCTCCTCGATGTCACATCCTACTTGTGGAGCATACCCACAAACAACGTTTAACACCACCCCTTCAATTTCTAGTTTGAGGCTCATCACCCTATCTGACCTTCTTTTTACCTCCAGAACATGCCCAACAAACTCTTCCTTCACAGACTCTTCCTTGTTATTTGAAGTCTTTATTTATATATTTATATGAAGTCTTTATATAAATTTTTACTTTAATACAACATGTTAATATTTATTTAGATCACCTCGTTTTATTGACGTAAAGGTTAATTAAAATGATTTGAAAATAAAAGGTTTGGTTGCATCTGCAGAGTTTGTTCGTTTCCTGTTTTTAAAAGTTAAAAGTCATATTTATGAAAGCTTTAATATTTGTAAAACAGTGATACCTGGTGGTCACATGTAGCAACAGCAGCTAGTGAGAGTTCTTGTTTCCTGAGGGAGTTTTTCCACTGTGACACCAGGAAGTAAAGACAGTGTCCATGCAGAGGAGCTTTGTTTTCTCTCCGAAATGAAGATTTGGATCAAAGAGCTGTTTTCCAGGAACGAGGTGAGGATGGATGGATTGGGTCAGGATCAGGCGTTTGTGTTTCGTAAAGTGCAGGAGGGTATTGATAGGGTTCAGGAGTGGGGGATACGTGGGGGTATCGGTTTTTGGCGGGGAAAACAAAGGGTATGGTCGTGAAAAGTAGCACGGTTGCTTCGTTCTGTACAAAAACACAGTCCGTTTAGCGTCGTAAAGTCTTTGGGTGTCTTTGTTCTTAAGTAAATAACTGATAGAAGTTGTAACATCATTTCTAGTTACAGATTTGGTTTATGAATGAGCGATCTGTGTTACATTCGCTACAATTTACATAACGTCATGCTAATGCTAACTGTGGCTAAGCTAATGTGATGCGTAATAGGCGCGTTCGAGATGACGCAGGCGGACGCAGTTCTGATCGGTGCGCAATGCATGCCGGTTAATTTTTGCGTTCGAGATGCCTCCGACTTGCTCTGATGTCACCTGTGCGCCGGTAACGAGACTCTCGCGAGAGCCAGGCGAACGCAGCTGCTTTTTACCAACTGCGCCGCCTGTATGGACGACAAAAGCAAACGGCATGATGGGAAATGGAGTCTTTTGGCTCTCAGTGATGTTTTCATCAGAAACTCTTTGATTTCTTATAAATACATATCTGATTTGTTTATATTTATCTCCACTGCTGCTTTAAGAATTTTTTACAAACTCTACGTCTGCAGTCCTTTCTTGTGATTTTTTTTCTGGGTATTTTTTGTGAGTACGCTATCTGTCTAGCAGAGACAATTGCACGCCTGTGTGAGGACAGAATATATAGCAATAGCAGCTAGTAAGAGTTCTTGTTTCCTGAGGGAGTTTTTCAGTGTGACACCAGGAAGTAAAGATAGTGTCCGTGATCAGGAGCTTTGTTTTCTCTCTGAGCAGAGATCCGATCCTGAGGACACCAAACTGGATCCCTCCAACGCCTCGGCTGTGCCTAGATATTCTGTCCATAAAGGTGATGAACAGAATCGGTGACAAAGGGCAGCCTTGGCGGAGTCCAACTCTCACTGGAAATGGAATCGACATACTGCTGGCTATACGGACCAAGCTCTGGCTCCGGTCGTACAGAGATCGGACAGCCCGTACTAAGGGCTCCGAGACTCTGTACTCTCGGAGCACCCCCCACAGGAGTCCTCTAGGGACACAATCGAATGCCTTCTCCAGATCCACAAAACACATGTAGACTGGTTGGGCAAACTCCCATGACCCCTCCAGGATCCTGAAGAGGGTATAGAGCTGGTCCGTAGTTCCACGTCCGGGACGGAAACCACACTGCTCCTCTTCAATCCGAGACTCGACAATCCGACGGACCCTCCTCTCCAGTACACGATCATTTCCAAAATAAGAGTCCCTGAGAGAAGCGCTCTGCTGCGGAGTGTTGCCGTTTTCCACAGAAAATAGTCCATGTTGGGTTGTTTTTGTTTTTTGCAGACAATAAAAAGTGTATTTTGAGACCTTTAAAATTGTTTTTATTAGAAATAACATCGTGTATCGCTCCGGATTGCCGTCTCCCGCTTCGAGTCCGACATGATTTTTTTTCAGATGTTCGTGCAGCGTCGTTATGATTCCATGCCAAAACGTGTCCGTTTTGCAAACTTTGCATATTAACACGAGTCTTTTTCAAATTTAACGGAAAATGATCCAAACTTTGGATGATTTTGTATGTGTTTTTCTTTCCGCCATCTTGTTGAATCTGCCTGATCACGTGAGGCGGGGTAAAATGAAGGCCAATGATTGGCCGCTATCTTTTTCTCCTCCTATTTTGGTAGCTCACATCGTCGATTTGCTCTCTACTGCCCCACTTGGAGACGAATTTAAGTGCAGTTGGCAGTAAAAAATTTTTTAGACGTTTAATCGATGACCTAATTAGTCGACAACTATTTTGATAATCGATTATAATCGATTAACTGTTTCAGCCCTAGTCTTAAGCAACCTCTAAATATTATTTAATTTACATAAATTTGGACTAAAATATTTTTGACAGACATGGAACCAATTGCAGGGTTCTAATCTGGGTATTCTAAAAAAAAATTTTTTTGGACCTTACTACTGAGGATAAGCCGTACATTTTTTAGAAAAACACATTTTGTACATACATAAGCTGAACCTGTTAATAAGCAGCAGGGGCCCACGTTGTAACATGAGATGTTTATGAAAAAAGATTGTATCACAGAAAGAGTTTTCAAAGTTTGTTGCTGCAGTGTTATGTTATGTTTACTGACTATGAAACTAAATCCAGCTTGATGTTTCTTTTATATTTCAGTGTTTTCTGCAGCAGGTGGAGGTGACTGCATAGAGGTTCCTGTAAATGGACTTTAGACGAGCTGGATCGAGGGTTACATTCTTTAAGGAAGAAAGCAGAGAAACTGTGAGAAATCCAGAACTGGGAAACAGCTGGTGTTCCACTGATGGAAAGTCTCAGCAGTTTACCAACAATGATGTCTTTGAAGAGTGAAGATGAAGAAAAAGAAGTTAATCCTTCCTCACATTCAGAGCACCATCATCAAAGCCAGATGGAAGATAACCCAGAGTTAGACGCTCCAAGCAACAAGCCAGCTGGACTGAATAAATCCCAAATCAAAGAAGAGGACTGTGGATTACCAGAGGTGAGCAGTAACCCTGAGCCAGGCTTTTATTTACAACCACAGAGTGAGAGAAAGGCTTCCGGCTCTTCTGAGATGAAATACTTTGGAGCTGAAATGAAATCCGGTGATAAAGACTGTCATGGTTACGGGATGTATGAAACATATATGCTTAGTGATGTGGACTGTAACACTACTAAAACACCCACCAGCAGTTCTCAATGTGGGAAACAGTTTAATGACAAACAGTCTGAGAGAAGTTTTGACCAAACAGTTCAATTAAATGTTAACGAGCAAAAGAAAGTCAAAACAAGAAAAGAAATAACTGAATGTGATCTTTGTGGTAAAATATTTACTGATAAGTATTGTCTTAAAGACCACATGAGAATCCACACAGGAGAGAAGCCATTTGTCTGTAATGAATGTGGACGACGATTTACTAACAAGTCATACTTAAACACACACATGAGAACCCACACAGGAGAAAAACCTTTTGCCTGTAATAAATGTGGACAAAGATTTAGTGATTCATCCTCCTTTACCAGACATATGAGAATCCACACCGGAGAAAAACCTTTTGTCTGTAATGAATGTGGAAAAACATTTAGTCAAACATCGAGTTTAAACACACACATGAGAATCCACACAGGAGAAAAACCTTTTGTCTGTAATGAATGTGGAAAAACATTTAGTCAAACATCGAATTTAAACACACACATGAGAATCCACACAGGAGAAAAACCTTTTGTCTGTAATGAATGTGGAAAAACATTTAGTCAAACATCGAATTTAAACACACACATGAGAATCCACACAGGAGAAAAACCTTTTGTCTGTAATGAATGTGGAAAAACATTTAGTCTAACATCGAATTTAAACACACACATGAGAATCCACACAGGAGAAAAACCTTTTGTCTGTGATAAATGTGGACAAAGATTTAGTCAAATATCAATTTTAAACACACACATGAGAATTCACACAGCAGACAAAGATTCATCCGTGATTGTGGACAAAATCTATTGACAACTCAAGCTTAAACCAAAACCTGACAATCTATTCAACTGTGATGATTGAAGAAATAAATATGTTTACAAGTAAGACTTTTACACGTGAGTCGCCACAGTGAAGCAAAACTTGTCTTTGTTTGAGATTAATATTTTCTTAGACAACGTTCTTGTTTTTTGAGAATCAATTTTATTTTTTGTTTCTTTTTTTTTAGAAAAGACATTATGTTTTCTGCAATATTAAACTTAAACATGGTTGAAGTTTCTGTATTTAAACAATTAGTTTAATTGGACAAATTAATCAGTTTTTCTGTGATACTTAATTTGACATGCAAGTGGAATAAGAGAAAATCCCGGTGCCCATTGCAGCTATGGTAGTTCAGTTGAATAAAAAAAAAAGCAAAATTATAGACTATTTTTACTGATTAGCCGTGGTTTCTTGAACAAACGTGAATTCAGCAGGTTCTGTCTGTACCTGTAAAGCTTCCAGAATTTTCTTTTGTGTCCTGATTCTGTAAGTTGTGGTTTTGTTTGAGTGTCTTCATCACGGCTCGAGTGTACTGGAACTGTAATTTTGTTTTTAATACCAGCACTACTGTGCTTTTCTATTTTGTTTTGTAGTTTTTTATAAATAGATTTTTTGTTTTTTTTATTTGCCTGTAACTTTTATGTTTTGTGTGGCTGTAAATTTTTAGTTAAAACCTTTGTTTTCGAATTATTACTAATAAACTTGTAAAAAACATCTTCTTGTTATGCACCTAAGGACACAATCCAAGTAAGGCAAGGCAAGGTTATTTGTAGCACAATTCATACAAAATGTAATTCAAAGTGATTCACAAAAAGGGAAAAAAAGAATGCATTAAAATCACAAAACATAGAATCAAAAAGTTTAAAAAAATAAATAAAATCATTAAACAAATAAAATGAGTAATTAATCAAAAGCACAGTTAAACAGAACTGTTTTCAGCCTAGATTTAAACATTGTGACAGTAGAGGCCTGTCTCACGGCCTCAGGATTTTGTTCCAGACTTTTGCAGCATAAAATTGAAATGCAGCTTCTCCATGTTTAGTCCTGACTCTAGACACCAGCAGGAGGGCGGTCCCGGAGGTCCTCAGAGTTCTAGATGGTTCATAAGGTACTAACATATCACAGAAGTACTTTGGTGCTAGACCATGGAGAGACTTAAACACAAGCAGAGCAGCTTTAAAGTCTATTCTCTGAGCCACAGGAAGCCAGTGCAGAGACTTGAGCACAGGACTAATCTGATCATAATTTGTAGTTCTTGTTAGGACTCGAGCAGCAGCATTTTGAATAAACTGCAGCTGTTTTAACGCCTTTTTGTTCAGACCAGTGAGTAAACTGTTGCAATAATCCAACTGACTAGAAACAAATGCATGGATAAGAACCTCTAAGTCCGTTTTAGATTGCAAACCTCTGATTTTGGCTGTTTTTCAGGTGGTAAAAAGCTGCTGATGTAATTGATTTGATGTGACTGTTGAAGTTAAAGTCTGAGTCCATTTTTATTCCCTGTGTTCTAACTTGATTTGTCGGTTCTAGAGAGAGAGATTGAGTGTACTGGAACTGTAATTTTGTTTTTAATACCAGCACTACTGTGCTTTTCTGTTTTGTTTTGTAGTTTTTTATAAATAGATTTTTTGTTTTTTTATTTGCCTGTAACTTTTATGTTCTGTATGCCTGTAAATTTTTAGTTAAAACCTTTGTTTTCAAATTATTACTAATAAACTTGTAAACAAAAAAAGCATCTTCTTATTATGCACCTAAGGACACAATCCAAGTAAGGCAAGGCAAGTTTATTTGTAGCACAATTCATACAAAATGTAATTCAAAGTGCTTCACAAGAAGGAAAAAAAGAATGCATTAAAATCACAAAACATAGAATCAAAAAGTTTAAAAAATAAATAAAATCATAAAACAGATAAAAAGAGTAATTAATCAAAAGCACAGTTAAACAGAACTGTTTTCAGCCTAGATTTAAACATTGTCACAGTAGAGGCCTGTCTCACGGCTTCAGGAAGTTTGTTCCAGACTTTTGCAGCATAAAACTGAAATGCAGCTTCTCCATGTTTAGTCCTGACTCAAGGCACCAGCAGGAGGCTGGTCCCGGAGGTCCTCAGAGTTCTAGATGGTTCATAAGGTACTAACATATCACAGATGTACTTTGGTGCTAGACCATGGAGACACTTAAACACAAGCAGAGCAGCTTTAAAGTCTATTCTCTGAGCCACAGGAAGCCAGTGCAGAGACTTGAGCACAGGACTAATCTGATCATATTTTGTAGTTCTTGTTAGGACTCGAGCAGCAGCATTTTGAATAAACTGCAGCTGTTTTAACGCCTTTTTGTTCAGACCAGTGAGTAAACTGTTGCAATAATCCAACCGACTAGAAACAAATGCATGGATAAGAACCTCTAAGTCCGTTTTAGATATCAAACCTCTGATTTTGGCTGTTTTTCAGGTGGTAAAAAGCTGCTGATGTAATTGATTTGATGTGACTGTTGAAGTTAAAGTCTGAGTCCATTTTTATTCCCTGTGTTCTAACTTGATTTGTCGGTTCTAGAGAGAGAGATTGAAGGTAACTGATGACACTTTCTCTTTGTTTCTGTGGGCCAAAGACAATAATTTCAGTTTTGTCTGAGTTTAGCTTGAGAAAGTTTTAAACTTCCTCACTGCTATGGTCATCTTACACACGACCAACCTGTGCTGTTTCCTGCTACAACTTTGCAGTCACTGATCTCTTTCAGATTACACCGCCTACACAAAATGTAATCAACCTGTGTACTCCTTCCTCCAGTCTTGTAAGTCACCCTGTGTTCCAGTCTTTTCTTCAAGAAAGTATTCACTACAGCTATTTCCATTCTTTTTACAAAGTCAATCACCATCTGTCTTTCTACATTCCTGTTCTGGAGACCAAACCTGCCCATCACCTCCTCATCATCTCTGTTTCCTGCACCAACGTGGCCATTGAAGTCTGCTCCAATAATAACTCTCTCACTTCTAGGAATGTTCTGAATCACCTCATCAATGTCTGACCAGAATTTCTCTTTCTCCTCGATGTCACATCCTACTTGTGGAGCATACCCACAAACAACGTTTAGCACCACCCCTTCAATTTCTAGTTTGAGGCTCATCACTCTATCTGAACTTCTTTTTACCTCCAGAACATTCCCAACAAACTCTTCCTTCACAGACTCTTCCTTGTTATTTGAAGTCTTTATTTATATAGTTATATGAACTCTTTATATAATTTTTTACTTTAATACAACATGTTAATATTTATTTAGATCACCTCATTTTATTGATGTAAAGGTTTATTAAAATGATTTGAAAATAAAAGGTTTGGTTGCATCTGCAGAGTTTGTTCGTTTCCTGTTTTTAAAAGTTAAAAGTCATATTTATGAAAGCTTTAATATTTGTAAAACAGTGATACCTGGTGGTCACATGTAGCAACAGCAGCTAGTGAGAGTTCTTGTTTCCTGAGGGAGTTTTTCAGTGTGACACCAGGAAGTAAAGCTAGTGTCCATGCAGAGGAGCTTTGTTTTCTCTCCGAAATGAAGATTTGGATCAAAGAGCTGTTTTCCAGGAACGAGGTGAGGATGGATGGATTGGGTTAGAATCAGGCGTTTGTGTTTCGTAAAGTGCAGTAGGGTATTGACAGGGTTCAGGAGTGGGGGATACGTGGGGGTATCGGTTTTTGGCGGGGAAAACAAAGGGTATGGTCGTGAAAAGTAGCACGGTTGCTTCGTTCTGTACAAAAAGACAGTCCGTTTAGCGTCGTAAAGTCTTGGGGTGTCTTTGTTCTTAAGTAAATAACTGATAGAAGTTGTAACATCATTTCTAGTTACAGATTTGGTTTATGAATGAGCGATCTGTGTTACATTCGCTACAATTTACATAACGTCATGCTAATGCTAACTGTGGCTAAGCTAATGTGATGCGTAATAGGCGCGTTCGAGATGACGCAGGCGGACGCAGTTCTGATCGGTGCGCAATGCATGCCGGTTAATTTTTGCGTTCGAGATGCCTCCGACTTGCTCTGATGTCACCTGTGCGCCGGTAACGAGACTCTCGCGAGAGCCAGTTGAACGCAGCTGCTTTTTACCAACTGCGCCGCCTGTATGGACTACAAAAGCAAACGGCATGATGGGAAATGGAGTCTTTTGGCTCTCAGTGATGTTTTCATCAGAAACTCTTTGATTTCTTATAAATACATATCTGATTTGTTTATATTTATCTCCACTGCTGCTTTAAGAATTTTTTACAAACTCTACGTCTGCAGACCTTTCTTGTGATTTTTTTTCTGGGTATTTTTTGTGAGTACGCTATCTGTCTAGCAGAGACAATTGCAGGCCTGTGTGAGGACAGAATATATAGCAATAGCAGCTAGTAAGAGTTCTTGTTTCCTGAGGGAGTTTTTCAGTGTGACACCAGGAAGTAAAGATAGTGTCCGTGATGAGGAGCTTTGTTTTCTCTCTGAGCAGAGATCCAATCCTGAGGACACCAAACTGGATCCCTCCAATGCCTCGGCTGTGCCTAGATATTCTGTCCATAAAGGTGATGAACAGAATCGGTGACAAAGGGCAGCCTTGGCGGAGTCCAACTCTCACTGGAAATGGAATCGACATACTGCTGGCTATACGGACCAAGCTCTGGCTCCGGTCGTACAGAGATCGGACAGCCCGTACTAAGGGCTCCGAGACTCTGTACTCTCGGAGCACCCCCCACAGGAGTCCCCTAGGGACACAATCGAATGCCTTCTCCAGATCCACAAAACACATGTAGACTGGTTGGGCAAACTCCCATGACCCCTCCAGGATCCTGAAGAGGGTATAGAGCTGGTCCGTAGTTCCATGTCCGGGACGGAAACCACACTGCTCCTCTTCAATCCGAGACTCGACAATCCGACGGACCCTCCTCTCCAGTACACGATCATTTCCAAAATAAGAGTCCCTGGGAGAAGCGCTCTGCTGCGGAGTGTTGCCGTTTTCCACAGAAAATAGTCCATGTTGGGTTGTTTTTGTTTTTTGCAGACAATAAAAAGTGTATTTTGCGACCTTTAAAATTGTTTTTATTAGAAATAACATCGTGTATCGCTCCGGATTGCCGTCTCCCGCTTCGAGTCCGACATGATTTTTTTTCAGATGTTCGTGCAGCGTCGTTATGATTCCATGCCAAAACGTGTCCGTTTTGCTAACTTTGCATATTAACACGAGTTTTTTTCAAATTTAACGGAAAATGATCCAAACTTTGGATGATTTTGTATGTGTTTTTCTTTCCGCCATCTTGTTGAATCTGCCTGATCACATGAGGCGGGGTAAAATGAAGGCCAATGATTGGCCGCTATCTTTTTCTCCTCCTATTTTGGTAGCTCACATTGTCGATTTGCTCTCTACTGCCCCACTTGTAGACCAATTTAAGTGCAGTTGGCAGTAAAAAATTTTTTAGACGTTTAATCGATGACCTAATTAGTCGACAACTATTTTGATAATCGATTATAATCGATTATAATCGATTAACTGTTTCAGCCCTAGTCTTAAGCAACCTCTAAATATCATTTAATTTACAAACCGGATTCCGAAAAAGTTGGGACACTTTAGAAATTGTGAATAAAAACTGAATGCAATGATGTGGAGGTGCCAACTTCTAATATTTTATTCAGAATACAACATAAATCACAGGTCAATAGTTTAAACTGAGAAATTGTATGATATTAAGGAAAAATATACTCATTCAAAATTTCATGGTGTCAACAAATCCCAAAAAAGTTGGGACAAGGCCATTTTCACCACTGTGTGACACCCCCCCTTCTTCTTAGAACACTCAACAGACGTCTGGGCATTGAGGAGACCAGCTTCTCAAGTGTAGACATAGGAATGTTCTCCCATTCTTGTCTAATACAGGCCTCTAAGTGTTCAATCGTCTTGGGTCTTCTTTGTCTGACCTTCCTCTTAATGATGCGCCAAATGTTTTCTATAGGTGAAAGATCTGGACTGTTGGCTGGCCAGGTCAGTACCCGAATCCTTCTCCCACGCAGCCATGATGTTGTGATTGATGCAGAATGTGGTCTGGCATTATCTTGTTGAAAAATGCAGGGTCTTCCATGAAAGAGACGACGTTTGGATGGGAGCATATGTTGCTCTAGAACCTGAATATATTTTTCTGCATTGATGGTGCCTTTCCAGATGTGCAAGCTGCCCATGCCACACGCATTCATGCAACCCCATACCATCAGAGATGCAGGCTTCTGAACAGAGCGTTGATAGCAACTTGGGTTGTCACTGTCCTCTTTGGTCCTGATGACATGGCGCCCCAGATTTCCAAAAAGAACCTCAAAACGTGATTCGTCTGACCACAGAACAGTCTTCCATTTTGCCACACTCCATTTTAAATGACTCCTGGCCCAGTGAAAACGTCTTTGCTTGTGGATCTTTGTTAGAAATGGCTTCTTCTTTGCAGAATAGAGTTTCAGCTGGCAACGGCGGATGGCACGGTGGATTGTGTTCACTGACAATGGTTTCTGGAAGTACTCCTGAGCCCATGCTGTGATTTCCTTCACAGTAGCACTCCTGTTTTTGATGCAGTGTCGTTTAAGGGCCCGGAGATCACGGGCATTCAGTATGGTTCTCCGGCCTTGACCTTTACGCACAGAGATTTTTCCAGATTCTCTGAATCTTCTGATGATATTATTCACAGTTGATGATGACAACTGCAAACTCTTTGCAATTTTTCGCTGGGTAACACCTCTCTGATACCGTTCCACTATCTTTTTACGCAACATTGTGGGAGTTGGTGATCCTCTACCCATCTTGGCTTCTGAGAGACACTGCCAATCTGAGAAGCACTTTTTATACCCATCATATTGCCAATTGACCTGATTAGTGCTGATTGGTCTTCCAGGTGTTTGTTGTATGCTCAAATGACTTTTTCCAGCCTCTAATAGGTTCTTGTCCCAACTTTTTTGGGATTTGTTGACACCATGAAATTTTGAATGAGCATATTTTTCCTTAATATCATACAATTTCTCAGTTTAAACTATTGACCTGTGATTTATGTTGTATTCTGAATAAAATATTAGAAGTTGGCACCTCCACATCATTGCATTCAGTTTTTATTCACAATTTCTAAAGTGTCCCAACTTTTTTGGAATCCGGTTGTACATAAATTTGGACTAAAATACTTTTGACAGACATGGAACCAATTGCAGGGTTCTAATCTGGGTATTCTAAAAAAAAATTTTTTTGGATCATACTACTGAGGATAAGCCGTACATTTTTTAGAAAAACACATTTTGTACATACATAAGCTGAACCTGTTAATAAGGAGCAGGGGCCCACGTTGTAACATGAGATGTTTATGAAAAAAGATTGTATCACAGAAAGAGTTTTCAAAGTTTGTTGCTGCAGTGTTATGTTATGTTTACTGACTATGAAACTAAATCCAGCTTGATGTTTCTTTTTTATTTCAGTGTTTTCTGCAGCAGGTGGAGGTGACTGCACAGAGGTTCCTGTAAATGGACTTTAGACGAGCTGGATTGAGGGTTACATTCTTTAAGGAAGAAAGTAGAGAAACTGTGAGAAAACCAGAACTGAGACTAGCTGGTGTTCCACTGATGGAAAGTCTCAGCAGTTTACCAACAATGATGTCTTTGAAGAGTGAAGATGAAGAAAAAGAAGTTAATCCTTCCTCACATTCAGAGCACCTTCATCAAAGCCAGATTGAAGATAACACAGAGTTAGACGCTCCAGGCAACAAGCCAGCTGGACTGAATAAATCCCAAATCAAAGAAGAGGACTGTGGATTACCAGAGGTGAGCAGTAACCCTGAGCCCGGCTTTTATTTACAACCACAGATTGAGAGAAAGGCTTCCGGCTCTTCTGAGATGACATACGTTGGAGCTGAAATCAAAGACTGTGATAAAGACTGTCTTGGTTATGGGATGTATGAAACATATATGCTTAGTGATGTGGACTGTAACACTACTAAAACACCCACCAGCAGTTCTCAATGTGGGAGACAGTTTAATGACAAACAGTCTGAGAGAAGTTTTGACCAAACAGTTCAACCAAATGTTAACGAGCAAAAGAAAGTCAGAACACGAAAAGAAATAACTGAATGTGATCTTTGCGGTAAAATCTTTACTGATACGTATTGTCTTAAAGTCCACATGAGAATCCACACAGGAGAGAAGCCATTTGTCTGTAATGATTGTGGACGACGATTTACTTACAAGTCAAACTTAAACACACACATGAGAATCCATACAGGAGAAAAACCTTTTGTCTGTAATGAATGTGGACGACGATTTACTTACAAGTCAAACTTAAACACACACATGAGAATCCACACAGGAGAAAAACCTTTTGTCTGTAATGAATGCGGACAAAGATTTAATCAAACATCAATTTTAAACACACACATGAGAATCCACACAGGAGAAAAACCTTTTGTCTGTAATGAATGCGGACAAAAATTTATTAACAAGTCAAACTTAAACACACACATGAGAATCCACACAGGAGAAAAACCTTTTGTCTGTAATGAATGCGGACAAAGATTTAATCAAACATCAATTTTAAACACACACATGAGAATCCACACAGAAGAAAAACCTTTTGTCTGTAATGAATGCGGACAAAAATTTATTAACAAGTCACACTTAAACAGACACTCGAGAATCCACACAGGAGAAAAACCTTTTGTGTGTAATGAATGTGGAAAAACATTTAGTCAAAAATCACATTTAAACACACACATGAGAATCCACACAGCAGACAAAGATTCATCTGTGATTGTGGACAAAATTTAGTGACAACTCAAGCTTAAACCAAAACCTGACAATCTATTCAACTGTGATGATTGAGGAAATAAATATGTTTACGAGTAAGACTTTTACACGTGAGTCGCCACAGTGAAGCAAAACTTGTCTTTGTTTAGTTTGAGATTAATATTTTCTTAGACAATGTTCTTGTTTTTTGAGAATCAATTTTATTTTTTACTTTTTTTTTATTTTTAGAAAAGACATTTTGTTTTCTGCAATATTAAACTTAAACATGGTTGAAGTTTCTGTATTTAAACAATTTGGTTTAATTTGACAAATTAATCAGTTTTTCTGTGATACTTATTTGACATGTAAGTGGAATAAGAGAAAATCTCGGTGCACATTGCAGCTATGGTAGCTCAGTTGGATATATATAAAAAAAAAAAGCAAAATTATAGACTATTTTTATTGATTGGCCGTGGTTTCTTGAACAAACGTGAATCCGGCAGGTTCTGTCTGTACCTGTAAAGCTTCCAGAATTTTCTTTTGTGTCTTGATTCTTTAAGTTGTGGTTTTGTTTGAGTGTCTTCAGCACGGCTCGAGTGTACTGGAACTGTAATTTTGTTTTTAATACCAGCACTACTGTGCTTTTCTATTTTGTTTTGTAGTTTTTTATAAATAGATTTTTTGTTTCTTTATATGCCTGTAACTTTTATGTTTTGTATGCCTGTAAATTTTTAGTTAAAACCTTTGTTTTCAAATTATTACTAATAAACTTGTTAAAAAAGCATCTTCTTATTATGCACCTAAGGACACAATCCAAGTTAGGCAAGGCAAGTTTATTTGTAGCACAATTCATACAAAATGTAATTCAAAGTGCTTCACAAGAAGGGAAAAAAAGAATGCATTAAAATCACAAAACATAGAATCAACAAGTTCTAAAAAATAAATAAAATCATTAAACAAATAAAATGAGTAATTAATCAAAAGCACAGTTAAACAGAACTGTTTTCAGCCTAGATTTAAACATTGTGACAGTAAAGGCCTGTCTCACGGCCTCAGGATTTTGTTCCAGACTTTAGCAGCATAAAATTGAAATGCAGCTTCTCCATGTTTAGTCCTGACTCTAGACATCACCCTGTGATCCAGTCTTTTCTTGAAGAAAGTATTCACTACAGCTATTTCCATTCTTTTTACAAAGTTAATCACCATCTGTCCTTCTGCATTCCTGTTCTGGAGACCAAACCTGCCCATCATCTCCTCATCATCTCTGTTTCCTGCACCAACGTGGCCATTAAAGTCTGCTCCAATAATAACTCTCTGACTTCTAGGGATGTTCTGAATCACCTCATCAATGTCTGACCAGAATTTCTCTTTCTCCTCGATGTCACATCCTACTTGTTGAGCATACCCACAAACAACGTTTAACACCACCCCTTCAATTTCTAGTTTGAGGCTCATCACCCTATCTGAACTTCTTTTTACCTCCAGAACATGCCCAACAAACTCTTCCTTCACAGACTCTTCCTTGTTATTTGAAGTCTTTATTTATATATTTATATGAACTCTTTATAAAAATTTTTACTTTAATACAACATGTTAATATTTATTTAGATCACCTCATTTTATTGACGTAAAGGTTAATTAAAATGATTTGAAAATAAAAGGTTTGGTTGCATCTGCAGAGTTTGTTCGTTTCCTGTTTTTATAAGTTAAAAGTCATATTTATGAAAGCTTTAATATTTGTACAACAGTGATACCTGGTGGTCACATGTAGCAAAAGTAGCTAGTGAGAGTTCTTGTTTCCTAAGGGAGTTTTTCAGTGTGACACCAGGAAGTAAAGACAGTGTCCATGCAGAGGAGCTTTGTTTTTTCTCTGAAATGAAGATTTGGATCAAAGAACTGTTTTCCAGGAACGAGGTGAGGGTGGATGGATTGGGTCAGAATCAGGCGTTTGTGTTTCGTAAAGTGCAGGAGGGTATTGATAGGGTTCAGGAGTGGGGGATACGTGGGGGTTTCGGTTTTTGGCGGGGAAAACAAAGGGTATGGTCGTGAAAAGTAGCACGGTTGCTTCGTTCTGTACAAAAAGACAGTCCGTTTAGCGTCGTAAAGCCTTGGGGTATCTTTGTTCTTAAGTAAATAACTGATAGAAGTTGTAACATCGTTTCTAGTTACAGATTTGGTTTATGAATTAGCGATCTGTGTTACATTCGCTACAATTTACATAACGTGATGCTAATGCTAACTGTGGCTAAGCTAATGTGATACGTAATAGGCGCGAGATGACACAGGCGGACGCAGTTATGATCGGTGCGTAATGCATGCCGGTTAATTTTTGCGTTCGAGATGCTTCCGACTTGCTCTGATGTCACCTGTGCGCAGGTAACGAGACTCTCGCGAGAGCCAGGCGAACGCGGCTGCTTTTTACCAACTGCGCCTGCCTGTATGGACGACTAAAGCAAACGGCATGATGGGAAATGCAGTCTTTTTTAAGATGTGTTCTGATAGCTGATTGGCTCTCAGTGATGTTTTCATCAGAAACTCTTTGATTTCTTATAAATACATATCTGATTTGTTTATATTTATCTCCACTACTGCTTTAAGATTTTTTTTTACAAACTCTACGTCTGCAGACCTTTCTTGTGATTTTTTTTTCTGGGTATTTTTTGTGAGTATGCTGTCTGTCTAGCAGAGACAATTGCTCACCTGTGTGAGTACAGAATATGTAGCAATAGCAGCTAGTAAGAGTTCTTGTTTTTTGAGGGAGTTTTTCAGTGTGACACCAGGAAGTAAAGATAGTGTCCGTGATGAGGAGCTTTGTCTTCTCTCTTGATAGGGTCCAGGATGGGGGGGATCGGAGTACGGGTTTTCGGCAGGGAAAACAAAGGGTATGGTGTTTACTAGGGATGGGCGATACCGCAAGCTTTGGTATCGATCCAATGCCAAGTAAACACCAGACCGATATCGCAGATACCGAAATATTATTTTTTTAAAAGACAATTTTTGCATCAAGGGTTAGGGTCATAGGTATAGTATGACCAAGTTTATGTATATACACAGGTTGGTAGTTAGATTGATAGAAGTGCCCAGTTGCACGCAAACAAATGTTAACTAATGCTGAAGATGATTACGTTGTACTTTCACAATTAGTATGTACCTGGGTTGCCTTTTTGAAAAAAAACGGAAGCAAAGTGCGGGGAGCCAAAGTATTGATATTTTAGTTGGAGTATCGATCCATATCAATACTAGCGTTGGTATCGATATTAGGATCGATAAGCCCACCCCTTGTGTTTACCAGGGGAAGGGTTAAGTGGGCATATGGGTTCAGTATGTATGGTCAGCCTCTGGAGATGGTGAAGTTTTTTCCGTTTTTTGGGGATGCTTTTTGATGGGAAGTTGTTTTAGTCGGAGCATATCAGGTAGGTGTGGGAAGGTGAGGAATGTTTTCTGTGTTTGGCTCGGGTGGCGTGGGGTCGCTTGTTCATTTCTAAAATGATCAAATAGAGAACATGTTTATATTAAAGAACATAAAAGGTCATCCTCCTTCATGGAGGCAGTGAAGGAAGACATGAAGATAGTTGGCGTGACCAAAGAAGATGCAGCAGATAGGGTTAGATGGAAGAAATTGACTCGCTGTGGTGACCCCTGAAGGGAGATGCCAAAAGAAGAAGATAAAAGGCCAGCCTCCTAGGTTGTGTTTTATTTATTCTAATTGGCATATTAATGTGACGTGCGGTCAAACTGACCGCTGCTGCGGTCCTAGTGTACAAGACTCTACATCAGAGTATGGTTTGAAGCACCTTCACCAGTGAAAGCTCCTGCAAATTATTTGGTATTCCTTAAGAAGCTGTGACAGTATGAAACTTCAATTGTCAATAAAGTAACAGGTTTCAGACAACATCTGTGGTACTTGAGTGAAGAAATGGCTGGCCTGGTATTCTTTAACTCCAGTGTTACAGAACAACAAAAGAAACTGATGGTTGCAATATTTTGGAAAAGGAAGGTTCAGAGGTTCCACCAAAGCATTGTGATGACCTTAACCAAGCAGAAATTAAAGAGAGGCAGATCAGTGATCTGCGCCAAGTTGTCAATGAGCACAGGCACATCTTTTGTGATGCCGACAAAGCCACAGTGGTTGCTGGACTTCCCAATTCATTTTTATGCAAGTTTTAGTTTGTGTTTTCCAAATAAAAGTTATTTGAATACAACTTATGGATTTAGTTTGCTATGTTATGGAATGGGCCCAATAGGGGAATTTTCAAGTGTCTTAAGTAGGGCTGCAACTTATAATTATTTTGGACATCGATTAATCTGTCGATTATTGGGTCGATTATTGGATTAATCAGAAAAAAAGACAATTTAATAAATATTACCTTTTCGGCATATTATAGAATGTAATTGTGTAAAACACAACTCATAACAAAATAAACAACACGTTGTGTTTATTACAGTAAGAGCAAATGTTAATCTTTGTCAAATAAAGAGGTAGAATAATATTATTTCTAGAAAAAAATAAATCTACTTACTGTATGCAGTAAAAGTAAATCATAAGCACCCATAAAATGTGCTTTAGTAGTACTGGCTAATAAAACATCAAATGTAAACTGTTGGATCTCATTTGAAAACAAGAAACTTTTAACACTTCTGGATTCGCAAATTTAACCTTGTTCAGAAGTATCATACAAAAAAAGGCCCCAGATTAACATGAATAAAAAATATACAAAAACATTCAAGTTGCGAAGTATTAGTGCAAAATAAAACAACAAAAAAACACCATCTCTACTGTAAAAATAGTAACTTTAATAAATAAAATGACCATCTTTACCACTTAAAATATGACAAACACAGATCTATTAATCGGTAGAGGGGTGCCCAACTAACAACACTCGTTTTTTTTGTCGGAAAAAATGTGCTTTGCGGTGTAGAGGAGGGGTCTTGTATCCTGGATTGAATTTAGCGATCTTTATTTTTTTTAAAACCCTTCGTCTTCCTACTGACAGCGGCCTCATATCGGACACGATTATTTCGTGTCTGATATGCTGCGGAGTGCAACCGTTTACCACAGAAAATAGTCCATGTTGGGTTGTTTTTGTTTTTTTGCAGACAATAAAAAGTGTATTTTGCGACCTGTAAAATTGTTTTTATTAGAAATAACATTGTGTATCACTCCGGTTTGCCGTCTCCCGCTTCGAGTCCGACATAGTTTTTTTTCAGATGTTCGTGCAGCGTCGTTATGCTTCCGTGCCAAAACGTGTCCGTTTTGCAAACTTTGCATATTAACGCCAGTCTTTTTCAAATTTAACAGAAAATGATCCAAACTCTGGATGATTTTGTATGTGTTTTTCTTTCCGCCATCTTGTTGAATCTGCTTTATCACGTGAGGCGGGGTGAAATGAAGGCCAATGATTGGCTGCTATCTACTTCTCCTCCTATTTTAGTAGCTCGCATTGTCGATTTGCTCTCTACTGCCCCACTTTGAAACCAATTTAAGTGCAGTTGGCAGTAAAAACTTTTTAGACGATTAATCGATGACCTAATTAGTCGACAACTATTTTGATAATCAATTATAATCGATTAACTGTTTCAGCCCTAGTCTTAAGCAACCTCCAAATATTATTTAATTTACATAAATTTGGACTAAAATATTTTTGACAGACATGGAACCAATTGCAGGGTTCTAATCTGGGTATTCTAAAAAAAAAAATTTTGGACCATACTACTAGGGATAAGCCGTACATTTTTTAAGACAAACACATTTTGTACATACATAAGCTGCACCTGTTAATAAGCAGCAGGGGCCCACGTTGTAACATGAGATGTTTATGAAAAAGATTGTATCACAGAAAGAGTTTTCAAAGTTTGTTGCTGCAGTGTTATGTTATGTTCCTCCACTCTTGTAAGTCACCCTGTGATCCAGTCTTTTCTTGAAGAAAGTATTCACTACAGCTATTTCCATTCTTTTTACAAAGTTAATCACCATTTGTCCTTCTGCATTCCTGTTCTGGAGACCAAACCTGCCCATCATCTCCTCATCATCTCTGTTTCCTGCACCAACGTGGCCATTGAAGTCTGCTTCAATAATAACTCTCTCACTTCTAGGGATGTTCTGAATCACCTCATCAATGTCTGACCAGAATTTCTCTTTCTCCTCGATGTCACATCCTACTTGTTGAGCATACCCACAAACAACGTTTAACACCACCCCTTCAATTTCTAGTTTGAGGCTCATCACCCTATCTGACCTTCTTTTTACCTCCAGAACATGCCCAACAAACTCTTCCTTCACAGACTCTTCCTTGTTATTTGAAGTCTTTATTTATATATTTATATGAAGTCTTTATATAAATGTTTACTTTAATACAACATGTTAATATTTATTTAGATCACCTCGTTTTATTGACGTAAAGGTTAATTAAAATGATTTGAAAATAAAAGGTTTGGTTGCATCTGCAGAGTTTGTTCGTTTCCTGTTTTTAAAAGTTAAAAGTCATATTTATGAAAGCTTTAATATTTGTACAACAGTGATACCTGGTGGTCACATCTAGCAAAAGTAGCTAGTGAGAGTTCTTGTTTCCTAAGGGAGTTTTTCAGTGTGACACCAGGAAGTAAAGACAGTGTCCATGCAGAGGAGCTTTGTTTTTTCTCTGAAATGAAGATTTGGATCAAAGAGCTGTTTTCCAGGAACGAGGTGAGGGTGGATGGATATGGTCAGAATCAGGCGTTTGTGTTTCGTAAAGTGCAGGAGGGTATTGATAGGGTTCAGGAGTGGGGGATACGTGGGGGTTTCGGTTTTTGGCGGGGAAAACAAAGGGTATGGTCGTGAAAAGTAGCACGGTTGCTTCGTTCTGTACAAAAGACAGTCCGTTTAGCGTCGTAAAGCCTTGGGGTATCTTTGTTCTTAAGTAAATAACTGATAGAAGTTGTAACATCATTTCTAGTTACAGATTTGGTTTATGAATGAGCGATCTGTGTTACATTCGCTACAATTTACATAACGTGATGCTAATGCTAACTGTGGCTAAGCTAATGTGATACGTAATAGGCGCGTTCGAGATGACATAGGCGGACGCAGTTATGATCGGTGCGTAATGCATGCCGGTTAATTTTTGCGTTCGAGATGCCTCCGACTTGCTCTGATGTCACCTGTGCGCAGGTAACGAGACTCTCGCGAGAGCCAGGCGAACGCAGCTGCTTTTTACCAGTATGGACGACTAAAGCAAACGGCATGATGGGAAATGGAGTCTTTTTTAAGATGTGTTCTGACAGCTGATTGGCTCTCAGTGATGTTTTCATCAGAAACTCTTTGATTTCTTATAAATACATATCTGATTTGTTTATATTTATCTCCACTGCTGGTTTAAGATTTTTTTTTTACAAACTCTACGTCTGCAGACCTTTCTTGTGATTTTTTTTCTGGGTATTTTTTGTGAGTATGCTGTCTGTCTAGCAGAGACAATTGCTCACCCGTGTGAGTACAGAATATGTAGCAATAGCAGCTAGTAAGAGTTCTTGTTTTCTGAGGGAGTTTTTCAGCTTTAGTAGTACTGGCTAATAAAACATCAAATGTAAACTGTTGGATCTCATTTGAAAACAAGAAACTTTTAACACTTCTGGATTCGCAAATTTAACCTTGTTCAGAAGTATCATACAAAAAAAGGCCCCAGATTAACATGAATAAAAAATATACAAAAACATTCAAGTTGCGAAGTATTAGTGCAAAATAAAACAACAAAAAAACACCATCTCTACTGTAAAAATAGTAACTTTAATAAATAAAATGACCATCTTTACCACTTAAAATATTACAAACACAGATCTATTAATCGGTAGAGGGGTGCCCAACTAACAACACTCGTTTTTTTGTCGGAAAAAATGTGCTTTGCGGTGTAGAGGAGGGGTCTTGTATCCTGGATTGAATTTAGCGATCTTTATTTTTCATTTCGTGTCTGATATGCTGCGGAGTGCAACCGTTTTCCACAGAAAATAGTCCATGTTGGGTTGTTTATGTTTTTTTGCAGACAATAAAAAGTGTATTTTGCGACCTGTAAAATTGTTTTTATTAGAAATAACATCGTGTATCGCTCCGGTTTGCCGTCTCACGCTTCAAGTCCGACATAGTTTTTTTTTCAGATGTTCGTACAGCGTCGTTATGCTTCCATGCCAAAACGTGTCCGTTTCGCAAACTTTGCATGTTAACGCGGGTCTTTTTCAAATTTAACGTAACTTTGGATGATTTTGTATGTGTTTTTCTTTCCGCCATCTTGTTGAATTTGTCTGATCACGTGAGGCGGGTAAAATGAAGGCCAATGATTGGCTGCTATCTTCCTTTCCTCCTATTTTGGTAGCTCGCATCGTCGATTTGCTCTCTACTGCCCCACTTGGAGACCAATTTAAGTGCAGTTGGCAGTAAAAACTTTTTAGACGATTAATCGATGACCTAATTAGTCGACAACTATTTTGATAATCGATTATAATTGATTAAATCGATTAACTGTTTCAGCCCTAGTCTTAAGCAACCTCCAAATATTATTTAATTTACATAAATTTGGACTAAAATATTTTTGACAGACATGGAACCAATTGCAGGGTTCTAATCTGGGTATTCTAAAAAAAAATTTTTTTGGACCATACTACTGAGTATAAGCCGTACATTTTTTAAGGAAAACACATTTTGTACATACATAAGCTTCACCTGTTAATAAGCAGCAGGGGCCCACGTTGTAACATGAGATATTTATGAAAAAAGATTGTATCACAGAAAGAGTTTACAAAGTTTGTTGCTGCAGTGCTGTGTTATGTTTACTTACTATGAAACTAAATCCAGCTTAATGTTTGTTTTTTATTTCAGTGTTTTCTGCACCAGGTTGTGGTGACTACACAGAGGTTCCTGTAAATGGACTTTAGACGAGCTGGATCGAGGGTTACATTCTTTAAGGAAGAAAGCAGAGAAACTGTGAGAAATCCAGAACTGAGACTAGCTGGTGTTCCACTGATGGAAAGTCTCGGCAGCTTACCAACAATGATGTCTTTGAAGAGTGAAGATGAAGAAAAAGAAGTTAATCCTTCCTCACATTCAGAGCACCTTCATCAAAGCCAGATGGAAGATAACACAGAGTTAGACGCTCCAAGCAACAAGCCAGCTGGACTGAATAAATCCCAAATCAAAGAAGAGGACTGTGGATTACCAGAGGTGAGCAGTAACCCTGAGCCCGGCTTTTATTTACAACCACAAAGTGAGAGAAAGGCTTCCGGCTCTTCTGAGATGAAATACTTTGGAGCTGAAATGAAAGACTGTGATAAAGACTGTCATGGTTACGGGATGTATGAAACATATATGCTTAGTGATGTGGACTGTAACACTACTAACACACCCACCAGCAGTTCTCAATGTGGGAAACAGTTTAATGACAAACAGTCTGAGAGAAGTTTTGACCAAACGGTTCAATTAAATGTTAACGAGCAAAAGAAAGTCAAAACAAGAAAAGAAATAACTGAATGTGATCTTTGTGGTAAAATCTTGACTGATAAGTATTGTCTTAAAGTCCACATGAGAACCCACACAGGAGAGAAGCCATTTGTCTGTAAAGAATGTGGACGGAGATTTCCTTACAAGTCAAACTTAAACACACACATGAGAATCCACACAGGAGAAAAACCTTTTGTCTGTAATGAATGTGAACAAAGATTTAGTCGATTATCAATTTTAAACACACACATGAGAATTCACACAGGAGAAAAACCTTTTGTCTGTAATGAATGTGGACAAAGATTTAGTCATTCATCAACCTTTTTCACACACATGAGAATCCACACAGGAGAAAAACCTTTTGTCTGTAATAAATGTGAACAAAGATTTAGTCGATTATCAATTTTAAACACACACATGAGAATCCACACAGGAGAAAAACCTTTTGTCTGTAATGAATGTGGACAAAGATTTAGTCATTCATCAACCTTTTTCACACACATGAGAATCCACACAGGAGAAAAACCTTTTGTCTGTAATGAATGTGGAAAAACATTTAGTCGAAAATCAAATTTAAACACACACATGAGAATCCACACAGGAGAAAAACCTTTTGTCTGTAATGAATGTGGAAAATCATTTACTGACAAGTCACACTTAAACTCACACATGAGAATCCACACAGGAGAAAAACCTTTTGTCTGTAATGAATGTGGACAAAGATTTAGTCATTCATCAACCTTTTTCACACACATGAGAATCCACACAGGAGAAAAACCTTTTGTCTGTAATGAATGTGGAAAAACATTTAGTCGAAAATCAAATTTAAACACACACATGAGAATCCACACAGGAGAAAAACCTTTTGTCTGTAATGAATGTGGAAAAACATTTACTGACAAGTCACACTTAAACTCACACATGAGAATCCACACAGGAGAAAAACCCTTTGTCTGTAATAAATGTGGACAAAGATTTACTGAAAAGTCAAGCTTAAACAAACACATGAGAATCCACACAGCAGACAAAGATTCATCCGTGATTGTGGACAAAATTTAGTGACAACTCAAGCTAAAACCAAAACCTGACAATCTATTCAACTGTGATGATTGAAGAAATAAATATGTTTACAAGTAAGACTTTTACACGTGAGTCGCCACAGTGAAGCAAAACTTATTTTTGTTTAGTTTGAGATTAATTTTTTCTTAGACAACGTTCTTGTGTTGCAATTAAATTTTTTTTTACTTTTTTTTTAGAAAAGTCAGACATTTTGTTTTCTGCAATGATAATCTGAAACATGGTTGAAGTTTCTGTATTTAAACAATTTGGTTTAATTAGACAAACTAATCAGTTTTTTGTTGATACTTAATTTGACATGCAAGTGGAATGAGAGAAAATCCCGGTGCCCATTGCAGCTATGGTAGCTCAGTTGGATAAAAAAAAAGTAAAATTATAGACTATTTTTACTGATTGGCCGTGGTTTCTTGAACAAACGTGAATTCAGCAGATTTTGTCTGTACCTGTAAAGCTTCCAGGAATTTCTTTTGTGTCCTGATTCTGTAAGTTGTGGTTTGTTTGAGTGTCTTCATCACGGCTCGAGTGTACTGGAACTGTAATTTTGTTTTTAATACCAGCACTACTGTGCTTTTCTTTTTTGTTTTGTAGTTTTTTATAAATAGATTTTTTGTTTTTTTTATTTGCCTGTAACTTTTATGTTTTGTATGCCTGTAAACTTTTAGTTAAAACCTTTGTTTTCAAATTATTACTAATAAACTTGTAAACAAAAAAAGCATCTTCTTATTATGCACCTAAGGACACAATCCAAGTAAGGCAAGGCAAGTTTATTTGTAGCACAATTCATACAAAATGTAATTCAAAGTGCTTCACAAGAAGGAAAAAAAGAATGCATTAAAATCACAAAACATAGAATCAAAAAGTTTAAAAAATAAATAAAATCATAAAACAGATAAAAAGAGTAATTAATCAAAAGCACAGTTAAACAGAACTGTTTTCAGTCTAGATTTAAACATTGTCACAGTAGAGGCCTGTCTCACGGCTTCAGGAAGTTTGTTCCAGACTTTTGCAGCATAAAACTGAAATGCAGCTTCTCCATGTTTAGTCCTGACTCAAGGCACCAGCAGGAGGCTGGTCCCGGAGGTCCTCAGAGTTCTAGATGGTTCATAAGGTACTAACATATCACAGATGTACTTTGGTGCTAGACCATGGAGACACTTAAACACAAGCAGAGCAGCTTTAAAGTCTATTCTCTGAGCCACAGGAAGCCAGTGCAGAGACTTGAGCACAGGACTAATCTGATCATATTTTGTAGTTCTTGTTAGGACTCGAGCAGCAGCATTTTGAATAAACTGCAGCTGTTTTAAAGCCTTTTTGTTCAGACCAGTGAGTAGACCGTTGCAATAATCTAACTGACTAGAAACAAATGCATGGATAAGAACCTCTAAGTCCGTTTTAGATAGCAAACCTCTGATTTTGGTAATGTTTTTCAGGTGGTAAAAGGCTGCTGATGTAATTGATTTGATGTGACTGTTGAAGTTAAAGTCTGAGTCCATTATTATTCCCAAAGTTCTAACTTGATTTGTCGGTTCTAGCGAGAGAGATTGAAGGTAACTGATGACACTTTCTCTTTGTTTCTGTGGGCCAAAGACAATAATTTCAGTTTTGTCTGAGTTTAGCTTGAGGAAGTTTTAAACTTCCTCACTGCTATGGTCACTCTACACACAACCATCCTGTGCTGTCTCCTGCTACAACTTTGCAGGGACTGATCTCTTTCAGATTACACCGCCTACACAAAATGTAATCAACCTGTGTACTCCTTCCTCCACTCTTGTAAGTCACCCTGTGTTCCAGTTTTTTCTTGACGAAAGTATTCACTACAGCCATTTCCATTCTTTTTACAAAGTCAATCACCATCTGTCCTTCTACATTCCTGTTCTGGAGACCAAACCTGCCCATCTCCTCATCATCTCTGTTTCCTGCACCAACGTGACCATTGAAGTCTGCTCCAATAAAAACTCTCTGACTTCTAGGGATGTTCTGAATCATTAATCATTAATGTCTGACCAGAATTTCTCTTTCTCCTCGATGTCACATCCTACTTGTGGAGCATACCCACAAACAACGTTTAACACCACCCCTTCAATTTCTAGTTTGAGGCTCATCACCCTATCTGAACTTCTTTTTACCTCCAGAACATGCCCAACAAACTCTTCCTTCACAGACTCTTCCTTGTTATTTGAAGTTTTTGTTTATATAGTTATATGAACTCTTTATATAAATTTTTACTTTAATACAACATGTTAATATTTATTTAGATCACCTCATTTTATTGACGTAAAGGTTAATAAAAATGATTTGAAAATAAAAGGTTTGGCTGCATCTGCAGAGTTTGTTCGTTTCCTGTTTTTATAAGTTAAAAGTCATATTTATGAAAGCTTTAATATTTGTACAACAGTGATACATGGTGGTCACATGTAGCAACAGCAGCTAGTGAGAGTTCTTGTTTCCTGAGGGAGTTTTTCAGTGTGACACCAGGAAGTAAAGACAGTGTCCATGCAGAGGAGCTTTGTTTTCTCTCTGAAATGAAGATTTGGATCAAAGAGCTGTTTTCCAGGAACAAGGTGAGGATGGATGGATTGGGTCAGAATCAGGCGTTTGTGTTTCTTAAAGTGCAGGAGGGTATTGATAGGGTTCAGGGGCCCGTTTCAAGAAGGAGGATTTGTGGAAACTCAAAGTTTGTTAAACCCAGAATGTGAAAAACTCAGACTTTTCGGTTTCAGAAAGGGAGGTAACTTAAACCAGTAAACTCTGGGTTAGTTAAGCCGGTTTCAAGAAGAAAGTTAATCAAAACTCAGAGTCGGTAACGAGGGCAACTGACTCAGCAAACCAAACCTGGTCGGTAGCAGGTTTACTTGAGGATACCCAGAGTTTCTCTCGGTCTCCGCTCCTTTTTAAAGTGAACAGGGTTTAAATAAACCTTCCTCGTTCAATCTGTTTCTACATTGATGGATAAATTGCAAAAATTTCTCCGATGAGGGAAAATAAAGTATGTAAAAAAATAAACAACACCTGTTTCCTTCACGCAGAGACTAAAATGTCATGTCCTTTTCTAGATCATAATGTACGTAGATGAGGACGCTGGATTCATTCACAGGGAATTGAATTCATGCCACAAAATAATTTTGAGACCACGAGTTAATTTTCTATCATCTCTTCATTCATGTTTATTTGAGCGGAACCGTTTTTCTTGAGACTCTATAACATACATTAATAATCTTATTCATCCATCCAACAGACACATCACACACTCTCGTATTGTGTGTTGCGTTACTTTTTTTTGCCTTGATAAAGTTGGAGATGCTGCTCACGTTAGTACGGTCACAGTTTGCAGCAGCTGCACTGATAGATTTAATTATTTAATAAAGTCAGGTGGTCTGCCTGTGATCTATGACATCATCATACGTTACCTGTTTGAATTATGGTTTTATATATTTCATTTTTATCTGCTGTCATGTTCTTTTAATGCCGACAGGATTATTTATAGAACTACATCAGTGTTGGTAAAGTTTAAAAACACATTTACATTTATGTAATTATTGTTCTCCATAAAATGTATTTTGTCATAGGATTATTGTTACTGTAAAAATCCCACCTCATCCACAACGGGAAGTTTTAAAAAGTACTTTTAATTCATACAAATATTGATCTTCTATTTAATTACTGAAGTAATTCCTTAAATGATTGAAAAATTAAGAAGGATTTCCTATTTTACTGGAATATGACGACAATAAAATAAATATCTATACACACACACACTTTATTCATACCTTAACGGTAAAATTTGGGTGTTGCCGTGAGCTCAGTGGGATTCGATCCCTCGAACTTCCGGTCCACAGGCGAACGTTCTACCGCTGAGCTACCGCCTGCACCCAGTGCTACCATTATTCAGTAATTAGTTACACCGAACACTATGATTAAATGTAAACTTATGTATTTCCTCTAGAAGCTCTTTCCACCTAGGATTTTTCTCTCTCTTTGGAGGAAGATGCCTCCAGACATTTTTTAAATAAAACTGTGCTCATACTGTCTGTATGTCTGCAGTAGGACATCCAGCTCTGTCTGTTAGAAATATGAAGACCTCTTTGTTTGCTCCTGTTTCCATGGTGACTCCTAATGTCTGCACTCCATTGATCAGGGCTTTTTATTCTCAAGGTGCATTTTCTAAACTCTGAGTCAATCAACTTGAAGTTGATTAATCCAACTATTTTCAGCTGATCTGAAACCGAAAACTACGAGTTTTCAATCTCAGAGTTGATCAACTCAAGGTTTAGATTTAAACTCAAAGTTTCTTGAACTTCCTTCTTGAAACGGGCCCCTGGAGTGGGGGATACGTGGAGGTTTCGGTTTTTGGCGGGGAAAACAAAGTGTATGGTCGTGACTAGTAGCACGGTTGCTTCGTTCTGTACAAAAAGACAGTCCGTTTAGCGTCGTAAAGTCTTGGGGTATCTTTGTTCTTAAGTAAATAACTGATAGAAGTTGTAACATCGTTTCTAGTTACAGATTTGGTTTATGAATGAGCGATCTGTGTTACATTCACTACAATTTACATAACGTGATGCTAATGCTAACTGTGGCTAAGCTAATGTGATACGTAATAGGCGCGTTCGAGATGACACAGGCGGACGCAGTTCTGATCGGTGCGTAATGCATGCCGGTTAATTTTTGCGTTCGAGATGCCTCCGACTTGCTCTGATGTCACCTGTGCGCCGGTAACGAGACTCTCGCGAGAGCCAGGCGAACGCAGCTGCTTTTTACCAACTGCGCCGCCTGTATGGACGACAAAAGCAAACGGCATGATGGGAAATGGAGTCTTTTTTTTAAGATGTGTTCTGATAGCTGATTGGCTCTCAGTGATGTTTTCATCAGAAACTCTTTGATTTCTTAGAAATACATATCTGATTTGTTTATATTTATCTCCACTGCTGCTTTTTTTTTTTACAAACTCTACGTCTGCAGACTTTTCTTGTGATATTTATTCTGGGTATTTTTGTGATTACGCTATCTGTCTAGCAGAGACAATTGCACGCCTGTGTAAGGACAGAATATATAGCAATAGCAGCTAGTAAGAGTTCTTGTTTCCTGAGGGAGTTTTTCAGTGTGACACCAGGAAGTAAAGATAGTGTCCGTGATGAGGAGCTTTGTTTTCTCTCTGAAATGAAGATTAGGATCAAAGAGCTGTTTTCCAGGAACGAGGTGAGGATGGATGGATGGATTGGGTTGGAATCAGGCGTTTGTGTTTCATAAAGTGCAGGAGGGTATTGATATATTCCAGGAGTGGGGGGGTCAGAGTTTCGGTTTTCGGCGGGAAAAACAAAGGGTATGGTGTTTACTAGGGATGGGCGATACCGCAAGCTTTGGTATGGATACGATACCAAGTAAACACCAGACCGATATCGCCGATACCGAAATTTTATTTTTTTAAAAGACAATTTTTGCATCAAGGGTTAGGGTCATAGGTATAGTATGACCAAGTTTATGTATATACACAGGTTGGTAGTTAGATTGATAGAAGTGCCCAGTTGCAAACAAACAAATGTTAACTAATGTTGAAGATGATGTTGTTGTACTTTCACAATTAGTATCTACCTGGGTGTTCGCTCTGTTAATGAGTGCTGCCTCTGTAAACAGAAGGGGTCAGGATTTTCTCCTCCACTCGCCGTTTCTGAAGTTGCCCATTTTCTTTGGGGTTCCGTTCCGTCGTCTTCCGCTTGTTCCGGGGTCGGGTTGCGGGGGCAACAGCCTCAAACGGGCAGCCCAGGCATCTCCCCGGCTGCATCCTCCAGCTCACCTGGAAGGATCCCAAGTCGTTCCCCGTCCAGCTGTGAGACATAGTCTCTCCAGCGGATCCGGGGTCTGACTCTTGGTCTCCTCCCGGTGGGACGTGCCTGAAACACCTCGCCCGCAAGACGCTCGGGGGGCATCCTGACCAGATGCCCTAACCACCCCATCTGGCTCCTCTCGACCTGGAGGAGGAGCGGCTCGACACCGAGCTCCTCCCGGATGGCAGAGCTCCTCACCCAATCTCGGAGTGAGAGCCCAGCCACCCTGCAGAGGAAGCTCATTTTTGCAGACAATAAAAAGTGTATTTTGCGACCTGGAACCAATTGCAGGGTTCTAATCTGGGATTTCTAAAAAAAAATTTTTTTTTTGGACCATACTACTGAGTATAAGCCGTACATTTTTTAAGAAAAACACATTTTGTACATACATAAGCTGCACCTGTTAATAAGCAGCAGGGGTCCACGTTGTAACATGAGCGGTTTATGAAAAAAGATTGTATCACAGAAAGAGTTTTCAAAGTTTGTTGCTGCAGTGTTGTGTTATGTTTACTGACTATTAAACTAAACCTAGCTTAATGTTTCTTTTTTATTTCAGTGTTTTGTGCACCAAGTGGCGCTGACTGCACAAAGGTTTCTGTAAATGTACTTTAGACGAGCTGGATCGAGGGTTACATTCTTTAAGGAAGAAAGCAGAGAAACTGTGAGAAATCCAGAACTGGGAAACAGCTGGTGTTCCACTGATGGAAAGTCTCAGCAGTTTACCAACAATGATGTCTTTGAAGAGTGAAGATGAAGAAAAAGAAGTTAATCCTTCCTCACATTCAGAGCACCTTCATCAAAGCCAGATGGAAGATAACACAGAGTTAGACGCTCCAAGCAACAAGCCAGCTGGACTGAATAAATCCCAAATCAAAGAAGAGGACTGTGGATTACCAGAGGTGAGCAGTAACCCTGAGACCAGCTTTTATTTACAACCACAGAGTGAGAGAAAGGCTTCCGGCTCTTCTGAGATGACATACTTTGGAGCTGAAATGAAATACGGTGATAAAGACTGTCATGATTATGGGATGTATGAAACATATATGCTTAGTGATGTGGACTGTAACACTACTAAAACACCCTCCAGCAGTTCTCAATGTGGGAAACAGTTTAATGACAAACAGTCTGAGAGAAGTTCTGACCAAACAGTTAAACCAAATGTTAACAAGCAAAAGAAAGTCAAAACAAGAAAAGAAATAACTGAATGTGATCTTTGTGGTAAAATATTTACTGATAAGTATTGTCTTAAACTCCACATGAGAACCCACAAAGGAGAGAGGCCATTCAGCTGTGATGAATGTGGAAAAAGATTTAATTACAAGTCAGACTTAAACACACACATGAGAACCCACACAGGAGAGAGGCCATTCAGCTGTGATGAATGTGGAAAAAGATTCTATGTAAAGTCTCACCTAAATCAACACATGAGAACCCACACAGGAGAGAAGCCATTTGTCTGTAATGAATGTGGACGACGATTTACTTACAAGTCACACTTAAACACACACACGAGAATCCACACAGGAGAAAACCTTTTTGTCTGTAATGAATGTGGACAAAGATTTACTTACAAGTCAAACTTAAACACAAACACGAGAATCCACACGGGAGAAAAACCATTTGTTTGTAATGAATGCGGACAAAAATTTACTAACAAGTCATACTTTAACAGACACGAGAGAATCCACACAGGAGAAAAACCTTTTGTCTGTAATAAATGTGGACGAAGATTTAGTGATTCGTCCGCATTTGTCAGACACATGACAATCCACACAGGAGAAAAACCTTTTGTCTGTAATGAATGCGGACAAAGATTTAGTCGATTATCAATTTTAAACACACACATGAGAATTCACACAGGAGAAAAACCTTTTGTCTGTAATGAATGTGGACAAAGATTTAGTGATTCATCAACCTTATTCACACACATGAGAATCCACACAGGAGAAAAACCTTTTGTCTGTAATAAATGTGGACAAAGATATACTCAAAAGTCAAGCTTAAACAAACACATGAGAATCCACACAGCAGACAAAGATTCATCTGTGATTGTGGACAAAATCTAGTGACAACTCAAACTTAAACCAAAACCTGACAATCTTTTCAGCTTTGATGATTGAGGAAATAAAAATGTTTACCAGTAAGACTTTTACACGTGAGTCGCCACAGTGAAAGAAAACTTGTCTTTGTTTAGTTTGAGATTAATATTTTCTTAGACAATGTTTTTGTTTTTGAGAATCAATTTAATTTTTTTTTTTTTTATTTTAGAAAATACATTATGTTTTCTGCAATGATAAACTGAAACATGGTTGAAGTTTCTGTATTTAAACAATTTGGTTTAATTAGACAAACTAATCAGTTTTTTGTTGATACTTAATTTGACATGCAAGTGGAATAAGAGAAAACCCCGGTGCCCATTGCAGCTATGGTAGCTCAGTTAGATAAAAAAAAAGTAAAATTATAGACTATTTTTATTGATTGGCCGTGGTTTCTTGAACAAACGTGAATTCAGCAGATTTTGTCTGTACCTGTAAAGCTTCCAGAAATTTCTTTTGTGTCCTGATTCTGTCAGTTGTGGTTTGTTTGAGTGTCTTCATCACGGCTCGAGTGTACTGGAACTGTAATTTTGTTTTTAATACCAGCACTACTGTGCTTTTCTGTTTTGTTTTGTAGTTTTTTATAAATAGATTTTTTGTTTTTTTTTATTTGCCTGTAACTTTTATGTTTTGTATGCCTGTAAATTTTTAGTTAAAACCTTTGTTTTCAAATTATTACTAATAAACTTGTAAACAAAAAAAGCATCTTCTTATTATGCACCTAAGGACACAATCCAAGTAAGGCAAGGCAAGTTTATTTGTAGCACAATTCATACAAAATGTAATTCAAAGTGCTTCACAAGAAGGGAAAAATAGAATGCATTAAAATCACAAAACATAGAATCAAAAAGTTTAAAAAATAAATAAAATCATAAAACAGATAAAAAGAGTAATTAATCAAAAGCACAGTTAAACAGAACTGTTTTCAGCCTAGATTTAAACATTGTCACAGTAGAGGCCTGTCTCACGGCTTCAGGAAGTTTGTTCCAGACTTTTGCAGCATAAAACTGAAATGCAGCTTCTCCATGTTTAGTCCTGACTCTAGGCACCAGCAGGAGGCCGGTCCCAGAGGTCCTCAGAGTTCTAGATGGTTCATAAGGTACTAGCATATCACAGATGTACTTTGGTGCTAGACCATGGAGAGACTTAAACACAAGCAGAGCAGCTTTAAAGTCTATTCTCTGAGCCACAGGAAGCCAGTGCAGAGACTTGAGCACAGGACTAATCTGATCATATTTTGTAGTTCTTGTTAGGACTCGAGCAGCAGCATTTTGAATAAACTGCAGATGTTTTAAGGCCTTTTTGTTCAGACCAGTGAGTAAACTGTTGCAATAATCCAACCGACTAGAAACAAATGCATGGATAAGAACCTCTAAGTCCGTTTTAGATAGCAAACCTCTGATTTTGGCTGTTTTTCAGGTGGTAAAAGGCTGCTGATGTAATTGATTTGATGTGACTGTTGAAGTTAAAGTCTGAGTCCATTTTTATTCCCTGTGTTCTAACTTGATTTGTCGGTTCTAGAGAGAGAGATTGAAGGTAACTGATGACACTTTCTCTTTGTTTCTGTGGGCCAAAGACAATAATTTCAGTTTTGTCTGAGTTTAGCTTGAGAAAGTTTTAAACTTCCTCACTGCTATGGTCATCTTACACACGACCAACCTGTGCTGTTTCCTGCTACAACTTTGCAGTGACTGATCTCTTTCAGATTACACCGCCTACACAAAATGTAATCAACCTGTGTACTCCTTCCTCCACTCTTGTAAGTCACCCTGTGATCCAGTCTTTTCTTGAAGAAAGTATTCACTACAGCTATTTCCATTCTTTTTACAAAGTCAATCACCATCTGTCCTTCTACATTCCTGTTCTGGAGACCAAACCTGCCCATCACCTCCTCATCATCTTTGTTTCCTGCACCAACGTGGCCATTAAAGTCTGCTCCAATAATAACTCTCTGACTTCTAGGGATGTTCTGAATCACCTCATCAACGTCTGACCAGAATTTCTCTTTCTCCTCGATGTCACATCCTACTTGTGGAGCATACCCACAAACAACGTTTAACATCACCCCTTCAATTTCTAGTTTGAGGCTCATCACCCTATCTGAACTTCTTTTTACCTCCAGAACATGCCAGACAAACTCTTCCTTCACAGACTCTTCCTTGTTATTTGAAGTCTTTATTTATATAGTTATATGAACTCTTCATATAAATTTTTACTTTAATACAACATGTTAATATTTATTTAGATCACCTCATTTTATTGACGTAAAGGTTAATAAAAATGATTTGAAAATAAAAGGTTTGGTTGCATCTGCAGAGTTTGTTCGTTTCCTGTTTTTATAAGTTAAAAGTCATATTTATGAAAGCTTTAATATTTGTAAAACAGTGATACCTGGTGGTCACATGTAGCAACAGCAGCTAGTGAGAGTTCTTGTTACCTGAGGGAGTTTTTCACTGTGACACCAGGAAGTAAAGACAGTGTCCATGCAGAGGAGCTTTGTTTTCTCTCTGAAATGAAGATTTGGATCAAAGAGCTGTTTTCCAGGAACGAGGTGAGGATGGATGGATTGGGTCAGAATCAGGCGTTTGTGTTTCGTAAAGTGCAGGAGGGTATTGATAGGGTTCAGGAGTGGGGGATACGTGGGGGTTTCGGTTTTTGGCGGGGAAAACAAAGGGTATGGTCGTGAAAAGTAGCACGGTTGCTTCGTTTTGTACAAAAAGACAGTCCGTTTAGCGTCATAAAGTCTTTGGGTGTCTTTGTTCTTAAGTAAATAACTGATAGAAGTTGTAACATCATTTCTAGTTACAGATTTGGTTAATGAATGAGCGATCTGTGTTACATTCACTACAATTTACATAACGTGATGCTAATGCTAACTGTGGCTAAGCTAATGTGATACGTAATAGGCGCGTTCGAGATGACACAGGCGGACGCAGTTCTGATCGGTGCGTAATGCATGCCGGTTAATTTTTGCGTTCGAGATGCCTCCGATTTGGTCTGATGTCACCTGTGCGCCGGTAACGAGTAGGGGTGGGCGGATCGATCCTAATATCGATAATATCGATACCAACGCTAGTATCGATATCGATCGATACTCCAACTACAATATCGATACTGGGATTGAAGTTTTACCCCTCGCACTTTGCTTCCGTTTTTTCTCTCTCTTTTTTTTTTTTTTAAATTAACCTAACTGATTTGTCTGCAAAATATGCGTAAATGCTGTGTGTAGCCCCTGCATGCTAAAGCGAGGCGGCTCCGCCCCCACCCTCCTCTCTTTCGCGTTGACTTGTCACATGACTCAGCGCCTCGGGTCCAAGAAACAAAAAAAAAAAAAAAAAAAAAACGCAAGTCGGTAAAAGTAGAGAGAGATGGAAAAAAGTGACGTAGCGTGTGGCTGTACTTTGAGGCTACCTGCACCATTTTCAGAAAGGCTGTCAAATATAGGGGTAACACTACAAATTAAAAAATCATCCCAAAGAAAAACTTCAGAAACGGAGGAAAAAACCCTGACCCCTTCTGTTTCCCAGAGGCAGCGCTCATTAACAGCGACAGTCCATTTTCCAGAGAACTTCCCGGTAGATACTAATTGTAAAAGTACAACATAATCATTTTTAACATTAGTTAAAATTTGTTTGCAACTGGGTACTTCTATGGATCTACCTACCAACCTGTGTTTATACATATACTTGGTCATATTATATATATGATCCTAACCCTTGATGCAAAAATAGTCATTTAAAAAATTTAAATATCGGTATCGATATCGGTATCGGCGATGTTGGTCTGGTGTTTACTTGGTATCGGATCGATACCAAAACTTGCGGTATCGCACACCCCTAGTAACGAGACTCTCGCGAGAGCCAGGCGAACGCAGCTGCTTTTTACCAACTGCGCCGCCTGTATGGACGACAAAAGCAAACGGCATGATGGGAAATGGAGTCTTTTTTTTAAGATGTGTTCTGATAGCTGATTGGCTCTCAGTGATGTTTTCATCAGAAACTCTTTGATTTCTTATATCTGATTTGTTTATATTTATTTCCACTGCTGCTTTTTTTTTTTTACAAACTCTACGTCTGCAGACCTTTCTTGTGATTTTTTTTCTGGGTATTTTTTGTGAGTACGCTATCTGTCTAGCAGAGACAATTGCACGCCTGTGACAGAATATATAGCAATAGCAGCTAGTAAGAGTTCTTGTTTCCTGAGGGAGTTTTTCAGTGTGACACCAGGAAGTAGAGATAGTGTCCGTGATGAGGAGCTTTGTTTTCTCTCTGAAATGAAGATTAGGATCAAAGAGCTGTTTTCCAGGAACGAGGTGAGGATGGATGGATTGGGTTGGAATCAGGCGTTTGTGTTTCATAAAGTGCAGGAGGGTATTGATAAGTTCCAGGAGTGGGGGGTCAGAGTTTCGGTTTTCGACGGGAAAAACAAAGGGTATGGTGTTTACTAGGGATGGGCGATACCGCAAGCTTTGGTATGGATACGATACCAAGTAAACACCAGACCGATATTGCCGATACCGAAATTTTAATTTTTTAAAAGACAATTTTTGCATCAAGGGTTAGGGTCATAGGTATAGTATGACCAAGTTTATGTATATACACAGGTTGGTAGTTAGATTGATAGAAGTGCCCAGTTGCACACAAACAAATGTTAACTAATGTTGAAGATGATGTTGTTGTACTTTCACAATTAGTATCTACCTGGGTGTTCTCTCTGTTAATGAGCGCTGCCTCTGTAAACAGAAGGGGTCAGGATTTTCTCCTCCACTCGCCGTTTCTGAAGTTGCTCATTTTCTTTGGGGTTCCGTTCTGTCGTCTTCCGCTTGTTCCGGGGTTGGGTTGCAGGGGCAACAGCCTCAAACGGGCAGCCCAGGCCTATCTCTCCCCGGCTGCATCCTCCAGCTCACCTGGAAGGATCCCAAGTCGTTCCCCGCCCAGCTGTGAGACATAGTCTGTCCAGCGGATGCGGGGTCTGCCTCTTGGTCTCCTCCCGGTGGGACGTGCCTGAAACACCTCGCCCGCGAGACGCTCGGGGGGCATCCTGACCAGATGCCCTAACCACCCCATCTGGCTCCTCTCGACCTGGAGGAGGAGCGGCTCGACACCGAGCTCCTCCCGGATGGCAGAGCTCCTCACCCGATCTCTGAGTGAGAGCCCAGCCACTCTGCAGAGGAAGCTCATTTTTGCAGACAATAAAAAGTGTATTTTGCGACCTGGAACCAATTGCAGGGTTCTAATCTGGGTATTCTAAAAAAAATTTTTTTTTGGACCATACTACTGAGTATAAGCCGTACATTTTTTAAGAAAAACACATTTTGTACATACATAAGCTGCACCTGTTAATAAGCAGCAGGGCCCCACGTTGTAACATGAGAGGTTTATGAAAAAAGATTGTATCACAGAAAGAGTTTTCAAAGTTTGTTGCTGCAGTGTTATGTTATGTTTACTGACTATTAAACTAAATCCAGCTTGATGTTTCTTTTTTATTTCAGTGTTTTGTGCACCAGGTGGCGCTGACTGCACAAAGGTTTCTGTAAATGTACTTTAGACAAGCTGGATCGAGGGTTACATTCTTTAAGGAAGAAAGCAGAGAAACTGTGAGAAATCCAGAACTGAGACTAGCTGGTGTTCCACTGATGGAAAGTCTCAGCAGTTTACCAACAATGATGTCTTTGAAGAGTGAAGATGAAGAAATAGAAGTTAATCCTTCCTCACATTCAGAGCACCTTCATCAAAGCCAGATGGAAGATAACACAGAGTTAGACGCTCCAAGCAACAAGCTAGCTGGACTGAATAAATCCCAAATCAAAGAAGAGGACTGTGGATTACCAGAGGTGAGCAGTAACCCTGAGACCAGCTTTTATTTACAACCACAGAGTGAGAGAAAGGCTTCCGGCTCTTCTGAGATGACATACTTTGGAGCTGAAATGAAATACGGTGATAAAGACTGTCATGGTTACAGGATGTATGAAACATATATGCTTAGTGATGTGGACTGTAACACTACTAACACACCCACCAGCAGTTCTCAATGTGGGAAACAGTTTAATGACAAACAGTCTGAGAGAAGTTTTGACCAAACAGTTCAATTAAATGTTAACGAGCAAAAGAAAGTCAAAACAAGAAAAGAAATAACTGAATGTGATCTTTGTGGTAAAATCTTGACTGATAAGTATTGTCTTAAAGTCCACATGAGAATCCACACAGGAGAGAAGCCATTTGTCTGTAATGAATGTGGACGACGATTTACTAACAAGTCATACTTAAACACACACATGAGAATCCATACAGGAGAAAAACCTTTTGTCTGTAATGAATGCGGACAAAAATTTATTATCAAGTCACACTTAAACAGACACACGAGAATCCACACAGGAGAAAAACCTTTTGTCTGTAATGAATGCGGACAAAAATTTATTAACAAGTCACACTTAAACAGACACACGAGAATCCACACAGGAGAAAAACCTTTTGTCTGTAATGAATGCGGACAAAGATTTAGTCGATTATCAATTTTAAACACACACATGAGAATTCACACAGGAGAAAAACCTTTTGTCTGTAATAAATGTGGACAAAGATATACTCAAAAGTCAAGCTTAAACAAACACATGAGAATCCACACAGCAGACAAAGATTAATCTGTGATTGTGGACAAAATCTAGTGACAACTCAAACTTGAATCAGAACCTGACAATCTATTCAGCTGTGATGATTGAAGAAATAAATATGTTTACAAGTAAGACTTTTACACGTGAGTCGCCACAGTGAAGCAAAACTTGTTTTTGTTTAGTTTGTCATAAATATTTTCTTGGACGATGTTCTTGTTTTTTGAGAATCAATTTTATTTTTTTACTTTTATTTTTTTTAAGTCAGACATTTTGTTTTCTGCAATGATAATCTGAAACATGGTTGAAGTTTCTGTATTTAAACAATTTGGTTTAATTTGACAAATTAATCAGTTTTTTGTTGATACTTAATTTGACATGCAAGTGGAATAAGAGAAAATCCCGGTGCACATTGCAGCTATGGTAGCTCAGTTGGATAAAAAAAAAAAAGCAAAATTAAAGACTATTTTTATTGATTGGCCGTGGTTTCTTGAACAAACGTGAATTCAGCAGATTCTGTCTGTACTTGTAAAGCTTCCAGAATATTCTTTTGTGTCCTGGTTCTGTAAGTTGTGGTTTGTTTGAGTGTCTTCATCACGGCTCGAGTGTACTGGAACTGTAATTTTGTGTTTAATACCAGCACTACTTTTTTGTTTTGTTGTATTGATTTTACTTTTTGGATAACATGAAAGAAACCTTGAGGTTTAAATGTAAAAAAACGTTTTGTGTTTTGCTGTGTCGTCTTCTTCTCCTTTCAGCATTTCCCTTCAGGAGTCGGCACAGTGTTTTCTATTTTGTTGTGTAGTTTTTAATAAATAGATTTTTTTGTTTCTTTATTTGCCTGTAACTTTTTTGTATGCCTGCAAGTCTTTAGTTAAAACGTTTGTTTTCTGTTTGTTACTAACAAACTTGTAAATAACATTTTCTCATTATGTACCTAAGGACACAATCCAAGTATCCAAGATGTAAAGGAGGAACAGTGAATAATTTCATTTAAATGTTTTGAAAACAACAGTTTTCATTGCATGTGCAGAGTTTGTTTGTTTCATATTATTATAAGTTAAAACAGTGGTCCTCAAACACCGGGCCACGGACATATATATGTATATATATATATATATATGTGTGTATATCTATTGTAAACAAACAGAATCAGTTGTGTCCTTACTTTTACTGAAGTCCATCCACCGAAGAGTTATATGATTAAGTTGTAGAAGTCATCTTTATTTTTTCTTAGTTTAAGACTTTTTCTGTCTCAATGGAGACTTTGTCAACAGAAGAACTGACAGGTTCTCAGTATCGTACAAAAATAAAAAGGAAGGATTCCAAGTATTTCCCCGGCCAGCTGTGAAACATAGTCTCTCCAGCGGGTCTGGGGTCTGCCCCTGGGTCTCCTCCCAGTGGAATGTGCCCGAAACACCTCACCCGCGAGGTGCTTGGGGGGCATCCTGACCAGATGTCCGAACCACCTCATCTGGCTCCTCTCGACCTGGAGGAGCGGCTCGACATCGAGGCCCTCCCGGATGGCAGAGCTCCAAAAATAAAAATCGTCTATTATTAATTCAATTTTATTTGTTTAGCCCAAAATCACAGAATTTCCGTCTCAATGGGCTTCACAAGAAAAAGAGGAATGTATTAACACAAATACACAACAAGAAAAATAACTAACAAATGCTAACTAAACAAGACTAGTACATTTATGCCCTTACACGCTCCTTCACGGTGAGGAAAAACTCCTAAAAAACCCATCAGTGGGGAAAAAATAAGAAACCTCGTGGGGATCCACATGAAAGAGAGATCCCTCCCCCAGGACGAGCATCCAATATGTCAAAGATTATTGTTTAAATATTAGCTTATTCTACTCTGCAGCTAAATATCTAAAGAAGTCAATAGATGTTCTTCATCCTGATGGAAACACGGGGGGCTCCTCAGCCCAGCGATGCCCTGGACGGGGATGAGTAGATGGATTTCATCCTGATGGAGCGGGGATGATGAAGCGTGGAGTTCTCCTCGGAGTGGCCATGCCCAGGACAGGAACGCAGAGTCCTGAATGGGGCTCTCTCCCAGAGAGGAAGGAGAGAGGTGGACAACATGTGAATTGTATTGTACCAACTAGCAGTGTAATTCTAAATAAACAGACAATCGAGAACAATGAATGAGATAGAAAGCCAGGGGTTATGGTAGGGGGTACAGACCCTGGTTAGAGTAGGGGGTAAGGGGGAAAGGGCCAAGGCAGTCTGGCTGACACTAGTTTATAGAATTAGAGGACAGAGCCCCAATGTACCATACTTTCCCCAGCTTCTACTATCGAGCAGCCAACTAATAATTACATCAGCTAAATGAATCTGTTTCTATCTGGCCTGTTGATAAGCTTGTTCAAACAGGAATGCTTTAAAGCCTCCCTTTAAATGTAGGAACACATTTAAAGGGAGGCCATTTTATTTTACTCAATAAAATGGCTGAAATATGTAACCACACTCCAAATGCATTTTTGACACATAACAGTGGAAAATATTACACTTTCTTTTTTTACTTGTTTGTCATGATGAGAGGGGAGGAATTATCTCCCCCTCCTCCACTGACCGCACATCATTGGCAGCTCATAGCTACTTGATTGGTTCCCCTAACACTGACACTTAACTTATTGGTTCACTTAACAGAGAGGAGAACCTATCAACCCCAAAGATGGGAGGGTCCCAGGCGGAATAATAGGTCATGTGTAAACATATACATGTTTATACATTTTTTTATTGTTATTTTTGGTGATCTGGACAGGGGGGTGGTGCTCCTGCGCCACACGTCACCAGCCGCCACTGTTACTCCCTCATGACAAACAACATTTAGAGTAAGTATGGTAGGAGCTGCAGCTCCCGCAGCGTCTCATTAGATACACCAATAATTCAATTTTATTTGTTTAGCCCAAAATCACAAAATCTGCTAGTAACTTCCAAGACCATAAAAGCTAAGGTTCCATCCCATAATAGTGATATTATAGAGCCATAGCAACCAATCCAAACACTACAGGATGATTTTCTGTCTGATTTTGCTGTGTGTTTCTGTCTGATTAACGGTGTTTGAAGCTCTTTGAGATGTGCTGATACTAGGATGGAGAAAATGTTTAATTTTTATTTATCAGACTGTATTAATCCCTCAAGGGAAAATTCCTGTGCTGCATTGCACCGCAGCAGGAAGTCAATGACGCAGCTAATAGTGGGAGAAACTGGGGGTTAGGTGTCTTCCCCAGAAACATCTATGCATGAGCTTAGCAGGATTCAAACCGGCAACTCTTCGGTCCACAAGTTTTTACCAATGAGCTATGCCACTCCAATCTAAACCATAATCCTCTGGTTTAATCTGTCACTGTTTAAAGTGTCAAACAGGAGAAAAGCTGCCGGTGTTACTTGGATAGTCAATGTTTTCCTGTTTTTATAAAGTTAGACACACACAGTGTTTGTGAAAGTTTTTAAAATGTAGAACAGGGACTCCTGGTGGTCACATATAGCCATAACAATCAATCAGAGGTCGTGTTTCCTGAGGGAGTTTTTCAGTGTGACACCAGGAAGTAAAAAGTCTCCCTGATGAGCAGCTTTGTTTTCTCTCTGAAATAAAGAATTGTTACAAAGATCTGTTCTCCTGAAGAACGAGGTGAGGATGGATTTATTTATTTTACCTGAAAGAAAAAGAGCAGGTGATTCTGTCTGATTTCAGGAGAAAAATATATTGGAAAAAACCTTTATAATTGTTTTTATGTTGTTATGACATTTCTAACGTGAAATTTATACTGAAGTTTAATAATATCCCGTTGGTTTCTAATAATATTAATTCATTTTATTTAAAAGCGCCTTTCTGGAAACTCAAGGACACTGTACAACAAAATAAAAAAAATAATAGATAAAAATATAAAAGACGACATCTCAAGAGACAGGAGGAAGAATGAAGAGGATTAAAGAGAGGAGACAGATTTGAACAGAGGGAAAAGAGTCTAAGTTGTGGATGTCAGGGGGAAGTGTGTTCCAGTGTGTGGAGCAGAGCGGCTGAAGGCTCTGCCCCCCCCCCCCCCCCTTGTGCTCAGACGGATGGAGGGGGGGACAGTAAGATGGATGGATGCTGATGACCTGAGAGAACGAGAGGAGGTAGCAATATGGACAAGATCAGAGAGGTATGAAGGAGACAGATTATGGACGGCTTTGAAAGTGAGAATAAGAATTTTGAAGATGATTCTGGATTCAACTGGGAGTCAGTGAAGTTGCTGAAGAACTGGGGTGATGTGATGAAAAGAGCAGGTTCCAGAGATTATGTGGGCAGAGGAGTTTTGTACCAGCTGAAGTTTATTGAGAGATTTCTGAGGGATGCCAAAGAGAAGTGAATTAGCCTGAGACGAGAGGTGACGAGACTGTTGACAAGGATGGCAGCGGTGTGGGACGTGAGGGAAGGACGGAGACGATTAATGTTATGAAGATGAAAGTAAGCAGACCGGGTTATATTATTTATGTGGGATTGAAAGGACAGTGAGGAATCAAGGATGACACCCAGGCTCTTGATATTAGTGGAGGGGGAAATAAAAGAACCATCAATTGGGAGAAAGAAACTGTTGACTTTGGATAATATGGATATGGAGCCAATGAAAAGAACCTCAGTTTTATCAGAGTTCAGTTTGAGGAGGTTGGAGGTGAGACAGGGAAAGACAGCAGGTAAGGGAGGAGGGAGGAAATGTGGAGATGGGTTTACCGGACAAGTAGAGTTGGGTGTCATCGGCATAACAATGAAAATTGATGTTGAATTTCCGGAGAATATTGCCAAGGGGGAGAAGATAGATAATGAAAAGTAGGGGCCTCAGGACAGAGCCCTGGGGAACACCAGAAGAAACAGGAGATGACTTGGATCTTGAGGACTTGAGATGAACAAACTGAGTGCGGCCTGAAAGATATGAATGAAACCACTGAAGGGGGGTGGAGGTGAGACCATGAGAGGACAATCTATGGAGGACGGGATGAGAAATGGTATCAAAGGCAGCACTCAGATCAAGAAGGATGAGAATGGAGAGAAGACCAGAGTCTGAAGCAATAAGAAGATCAATGGTGATTTTTATTAAAGCTGTTTCTGTGCGATGATGGGGGCGGAAACCAGATTGAAAGGTTTCATAAAGACTGTTGTGCGACAAATGGGAATGAAGTTGAGAGACCACTATTTCTTCAAGTATTTTGGACAAGAAAGGAAGATTAGAAATTGGATGAAGATTATTGAAATTGTTGGGATCTGAGCCGGCTTTTTTCTAGATGGGAGATACAGCTGCAGCTTTGAAGAGGGCAGAGACCGATCCATGTGTAAGAGAGGAGTGAATGATGGAAGTGATAAGTGGGAGCAAGGAAGGGAGAATGGATTTGACAAGAGTAGCTGGCATTGGATCCAACAAGCAACGTGGAGGGTTTGGATTTCCAAATAAGGTCAGAAATTTTAGTAATACTGGGTGAACATGGAAAAGGACTGAGAAAGAAAAAAGGATTCAGTGGAACTGTCATGAGAAGGACAGTTAAGTTGCTGATGAATAGTTCTCTCATAAAGAAAGACAGCAGGGAGTTGCAGGTATCAACGGAGTAGAAATGTGGAGGGAAAGAGTCTTATGAAAGTAGGAACGTAGATCCTGGTTACTATGGTGAGGGGAGGAACGTAGATCCTGGTTTACTATGGTGAATGTACGAACATAGATCCTGGTTACCATGGTGAGGGTAGGAATGTAAATCCTGGTTACCATGGTGAGGGTAGGAACATAGATCCTGGTTGCCATGGTGAGGGTAGGAATGTAGATCCTGGTTACCATGGTGAGGGTAGGAACGTAGATCCTGGTTACCATGGTGAGTGTAGGAACGTAGATCCTGGTTACCATGGTGAGAGTATGAACGTAGATCCTGGTTTACTATGGTGAATGTACGAACATAGATCCTGGTTACCATGGTGAGGGTAGGAATGTAAATCCTGGTTACCATGGTGAGGGTAGGAACATAGATCCTGGTTGCCATGGTGAGGGTAGGAATGTAGATCCTGGTTACCATGGTGAGGGTAGGAACGTAGATCCTGGTTACCATGGTGGGGTAGGAACGTAGATCCTGGTTACCATGGTGAGAGTAGGAACGTAGATCCTGGTTACTATGGTGAGAGTAGGAACGTAGATCCTGGTTACCATGGTGAGGGTAGGAACGTAGATCCTGGTTACCTTGGTGAGGGTAGGAACGTAGATCTTGGTTACCATGGTGAGGGTAGGAACGTAGATCCTGGTTACCATGGTGAGTGTAGGAACGTAGATCCTGGTTACCATGGTGAGTGTAGGAACATAGATCCTGCTTATCATGGTGAGTGTAGGTTATGAAGAACCTCTCCGCATTGTCCCGCTTTGTTAATGCAACAGTCACCCTGTAAATAAGGCGCTGACTTTTCTCATCAAAGTATGTAAAATAAAACAATTTAAATTATAGTCTAAAAAGTATGTCTTTATTTGTTTTCTGCCATTTGTTTACTTGATTTTTCTATTTTATTCAGCGTTATTTTAAAATATAAAAAATGTGAGCGATAATTTTAAAATATTTAGTTGCAGAACGAGACGTGCAGTCCTCTGGGCGTGTTGTATTTCCCGCTGTGGAAAACAGTCTCTGTCTTCTGGTCATTGCCGTTTCCACGACTTCATCAGGGATTGGACGTATGGTTGAGGATATACAGTATGTTAGATACAACATTATTAGCCCGGCCTTATACATACAGAAAGTTATTGTTTTGTCTGTTGTGTTTGCCATCTAAGAAATGTTACTAATTTCCGTATTGTCCGGCCAAAGAGCTCAGAATCAGAACTTGCTATGGTACTAGTGTGCAAAAAATAAATAAATAAATATAATACTTTTAACAAAACTAAGAGTGCTTAGAAAGAAAAGAAAAGTAGTGCAATGGCATAGAAAATAATAAAGATAGTAAAGTGACAAGAGTGAAGTGACTAAGTGATGAGCGGATCCAGGTTATAAAATATTCATAAATCCAACGGAAGCTGTTTTTGTGGCGGGACGTTCTGGTCCAAATGGACCGGAGCCTCCAGCTCGAGGGTAGTCGCTCAAAAAGTCCATGTCCAAGGTGTGAAGGGTCAGCTGCTATCCGACCCGCATGCCCCAGAGTCCTGGAGACGTACAGGTCTTCGAGAGATGGAAGGCTGCAGCCGATCACCTTCTCTGCGGAGCTCACAATGCGCTGCAGTCTGTGTTTGTCCCTGGCTGTGGCTCCAGCGTACCACACGGTGATGGAGGAGGTGAGGACAGGCTCGATGATGGCTGTGTAAAACTGCACCAACATCTGGGCGGGCAGCTTGGCTTTCTTCAACTGCCACAGAAAGTACATCCTCTGCTGGGCCTTTTTGATCAGGGAGCTGATGGACGGCTCCCACTTTAGGTCCTGTGTGATGGTAGTGCCGAGGAAGCGGAAAGAGTCTACAGTGGTGATGGGGGAGTCTGTCAGTGCAAGGGGGAGTGTGGGGACTGTGGCTTTCCTGAAGTCTACGATCATCTCCACTGTCTTCTGAGCGTTGAGCTCCAGGTTGTTGTTGCTGCACCAGGACACCAGCCGGTCTACCTCCATCCTGTAGGCCGACTCATCACCATCAGAGATGAGCCAGATGAGGGTGGTGTCATCTGCAAACTTCATCAGTTTGACCGAGTCATGGCTGGAGGTGCAGCAGTTGGTGTACAGGGAGAAGAGCAGGGGAAAGAATTTTCAAAGTTTGTTGCTGCATTGCTGTGTTATGTTTAGTAATTATTAAACTAAATCCAGCTTGATGTTTCTTTTTTATTTCAGTGTTTACTACAGATGTGAGCAGGTGCTGGTGACTGCACAGAGGTTCGTGTAAATGGAGAGCTACCAGCTGGACAATTGGCATCAAAGTTTTCGTCGCAGTTTTTGAAGAACATCTCCACATTGTGCCGCTTTGCATGTGCAGCAATCGCCCCGCAAATAAGGCCCTGACACTTCTCATTAAAGAACGTAAAAGATAAACTCAATTATAGTTGAAAAGGTATGTCTTTATTTGTTTTGCGCCATTCATTTACTTGAATTTTAAAAATTTTATTTAACATAATTTTAAAATAGACAAAATGTGTTTAGCATTTATGTTGAGTTGGAAAACGAGACGTGCGTTAGAACCACGCAGTCCTAAGAAATCATTCTATCATTGTCAAAGAAACAATGTGTAATCTAATTCCTGTCATGGGAATCCACATTTTATGGATGTACAATCTTGTTTTCCTTAAAAGATGTAGTGGGTACGGCTTATACTCACCCGAACAGAGTCAATCTTTAGAATGACTGATAGACATGAAAGGACATGAACCAACTGCCTGAGTTCGAGCAAGTCAGGAACATCTCGATGACCATAGCTGAAAGGATATAGGTGGTTTAAATCTTCGTAATTCTCTCCGACATTATAAAAGGAAGATGAGCATGAATACCTGGGCTCTCCTGTTTAGCCCACGCTTCTGTGTGTGTGTGTGTGTGTGTGTTTGTGCGTGTGTGTGTGGGTGATCAGACGGATAGGCAAGGATGTATGTTTGCTACAACGTTATCAGACAAGCCTAATACACACAAAATTAGACTGTTTTGTCTGATGTGTTTGCCATCTAAACGATAAAGCTCACCTGAGTATAAGCCGCACCCCCTACATTTTTTAAGGAAAACACATTTTGTACATACATAAGCTAAACCTGTTAATAAGCAGCAGGGGCCCACGTTGTAACATGAGATGTTTATGAAAAAAGATTGTATCACAGAAAGAGTTTTCAAAGTTTGTTGCTGCAGTGTTATGTTATGTTTACTGACTATGAAACTAAATCCAGCTTGATGTTTCTTTTTATATTTCAGTGTTTTCTGCAGCAGGTGGAGGTGACTGCACAGAGGACCCTGTAAATGTACTTTAGACGAGCTGGATCGAGGGTTACATCCTTTAAGGAAGAAAGCAGAGAAACTGTGAGAAATCCAGAACTGGGAACAGCTGGTGTTCATCTGATGGAAAGACTCAGCAGTTTACCAACAATGATGTCTTTGAAGAGTGAAGATGAAGAAAAAGAAGTTAATCCTTCCTCACATTCAGAGCACCTTCATCAAAGCCAGATGGAAGATAACACAGAGTTAGACGCTCCAAGCAACAAGCCAGCTGGACTGAATAAATCCCAAATCAAAGAAGAGGACTGTGGATCACCAGAGGTGAGCAGTAACCTTGAGCCCAGCTTTCATTTACAACCACATAGTGAGAGAAAGGCCTCCGGCTCTTCTGAAATGAAATACTTTGGAGCTGAAATGGAAGATAGTGATAAAGACTGTCATGGTTACGGGATGTATGAAACATATATGCTTAGTGATGTGGACTGTAACACTACTAAAACACCCACCAGCAGTTCTCAATGTGGGAGACAGTTTAATGACAAACAGTCTGAGAGAAGTTCTGACCAAACAGTTCAACCAAATATTCATGAGCAAAAGACAGTCAGAACACAAAAAGAAACAACTGAATGTGATCTTTGTGGTAAAATATTTACTGATAAGTCTTGTCTTAAAGTCCACATGAGAACCCACACAGGAGAGAACCCATTTAGGTGTGATGAGTGTGGAAAAAGTTTCCATGTAAAACCATTAGTCTGTGATAACTGTGGACATAGATTTTACCACAAGTCCAACTTTGAAAGACACAAGATAATCCATGGAGGAGACAAACCTTTTAGCTGTGATGAATGTGGAAAACAATTTGGTCAAAAGTCAGATTTAAACGCACACATGAGAATCCACACTGGAGAAAACCCTTTTGTCTGTAATGAATGTGGAAAAACATTTAGTCAAAAATCAAACTTAAACACGCACACGAGAATCCACACAGGAGAAAAACCTTTTGTCTGTACTGAATGCGGACAAAGATTTAGTCGATTATCAATTTTAAACACACACATGAGAATCCACACAGGAGAAAAACCTTTTGTCTGTAATAAATGTGGACAAAGATTTAGTCAAAATTCGAATTTAAACACACACATGAGAATCCACACAGGAGAAAAACCATTTGTCTGTGATAAATGTGGACAAAGATTTAGTCAAATATCAATTTTAAACAAACACATGAGAATTCACACAGCAGACAAAGATTCATCCGTGATCGTGGACAAAATCTATTGACAACTCAAGCTTGAACCAAAACCTGACAATCTATTCAACTGTGATGATTGAGGAAATAAATATGTTTACGAGTAAGACTTTTACACGTGAGTCGCCACAGTGAAGCAAAACTTGTCTTTGTTTAGTTTGAGATTAATATTTTCTTGGACAATGTTCTTGTTTTTTGAGAATCAATTTTATTTTTTGTTTCTTTTTTTTTAGAAAAGACATTATGTTTTCTGCAATAGTAAACTTAAACATGGTTGAAGTTTCTGTATTTAAACAATTAGTTTAATCGGACAAATTAATCAGTTTTTCGTTGATACTTAATTTGACATGCAAGTGGAATAAGAGAAAATCCCGGTGCACATTGCAGCTATGGTAGTTCAGTTGAATTAAAAAAAAAAACAAAATTATAGACTATTTTTACTGATTGGCCGTGGTTTCTTGAACAAACGTGAATTCAGCAGGTTCTGTCTGTACTTGTAAAGCTTCCAGAATTTTCTTTTGTGTCCTGATTCTGTAAGTTGTGGTTTTGTTTGAGTGTCTTCACCACGGCTCGAGTGTACTGGAACTGTAATTTTGTGTTTAATACCAGCACTACTGTGCTATTCTATTTTGTTTTGTAGTTTTTTAATAAATAGTTCTTTGTTTTTTTATATGCCTGTAACTTTTATGTTTTGTGTGCCTGTAATTTTTAGTTAAAACCTTTGTTTTCGAATTATTACTAATAAACTTGTAAAAAACATCTTCTTATCATGCACCTAGGTACACAATCCAAGTAAGGCAAGGCAAGGTTATTTGTAGCACAATTCATACAAAATGTAATTCAAAGCGCTTCACAAGAAGGAAAAAAAAGAATGCATTAAAATCACAAAACATAGCCTAGATTTCACAAATCACAGAACATTCAGCCTAGATTTAAACATTGTCACAGTAGAGGCTTGTCTCACGGCCTCAGGAAGTTTGTTCCAGACTTTTGCAGCATAAAATTGAAATGCAGCTTCTCCATGTTTAGTCCTGACTCTAGACACCAGCAGTAGGTCGGTCCCAGAGGTCCTCAGAGTTCTAGATGGTTCATAAGGTACTAGCATATCACAGATGTACTTTGGTGCTAGACTATGGAGAGACTTAAACACAAGCAGAGCAGCTTTAAAGTCTATTCTCTGAGCCACAGGAAGCCAGTGCAGAGACTTGAGCACAGGACTAATCTGATCATATTTTGTAGTACTTGTTAGGACTCGAGCAGCAGCATTTTGAATAAACTGCAGCTGTTTTAAGGCCTTTTTGTTCAGACCAGTGAGTAAACCGTTGCAATAATCTAACCGACTAGAAACAAATGCATGGATAAGAACCTCTCAGTCCGTTTTAGATATCAAACCTCTGATTTTGGCTGTTTTTCAGGTGGTAAAAGGCTGCTGATGTAATGGATTTGATGTGACTGTTGAAGTTAAAGTCTGAGTCCATTTTTATTCCCAAAGTTCTAACTTGATTTGTCGGTTCTAGAGAGAGAGATTGAAGGTAACTGATGACACTTTCTCTTTGTTTCTGTGGGCCAAAGACAATAATTTCAGTTTTGTCTGAATTTAGCTGGAGAAAGTTTTAAACTTCCTCACTGCTATGGTCATCTTACACACGACCATCCTGTGCTGTCTCCTGCTACAACTTTGCAGTCACTGATCTCTTTCAGATTACACCGCCTACACAAAATGTAATCTATCTGTGTACTCCTTCCTCCACTCTTTTAAGTCACACTGTGATCAAGTCTTTTCTTGAAGAAAGTATTCACTACAGCCATTTCCATTCTTTTTACAAAGTCAATCACCATCTGTCCTTCTACATTCCTGTTCTGGAGACCAAACCTGCCCATCTCCTCATTATCTCTGTTTCCTGCACCAACGTGGCCATTAAAGTCTGCTCCAATAATAACTCTCTCACTTCCAGGGATGCTCTGAATCACCTCATCAATGTCTGACCAGAATTTCTCTTTCTCCTCGATGTCACATCCTACTTGTGGAGCATACCCACAAACAACGTTTAACACCACCCCTTCAATTTCTAGTTTGAGGCTCATCACCCTATCTGAACTTTTTTTTACCTCCAGAACATGCCCAACAAACTCTTCCTTCACAGACTCTTCCTTGTTATTTGAAGTCTTTATTTATATAGTTGTATGAACTCTTTATATAAATTTTTACTTTAATACAACATGTTAATATTTATTTAGATCACCTCATTTTATTGACGTAAAGGTTAATAAAAATGATTTGAAAATAAAAGGTTTGGTTGCATCTGCAGAGTTTGTTCGTTTCCTGTTTTTATAAGTTAAAAGTCATATTTATGAAAGCTTTAATATTATTACAACAGTGATACCTGGTGGTCACATGTAACAACAGAAGCTAGTGAGAGTTCTTGTTTCCTGAGGGAGTTTTTCAGTGTGACACCAGGAAGTAAAGACAGTGTCCATGCAGAGGAGCTTTGTTTTTTCTCTGAAATGAAGATTTGGATCAAAGAGCTGTTTCCCAGAGCTTGAAGGAGGTGTTTTTGTATGGACGTCAGGGGAAGGGTTTTGGTGCCCTGTACACTTTTTTGAGGTGTACAGGGTTATTGAGGAGGATTTGAGGTTCGTGACAGTCAGTAGGTGGCGGTAATGCACCCAGGTTGGTGCTTCATGCCGCAAACTAAAGAAGAAGAAGAAGAAGAGCTGTTTCCCAGGAACAAGGTGAGGATGGATGGATTGGGTCAGAATCAGACATTTGTGTTTCGTAAAGTGCAGGAGGGTATTGATAGGGTTCAGGAGTGGGGGATACGTGGGGGTTTCGGTTTTTTGGCGGGGAAAACAAAGGGTATGGTCGTGAAAAGTAGCACGGTTGCTTCGTTCTGTACAAAAAGACAGTCCGTTTAGCGTCGTAAAGCCTTGGGGTATCTTTGTTCTTAAGTAAATAACTGATAGAAGTTGTAACATTATTTCTAGTTACAGATTTGGTTTATGAATGAGCGATCTGTGTTACATTCGCTACAATTTACATAACATGATGCTAATGCTAACTGTGGCTAAGCTAATGTGATACGTAATAGGCGCGTTCGAGATGACACAGGCGGATGCAGTTCTGATCGGTGCGTAATGCATGCCGGTTAGTTTTTGCGTTCGAGATGCCTCCGACTTGCTCTGACGTCACCTGTGCGCCGGTAACGAGACTCTCGCGAGAGCCAGGCGAACGCAGCTGCTTTTTACCAACTGCGCCGCCTGTATGGACTACAAAAGCAAACGGCATGATGGGAAATGGAGTCTTTTTTAAGATGTGTTCTGATAGCTGATTGGCTGATTATTCGGTAATTTTTGTGAGTACGCTATGTGTCTAGCCGAGACAATTGCACAGTGCAGGAGGGTATTGATAGGGTCCAGGATTGGGGGATCGGAGTTCCGGTTTTCGGCTGGGAAAAAAGGTATAAAAAAAAGGGTATGGTGTTTACTAGTGATGGGCGATACCGCAAGCTTTGGTATCGATCCGATACCAAGTAAACACCAGACCGATGTCGCAGATACTGAAATTTAATTTTTTTTAAAAGGCAATTTTTGCATCAAGGGTTAGGGTCATATATATAGTATGACCAAGTTTATGTATATACACAGGTTGGTAGATAGATTGATCGAAGTGCCCAGTTGCACACAAACAAATGTTAACTAATGTTGAAGATGATTATGTTGTACTTTCACAATTAGTATCTATCTGGGTTGCCTTTTTGAAAAAAAAAAAACGAAAGCAAAGTGCGGGGGGCCAAACCAAAGTATTGATATTTTAGTTGGAGTATCGATCCAAATCAATACCAGCGTTGGTATCGATATTAGGATCGATAAGCCCACCCCTAGTGTTTACCAGGGTAAGGATTAAGTGGGCATATGGGTTGAGTACGTATGGTCAGCCTCTGGAGATGGTGAAGTTTTTCCGTTTTTTGGGGACGCTGTTTGATGGGAAGTTGTTTTAATCGGAGCACATCAGGTAGGCGTCGGAAGGTGTGGAATGTTTTCCGGTGTTTGGCTCAGGTGGCGTGGGGTGGGGTCCCTGAAGCGTCTGTATGACGCTGTCATCAGGTCGAGCCTGGATTATGGATGTATGGTGTACGGCTCCGCTACTCAGTCGGTGCTGAGGGAGTTTGAGGTGGTGCAGGCCTCGGCCCTCAGTGTGTGTCTCGGGGCGGTGAGGTCTTCACCAGGTGGAGGCGGGGGTTTTACCGTTGGCGTTACGGTAGAAGCAGCTGACTGTGAAATATTGGGTTGCTTGTAGGGGTAAGGGTGCCGATCATCCAGGGTGGAGGAGTCTTGGGGAAGAGAAGCAGAGGGGATTATCAGCTTTGGGTGGGTGCAGGGATATTGGGTGCGGTAAGTGGGAGTGGGGGAGATAGAGTGTGATATGGAGGGTTATGTTCCGCCGGTGCCTGTATGGAGAAGGAGGTGGTGAGGGTGGAGCTGTGCTTGGAGGTGTGGAGGAGAAGTCATGGAGGTGTGGGGAGGTGGAGACGGTTAAACATGTATTGTTGAGGTGTGGTGCGTATGAGGGGGGAGAGGGCGGATATGTTGAGGATAATGAGAGATTCTGGGTTAAGAGTGGTGGATCTGGAGAGTGTGTTGGGATTGGGTGGTTCCCATCAAACAGCGTCCCCGGATTGACAACATCTGTGGTACTTGAGTGAAGAAATGGCTGGCCTGGTATTCTTTAACTCCAGTGTTACAGAACAACAAAAGAAACTGATGGTTGTAATATTTTGGAAAAGGAAGGTTCAGAGGTTCCACCAAACCTTAACCAAGCAGAAATGAAAGAAGAGCAGATCAGTGATCTGCGCCAAGTTGTCAATGAGCACAGGCACATCTTTTGTGATGCCGACAAAGCCACAGTGGTTGCTGGACTTCCTAAGTCATTTTATGCACGTTTTAGTTCATGTTTTCCAAATAAAATGACAAGTTATTTAAATACAACTTATGGATTTAGTTTGCTATGTTATGGAATGGGCCCGATAGGGGAATTTTCAAGTGTCTTAAGTAGGGCTGCAACTAATGATTATTTTGGACATCAATTAATCTGTCGATTATTGGGTCAATTATTGGATTAATCAGAAAAAAAGACAATTTAATAAATATTACTTTTTCGGCATATTATAGAATGTAATTGTGTAAAACACAACTCATAACCACATAAACAACACGTTGTGTTTATTACAGTAAGAGCAAATGTTAATCTTTGTCAAATAAAGAGGTAGAATATTATCATTTCTAGAAAATAATAAATCTACTTACTGTATACAGTAAAAGTAAATCATAAGCACCCATAAAATGTTCTTTAGTAGTACTGGCTAATAAAACATCAAATGTAAACTGTTGGATCTCATTTGAAAACAAGAAACCTTTAACACTTCTGGATTCGCAAATTTAACCTTGTTCAGAAGTATCTTACAAAAAAAGGCCCCAGATTAACATGAATAAAAAATATACAAAAACATTCAAGTTGTGAACTATTAGTGAAAAAAAAAACAACAAAAAAACACCATCTCTACTGTAAAAATAGTAACTTTAATAAATAAAATGACCATCTTTACCACTTAAAATATGACAAACACAGATCTATTAATCGGTAGAGGGGTGCCCAACTAACAACACTCGTTTTTTTGTCAGAAAAAATGTGCTTTGCGGTGTAGAGGAGGGGTCTTGTATTCTGGATTGAATTTAGCGGTCTTTATTTTTTTTAAAACCCTTCGTCTTCCTACTGACAGCGGTCTCATATCGGACATGTTCATTTCGTGTCTGATATGCTGCGGAGTGCAACCGTTTTCCACAGAAAATAGTCCATGTTGGGTTGTTTTTGTTTTTTGCAGACAATAAAAAGTGTATTTTGAGACCTGTAAAATTGTTTTTATTAGAAATAACATTGTGTATCACTCCGGTTTGCCATCTCCCGCTTCGAGTCCGACATAGTTTTTTTTCAGATGTTCGTACAGCGTCGTTATGCTTCCATGCCAAAACGTGTCCGTTTCGCAAACTTTGCATGTTAATGCGGGTCTTTTTCAAATTTAACGGAAAATGATCCAAACTTTGGATGATTTTTTATGTGTTTTTCTTCCCGCCATCTTGTTGAATCTGCCTGATCACGTAAGGCGGGGTAAAATGAAGGCCAATAATTGGCTGCTATCTTCTTCTCCTCCTATTTTGGTAGCTCGCATTGTCGATTTGCTCTCTACTGCCCCACTTGGAGACCAATTTAAGTGCAGTTGGCAGTAAAAACTTTTTAGACGATTAATCGATGACCTAATTAGTCGACAACTATTTTGATAATCGATTAAATCGATTTACTGTTTTGGCCCTAGTCTTAAGCAACCTCCAAATATTATTTAATTTACATAAATTTGGACTAAAATATTTTTGACAGACATGGAACCAATTGCAGGGTTCTAATCTGGGTATTCTAAAAAAAAATTTTTTTTGGACCATACTACTGAGGATAAGCCGTACATTTTTTAAGGAAAACACATTTTGTACATACCTAAGCTGCACCTGTTAATAAGCAGCAGGGGCCCACGTTGTAACATGAGAGGTTTATGAAAAAAGATTGTATCACAGAAAGAGTTTTCAAAGTTTGTTGCTGCAGTGTTATGTTATGTTTACTGACTATGAAACTAAATCCAGCTTGATGTTTCTTTTATATTTCAGTGTTTTCTGCAGCAGGTGGAGGTGACTGCACAGAGGTTCCTGTAAATGGACTTTAGACGAGCTGGATCGAGGGTTACATTCTTTAAGGAAGAAAGCAGAGAAACTGTGAGAAATCCAGAACTGGGAAACAGCTGGTGTTCCACTGATGGAAAGTCTCAGCAGTTTACCAACAATGATGTCTTTGAAGAGTGAAGATGAAGAAAAAGAAGTTAATCCTTCCTCACATTCAGAGCACCATCATCAAAGCCAGATGGAAGATAACCCAGAGTTAGACGCTCCAAGCAACAAGCCAGCTGGACTGAATAAATCCCAAATCAAAGAAGAGGACTGTGGATTACCAGAGGTGAGCAGTAACCCTGAGCCAGGCTTTTATTTACAACCACAGAGTGAGAGAAAGGTTTCCGGCTCTTCTGAGATGAAATACTTTGGAGCTGAAATGAAATCCGGTGATAAAGACTGTCATGGTTACGGGATGTATGAAACATATATGCTTAGTGACGTGGACTGTAACACTACTAAAACACCCACCAGCAGTTCTCAATGTGGGAAACAGTTTAATGACAAACAGTCTGAGAGAAGTTTTGACCAAACAGTTCAATTAAATGTTAACGAGCAAAAGAAAGTCAAAACAAGAAAAGAAATAACTGAATGTGATCTTTGTGGTAAAATATTTACTGATAAGTATTGTCTTAAAGACCACATGAGAATCCACACAGGAGAGAAGCCATTTGTCTGTAATGAATGTGGACGACGATTTACTAACAAGTCATACTTAAACACACACATGAGAACCCACACAGGAGAAAAACCTTTTGCCTGTAATAAATGTGGACAAAGATTTAGTGATTCATCCGCCTTTACCAGACATATGAGAATCCACACAGGAGAAAAACCTTTTGTCTGTAATGAATGTGGAAAAACATTTACTGACAAGTCACACTTAAACTCACACATGAGAATCCACACAGGAGAAAAACCATTTGTCTGTGATAAATGTGGACAAAGATTTAGTCAAATACCAATTTTAAACACACACATGAGAATCCACACAGGAGAAAAACCTTTTGTCTGTAATGAATGTGGAAAAACATTTAGTCAAATATCAAGTTTAAACTCACACATGAGAATCCACACAGGAGAAAAACCCTTTGTCTGTAATAAATGTGGACAAAGATTTACTGAAAAGTAAAGCTAAAACCAAAACCTGACAATCTATTCAACTGTGATGATTGAAGAAATAAATATGTTTACAAGTAAGACTTTTACACGTGAGTCGCCACAGTGAAGCAAAACTTGTTTTTGTTTAGTTTGAGATTAATTTTTTCTTAGACAACGTTCTTGTGTTGCAATTAAATTTTTTTTTACTTTTTTTTTTTAGAAAAGTCAGACATTTTGTTTTCTGCAATGATAATCTGAAACATGGTTGAAGTTTCTGTATTTAAACAAGTTGGTTTAATTAGACAAACTAATCAGTTTTTTGTTGATACGTAATTTGACATGCAAGTGGAATAAGAGAAAATCCCGGTGCCCATTGCAGCTATGGTAGCTCAGTTGGATTAAAGAAAAGTAAAATTATAGACTATTTTTACTGATTGGCCGTGGTTTCTTGAACAAACGTGAATTCAGCAGATTTTGTCTGTACCTGTAAAGCTTCCAGAAATTTCTTTTGTGTCCTGATTCTGTAAGTTGTGGTTTGTTTGAGTGTCTTCATCACGGCTCGAGTGTACTGGAACTGTAATTTTGTTTTTAATACCAGCACTACTGTGCTTTTCTTTTTTGTTTTGTAGTTTTTTATAAATAGATTTTTTTGTTTCTTTATATGCCTGTAACTTTTATGTTTTGTATGCCTGTAAATTTTTAGTTAAAACCTTTGTTTTCAAATTATTACTAATAAACTTGTAAACAAAAAAAGCATCTTCTTATTATGCACCTAAGGACACAATCCAACATAGAATCAAAAAGTTTAAAAAATAAATAAAATCATAAAACAGATAAAAAGAGTTATTAATCAAAAGCACAGTTAAACAGAAGTGTTTTCAGCCTAGATTTAAACATTGTCACAGTAGAGGCCTGTCTCACGGCTTCAGGAAGTTTGTTCCAGACTTTTGCAGCATAAAACTGAAATGCAGCTTCTCCATGTTTAGTCCTGACTCTAGGCACCAGCAGGAGGCCGGTCCCAGAGGTCCTCAGAGTTCTAGATGGTTCATAAGGTACTAGCATATCACAGATGTACTTTGGTGCTAGACCATGGAGAGACTTAAACACAAGCAGAGCAGCTTTAGCCACAGGAAGCCAGTGCAGAGACTTGAGCACAGGACTAATCTGATCATGTTTTGTAGTTCTTGTTAGGACTCGAGCAGCAGCATTTTGAATAAACTGCAGCTGTTTTAAGGCCTTTTTGTTCAGACCAGTGAGTAAACTGTTGCAATAATCCAACCGACTAGAAACAAATGCATGGATAAGAACCTCTAAGTCCGTTTTAGATAGCAAACCTCTGATTTTGGCTGTTTTTCAGGTGGTAAAAGGCTGCTGATGTAATTGATTTGATGTGACTGTTGAAGTTAAAGTCTGAGTCCATTTTTATTCCCAAAGTTCTAACTTGATTTGTCGGTTCTAGAGAGAGAGATTGAAGGTAACTGATGACACTTTCTCTTTGTTTTTGTGGGCCAAAGACAATAATTTCAGTTTTGTCTGAGTTTAGCTTGAGAAAGTTTTAAACTTCCTCACTGCTATGGTCATCTTACACACGACCAACCTGTGCTGTTTCCTGCTACAACTTTGCAGTGACTGATCTCTTTCAGATTACACCGCCTACACAAAATGTAATCAACCTGTGTACTCCTTCCTCCACTCTTGTAAGTCACCCTGTGTTCCAGCCTTTTCTTGAAGAAAGTATTCACTACAGCTATTTCCATTCTTTTTACAAAGTCAATCACCATCTGTCCTTCTACATTCCTGTTCTGGAGACCAAACCTGCCCATCACCTCCTCATCATCTCTGTTTCCTGCACCAACGTGGCCATTAAAGTCTGCTCCAATAATAACTCTCTGACTTCTAGGGATGTTCTGAATCACCTCATCAATGTCTGACCAGAATTTCTCTTTCTCCTCGATGTCACATCCTACTTGTTGAGCATACCCACAAACAACGTTTAACACCACTCCTTCAATTCCTAGTTTGAGGCTCATCACCCTATCTGACCTTCTTTTTACCTCCAGAACATGCCCAACAAACTCTTCCTTCACAGACTCTTCCTTGTTATTTGAAGTCTTTATTTATATATTTATATGAAGTCTATATATAAATTTTTACTTTAATACAACATGTTAATATTTATTTAGATCACCTCGTTTTATTGACGTAAAGGTTAATTAAAATGATTTGAAAATAAAAGGTTTGGTTGCATCTGCAGAGTTTGTTCGTTTCCTGTTTTTAAAAGTTAAAAGTCATATTTATGAAAGCTTTAATATTTGTACAACAGTGATACCTGGTGGTCACATCTAGCAAAAGGAGCTAGTGAGAGTTCTTGTTTCCTAAGGGAGTTTTTCAGTGTGACACCAGGAAGTAAAGACAGTGTCCATGCAGAGGAGCTTTGTTTCTCTCTGAAATGAAGATTTGGATCAAAGAGCTGTTTTCCAGGAACGAGGTGAGGATGGATGGATTGGGTCAGAATCAGGCGTTTGTGTTTCGTAAAGTGCAGGAGGGTATTGATAGGGTTCAGGAGTGGGGGATACGTGGGGGTTTCGGTTTTTGGCGGGGAAAACAAAGGTTATGGTCGTGAAAAGTAGCACGGTTGCTTCGTTCTGTACAAAAAGACAGTCCGTTTAGCGTCGTAAAGTCTTGGGGTATCTTTGTTCTTAAGTAAATAACTGATAGAAGTTGTAACATCATTTCTAGTTACAGATTTGGTTTATGAATGCGCGATCTGTGTTACATTCGCTACAATTTACATCACGTGATGCTAATGCTAACTGTGGCTAAGCTAATGTGATACGTAATAGGCGCGTTCGAGATGACACATGCGGACGCAGTTCTGATCGGTGCGCAATGCATGCCGGTTAATTTTTGCGTTCGAGATGCCTCCGACTTGCTCTGATGTCACCTGTGCGCTGGTAACGAGACTCTCGCGAGAGCCAGGCGAACGCAGCTGCTTTTTACCAACTGCGCCGCCTGTATGGACTACAAAAGCAAACAGCATGATGGGAAATGGAGTCTTTTTTAAGATGTGTTCTGATAGCTGATTGGCTCTCAGTGATGTTTTCATCAGAAACTCTTTGATTTCTTATAAATACATATCTGATTTGTTTATATTTATCTCCACTGCTGCTTTACGAATTTTTTTTTTTACAAACTCTACGTCTGCAGACCTTTCTTGTGATATTTTTTCTGGGTATTTTTTGTGAATACGCTATCTGTCTAGCAGAGACAATTGCACGCCTGTGTGAGGACAGAATATATAGCAATAGCAGCTAGTAAGAGTTCTTGTTTCCTGAGGGAGTTTTACAGTGTGACACCAGGAAGTTAAGATAGTGTCCGTGATGAGGAGCTTTGTTTTCTCTCTGAAATGAAGATTAGGATCAAAGAGCTGTTTTCCAGGAACGAGGTGAGGATGGATGGATGGATTGGGTCGGAATCAGGCGTTTGTGTTTCGTAAAGTGCAGGAGGGTATTGATAGGGTCCAGGATTAAGGGGATCGGAGTTTCGGTTTTCGGTGCATAAAACAAAGGGTATGGTATTTACTAGGGATGGGCGATACTGCAAGCTTTGGTATCGATCCGATACCAAGTAAACACCAGACCGATATCGTCGATTCCGAAATTTCATTTTTTTAAAAGACAATTTTTGCATCAAGGGTTAAGGTCATAGGTATAGTATGAACAAGTATATGTATATAAACAGGTTGGTAGATAGATTGATAGAAGTGCCCAGTTGCACACAAACAAATGTTAACTAATGTTGAAGATGATTATGTTGTACTTTCACAATTAGTATCTACCTGGGTGTTCTCTCTGTTAGTGAGTGCTGCCTCTGTAAACAGAAGGGGTCAGGATTTTCTCCTCCACTCGCCGTTTCTGAAGTTGCTCATTTTCTTTGGGGTTCCGTTCCGTCATCTTCCGCTTGTTCCGGGGTTGGGTTGCGGGGGCAACAGCCTCAAACAGGCAGCCCAGGCCTCTCTCTCCCCTGCTGCATCCTCCAGCTCACCTGGAAGGATCCCAAGTCTTTCCCGGCCAGCTGTGAGACATAGTCTCTCCAGCGGGTCCGGGGTATGCCCCTTGGTCTCCTCCCGGTGGGACGTGCCCAAAACACCTCGCCCGCGAGGCGCTTGGGGGGCATCCTGACCAGATGCCCGAACCACCCCATCTGGCTCCTCTCGACCTGGAGGAGGAGCGGCTCGACACCGAGCTCCTCCCGGATGGCAGAGCTCCTCACCCGATCTCTGAGTGAGAGCCCAGCCACCCTGCAGAGGGAGCTCATTTTTGCAGACAATAAAAAGTGTATTTTAAATCCTGTAAAATTGTTTTTATTAGAAATAACATTGTGTATCGCTCCGGTTTGCCGTCTCCCGCTTCGAATGCGACATGTTTTTTTTTCAGATGTTCGTGCAGCGTCGTTATGCTTCCGTGCCAAAACGTGTCCGTTTTGCAAACTTTGCACATTAACGCCAGTCTTTTTCAAATTTAACGGAAAATGATCCAAACTTTGGATGATTTTGTATGTGTTTTTCTTTCCGCCATCTTGTTAAATCTGCCAGATCACGTGAGGCGGGGTAAAATGAAGGCCAATGATTGGCTGCTATCTTCTTCTCCTCCTATTTTGGTAGCTCGCATCATCGATTTGCTCTCTACTGCCCCACTTGGAGACCAATTTAAGTGCATTTGGCAGTAAAAAGTTTTTTTTAGGTGATTAATCGATGACCAAATTAGTCGACAACTATTTTGATAATAGATTATAATCGATTAAATCGATTAACTGTTTCAACCCTAGTCTTAAGCAACCTCTAAATATTATTTAATTTACATAAAATTTGGACTGAAATATTTTTGACAGACATGGAACCAATTGCAGGGTTCTAATCTGGGTATTCTAAAAAATAATTTTTTGGACCATATTATGTGTATAAGCTGTACATTTTTTAGAAAAACAAATTTTGTACATGCATAAGCTGGACCTGTTAATAAGCAGCAGGGGCCCACGTTGTAACATGAGAGGTTTATGAAAAAAGATTGTATCACAGAAAGAGTTTTCAAAGTTTGTTGCTGCAGTGCTGTGTTATGTTTACTTACTATGAAACTAAATCCAGCTTAATGTTTCTTTTTTTATTTCAGTGTTTTCTGCAGCAGGTGGAGGTGACTGCACAGATGACCCTGTAAATGTACTTTAGACGAGCTGGATCGAGGGTTACATTCTTTAAGGAAGAAAGCAGAGAAACTGTGAGAAATCCAGAACTGAGACTAGCTGGTGTTCCACTGATGGAAAGTCTCGGCAGCTTACCAACAATGATGTCTTTGAAGAGTGAAGATGAAGAAAAAGAAGTTAATCCTTCCTCACATTCAGAGCACCTTCATCAAAGCCAGATAGAAGATAACACAGAGTTAGACGCTCCAAGCAACAAGCCAGCTGGACTGAATAAATCCCAAATCAAAGAAGAGGACTGTGGATTACCAGAGGTGAGCAGTAACCCTGAGACCAGTTTTTATTTACAACCACAGAGTGAGAGAAAGGCTTCCGGCTCTTCTGAGATTAAATACTTTGGAGCTGAAATGAAATACGGTGATAAAGACTGTCATGGTTATGGGATGCATGAAACATATATGCTTAGTGATGTGGACTGTAACACTACTAAAACACCCACCAGTAGTTCTCAATGTGGGAAACAGTTTAATGACAAACAGTCTGAGAGAAGTTTTGACCAAACAGTTCAATTAAATGTTAACGAGCAAAAGAAAGTCAAAACAAGAAAAGAAATAACTGAATGTGATCTTTGTGGTAAAATATTTACTGATAAGTATTGTCTTAAAGTCCACATGAGAATCCACACAGGAGAGAAGCCATTCAGCTGTGATGAATGTGGAGGACGATTTACTAACAAGTCATACTTAAACACACACATGAGAATTCACACAGGAGAAAAACCTTTTGTCTGTAATGAATGTGGAAAAACATTTAGTCAAAAATCAAATTTAAAAACACACATGAGAATCCACACAGGAGAAAAACCATTTGTCTGTGATAAATGTGGACAAAGATTTAGTCAAATATCAATTTTAAACACACACATGAGAATTCACACAGCAGACAAAGATTCATCCGTGATTGTGGACAAAATCTATTGACAACTCAAGCTTGAACCAAAACCTGACAATCTATTCAACTGTGATGATTGAGGAAATAAATATGTTTACGAGTAAGACTTTTACACGTGAGTCGCCACAGTGAAGCAAAACTTGTCTTTGTTTAGTTTGAGATTAATATTTTCTTGGACAATGTTCTTGTTTTTTGAGAATCAATTTTATTTTTTGTTTCTTTTTTTTTTAGAAAAGACATTATGTTTTCTGCAATAGTAAACTGAAACATGGTTGAAGTTTCTGTATTTAAACAATTAGTTTAATCGGACAAATTAATCAGTTTTTTGTTGATACTTAATTTGACATGCAAGTGGAATAAGAGAAAATCCCGGTGCCCATTGCAGCTATGGTAGTTCAGTTGAATAAAAAAAGAAAAGCAAAATTATAGACTATTTTTATTGATTGGCCGTGGTTTCTTGAACAAACGTGAATTCAGCAGGTTCTGTCTGTACTTGTAAAGCATCCAGAATTTTCTTTTGTGTCATGATTCTGTAAGTTGTGGTTTTGTTTGAGTGTCTTCATCATGGCTCGAGTGTACTGGAACTGTAATTTTGTTTTTAATACCAGCACTACTGTGCTTTTCTATTTTGTTTTGTAGTTTTTTATAAATAGATTTTTTGTTTCTTTATTTGCCTGTAACTTTTATGTTTTGTATGCCTGTAAATTTTTAGTTAAAACCTTTGTTTTCGAATTATTACTAATAAACTTGTAAAAAACATCTTATTATGCACCTAAGGACACAATCCAAGTAAGGCAAGGCAAGTTTATTTGTAGCACAATTCATACAAAATGTAATTCAAAGTGCTTCACAAGAAGGAAAAAAAGAATGCATTAAAATCACAAAACATAGAATCAAAAAGTTTAAAAAATAAATAAAATCATAAAACAGATAAAAAGAGTAATTAATCAAAAGCACAGTTAAACAGAACTGTTTTCAGCCTAGATTTAAACATTGTCACAGAGGCCTGTCTCACGGCTTCAGGAAGTTTGTTCCAGACTTTTGCAGCATAAAACTGAAATGCAGCTTCTCCATGTTTAGTCCTGACTCAAGGCACCAGCAGGAGGCCGGTCCCAGAGGTCCTCAGAGTTCTAGATGGTTCATAAGGTACTAACATATCACAGATGTACTTTGGTGCTAGACCATGGAGAGACTTAAACACAAGCAGAGCAGCTTTAAAGTCTATTCTCTGAGCCACAGGAAGCCAGTGCAGAGACTTGAGCACAGGACTAATCTGATCATATTTTGTAGTTCTTGTTAGGACTCGAGCAGCAGCATTTTGAATAAACTGCAGCTGTTTTAAGGCCTTTTTGTTCAGACCAGTGAGTAAACTGTTGCAATAATCCAACTGACTAGAAACAAATGCATGGATAAGAACCTCTAAGTCCGTTTTAGATAGCAAACCTCTGATTTTGGCTGTTTTTCAGGTGGTAAAAGGCTGCTGATGTAATTGATTTGATGTGACTGTTGAAGTTAAAGTCTGAGTCCATTTTTATTCCCTGTGTTCTAACTTGATTTGTCGGTTCTAGAGAGAGAGATTGAAGGTAACTGATGACACTTTCTCTTTGTTTTTGTGGGCCAAAGACAATAATTTCAGTTTTGTCTGAGTTTAGCTTGAGAAAGTTTTAAACTTCCTCACTGCTATGGTCATCTTACACACGACCAACCTGTGCTGTTTCCTGCTACAACTTTGCAGTGACTGATCTCTTTCAGATTACACCGCCTACACAAAATGTAATCAACCTGTGTACTCCTTCCTCCACTCTTGTAAGTCACCCTGTGTTCCAGCCTTTTCTTGAAGAAAGTATTCACTACAGCTATTTCCATTCTTTTTACAAAGTCGATCACCATCTGTCCTTCTGCATTCCTTTTCTGAATACCAAACCTGCCCATCTCCTCATTATCTCTGTTTCCTGCACCAACGTGGCCATTGAAGTCTGCTCCAATAATAACTCTCTCACTTCTAGGGATGCTCTGAACCACCTCATCAATGTCTGACCAGAATTTCTCTTTCTCCTCGATGTCACATCCTACTTGTGGAGCATACCCACAAACATTGTTTAACACCACCCCTTCAATTTCTAGTTTGAGGCTCATCACCCTATCTGAACTTCTTTTTACCTCCAGAACATTCCCAACAAACTCTTCCTTCCCAGACTCTTCCTTGTTATTTAAAGTCTTTATTTATATATTTATATGAACTCTTTATATAAATTTTTACTTTAGTACAACATGTTAATATTTATTTAGATCACCTCATTTTATTGATGTAAAGGTAATTAAAATGATTTGAAAATAAAAGGTTTGGTTGCATCTGCAGAGTTTGTTCGTTTCCTGTTTTTAAAAGTTAAAAGTCATATTTATGAAAGCTTTAATATTTGTAAAACAGTGATACCTGGTGGTCACATGTAGCAAAAGCAGCTAGTGAGAGTTCTTGTTTCCTGAGGGAGTTTTTCAGTGTGACACCAGGAAGTAAAGACAGTGTCCATGCAGAGGAGCTTTGTTTTCTCTCTGAAATGAAGATTCGGATCAAAGAGCTGTTTTCCAGGAACGAGGTGAGGATGGATGGATGGATTGGGTCAGAATCAGGCGTTTGTGTTTCGTAAAGTGCAGGAGGGTATTGACAGGGTTCAGGAGTGGGGGATACGTGGGGGTTTCGGTTTTTGGCGGGGAAAACAAAGGGTATGGTCGTGAAAAGTAGCACGGTTGCTTCGTTCTGTACAAAAAGACAGTCTTGGGGTATCTTTGTTCTTAAGTAAATAACTGATAGAAGTTGTAACATCGTTTCTAGTTACAGATTTGGTTTATGAATGAGCGATCTGTGTTACATTCGCTACAATTTACATAACGTGATGCTAATGCTAACTGTGGCTAAGCTAATGTGACGCGTAATAGGCGCGTTCGAGATGACGCAGGCGGACGCAGTTCTGATCTGTGCGCAATGCATGCCGGTTAATTTTTGCGTTCGAGATGCCTCCGACTTGCTCTGATGTCACCTGTGCGCCGGTAACGAGACTCTCGCGAGAGCCAGGCGAATGCAGCTGCTTTTTACCAACTACGCCGCCTGTATGGACTACAAAAGCAAACGGCATGATGGGAAATGGAGTCTTTTTTTTTTTTAAGATGTCTTCTGATAGCTGATTGGCTCTCAGTGATGTTTTCATCAGAAACTCTTTGATTTCTTATAAATACATATCTGATTTGTTTATATTTATCTCCACTGCTGCTTTAAGAATTTTTTACAAACTCTACGTCTGCAGACCTTTCTTGTGATTTTTTTTTCTTGGCATTTTTTGTGAGCACGCTATCTGTCTAGCAGAGACAATTGCACGCCTGTGTGAGGACAGAATATATAGCAATAGCAGCTAGTAAGAGTTCTTGTTTCCTGAGGGAGTTTTTCAGTGTGACACCAGGAAGTAAAGATAGTGTCCGTGATGTTTTCTCTCTGAAATGAAGATTAGGATCAAAGAGCTGTTTTCCAGGAACGAGGTGAGGATGGATGGATTGGGTCGGAATCTGGCGTTTGTGTTTCATAAAGTGCAGGAGGGTATTGATAGGGTCCAGGATTGGGGGATCGGAGTTCCGGTTTTCGGCGGGGAAAACAAAGGGTATGGTGTTCACTAGGGATGGGCGATACCGCAAGCTTTGGTATCGATCCGCTACCAAGTAAACACCAGACCGATATCACCGATACCGAAATTTTATTTTTTTAAAAGACAATTTTTGCATCAAGGGTTAGGGTCATATACGTATATACCATGACCAAGTTTATGTACAGTGGTGGTCAAAAGTTTACATACACTTGTAAAGAACATAATGTCATGGCTGTCTTGAGTTTCCAGTTATTTCAACAACTCTGATTTTTCTCCGATATAGTGATTGGAACAGATCCTTCTTTGTCACAAAAAACATTCATGAAGTTTGATTCTCTTATGACTTTATTATGGGTAAACTGAAAATGTGACGAAATCAGCTGGGTCAAAAATATACATACAGCAACATGAATGAGCAATTTTGGAGACTTAGAAAGTTGTGTCAATGACATGAGCATCATAGCATGACCTCTTAACTTCTTGTGAGTGATTATGAGTGACTACAGCTGGTGACTTCTCTGAGGCCATTTAAAAAGGGCTCATTGGATAAAAACACCCACAAACGCTACAATGGGAAAGTCAAAGGAGCTCAGCACAGATTTGAAAAAGAGAATCATTGACTTGAACAAGTCAGGAAAGTCACTTGGAGCCATTTCAAAGCAGCTGCAGGTTCCAAGAGCAACAGTGCAAACAATTGTTTGTAAGTATAAAGTGCATGGCACTGTTTTGTCACTGCCACGATCAGGAAGAAAACGCAAGCTGTCACCTGCTGCTGAGAGAAAACTGGTCAGGAGGGTGAAGAGTCAACCCAGGAGCACCAAAAAGCAGATCTGCCAAGAATTAGAAGCTGCTGGAACACAGGTGTCAGTGTCCACAGTCAAGCGTGTTTTGCATCGCCATGGACTGAGAGGTTGCTGTACAAGAAGGAAGCCCTTGCTCCAAAAGCGGCACTTTAAGGCTCGACTAAAGTTTGCTGCTGATCACATGGACAAAGATAAGACCTTCTGGAGGAAAGTTCTGTGGTCAGATTAAACAACAATTGAGCTGTTTGGCCACAATGCCCAGCAATATGTTTGGAGGAGAAAAGGTGAGGCCTTTAACCCCAAGAACACCATGCCTACCATCAAGCACGGTGGTGGTAGTATTATGCTGTGGGCCTGTTTTGCTGCCAATGGAACTGGTGCTTTACAGAGAGTCAATGGGACAATGAAGAAGGAGGATTACCTTCAAATTCTTAAAGAAAACCTGAAGTCATCAGCCCGAAGGTTGGGTCTGGGGCGCAGTTGGGTGTTCCAACAGGACAATGACCCCAAACACACATCAAAAGTGGTAATGGAATGGCTAAATCAGGCTAGAATTAAGGTTTTAGAATGGCCTTCCCAAAGTCCTGACTTAAATCCCATTGAGAACATGTGGATAATGCTGAAGAAACAAGTCCATGTCAGAAAGCCAACAAATTTAACTGAACTGCACCAATTCTGTCAAGAGGAGTGGTCAAAGATTCAACCAGAAACTTGCCAGAAGCTTGTGGATGGCTACCAAAAGCGCCTAATTGAAGTAAAAATGGCCAAAGGACATGTAACCAAATATTAGCATTGCTGTATGTATATTTTTGACCCAGCTGATTTTGTCACATTTTCAGTTTACCCATAATAAAGTCATAAAAGAATCAAACTTCATGAATGTTTTTTGTGACAAAGAAGGATCTGTTCCAATCACTATATCAGAGAAAAGTCAGAGTTGTTGAAATAACTGGAAACTCAAGACAGCCATAACATTATGTTCTTTACAAGTGTATGTAAACTTTTGACCACCACTGTATATACACAGGTTGGTAGATAGATTGATAGAAGTGCCCAGTTGCACACAAACAAATGTTAACTAATGTTGAAGATGATTATGTTGTACTTTCACAATTAGTGTCTACCTGTGTGTTCGCTCTGTTAACGAGCGCTGCCTCTGTAAACAGAAGGGGTCAGGATTTTCTCCTCCACTCGCCGTTTCTGAAGTTGCTCATTTTCTTTGGGGTTCCGTTCCGTTGCTTCATCTTCCGCTTGTTCCAGGGTCTGGTTACGGGGGCAATAGCCTCAAACGGGCAGCCCATGCCTCCCTCTCCCCGGCTGCATCCTCCAGCTCACCTGGAAGGATCCCAAGTCGTTCCCCGGCCAGCTGTGAGACATAGTCTTTCCACCGGGGTCTGCCTCTTGGTCTCCTCCCGGTGGGACGTGCCTGAAACACCTCGCCCGCGAGGCGCTCGGGGGGCATCCTGACCAGATGCCCGAACCACCCCATCTGGCTCCTCTCGACCCGGAGGAGGAGCGGCTCGACCAGAGCACCTCTCGGATGGCAGAGCTCCTCACCCAATCTCTGAGTGAGAGCCCAGCCACCCTGCAGAGGAAGCTCATTTTAGCAGACAATAAAAAGTGTATTTTAAATCCTGTAAAATTGTTTTTATTAGAAATAACATCGTGTATCGCTCCAGTTTGCCGTCTCCCGCTTCGAAAGCGACATGTTTTTTTTTCAGATGTTCGTGCAGTGTCATTATGCTTCCGTGCCAAAACGTGTCCGTTTTGCAAACTTTGCATATTAACGCCAGTCTTTTTCAAATTTAACGGAAAATGATCCAAACTTTGGTTGATTTTGTATGTGTTTTTCTTTCTGCCATCTTGTTAAATCTGTCTGATCACGTGAGGGGGGTAAAATTATTGGCTGCTATCTTCTTCTCCTCCTATTTTGGTAGCTTGCATCGTTGATTTGCTCTCTACTGCCCCACTTGGAGACCAATTTAAGTGCATTTGGCAGTAAAAAGTTTTTTTTAGGTGATTAATCGATGACCAAATTAGTCGACAACTATTTTGATAATCGATTATAATCGATTAAATCGATTAACTGTTTCAGCCCTAGTCTTAAGAAACCTCCAAATATTATTTAATTTACATAAAATTTGGACTGAAATATTTTTGACAGACATGGAACCAATTGCAGGGTTCTAACCTGGGTATTCTAAAAAATAATTTTTTGGACCATATTATGTGTATAAGCTGTACCTTTTTTAGAAAAACAAATTTTGTACATGCATAAGCTGGACCTGTTAATAAGCAGCAGGGGCCCACGTTGTAACATGAGAGGTTTATGAAAAAAGATTGTATCACAGAAAGAGTTTTCAAAGTTTGTTGCTGCAGTGCTGTTTTATGTTTACTGACTATTAAACTAAATCCAGCTTGATGTTTCTTTTTTTATTTCAGTGTTTTCTGCAGCAGGTGGAGGTGACTGCACAGATGACCCTGTAAATGTACTTTAGACGAGCTGGATCGAGGGTTACATTCTTTAAGGAAGAAAGCAGAGAAACTGTGAGAAATCCAGAACTGAGACTAGCTGGTGTTCCACTGATGGAAAGTCTCGGCAGCTTACCAACAATGATGTCTTTGAAGAGTGAAGATGAAGAAAAAGAAGTTAATCCTTCCTCACATTCAGAGCACCTTCATCAAAGCCAGATAGAAGATAACACAGAGTTAGACGCTCCAAGCAACAAGCCAGCTGGACTGAATAAATCCCAAATCAAAGAAGAGGACTGTGGATTACCAGAGGTGAGCAGTAACCCTGAGACCAGTTTTTATTTACAACCACAGAGTGAGAGAAAGGCTTCCGGCTCTTCTGAGATGAAATACTTTGGAGCTGAAATGAAATACGGTGATAAAGACTGTCATGGTTATGGGATGCATGAAACATATATGCTTAGTGATGTGGACTGTAACACTACTAAAACACCCACCAGTAGTTCTCAATGTGGGAAACAGTTTAATGACAAACAGTCTGAGAGAAGTTTTGACCAAACAGTTCAATTAAATGTTAACGAGCAAAAGAAAGTCAAAACAAGAAAAGAAATAACTGAATGTGATCTTTGTGGTAAAATATTTACTGATAAGTATTGTCTTAAAGTCCACATGAGAACCCACACAGGAGAGAAGCCATTTGTCTGTAATGAATGTGGACGACGATTTACTTACAAGTCAAACTTAAACACACACATGAGAATCCATACAGGAGAAAAACCTTTTGTCTGTAATGAATGCGGACAAAGATTTAATCAAACATCAATTTTAAACACACACATGAGAATCCACACAGGAGAAAAACCTTTTGTCTGTAATGAATGCGGACAAAAATTTATTAACAAGTCACACTTAAACACACACACGAGAATCCACACAGGAGAAAAACCTTTTGTCTGTAATGAATGCGGACAAAGATTTAATCGATTATCAATTTTAAACACACACATGAGAATTCACACCGGAGAAAACCCTTTTGTCTGTAATGAATGTGGAAAAACATTTAGTCAAAAATCACATTTAAACACACATATGAGAATCCACACAGGAGAAAAACCTTTTGTCTGTAATGAATGCGGACAAAAATTTATTAACAAGTCACACTTAAACAGACACACGAGAATCCACACAGGAGAAAAACCTTTTGTCTGTAATGAATGTGTACGAAGATTTAGTGATTCGTCCGCCTTTGTCAGACACATGAGAATCCACACAGGAGAAAAACCTTTTGTCTGTAATGAATGTGGAAAAACATTTAGTCAAAAATCACATTTAAACACACACATGAGAATCCACACAGGAGAAAAACCTTTTGTCTGTAATGAATGTGGAAAAACATTTAGTCAAAAATTACATTTAAACACACACATGAGAATCCACACAGGAGAAAAACCTTTTGTCTGTAATAAATGTGGACAAAGATTTAGTCAAATATCAATTTTAAACACACACATGAGAATTCACACAGCAGACAAAGATTCATCCGTGATTGTGGACAAAATCTATTGACAACTTAAACTTTAACCAAAACCTGACAATCTATTCAGCTGTGATGATTGAAGAAATAAATATGTTTACAAGTAAGACTTTTACACGTGAGTCGCCACAGTGAAGCAAAACTTGTCTTTGTTTAGTTTGAGATTAATATTTTCTTAGACAACATTTTTGTTTTTTGAGAATCAATTTTATTTTTTGTTTCTTTTTTTTTATAAAAGACATTATGTTTTCTGCAATATTAAACTTAAACATGGTTGAAGTTTCAGTATTTAAACAATTAGTTTAATTGGACAAATTAATCAGTTTTTCTGTGATACTTAATTTGACATGCAAGTGGAATAAGAGAAAATCCCGGTGCCCATTGCAGCTATGGTAGTTCAGTTGAATTTAAAAAAAAAGCAAAATTATAGACTATTTTTACTAATTGGCCGTGGTTTCTTGAACAAACGTGAATTCAGCAGGTTCTGTCTGTACTTGTAAAGCTTCCAGAATTTTCTTTTGTGTCCTGATTCTGTAAGTTGTGGTTTTGTTTGAGTGTCTTCATCATGGCTCGAGTGTACTGGAACTGTAATTTTGTGTTTAATACCAGCACTACTGTGCTTTTCTATTTTGTTTTGTAGTTTTTTATAAATAGATTTTTTGTTTTTTTATTTGCCTGTAACTTTTATGTTTTGTGTGCCTGTAAATTTTTAGTTACAACCTTTGTTTTAGAATTATTACTAATAAACTTGTAAAAAACATCTTATTATTATGCACCTAACGACACAATCCAAGTAAGGCAAGGCAAGTTTATTTGTAGCACAATTCATACAAAATGTAATTCAAAGTGCTTCACAAGAAGGGAAAATAAGAATGCATTAAAATCACAAAACATAGAATCAAAAAGTTTAAAAAAAATAATAAAATCATTAAACAAATAAAATGAGTAATTAATCAAAAGCACAGTTAAACAGAACTGTTTTCAGCCTAGATTTAAACATTGTGACAGTAGAGGCCTGTCTCACGGCCTCAGGATTTTGTTCCAGACTTTTGCAGCATAAAATTGAAATGCAGCTTCTCCATGTTTAGTCCTGACTCTAGACACCAGCAGGAGGCCGGTCCCGGAGGTCCTCAGAGTTCTAGATGGTTCATAAGGTACTAGCATATCACAGATGTACTTTGGTGCTAGACCATGGAGAGACTTAAACACAAGCAGAGCAGCTTTAAAGTCTATTCTCTGAGTCACAGGAAGCCAGTGCAGAGACTTGAGCACGGGACTAATCTGATCATATGAGTGAGTAGACTGTTGCAATAATCTAACTGACTAGAAACAAATGCATGGATAAGAACCTCTAAGTCCGTTTTAGATATCAAACCTCTGATTTTGGCTGTTTTTCAGGTGGTAAAAGGCTGCTGATGTAATGGATTTAATGTGACTGTTGAAGTTAAAGTCTGAGTCCATTTTTATTCCCTGTGTTCTAACTTGATTTGTCGGTTCTAGAGAGAGAGATTGAAGGTAACTGATGACACTTTCTCTTTGTTTCTGTGGGCCAAAGACAATAATTTCAGTTTTGTCTGAGTTTAGCTGGAGAAAGTTTTAAACTTCCTCACTGCTATGGTCATCTTACACACGACCATCCTGTGCTGTCTCCTGCTACAACTTTGCAGTCACTGATCTCTTTCAGATTACACCGCCTACACAAAATGTAATCAACCTGTGTACTCCTTCCTCCACTCTTGTAAGTAACGCTGTGTTCCAGTCTTTTCTTGAAGAAAGTATTCACTACAGCTATTTCCATTCTTTTTACAAAGTCAATCACCATCTGTCCTTCTGCATTCCTGTTCTGGATACCAAACCTACCCATCACCTCCTCATCACCTCTGTTTCCTGCACCAACGTGGCCATTAAAGTCTGCTCCAATAACAACTCTCTCACTTCTAGGAATAGTAGAAAAAGTTTCAAAAAAGTCTTCTGGACAGTTTAATTCTTCAACGAGACGTTTCGACTTCCATCCGGAAATCATTTTCAATCTGAATGAAATGGACTGGAACCTGGATCCATTTATACTAACCTGAGTAACAGGTAAAAAAAAGTGTAAGAAGGGCTCGACCAATGAGAATGTGTTCCTTAAGATGGCCGTGAATGGCTCCTATTGTAGCCACAGACCAGTAAACAAACCTATTATAAAAATGCTAAAAGCCTAGTGAAAAGAGAAACCTGCTAACGAGAGGCGTGAAACTGAGTCACGAGGTGTCATCTTTAGTCCATGGCTTCAAAAGGCTGCTATAGATACCGGGCAAAACGTATCTAACGCCTCCATTCCGATTCAGTGAGGGATTCTCTTTCATCACAAAAATGGCTTCTTTCACCCCTCTTTCAAACCAACCTTTCTCTCTACTTAGAATCTTCACCTCACTGTCCTCAAAAGTGTGTTTGGTGGATTTAAGATGCAGATGTACAGCAGACTGTGGACCACTAGAGGCTTCTCTTCTGTGTTGGTAAAGTCTTTTGTGGAGTGGTTGCTTTGTTTCCCCAATGTAGTTTTCTTTGCATCACTTTGCATCACTTCTAGGAATGTTCTGAATCACCTCATCAATGTCTGACCAGAATTTCTCTTTCTCCTCGATGTCACATCCTACTTGCGGAGCATACCCACAAACAATGTTTAACACCACCCCTTCAATTTCTAGTTTAAGGCTCATCACCCTATCTGAACTTCTTTTTATGAGGGTGGAGGTGGGTGTCATGCCACTCGCTCTGAGGAGGAAGCACCTGGCGGTGAATTATTGGTTTTCCTTGAGAGGAAAGAGCCACAATCACCCTGGGCGGGGGTTCTGGAATGGTCCTGGGAGAGGGGTGTGAAGGAAACTTTGAGTTTTGAGTGGGTAGGGGGTTTGTGGGCACGGGAATTGGGTGTGGGGGATTTGGAGTTGGAGCGGGAGGAAAATTTTCAGATGGTGCCACAGTGGAGGCTGGGAGAGGTGAGGGTGGAATTGGGGATGGTGGGGTGGAGACGGAGGTTTGGGGATGTGAATGTGACAGGAGCATTTAGGAGTATTATTGAGGAGAATTATGGGGATTACACATTGGTGTTTACGGATGGTTCAAGGGATCCGGTTTCGGGGAGGACGGGTGCGGGAATGGTGGTGGAAGAGTCTGGAGTGGAGGTAGGGGTTCGCACGTCAGATCACTTATGTATTTTCACGGTGGAGTTATATGCAGTGTGGATGGCTGTGGTGTGGGCGGTGCAACATGATGGTGGGAAAGTACTTGTATGCACAGACTCGTTGTCAGTGGTTCGGGCTCTTGAACTGGGGAGGGTGAGGTATCATCAAGGTTTGTTTTGGGATGTTTTGAATATGGTGTCGGGGGTGATAGGAGGGTCGTTAGTGTTTATGTGGGTTCCGGGCCATTCTGGGATTGGGGGGAATGAGCGAGTGGATGAGGTGGCAAAGAGGGCTGCGGATCAGGTGGTGGTGGAGAGGGTCGTGGCTCTGTCACGAGGGGAGGTGAAGGCGTTGGTCTGGAAGGGGATAATGCAGCAGTGGCAGATGGAGTGGGAGTCAGAGGTGAAGGGACGACACTTGTATGAAGTACAGAGGACGGTGGGGGTGACTGTGGATCCGGTGGGTGGTGGAAGGCGGGGGCAGGTGGTTTTTAGCAGGTTACGTATTGGGCACACAGGATTGAATGAAACGCTCAAGATTCTGGGAAAACATTTGGATGGGTGTTGTGATTTCTGTGGGGAGTTGGAAGGGGTTAGTCACGTGGTGTTGTCATGTAGAAAATATGAGGAAGAAAGAGAGGCTATGATGGTGGTGCTGAGGAGTGTTGGGATGAGACAAGTCAGCTTGAAGGAGGTGTTTTTGTTTGGACGACAGGGGAAGGGTTTTGGTGCCCTGTACACTTTTTTGAGGTGTACAGGGTTATTGAGGAGGATTTAAGGTTCATGACAGTCAGTAGGTGGCGGTAATGCACCCAGGTTGGTGCTTCATGCCGCAAACTAAAGAAGAAGAAGAAAGAAGAAGATACCTGGTGGTCACATGTAGCAAAAGCAGCTAGTGAGAGTTCTTGTTTCCTGAGGGAGTTTTTCAGTGTGACACCAGGAAGTAAAGACAGTGTCCATGCAGAGGAGCTTTGTTTTCTCTCTGAAATGAAGATTTGGATCAAATAGCTGTTTTCCAGGAACGAGGTGAGGATGGATGGATATGGTCAGAATCAGGCGTTTGTGTTTCTTAAAGTGCAGGAGGGTATTGATAGGGTTCAGGAGTGGGGGATACGTGGGGGTTTCGGTTTTTGGCGGGGAAAACAAAGGGTATGGTCGTGAAAAGTAGCACGGTTGCTTCGTTCTGTACAAAAAGACAGTCCGTTTAGCGTCGTAAAGTCTTGGGGTATCTTTGTTCTTAAGTAAATAACTGATAGAAGTTGTAACATCATTTCTAGTTACAGATTTGGTTAATGAATGAGCGATCTGTGTTACATTCGCTACAATTTACATAACGTGATGCTAATGCTAACTGTGGCTAAGCTAATGTGATACGTAATAGGCGCGTTCGAGGTGACACAGGCGGACGCAGTTCTGATCGGTGCGTAATGCATGCCGGTTAATTTTTGCGTTCGAGATGCCTCCGATTTGGTCTGATGTCACCTGTGCGCCGGTAACGAGACTCTCGCGAGAGCCAGGCGAACGCAGCTGCTTTTTACCAACTGCGCCGCCTGTATGGACGACAAAAGCAAACGGCATGATGGGAAATGGAGTCTTTTTTTTAAGATGTGTTCTGATAGCTGATTGGCTCTCAGTGATGTTTTCATCAGAAACTCTTTGATTTCTTATAAATACATATCTGATTTGTTTATATTTATCTCCACTGCTGCTTTTTTTTTTACAAACTCTACGTCTGCAGACCTTTCTTGTGATTTTTTTTCTGGGTATTTTTTGTGAGTACGCTATCTGTCTAGCAGAGACAATTGCACGCCTGTGTAAGGACAGAATATATAGCAATAGCAGCTAGTAAGAGTTCTTGTTTCCTGAGGGAGTTTTTCAGTGTGACACCAGGAAGTAAAGATAGTGTCCGTGATGTTTTCTCTCTGAAATGAAGATTAGGATCAAAGAGCTGTTTTCCAGGAACGAGGTGAGGATGGATGGATTGGGTCGGAATCTGGCGTTTGTGTTTCATAAAGTGCAGGAGGGTATTGATAGGGTCCAGGATTGGGGGATCGGAGTTCCGGTTTTCGGCGGGGAAAACAAAGGGTATGGTGTTTACTAGGGATGGGCGATACCGCAAGCTTTGGTATGGATACGATACCAAGTAAACACCAGACCGATATTGCCGATACCGAAATTTTAATTTTTTAAAAGACAATTTTTGCATCAAGGGTTAGGGTCATAGGTATAGTATGACCAAGTTTATGTATATACACAGGTTGGTAGTTAGATTGATAGAAGTGCCCAGTTGCACACAAACAAATGTTAACTAATGTTGAAGATGATGTTGTACTTTCACAATTAGTATCTACCTGGGTGTTCGCTCTGTTAATGAGTGCTGCCTTTGTAAACAGAAGGGGTCAGGATTTTCTCCTCCACTCGCCGTTTCTGAAGTTGCCCATTTTCTTTGGGGTTCCGTTCCGTCGTCTTCCGCTTGTTCCGGGGTCGGGTTGCGGGGGCAACAGCCTCAAACGGGCAGCCCAGGCATCTCCCCGGCTGCATCCTCCAGCTCACCTGGAAGGATCCCAAGTCGTTCCCCGCCCAGCTGTGAGACATAGTCTCTCCAGCGGATCCGGGGTCTGACTCTTGGTCTCCTCCCGGTGGGACGTGCCTGAAACACCTCGCCCGCAAGACGCTCGGGGGGCATCCCGACCAGATGCCCGAACCACCCCATCTGGCTCCTCTCGACCTGGAGGAGGAGCGGCTCGACACCGAGCTCCTCCCGGATGGCAGGGCTCCTCACCCGATCTCTGAGTGAGAGCCCAGCCACCCTGCAGAGGAAGCTCATTTTTGCAGACAATAAAAAGTGTATTATACATAAGCTGCACCTGTTAATAAGCAGCAGGGGCCCACGTTGTAACATGAGAGGTTTATGAAAAAAGATTGTATCACAGAAAGAGTTTTCAAAGTTTGTTGCTGCAGTGTTATGTTATGTTTACTGACTATTAAACTAAATCCAGCTTGATGTTTCTTTTTTATTTCAGTGTTTTGTGCACCAGGTGGCGCTGACTGCACAAAGGTTTCTGTAAATGTACTTTAGACAAGCTGGATCGAGGGTTACATTCTTTAAGGAAGAAAGCAGAGAAACTGTGAGAAATCCAGAACTGGGAATAGCTGGTGTTCCACTGATGGAAAGTCTCAGCAGTTTACCAACAATGATGTCTTTGAAGAGTGAAGATGAAGAAAAAGAAGTTAATCCTTCCTCACATTCAGAGCACCTTCATCAAAGCCAGATGGAAGATAACACAGAGTTAGACGCTCCAAGCAACAAGCCAGCTGGACTGAATAAATCCCAAATCAAAGAAGAGGACTGTGGATTACCAGAGGTGAGCAGTAACCCTGAGCCCGGCTTTTATTTACAACCACAGAGTGAGAGAAAGGCTTCCGGCTCTTCTGAGATGAAATACTTTGGAGCTGAAATGAAAGACTGTGATAAAGACTGTCATGGTTACGGGATGTATGAAACATATATGCTTAGTGATGTGGACTGTAACACTACTAAAACACCCACCAGCAGTTCTCAATGTGGGAAACAGTTTAATGACAAACAGTCTGAGAGAAGTTTTGACCAAACAGTTCAATTAAATGTTAACGAGCAAAAGAAAGTCAAAACAAGAAAAGAAATAACTGAATGTGATCTTTGTGGTAAAATCTTGACTGATAAGTATTGTCTTAAAGTCCACATGAGAACCCACACAGGAGAGAAGCCATTTGTCTGTAAAGAATGTGGACGGAGATTTCCTTACAAGTCAAACTTAAACACACACATGAGAATCCACACAGGAGAAAAACCTTTTGTCTGTAATAAATGTGAACAAAGATTTAGTCGATTATCAATTTTAAACACACACATGAGAATTCACACAGGAGAAAAACCTTTTGTCTGTAATGAATGTGGACAAAGATTTAGTCATTCATCAACCTTTTTCACACACATGAGAATCCACACAGGAGAAAAACCTTTTGTCTGTAATAAATGTGAACAAAGATTTAGTCGATTATCAATTTTAAACACACACATGAGAATCCACACAGGAGAAAAACCTTTTGTCTGTAATGAATGTGGACAAAGATTTAGTCATTCATCAACCTTTTTCACACACATGAGAATCCACACAGGAGAAAAACCTTTTGTCTGTAATGAATGTGGAAAAACATTTAGTCGAAAATCAAATTTAAACACACACATGAGAATCCACACAGGAGAAAAACCTTTTGTCTGTAATGAATGTGGAAAATCATTTACTGACAAGTCACACTTAAACTCACACATGAGACTCCACACAGGAGAAAAACCTTTTGTCTGTAATGAATGTGGACAAAGATTTAGTCATTCATCAACCTTTTTCACACACATGAGAATCCACACAGGAGAAAAACCTTTTGTCTGTAATGAATGTGGAAAAACATTTACTGACAAGTCACACTTAAACTCACACATGAGAATCCACACAGGAGAAAAACCCTTTGTCTGTAATAAATGTGGACAAAGATTTACTGAAAAGTCAAGCTTAAACAAACACATGAGAATCCACACAGCAGACAAAGATTCATCCGTGATTGTGGACAAAATTTAGTGACAACTCAAGCTAAAACCAAAACCTGACAATCTATTCAACTGTGATGATTGAAGAAATAAATATGTTTACAAGTAAGACTTTTACACGTGAGTCGCCACAGTGAAGCAAAACTTGTTTTTGTTTAGTTTGAGATTAATTTTTTCTTAGACAACGTTCTTGTGTTGCAATTAAATTTTTTTTTACTTTTTTTTTAGAAAAGTCAGACATTTTGTTTTCTGCAATGATAATCTGAAACATGGTTGAAGTTTCTGTATTTAAACAATTTGGTTTAATTAGACAAACTAATCAGTTTTTTGTTGATACTTAATTTGACATGCAAGTGGAATAAGAGAAAATCCCGGTGCCCATTGCAGCTATGGTAGCTCAGTTGGATAAAAAAAAAGTAAAATTATAGACTATTTTTACTGATTGGCCGTGGTTTCTTGAACAAACGTGAATTCAGCAGATTTTGTCTGTACCTGTAAAGCTTCCAGAATTTTCTTTTGTGTCCTGATTCTGTAAGTTGTGGTTTGTTTGAGTGTCTTCATCACGGCTCGAGTGTACTGGAACTGTAATTTTGTTTTTAATACCAGCACTACTGTGCTTTTCTTTTTTGTTTTGTAGTTTTTTATAAATAGATTTTTTGTTTTTTTATTTGCCTGTAACTTTTATGTTTTGTATGCCTGTAAATTTTTAGTTAAAACCTTTGTTTTCAAATTATTACTAATAAACTTGTAAACAAAAAAAGCATCTTCTTATTATGCACCTAAGGACACAATCCAAGTAAGGCAAGGCAAGTTTATTTGTAGCACAATTCATACAAAATGTAATTCAAAGTGCTTCACAAGAAGGAAAAAAAGAATGCATTAAAATCACAAAACATAGAATCAAAAAGTTTAAAAAAATAATTAAAATCATTAAACAGATAAAAAGAGTAATTAATCAAAAGCACAGTTAAACAGAACTGTTTTCAGCCTAGATTTAAACATTGTCAGACTAGAGGTCTGTCTCACAGGCTCAGGAAGTTTGTTCCAGACTTTTGCAGCATAAAATTGAAATGCAGCTTCTCCATGTTTAGTCCTGACTCGAGACACCAGCAGGAGGCCGGTCCCAGAGGTCCTCAGAGTTCTAGATGGTTCATAAGGTACTAGCATATCACAGATGTACTTTGGTGTTAGACCATGGAGAGACTTAAACACAAGCAGAGCAGCTTTAAAGTCTATTCTCTGAGCCACAGGAAGCCAGAGCAGAGACTTGAGCACAGGACTAATCTGATCATATTTTGTAGTTCTTGTTAGGACTCGAGCAGCAGCATTTTGAATAAACTGCAGCTGTTTTAAAGCCTTTTTGTTCAGACCAGTGAGTAGACCGTTGCAATAATCTAACTGACTAGAAACAAATGCATGAATAAAAACCTCTAAGTCCGTTTTAGATATCAAACCTCTGATTTTGGCTGTTTTTCAGGTAAAAGGCTGCTGATGTAATTGATTTGATGTGACTGTTGAAGTTAAAGTCTGAGTCCATTTTTATTCCCTGTGTTCTAACTTGATTTTTCGGTTCTAGAGAGAAAGATTGAAGGTAACTGATGACACTTTCTCTTTGTTTCTGTGGGCCAAAGACAATAATTTCAGTTTTGTCTGAGTTTAGCTTGAGAAAGTTTTATACTTCCTCACTGCTATGGTCATCTTACACACGACCATCCTGTGCTGTTTGGCTACACTGTCTCGTGCTACAACTTTACAGTGACTGATCTCTTTCAGATTACACCGCCTACACAAAATGTAATCAACCTGTGTACTCCTTCCTCCACTCTTGTAAGTCACCCTGTGTTCCAGCCTTTTCTTCAAGAAAGTATTCACTACAGCTATTTCTATTCTTTTTACAAAGTCGATCACCATCTGTCCTTCTGCATTCCTGTTCTGGATACCAAACCTGCCCATCACCTCCTCATCATCTCTGTTTCCTGCACCAACGTGGCCATTAAAGTCTGCTCCAATAATAACTGTCTCACTTCTAGGGATGCTCTGAATCACTTCATTAATGTCTGACCAGAATTTCTCTTTCTCCTCGATGTCACATCCTACTTGTGGAGCATACCCACAAACAACGTTTAACACCACCCCTTCAATTTCTAGTTTGAGGCTCATCACCCTATCTGAACTTCTTTTTACCTCCAGAACATGCCAGACAAACTCTTCCTTCACAGACTCTTCCTTGTTATTTGAAGTCTTTATTTATATATTTATATGAACTCTTCATATAAATTTTTACTTTATTACAACATGTTAATATTTATTTAGATCACCTATTTTTATTGACGTAAAGGTTAATAAAAATGATTTGAAAATAAAAGGTTTGGCTGCATCTGCAGAGTTTGTTCGTTTCCTGTTTTTATAAGTTAAAAGTCATATTTATGAAAGCTTTAATATTTCTACAACAGTTATACCTGGTGGTCACATGTAGCAACAGCAGCTAGTGAGAGTTCTTGTTTCCTGAGGGAGTTTTTTTTTTTTTTTTTATTATTATTTATTTATTTATTTCGGTCACAGTGCAACCTCATATCAATGAAATAAAGAAAACAACCATATTCCAGCAAAGGACCGAAAAGGTAACGGCTGAAGCAAACGCTTATTAAGCCGACCCTTTTTTTTTTTTTTGTCATAATAAAAGCAAAAAGACATAAGTAAATACTAAGTCATCATAATTGTTATAACACATAACATAATAATATCATAATGCATCATAACATAATCATAACACATCATAACATATAACATAATCATAACACATATTCGTAACACATAACATAATCATAACACATCATAATTGTTTACTTTTTATAGAAGCTTGAATTTAACCATCAAGACTTGCATATTTTTTAAGTATTAATAACTTAAATTTCTTTTTTAAACATAAAAGATTTAAACACAATTTAAGTTCATCATTACAATTATTCCAAAGATCCACACCTTTAATAGAAATACAGAATTTTTTAACATTTGTTCTAAATTTATTTTTAATGAACACATCATTTCCTCTTAGTTCGTATGGACTTTTCCTAATAATAAACATATTTTGTAGAGAGTTTGACATCATGTTTTTTTTTTATCTTAAACATAAATTTTAAAGTGTGTAATTCCACTAAATCATAGAACTTTAATGTTTTTAAATTTATAAATAGATTATTGGTAGGTTGATTATAAGATGAGAATGTTATTGCTCGTATTGCTTTTTTTTGTAAAATATAAATTGGTTTTGTGTTAGTTTTGTACGTATTTCCCCAAATCTCGATACAATAAGTTATATATGGAAGTACTAATGTATTATATAACATAAACAAACTTTTTTTATTTAGGACAAATCTGAATTTATAAATGATTGCTATTACTTTAGACAGTTTATTTTTTGTATAATTTATGTGTGATTTCCAGCTTAATTTGTGATCTTTAATCATTCCAAGGAACTTACTGTCGTAAGCTCGTTCCAATGGGGTGTCATTAAGCATAATTTGAATTTGTTTAGGTACTTTTAATTTTGTAAATACTATAAATTTCGTTTTTTCAATATTTAATGATAATTTATTTATGTCAAACCATATTTTTATTTTACTCAATTCTCTTTCAACTGATTGTATCATTTGGTTCAGGTCTTTTCCTGAAAAGTAAAGAGTAGTGTCGTCTGCAAACAGTACATAATTTATTAGTTTGGATGTGTAACACAAATCATTGATGTACAGGATAAAGAGTTTAGGCCCCAGCGTTGAGCCTTGTGGAATTCCACATATGATTTTTAATAAATCAGATTTTTCCTCCTTTATTTGTACATATTGATATCTATTTTCTAAGTAGCTCTGAAGCCATGTATATGCAGCTCCTCGAAAACCAAATCTGTCTAGTTTGCTCAGTAATATATTATGATCTATGGTGTCGAAAGCTTTCTTAAGGTCTATGAAAATACCGATGCCATAATTATTTGAGTCTATTGATGTAGTAATATTTTCTATTAGTTCTGTAACAGCCATATTAGTGGATCGGTTTTGTCTAAACCCATATTGTTTGTCACTAAGGAGCTGGTGTTTCTCTATAAATTTATCTAATCTTATTACAAATACTTTTTCTATTATTTTTGAAAACTGTGGAAGTATGGATATAGGCCGATAATTTGAAAATAATTGTTTATTGCCATTTTTATAGACTGGAATAACTCTAGTTATTTTCATTTTTTCAGGAAATTTACCGATTTGAAAAGACTTATTGCAAATATATGTCAGAGGCTGTGCAATATGTTCTATTGTATTCTTTATTAAATTCATATCAATGTTAAGTGTATCTTTAGATGTTTTTGATTTAAATTGCTTTACTATTTTAATTATTTCATTTTCATTTGTTGGGTTTAAATAAAATGTAAAAGGATTTCTGTTTACAGCATCACTTGGACTTATGTTATGCTTCTCAATACTTTCAGCCAAGGTATTTCCTACATTAACAAAATAATGATTAAATCCTTCTATAATTTCTTTTATATTTTCCAGCTTTGAGCTTTTGTTCATGAATTGTTTTGGTATTTTATATTTTTTATCTTTTATTTTAATTATTTTATTAATGACATTCCATGTTCCCTTAATATTTTCTTTTTGTTCTTCAAATAATTTATGAAAGTATTCTTTTTTGGTTTTCCGCAAAATACTAGTCAATTTGTTTTTATAATTTTTATATTTTATTTCAGATTCCTTGGTTTTGTGTTGAATAAACTTTTTATATAACATATTTTTCTTCTTACATGCATTTTGTAATCCACTTGTTATCCATGGCTTTATTTTAGAATTTTCTTTAAGTCTTACCTTTTTTAATGGGCAGTTTTTATTGTAGATTTCTAAAAACATGGATATTTTTAGTGTATTTTGATTTTAGTGTGACACCAGGAAGTAAAGACAGTGCCCATGCAGAGGAGCTTTGTTTTTTCTCCGAAATGAAGATTAGGATCAAAGAGCTGTTTTCCAGGAATGAGGTGAGGATGGATGGATTGGGTCAGGCGTTTGTGTTTCATAAAGTGCAGGAGGGTATTGATAGGGTCCAGGATTGGGGGATCGGAGTTTCGGTTTTCGGCGGGGAAAACAAAGGGTATGCGGTTTACTAGGGATGGGCGATACTGCAAGCTTTGGTATCGATCCGATACCAAGTAAACACCAGACCGACATCGCTGATACCGAAATTTTAGTTTTTTTAAAGATAATTTTTGCATCAAGGGTTAGGGTCATAGGTATAGTATGACCAAGTTTATGTATAAACACAGGTTGGTAGATAGATTGATAGAAGTGCCCAGTTGCAAACAAATGTTAACTAATGTTGAAGATGATTATGTTGTACTTTCACAATTAGTATCTACCTGGGTGTTCTCTCTGTTAATGAGTGCTGCCTCTGTAAACAGAAGGGGTCAGGATTTTCTCCTCCACTCGCCGTTCCTGAAGTTGCTCATTTTCATTGGGGTCCCGTTCCATCATCTTCCGCTTGTTCCGGGGTCGGGTTGCGGGTGCAACAGCCTCAAACAGGCAGCCCAGGCCTCCCTCTCCCCGGCTGCATCCTCCAGCTCAACTGGAAGGATCCCAAGTCGTTCCCCGGCCAGCTGTGAGACTCTCTCACAGTCTCTCCAGCGCGTCCGTGGTCTGCCTCTTGGTCTCCTCCCGGTGGGACGTGCCTGAAACACCTCGCCCGCGAGACGCTCGGGAGGCATCCTGACCAGATGCCCTAACCACCCCATCTGGCTCCTCTCGACCTGGAGGACGAGCGGCTCGACACCGAGCTCCTCCCGGATGGCAGAGCTCCTCACCCAATCTCTGAGTGAGAGCCCAGCCACCCTGCAGAGGAAGCTCATTTTTGCAGACAATAAAAAGTGTATTTTGAGACCTGTAAAATTGTTTCTATTAGAAATAACATCGTGTATCGCTCCAGTTTGCCGTGTCCCGCTTCGAGTTCGACATGTTTTTTTTTCAGATGTTCGTGCAGCGTCATTATGCTTCCGTGCCAAAACGTGTCCGTTTTGCAAACTTTGCAAATTAACGCGAGTCTTTTTCAAATTTAACGGATAATGATCCAAACTTTGGATGATTTTGTATGTGTTTTTCTTTCGGCCATCTTGTTGAATCTGCCTGATCACGTGAGGCGGGGTAAAATGAAGGCCAATGATTGGCTGCTATCTACTTCTCCTCCTATTTAGGTAGCTCGCATCATCGATTTGCTCTCTACTGCCCCACTTGGAGACCAATTTAAGTGCAGTTGGCAGTAAAAGTTTTTTTTAGACGATTAATCGATGACCTAATTAGTCGACAACTATTTTGATAATCGATTATAATCAATTAAATCGATTAACTGTTTCAGCAACTCTTAAGCAACCTCTAAATATTATTTAATTTACATAAAATTTGGACTGAAATATTTTTGACAGACATGGGACAAAAGCAGGGTTCTAATCTGGATATTATTAAAAAAAAATTCTTTGGACCATACGACTCAGTATAAGCCGTACCCACAACATTTTTTAAGGAAAACACATTTTGTACATACATAAGCTGCACCTGTTAATAAGCAGCAGGGGTCCACATTGTAACATGAGATGTTTATGAAAAAAGATTGTATCACAGAAAGAGTTTTCAAAGTTTGTTGCTGCAGTGCTGTGTTATGTTTACTGACTATGAAACTAAATCCAGCTTGATGTTTCTTTTTTATTTCAGTGTTTTCTGCAGCAGGTAGTGGTGACTGCACAGAGGACCCTGTAAGTGTACTTTAGACGAGCTGGATTGAGGGTTACATTCTTTAAGGAAGAAAGCAGAGAAACTGTGAGAAATCCAGCTGGTGTTCCACTGATGGAAAGTCTCAGCAGTTTACCAACAATGATGTCTTTGAAGAGTGAAGATGAAGAAAAAGAAGTTAATCCTTCCTCACATTCAGAGCACCTTCATCAAAGCCAGATGGAAGATAACACAGAGTTAGACGCTCCAAGCGACAAGCCAGCTGGACTGAATAAATCCCAAATCAAAGAAGAGGACTGTGGATTACCAGAGGTGAGCAGTAACCCTGAGCCCGGCTTTTCTTTACAACCACAGAGTGAGAGAAAGGCTTCCGGCTCTTCTGAGATGAAATACTTTGGAGCTGAAATGAAATCCGGTGATAAAGACTGTCATGGTTATGGGATGTATGAAACATATATCCTTAGTGATGTGGACTGTAACACTACTAAAACTCACACCAGCAGTTCTCAATGTGGGAAACAGTTTAATGACAAACAGTCTGAGAGAAGTTTTGACCAAACAGTTCAACCAAATGTTAACGAGCAAAAGAAAGTCAAAACAAGAAAAGAAATAACTGAATGTGATCTTTGTGGTAAAATCTTTACTGATAAGTATTGTCTTAAAGTCCACATGAGAACCCACACAGGAGAGAAGCCATTTGTCTGTAATGATTGTGGACGACGATTTCCTTACAAGTTACACTTAAACACACACATGAGAACCCACACAGGAGAAAACCCTTTTGTCTGTAATGAATGTGGAAAAACATTTAGTCAAAAATCAAACTTAAACACGCACACAAGAATCCACACAGGAGAAAAACCTTTTGTCTGTACTGAATGCGGACAAAGATTTAGTCGATTATCAATTTTAAACACACACATGAGAATCCACACAGGAGAAAAACCATTTGTCTGTACTGAATGCGGAAAAACATTTAGTCAAACACCAAATTTAAACACACACATGAGAATCCACACAGGAGAAAAACCTTTTGTCTGTAATGAATGTGGACAAAGATTTAGTGGTTCATCAGCCTTTTTCACACACATGAAAATCCACACTGGAGAAAAACCTTTTGTCTGTAATGAATGTGGAAAAACATTTAGTCAAACATCAAATTTAAACACACACATGAGAATCCACACAGGAGAAAAACCTTTTGTGTGTAATAAATGTGGACAAAGATTTACTCAAAAGTCAAGCTTGAACAAACACATGAGAATCCATACAGCAGACAAAGATTAATCTGTGATTGTGGACAAAATCTAGTGACAACTCAAACTTCAACCAAAACCTGACAATCTATCCAGCTTTGATGATTGAAGAAATAAATATGTTTACAAGTAAGACTTTTACACGTGAGTCGCCACAGTGAAGCAAAACTTGTCTCAGTTTAGTTTGTGATTTTTTTTTTGTGATATTTTCTTAGACAACGTTCTTGTTTTTTGAGAATCAATTTAATTTTTTTTTATTTTTTTTAGAAAAGTCAGACATTTTGTTTTCTGCAATGATAAACTGAAATTTGGTTGAAGTTTCTGTATTTAAAGAATTTGGTTTAATTGGACAAATTACTCAGTTTTTCTGTGATACTTAATTTGATAAGTGGAATAAGAGAAAATCCCGGTGCCCATTGCAGCTATGCAAAATTTTAGACTCTTTTTACTGATTGGCCGTGGTTTCTTGAACAAACGTGAATTCAGCAGATTCTGTCTGTACTTGTAAAGCTTCCAGAATTTTCTTTTGTGTCCTGATTCTGTAAGTTGTGGTTTTGTTTGAGTGTCTTCATCACGGCTCGAGTGTACTGGAACTTTAATTTTGTGTTTAGTACCAGCACTACTTTTTTGTTTTGTTGTATAGATTTTACTTTTGGATAACATGAAAGAAACCTTGAGGTTTAAATGTAAAAAAATGTTTTGTGTTTTGCTGTGTCGTCTTCTTCTCCTTTCAGCATTTCCCTTCAGGAGTCGGCACAGTGTTTTCTATTTTGTTTTGTAGTTTTTTAGAAATAGATTTTTTGTTTCTTTATATGCCTGTAACGTTTATGTTTTGTATGCCTGAAAATTTTTAGTTAAAACCTTTGTTTTTGAATTATTACTAATAAACTTGTAAAAAACTTCTTCTTATTATGCACCTATGGACACAATCCAAGTAGGGCAAGGCAATTTTTTGTAGCACAATTCATACAAAATGTAATTCAAAGTGCTTCACAAGAAGGAAAAAAAAGAATGCATTAAAATCACAAAACATAGAATCAAAAAGTTTAAAAAAATAATTAAAATCATTAAACAGATAAAAAGAGTAATTAATCAAAAGCACAGTTAAACAGAACTGTTTTCAGCCTAGATTTAAACATTGTCAGACTAGAGGTCTGTCTCACAGGCTCAGGAAGTTTGTTCCAGACTTTTGCAGCATAAAATTGAAATGCAGCTTCTCCATGTTTAGTCCTGACTCTAGACACCATCAGGAGGTCGGTCCCGGAGGTCCTCAGAGTTCTAGATGGTTCATAAGGTACTAGCATATCACAGATGTACTTTGGTGTTAGACCATGGAGAGACTTAAACACAAGCAGAGCAGCTTTAAAGTCTATTCTCTGAGCCACAGGAAGCCAGTGCAGAGACTTGAGCACAGGACTAATCTGATCATATTTTGTAGTTCTTGTTAGGACTCGAGCAGCAGCATTTTGAATAAACTGCAGCTGTTTTAAGGCCTTTTTGTTCAGACCAGTGAGTTAACTGTTGCAATAATCTAACCAACTAGAAACAAATGCATGAATAAGAACCTCTAAGTCCGTTTTAGATATCAAACCTCTGATTTTGGCTGTTTTTCAGGTAAAAGGCTGCTGATGTTAATGGATTTGATGTGACTGTTGAAGTTAAAGTCTGAGTCCATTTTTATTCCCTGTGTTCTAACTTGATTTGTCGGTTCTAGAGAGAAAGATTGAAGGTATCTGATGACACTTTTTCTTTGTTTCTGTGGGCCAAAGACAATAATTTCAGTTTTGTCTGAGTTTAGCTTGAGAAAGTTTTAAACTTCCTCACTGCTATGGTCATCTTACACACGACCATCCTGTGCTATCTCCTGCTACAACTCTACAGTGACTGATCTCTTTCAGATTACACCGCCTACACAAAATGTAATCAACCTGTGTACTCCTTCCTCCACTCTTGTAAGTCACCCTGTTTTCCAGCCTTTTCTTGAAGAACGTATTCACTACAGCCATTTCCATTCTGTTTACAAAGTCAATCACAATCTGTCCTTCTGCATCCCTGTTCTGGAGACCAAACCTGCCCATCACCTCCTCATCATCTCTATTTCCTGCACCAACGTGGCCATTAAAGTCTGCTCCAATAATAACTCTCTCACTTCTAGGGATGCTCTGAATTACCTCATCAATGTCTGACCAGAATTTCTCTTTCTCCTCGATGTCACATCCTACTTGTGGAGCATACCCACAAACATTGTTTAACATCGCCCCTTCAATTTCTAGTTTGAGGCTCATCACCCTGTCTGAACTTCTTTTTACCTCCAGAACATGCCCAACAAACTCTTCCTTCACAGACCCTTCCTTGTTATTTGAAGTCTTTATTTATATAGTTATATGAACTCTTTATATATATTTTTACTTTAATACAACATGTTAATATTTATTTAGATCACCTCATTTTATTGACGTAAAGGTTAATTAAAATGATTTGAAAATAAAAGGTTTGGTTGCATCTGCAGAGTTTGTTCGTTTCCTGTTTTTATAAGTTAAGTCATATTTATGAAAGCTTTAATATTTGTAAAACAGTGATACCTGGTGGTCACATGTAGCAACAGCAGCTAGTGAGAGTTCTTGTTTCCTGAGGGAGTTTTTCAGTGTGACACAAGGAAGTAAAGACAGTGTCCATGCAGAGGAGCTTTGTTTTTTTCTCTGAAATGAAGATTTGGATCAAAGAGCTGTTTTCCAGGAACGAGGTGAGGATGGATGGATGGATTGGGTCAGAATCAGGCGTTTGTGTTTCGTAAAGTGCAGGAGGGTATTGATAGGGTTCAGGAGTGGGGATACGTGGAGGTTTCGGTTTTTGGCGGGGAAAACAAAGGGTATGGTCGTGAAAAGTAGCACGGTTGCTTCGTTCTGTACAAAAAGACTGTCCGTTTAGCGTCGTAAAGCCTTGGGGTATCTTTGTTCATAAGTAAATAACTGATAGAAGTTGTAACATCATTTCTAGTTACAGATTTGGTTAATGAATGAGCGATCTGTGTTACATTCGCTACAATTTACATAACGTGATGCTAATGCTAACTGTGGCTAAGCTAATGTGATACGTAATAGGCGCGTTCGAGATGACACATGCGGACGCAGTTCTGATCGGTGCGCAATGCATGCCGGTTAATTTTTGCGTTCGAGATGCCTCCGACTTGCTCTGATGTCGCCTGTGCGCCGGTAACGAGACTCTCGCGAGAGCCAGGCGAACGCAGCTGCTTTTTACCAACTGCGCCGCCTGTATGGGCTACAAAAGCAAACGGCATGATGGGAAATGGAGTCTTTTTTTAAGATGTGTTCTGATAGCTGATTGGCTCTCAGTGATGTTTTCATCAGAAACTATTCGATTTCTTATAAATACATATCTGATTTGTTTATATTTATCTCCACTGCTGCTTTAAAATTTTTTTACAAACTCTACGTCTGCAGACCTTTTTTGTGATTTTTTTCTGGGTATTTTTTGTGAGTACGCTATCTGTCTAGCAGAGTCAATTGCACGCCTGTGTGAGGACAGAATATATAGCAATAGCAGCTAGTAAGCGTTCTTGTTTCCTGAGGGAGTTTTTCAGTGTGACACCAGGAAGTAAAGATAGTGTCCATGATGAGGAGCTTTGTTTTCTCTCTGAAATGAAGATTAGGATCAAAGAGCTGTTTTCCAGGAACGAGGTGAGGATGGATGGATTGGGTCGGAATCAGGCGTTTGTGTTTCATAAAGTGCAGGAGGGTATTGATAGGGTCCAGGAGTGGGGGATCGGAGTTCCGGTTTTCGGCAAGGAAAATAAGGGTATGGTGTTTACTAGGGATGGGCGATACCGCAAGCTTTGGTATGGATACGATACCAAGTAAACACCAGACCGATATCGCCGATACCGAAATTTTATTTTTTTAAAAGACAATTTTTGCATCAAGGGTTAGGGTCATAGGTATAGTATGAGCAAGTTTATGTATATACACAGGTTGGTAGATAGATTGATCGAAGTGCCCAGTTGCACGCAAACAAATGTTAACTAATGTTGAAGATGATTATGTTGTACTTTCACAATTAGTATCTACCTGGGTTGCCTTTTTGAAAAAAAAAAAACGGAAGCAAAGTGCGGCGGCAAAACCAAAGTATTGATATTTTAGTTGGAGTATTGATCCATATCAATACTAGCGTTGGTATCGATATTAGGATCGATAAGCCCACCCCTAGTGTGGGAAGGGTTAAGTGGGCATATGGGTTGAGTACGTATGGTCAGCCTCTGGAGATGGTGAAGTTTTTCCGTTTTTTGGGGATGCTGTTTGATGGGAAGTTGTTTTAGTCAGCGCATATCATGTAGGTGTCAGAAGGTGAGGAATGTTTTCCGGTGTTTGGCTCAGGTGGCGTGGATGGGGTCCCTGAAGCGTCTGTATGACGCTGTCATCAGGTCGAGCATGGATTTATGGATGTGTGGTGTACGGCTCCGCTACTCAGTCGGTGCTGAGGGAGTTTGAGGTGGTGCAGGCCTCGGCCCTCAGTGTGTGTCTCGGGGCGGTGAGGTCTTCACCAGGTGAATGCTTTGAGGGTGGAGGCGGGGGTTTTACCGTTGGCGTTACGGCAGAAGCAGCTGAAATATTGGGTTGCTTGTAGGGGTAAGGGTGCCAATAAACCAAGGGTGGAGGAGTCTTGGGGAAGAGAAGCAGAGGGGATTATCAGTTTTGGGTGGGTGCAGGGACATTGGGTGCGGTAGGTGGGAGTGGGGGAGATAGAGTGTGATATAGAGGGTTGTGTTCCGCCGGTGCCTTGAGAGGGAGGTGGTGAGGGTGGAGCTGTGCTTGGAGGAGTGGAGGAGGAGTCATGGAGCTGTGAGGAGGTGGAGACGTTTAAACATGTATTGTTGAGGTCTGGTGCGTATGAGGGGGGAGAGGGCGGATATGTCGAGGATAATGAGAGATTCTTTGTTAAGAGTGGTGGATCTGGAGAGTGTGTTGGGATTGGGTGGTTCCCATCAAACAGCGTCCCCTGGTTGACAACATCTGTGGTACTTGAGTGAAGAAATGGCTGGCCTGGTATTCTTTAACTCCAGTGTTACAGAACAACAAAAGAAACTGATGGTTGCAATATTTTGGAAAAGGAAGGTTCAGAGGTTCCACCAAACCATTGTGATGACCTTAACCAAGCAGAAATTAAAGAGAGGCAGATCAGTGATCTGCGCCAAGTTGTCAATGAGCACAGGCACATCTTTTGTGATGCCGACAAAGCCACAGTGGTTGCTGGACTTCCTAAGTCATTTTTATGCATTTTTATGTTTTCCAAATAAAATGACAAGTTATTTGAATAAAATTTACGGATTTAGTTTGCTATGTTATAGAATGGGCCCAATAGGGGAATTTTCAAGTGTCTTAAGTAGTGCTGCAACTAATGATTATTTTGGACATCAATTAATCTGTCGATTATTGGGTCGATTAATCGGAAAAAATAACAATTTAATGAATATTACTTTTTCGGCATATTATAGAATGTAATTGTGTAAAACACAACTCATAACCAAATAAACAACACGTTGTGTTTATTACAGTAAGAGCAAATGTTAATGTTTGTCAAATAAAGAGGTAGAATATTATCATTTCTAGAAAAAAATAAATCTACTTACTGTATACAGTAAAAGTAAATCATAAGCACCCATAAAATGTTCTTTACAGTAGTACTGGCTAATAAAACTTCAAATGTAAACTGTTGGATCTCATTTGAAAACAAGAAACTTTTAACACTTCTGGATTCGCAAATTTAACCTTGTTCAGAAGTATCGTACAAAAAAAGGCCCCAGATTAACATGAATAAAAAATATACAAAAACATTCATGTTGTGAAGTAGTAGTGCAAAATAAAACAACAAAAAAACACCATCTCTACTGTAAAAATAGTAACTTTAATAAATAAAATGACCATCTTTACCACTTAAAATATGACAAACACAGATCTATTAATCGGTAGAGGGGTGCCCAACTAACAACACTCGTTTTTTTGTCGGAAAAAATGTGCTTTGCGGTGTAGAGGAGGGGTCTTGTATCCTGGATTGAATTTAGCGATCTTTATTTTTTTAAACCCTTCGTCTTCCTACTGACAGCGGCCTCATATCGGACATGTTCATTTCGTGTCTGATATGCTGCGGAGTGCAACCGTTTTCCACAGAAAATAGTCCATGTTGGGTTGTTTATGTTTTTTTGCAGACAATAAAAAGTGTATTTTGCGACCTGTAAAATTGTTTTTATTAGAAATAACATCGTGTATCGCTCCGGTTTGCCGTCTCACGCTTCAAGTCCGACATAGTTTTTTTTTTCAGATGTTCGTACAGCGTCGTTATGCTTCCATGCCAAAACGTGTCCGTTTCGCAAACTTTGCATGTTAACGCGGGTCTTTTTCAAATTTAACGTAACTTTGGATGATTTTGTATGTGTTTTTCTTTCCGCCATCTTGTTGAATTTGTCTGATCACGTGAGGCGGGTAAAATGAAGGCCAATGATTGGCTGCTATCTTCCTTTCCTCCTATTTTGGTAGCTCGCATCGTCGATTTGCTCTCTACTGCCCCACTTGGAGACCAATTTAAGTGCAGTTGGCAGTAAAAACTTTTTAGACGATTAATCGATGACCTAATTAGTCGACAACTATTTTGATAATCGATTATAATTGATTAAATCGATTAACTGTTTCAGCCCTAGTCTTAAGCAACCTCCAAATATTATTTAATTTACATAAATTTGGACTAAAATATTTTTGACAGACATGGAACCAATTGCAGGGTTCTAATCTGGGTATTCTAAAAAAAAATTTTTTTGGACCATACTACTGAGTATAAGCCGTACATTTTTTAAGGAAAACACATTTTGTACATACATAAGCTTCACCTGTTAATAAGCAGCAGGGGCCCACGTTGTAACATGAGATATTTATGAAAAAGATTGTATCACAGAAAGAGTTTTCAAAGTTTGTTGCTGCAGTGTTATGTTATGTTTACTTACTATGAAACTAAATCCAGCTTAATGTTTCTTTTTTATTTCAGTGTTTTCTGCACCAGGTTGTGGTGACTACACAGAGGTTCCTGTAAATGGACTTTAGACGAGCTGGATCGAGGGTTACATTCTTTAAGGAAGAAAGCAGAGAAACTGTGAGAAATCCAGAACTGAGACTAGCTGGTGTTCCACTGATGGAAAGTCTCAGCAGTTTACCAACAATGATGTCTTTGAAGAGTGAAGATGAAGAAAAAGAAGTTAATCCTTCCTCACATTCAGAGCACCTTCATCAAAGCCAGATGGAAGATAACACAGAGTTAGACGCTCCAAGCAACAAGCCAGCTGGACTGAATAAATCCCAAATCAAAGAAGAGGACTGTGGATTACCAGAGGTGAGCAGTAACCCTGAGCCCGGCTTTTATTTACAACCACAAAGTGAGAGAAAGGCTTCCGGCTCTTCTGAGATGAAATACTTTAGAGCTGAAATGAAAGACTGTGATAAAGACTGTCATGGTTACGGGATGTATGAAACATATATGCTTAGTGATGTGGACTGTAACACTACTAAAACACCCACCAGCAGTTCTCAATGTGGGAAACAGTTTAATGACAAACAGTCTGAGAGAAGTTTTGACCAAACAGTTCAATTAAATGTTAACGAGCAAAAGAAAGTCAAAACAAGAAAAGAAATAACTGAATGTGATCTTTGTGGTAAAATCTTGACTGATAAGTATTGTCTTAAAGTCCACATGAGAACCCACACAGGAGAGAAGCCATTTGTCTGTAAAGAATGTGGACGGAGATTTCCTTACAAGTCAAACTTAAACACACACATGAGAATCCACACAGGAGAAAAACCTTTTGTCTGTAATAAATGTGAACAAAGATTTAGTCGATTATCAATTTTAAACACACACATGAGAATTCACACAGGAGAAAAACCTTTTGTCTGTAATGAATGTGGACAAAGATTTAGTCATTCATCAACCTTTTTCACACACATGAGAATCCACACAGGAGAAAAACCTTTTGTCTGTAATAAATGTGAACAAAGATTTAGTCGATTATCAATTTTAAACACACACATGAGAGTCCACACAGGAGAAAAACCTTTTGTCTGTAATGAATGTGGACAAAGATTTAGTCATTCATCAACCTTTTTCACACACATGAGAATCCACACAGGAGAAAAACCTTTTGTCTGTAATGAATGTGGAAAAACATTTAGTCGAAAATCAAATTTAAACACACACATGAGAATCCACACAGGAGAAAAACCTTTTGTCTGTAATGAATGTGGAAAATCATTTACTGACAAGTCACACTTAAACTCACACATGAGAATCCACACAGGAGAAAAACCTTTTGTCTGTAATGAATGTGGACAAAGATTTAGTCATTCATCAACCTTTTTCACACACATGAGAATCCACACAGGAGAAAAACCTTTTGTCTGTAATGAATGTGGAAAAACATTTAGTCGAAAATCAAATTTAAACACACACATGAGAATCCACACAGGAGAAAAACCTTTTGTCTGTAATGAATGTGGAAAAACATTTACTGACAAGTCACACTTAAACTCACACATGAGAATCCACACAGGAGAAAAACCCTTTGTCTGTAATAAATGTGGACAAAGATTTACTGAAAAGTCAAGCTTAAACAAACACATGAGAATCCACACAGCAGACAAAGATTCATCCGTGATTGTGGACAAAATTTAGTGACAACTCAAGCTAAAACCAAAACCTGACAATCTATTCAACTGTGATGATTGAAGAAATAAATATGTTTACAAGTAAGACTTTTACACGTGAGTCGCCACAGTGAAGCAAAACTTGTTTTTGTTTAGTTTGAGATTAATTTTTTCTTAGACAACGTTCTTGTGTTGCAATTAAATTTTTTTTTACTTTTTTTTTTTAGAAAAGTCAGACATTTTGTTTTCTGCAATGATAATCTGAAACATGGTTGAAGTTTCTGTATTTAAACAATTTGGTTTAATTAGACAAACTAATCAGTTTTTTGTTGATACTTAATTTGACATGCAAGTGGAATAAGAGAAAATCCCGGTGCCCATTGCAGCTATGGTAGCTCAGTTGGATTAAAGAAAAGTAAAATTATAGACTATTTTTACTGATTGGCCGTGGTTTCTTGAACAAACGTGAATTCAGCAGATTTTGTCTGTACCTGTAAAGCTTCCAGAAATTTCTTTTGTGTCCTGATTCTGTAAGTTGTGGTTTGTTTGAGTGTCTTCATCACGGCTCGAGTGTACTGGAACTGTAATTTTGTTTTTAATACCAGCACTACTGTGCTTTTCTTTTTTGTTTTGTAGTTTTTTATAAATAGATTTTTTGTTTCTTTATATGCCTGTAACTTTTATGTTTTGTATGCCTGTAAATTTTTAGTTAAAACCTTTGTTTTCAAATTATTACTAATAAACTTGTAAACAAAAAAAGCATCTTCTTATTATGCACCTAAGGACACAATCCAAGTAAGGCAAGGCAAGTTTATTTGTAGCACAATTCATACAAAATGTAATTCAAAGTGCTTCACAAGAAGGGAAAAAAAGAATGCATTAAAATCACAAAACATAGAATCAAAAAGTTTAAAAAATAAATAAAATCATAAAACAGATAAAAAGAGTTATTAATCAAAAGCACAGTTAAACAGAAGTGTTTTCAGCCTAGATTTAAACATTGTCACAGTAGAGGCCTGTCTCACGGCTTCAGGAAGTTTGTTCCAGACTTTTGCAGCATAAAACTGAAATGCAGCTTCTCCATGTTTAGTCCTGACTCTAGGCACCAGCAGGAGGCCGGTCCCAGAGGTCCTCAGAGTTCTAGATGGTTCATAAGGTACTAGCATATCACAGATGTACTTTGGTGCTAGACCATGGAGAGACTTAAACACAAGCAGAGCAGCTTTAAAGTCTATTCTCTGAGCCACAGGAAGCCAGTGCAGAGACTTGAGCACAGGACTAATCTGATCATATTTTGTAGTTCTTGTTAGGACTCGAGCAGCAGCATTTTGAATAAACTGCAGCTGTTTTAAGGCCTTTTTGTTCAGACCAGTGAGTAAACTGTTGCAATAATCCAACTGACTAGAAACAAATGCATGGATAAGAACCTCTAAGTCCGTTTTAGATAGCAAACCTCTGATTTTGGCTGTTTTTCAGGTGGTAAAAGGCTGCTGATGTAATTGATTTGATGTGACTGTTGAAGTTAAAGTCTGAGTCCATTTTTATTCCCTGTGTTCTAACTTGATTTGTCGGTTCTAGAGAGAGAGATTGAAGGTAACTGATGACACTTTCTCTTTGTTTTTGTGGGCCAAAGACAATAATTTCAGTTTTGTCTGAGTTTAGCTTGAGAAAGTTTTAAACTTCCTCACTGCTATGGTCATCTTACACACGACCAACCTGTGCTGTTTCCTGCTACAACTTTGCAGTGACTGATCTCTTTCAGATTACACCGCCTACACAAAATGTAATCAACCTGTGTACTCCTTCCTCCACTCTTGTAAGTCACCCTGTGTTCCAGCCTTTTCTTGAAGAAAGTATTCACTACAGCTATTTCCATTCTTTTTACAAAGTCGATCACCATCTGTCCTTCTGCATTCCTTTTCTGAATACCAAACCTGCCCATCTCCTCATTATCTCTGTTTCCTGCACCAACGTGGCCATTGAAGTCTGCTCCAATAATAACTCTCTCACTTCTAGGGATGCTCTGAACCACCTCATCAATGTCTGACCAGAATTTCTCTTTCTCCTCGATGTCACATCCTACTTGTGGAGCATACCCACAAACATTGTTTAACACCACCCCTTCAATTTCTAGTTTGAGGCTCATCACCCTATCTGAACTTCTTTTTACCTCCAGAACATTCCCAACAAACTCTTCCTTCCCAGACTCTTCCTTGTTATTTAAAGTCTTTATTTATATATTTATATGAACTCTTTATATAAATTTTTACTTTAGTACAACATGTTAATATTTATTTAGATCACCTCATTTTATTGATGTAAAGGTAATTAAAATGATTTGAAAATAAAAGGTTTGGTTGCATCTGCAGAGTTTGTTCGTTTCCTGTTTTTAAAAGTTAAAAGTCATATTTATGAAAGCTTTAATATTTGTAAAACAGTGATACCTGGTAGTCACATGTAGCAAAAGCAGCTAGTGAGAGTTCTTGTTTCCTGAGGGAGTTTTTCAGTGTGACACCAGGAAGTAAAGACAGTGTCCATGCAGAGGAGCTTTGTTTTCTCTCTGAAATGAAGATTTGGATCAAAGAGCTGTTTTCCAGGAACGAGTTGAGGATGGATGGATGGATTGGGTCAGAATCAGGCGTTTGTGTTTCGTAAAGTGCAGGAGGGTATTGACAGGGTTCAGGAGTGGGGGATACGTGGGGGTTTCGGTTTTTGGCGGGGAAAACAAAGGGTATGGTCGTGAAAAGTAGCACGGTTGCTTCGTTCTGTACAAAAAGACAGTCTTGGGGTATCTTTGTTCTTAAGTAAATAACTGATAGAAGTTGTAACATCATTTCTAGTTACAGATTTGGTTTATGAATGAGCGATCTGTGTTACATTCGCTACAATTTACATAACGTGATGCTAATGCTAACTGTGGCTAAGCTAATGTGACGCGTAATAGGCGCGTTCGAGATGACGTAGGCGGACGCAGTTCTGATCTGTGCGCAATGCATGCCGGTTAATTTTTGCGTTCGAGATGCCTCCGACTTGCTCTGATGTCACCTGTGCGCCGGTAACGAGACTCTCGCGAGAGCCAGGCGAATGCAGCTGCTTTTTACCAACTACGCCGCCTGTATGGACTACAAAAGCAAACGGCATGATGGGAAATGGAGTCTTTTTTTTTTTAAGATGTCTTCTGATAGCTGATTGGCTCTCAGTGATGTTTTCATCAGAAACTCTTTGATTTCTTATAAATACATATCTGATTTGTTTATATTTATCTCCACTGCTGCTTTAAGAATTTTTTACAAACTCTACGTCTGCAGACCTTTCTTGTGATTTTTTTTCTTGGCATTTTTTGTGAGCACGCTATCTGTCTAGCAGAGACAATTGCACGCCTGTGTGAGGACAGAATATATAGCAATAGCAGCTAGTAAGAGTTCTTGTTTCCTGAGGGAGTTTTTCAGTGTGACACCAGGAAGTAAAGATAGTGTCCGTGATGTTTTCTCTCTGAAATGAAGATTAGGATCAAAGAGCTGTTTTCCAGGAACGAGGTGAGGATGGATGGATTGGGTCGGAATCTGGCGTTTGTGTTTCATAAAGTGCAGGAGGGTATTGATAGGGTCCAGGATTGGGGGATCGGAGTTCCGGTTTTCGGCGGGGAAAACAAAGGGTATGGTGTTCACTAGGGATGGGCGATACCGCAAGCTTTGGTATCGATCCGCTACCAAGTAAACACCAGACCGATATCACCGATACCGAAATTTTATTTTTTTAAAAGACAATTTTTGCATCAAGGGTTAGGGTCATATACGTATATACCATGACCAAGTTTATGTACAGTGGTGGTCAAAAGTTTACATACACTTGTAAAGAACATAATGTCATGGCTGTCTTGAGTTTCCAGTTATTTCCACAACTCTGATTTTTCTCCTATATAGTGATTGGAACAGATCCTTCTTTGTCACAAAAAACATTCATGAAGTTTGATTCTCTTATGACTTTATTATGGGTAAACTGAAAATGTGACGAAATCAGCTGGGTCAAAAATATACATACAGCAACATGAATGAGCAATTTTGGAGACTTAGAAAGTTGTGTCAATGACATGAGCATCATAGCATGACCTCTTAACTTCTTGTGAGTGATTATGAGTGACTACAGCTGGTGACTTCTCTGAGGCCATTTAAAAAGGGCTCATTGGATAAAAACACCCACAAACGCTACAATGGGAAAGTCAAAGGAGCTCAGCACAGATTTGAAAAAGAGAATCATTGACTTGAACAAGTCAGGAAAGTCACTTGGAGCCATTTCAAAGCAGCTGCAGGTTCCAAGAGCAACAGTGCAAACAATTGTTTGTAAGTATAAAGTGCATGGCACTGTTTTGTCACTGCCACGATCAGGAAGAAAACGCAAGCTGTCACCTGCTGCTGAGAGAAAACTGGTCAGGAGGGTGAAGAGTCAACCCAGGAGCACCAAAAAGCAGATCTGCCAAGAATTAGAAGCTGCTGGAACACAGGTGTCAGTGTCCACAGTCAAGCGTGTTTTGCATCGCCATGGACTGAGAGGTTGCTGTACAAGAAGGAAGCCCTTGCTCCAAAAGCGGCACTTTAAGGCTCGACTAAAGTTTGCTGCTGATCACATGGACAAAGATAAGACCTTCTGGAGGAAAGTTCTGTGGTCAGATTAAACAACAATTGAGCTGTTTGGCCACAATGCCCAGCAATATGTTTGGAGGAGAAAAGGTGAGGCCTTTAACCCCAAGAACACCATGCCTACCATCAAGCACGGTGGTGGTAGTATTATGCTGTGGGCCTGTTTTGCTGCCAATGGAACTGGTGCTTTACAGAGAGTCAATGGGACAATGAAGAAGGAGGATTACCTTCAAATTCTTAAAGAAAACCTGAAGTCATCAGCCCGAAGGTTGGGTCTGGGGCGCAGTTGGGTGTTCCAACAGGACAATGACCCCAAACACACATCAAAAGTGGTAATGGAATGGCTAAATCAGGCTAGAATTAAGGTTTTAGAATGGCCTTCCCAAAGTCCTGACTTAAATCCCATTGAGAACATGTGGATAATGCTGAAGAAACAAGTCCATGTCAGAAAGCCAACAAATTTAACTGAACTGCACCAATTCTGTCAAGAGGAGTGGTCAAAGATTCAACCAGAAACTTGCCAGAAGCTTGTGGATGGCTACCAAAAGCGCCTAATTGAAGTAAAAATGGCCAAAGGACATGTAACCAAATATTAGCATTGCTGTATGTATATTTTTGACCCAGCTGATTTTGTCACATTTTCAGTTTACCCATAATAAAGTCATAAAAGAATCAAACTTCATGAATGTTTTTTGTGACAAAGAAGGATCTGTTCCAATCACTATATCAGAGAAAAGTCAGAGTTGTTGAAATAACTGGAAACTCAAGACAGCCATAACATTATGTTCTTTACAAGTGTATGTAAACTTTTGACCACCACTGTATATACACAGGTTGGTAGATAGATTGATAGAAGTGCCCAGTTGCACACAAACAAATGTTAACTAATGTTGAAGATGATTATGTTGTACTTTCACAATTAGTGTCTACCTGTGTGTTCGCTCTGTTAACGAGCGCTGCCTCTGTAAACAGAAGGGGTCAGGATTTTCTCCTCCACTCGCCGTTTCTGAAGTTGCTCATTTTCTTTGGGGTTCCGTTCCGTTGCTTCATCTTCCGCTTGTTCCAGGGTCTGGTTACGGGGGCAATAGCCTCAAACGGGCAGCCCATGCCTCCCTCTCCCCGGCTGCATCCTCCAGCTCACCTGGAAGGATCCCAAGTCGTTCCCCGGCCAGCTGTGAGACATAGTCTTTCCACCGGGGTCTGCCTCTTGGTCTCCTCCCGGTGGGACGTGCCTGAAACACCTCGCCCGCGAGGCGCTCGGGGGGCATCCTGACCAGATGCCCGAACCACCCCATCTGGCTCCTCTCGACCCGGAGGAGGAGCGGCTCGACCAGAGCACCTCTCGGATGGCAGAGCTCCTCACCCAATCTCTGAGTGAGAGCCCAGCCACCCTGCAGAGGAAGCTCATTTTAGCAGACAATAAAAAGTGTATTTTGCGACCTGTAAAATTGTTTTTATTAGAAATAACATCGTGTATCGCTCCAGTTTGCCGTCTCCCGCTTCGAAAGCGACATGTTTTTTTTTCAGATGTTCGTGCAGTGTCATTATGCTTCCGTGCCAAAACGTGTCCGTTTTGCAAACTTTGCATATTAACGCCAGTCTTTTTCAAATTTAACGGAAAATGATCCAAACTTTGGATGATTTTGTATGTGTTTTTCTTTCTGCCATCTTGTTAAATCTGTCTGATCACGTGAGGGGGGTAAAATTATTGGCTGCTATCTTCTTCTCCTCCTATTTTGGTAGCTTGCATCGTTGATTTGCTCTCTACTGCCCCACTTGGAGACCAATTTAAGTGCATTTGGCAGTAAAAAGTTTTTTTTAGGTGATTAATCGATGACCAAATTAGTCGACAACTATTTTGATAATCGATTATAATCGATTAAATCGATTAACTGTTTCAGGCCTAGTCTTAAGAAACCTCCAAATATTATTTAATTTACATAAAATTTGGACTGAAATATTTTTGACAGACATGGAACCAATTGCAGGGTTCTAACCTGGGTATTCTAAAAAATTATTTTTTGGACCATATTATGTGTATAAGCTGTACATTTTTTAGAAAAACACATTTTGTACAAACATAAGCTGCACCTGTTAATAAGCAGCAGGGGCCCACGTTGTAACATTAAATTAAATTAAAATTACATCAATTACTCTATTCATCCCTCACCGGGGAAATTTGTTTGCTGCACTCCTTACACCGCAGCAGGCTGCCCTTCAACGGTGCCAATGGTGGGAGAAGCGGGGGTTAGGTGTCTTCTCCAAGGACCCTAGACGTGCTCTCCCTGGGACGCAAACCTGTGACCTTCCGGTCCGCGTGCGAACGCTCTAACCACGCGGCCACCGTCTCCACTCAGATATTTTCATAAACATGAGATGTTCATGAAAAAAGATTGTATCACAGAAAGAGTTTTCAAAGTTTGTTGCTGCAGTGCTGTGTTATGTTTACTTAGTATGAATCTAAATCCAGCTTGATGTTTCTTTTTTATTTCAGTGTTTTCTGCAGCAGGTGGAGCTGACTGCACAGAGGACCCTGTAAATGGACTTTAGACGAGCTGGATCGAGGGTTACATTCTTTAAGGAAGAAAGCAGAGAAACTGTGAGAAATCCAGAACTGAGACTAGCTGGTGTTCCACTGATGGAAAGTCTCGGCAGCTTACCAACAATGATGTCTTTGAAGAGTGAAGATGAAGAAAAAGAAGTTAATCCTTCCTCACATTCAGAGCACCTTCATCAAAGCCAGATAGAAGATAACACAGAGTTAGACGCTCCAAGCAACAAGCCAGCTGGACTGAATAAATCCCAAATCAAAGAAGAGGACTGTGGATTACCAGAGGTGAGCAGTAACCCTGAGACCAGTTTTTATTTACAACCACAGAGTGAGAGAAAGGCTTCCGGCTCTTCTGAGATGAAATACTTTGGAGCTGAAATGAAATACGGTGATAAAGACTGTCATGGTTATGGGATGCATGAAACATATATGCTTAGTGATGTGGACTGTAACACTACTAAAACACCCACCAGTAGTTCTCAATGTGGGAAACAGTTTAATGACAAACAGTCTGAGAGAAGTTTTGACCAAACAGTTCAATTAAATGTTAACGAGCAAAAGAAAGTCAAAACAAGAAAAGAAATAACTGAATGTGATCTTTGTGGTAAAATATTTACTGATAAGTATTGTCTTAAAGTCCACATGAGAATCCACACAGGAGAGAAGCCATTCAGCTGTGATGAATGTGGAGGACGATTTACTAACAAGTCATACTTAAACACACACATGAGAACCCACACAGGAGAAAAACCTTTTTTCTGCAATGAATGTGGACAAAAATTTACTTACAAGTCATACTTAAACACACACATGAGAATTCACACAGGAGAAAAACCTTTTGTCTGTAATGAATGTGGACAAAGATTTAGTGATTCATCCGCCTTTACCAGACATATGAGAATCCACACAGGAGAAAAACCTTTTGTCTGTAATGAATGTGGAAAAACATTTAGTCAAAAATCACATTTAAACACACACATGAGAATCCACACAGGTGAAAAACCTTTTGTCTGTAATGAATGTGGAAAAACATTTAGTCAAAAATCAAATTTAAAAACACACATGAGAATCCACACAGGAGAAAAACCATTTGTCTGTGATAAATGTGGACAAAGATTTAGTCAAATATCAATTTTAAACACACACATGAGAATTCACACAGCAGACAAAGATTCATCCGTGATTGTGGACAAAATCTATTGACAACTCAAGCTTGAACCAAAACCTGACAATCTATTCAACTGTGATGATTGAGGAAATAAATATGTTTACGAGTAAGACTTTTACACGTGAGTCGCCACAGTGAAGCAAAACTTGTCTTTGTTTAGTTTGAGATTAATATTTTCTTGGACAATGTTCTTGTTTTTTGAGAATCAATTTTATTTTTTGTTTCTTTTTTTTTTTAGAAAAGACATTATGTTTTCTGCAATAGTAAACTGAAACATGGTTGAAGTTTCTGTATTTAAACAATTAGTTTAATCGGACAAATTAATCAGTTTTTCTGTGATACTTAATTTGACATGCAAGTGGAATAAGAGAAAATCCCGGTGCCCATTGCAGCTATGGTAGTTCAGTTGAATAAAAAAAAAAAAGCAAAATTATAGACTATTTTTATTGATTGGCCGTGGTTTCTTGAACAAACGTGAATTCAGCAGGTTCTGTCTGTACCTGTAAAGCTTCCAGAATTTTCTTTTGTGTCATGATTCTGTAAGTTGTGGTTTTGTTTGAGTGTCTTCATCATGGCTCGAGTGTACTGGAACTGTAATTTTGTTTTTAATACCAGCACTACTGTGCTTTTCTATTTTGTTTTGTAGTTTTTTATAAATAGATTTTTTGTTTCTTTATTTGCCTGTAACTTTTATGTTTTGTATGCCTGTAAATTTTTAGTTAAAACCTTTGTTTTCGAATTATTACTAATAAACTTGTAAAAAAACATCTTCTTATTATGCACCTAAGGACACAATCCAAGTAAGGCAAGGCAAGTTTATTTGTAGCACAATTCATACAAAATGTAATTCAAAATGCTTCACAAGAAGGAAAAAAAAGAATGCATTAAAATCACAAAACATAGAATCAAAAAGTTTAAAAAAATAAATAAAATCATTAAACAGATAAAATTAGGGATGGCCAGCTCGAGCCTGTCTGTTCGTATTGATATTTTAGTTGGAATATCGATCCTTATCTATACTAGTGTTGGTATCGATATTAGGATCGATAAGCCCACCCCTAGTGTTTACCAGGGTAAGGATTAAGTGGTCGTATGGGTTGAGTATGTATGGTCAGCATCTGGAGATGGTGAAGTTTTTCCGTTTTTTGGGGACGCTGTTTGATGGCATGTTGTTTTAGTCGGATCATATCATGTAGGCGTCGGAAGGTGGGAAATGTTTTCCAGTGTTTGGCTCAGGTAGCGTGGGGTGGTGTCCCTGAAGCGTCTGTATGACGCTGTCATCAGGTCGAGCCTGGATTATGGATGTATGGTGTACGGCTCCGCTACTCAGTCGGTGCTGAGGGAGTTGGAGGTGGTGCAGGCCTCGGCCCTCAGTGTGTGTCTCGGGGCGGTGAGGTCTTCACCAGGTGAATGCTTTGAGGGTGGAGGCGGGGGTTTTACCGTTGGCGTTACGGCAGAAGCAGCTGACTGAATTATTGGGTTGCTTTCAGGTGGAAGGGTGCCGATCATCCAGGGTGGAGGAGTCTTGGGGAAGAGAAGCAGAGGGGATTATCAGTTCTGGGTGGGTGCAGGGACATTGGGTGGGGTAGGTGGGAGTGGGGGAGATAGAGTGTGATATGGAGGGTTGTGTTCCGCCGGTGCCTGGAGAGGGAGGTGGTGAGGGTGGAGCTGTGCATTAAGGAGTGAAGGAGGAGTCGTGGAGGTGTGGGGAGGTGGAGACGGTTAAACATGTTTTGTTGAGGTGTGGTGCGTATGAGGGGGGAGAGGGCGGATATGTTGAGGATAATGAGAGATTCTGGGTTAAGAGTGGTGGATCTGGAGAGTGTGTTGGGATTGGGTGGTTCCCATCAAACAGCGTCCCCGGGTTGACAACATCTGTGGTACTTGAGTGAAGAAATGGCTGGCCTGGTATTCTTTAACTCCAGTGTTACAGAACAACAAAAGAAACTGATAGTTGTAATATTTTGGAAAAGGAAGGTTCACAGGTTCCACCAAAGCATTGCAATGACCTTAACCAAGCAGAAATTAAAGAAGAGCAGATCAGTGATCTGCGCCAAGTTGTCAATGAGCACAGGCACATCTTTTGTGATGCCGACAAAGCCACAGTGGTTGCTGGACTTCCTAACTCATTTTTATGCAAGTTTTAGTTTGTGTTTTCCAAATAAAATGACAAGTTATTTGAATACAACTTATGGATTTAGTTTGCTATGTTATAGAATGGGCCCGATAGGGGAATCTTCAAGTGTCTTAAGTAGGGCTGCAACTAACGATTATTTTGGACATCGATTAATCTGTCGATTATTGGGTCGATTATTGGATTATTCAGAAAAAAAAACAATTTAATAAATATTACCTTTTCGGCATATTATAGAATGTAATTGTGTAAAACACAACTCATAACCAAATAAACAACACGTTGTGTTTATTACAGTAAGAGCAAATGTTAATCTTTGTCAAATAAAGAGGTAGAATAATATTAATTCTAGAAAAAAATAAATCTACTTACTGTATGCAGTAAAAGTAAATCAGAAGCACCCATAAAATGTGCTTTAGTAGTACTGGCTAATAAAACATCAAGTGCAAACTGTTGGATCTCATTTGAAAACAAGAAACTTTTAACACTTCTGGATTCGCAAATTTAACCTTGTTCAGAAGTATCATACAAAAAAGGCCCCAGATTAACATGAGAAAAAAATATACAAAAACATTCAAGTTGTGAAGTATTAGTGCAAAATAAAACAACAAAAAAACACCATCTCTACTGTAAAAATAGTAACTTTAATAAATAAAATGACCATCTTTACCACTTAAAATATGACAAACACAGATCTATTAATCGGTAGAGGGGTGCCCAACTAACAACACTCGTTTTTTTGTCGGAAAAAATGTGCTTTGCGGTGTAGAGGAGGGGTCTTGTATCCTGGATTGAATTTAGCGATCTTTATTTTTTTTAAAACCCTTCGTCTTCCTACTGACAGCGGTCTCATATCGGACATGTTCATTTCGTGTCTGATATGCTGCGGAGTGCAACCGTTTTCCACAGAAAATAGTCCATGTTGGGTTGTTTTTGTTTTTTGCAGACAATAAAAAGTGTATTTTGAGACCTGTAAAATTGTTTTTATTAGAAATAACATTGTGTATCACTCCGGTTTGCCATCTCCCGCTTCGAGTCCGACATAGTTTTTTTTCAGATGTTCATGCAGCGTTGTTATGCTTCCATGCCAAAACGTGTCCGTTTCGCAAACTTTGCATGTTAATGCGGGTCTTTTTCAAATTTAACGGAAAATGATCCAAACTTTGGATGATTTTTTCTGTGTTTTTCTTCCCGCCATCTTGTTGAATCTGTCTGATCACGTGAGGCGGGGTAAAATGAAGGCCAATAATTGGCTGCTATCTTCTTCTCCTCCTATTTTGGTAGCTCGCATTGTCGATTTGCTCTCTACTGCCCCACTTGGAGACCAATTTAAGTGCAGTTGGCAGTAAAAACTTTTTAGACGATTAATCGATGACCTAATTAGTCGACAACTATTTTGATAATCGATTAAATCGATTAACTGTTTCGGCCCTAGTCTTAAGCAACCTCCAAATATTATTTAATTTACATAAATTTGGACTAAAATATTTTTGACAGACATGGAACCAATTGCAGGGTTCTAATCTGGGTATTCTAAAAAAAAATTTTTTTTGGACCATACTACTGAGGATAAGCCGTACATTTTTTAAGGAAAACACATTTTGTACATACCTAAGCTGCACCTGTTAATAAGCAGCAGGGGCCCACGTTGTAACATGAGAGGTTTATGAAAAAAGATTGTATCACAGAAAGAGTTTTCAAAGTTTGTTGCTGCAGTGTTGTGTTATGTTTACTTACTATGAAACTAAATCCAGCTTGATGTTTCTTTTATATTTCAGTGTTTTCTGCAGCAGGTGGAGGTGACTGTACAGAGGTTCCTGTAAATGGACTTTAGACGAGCTGGATCGAGGGTTACATTCTTTAAGGAAGAAAGCAGAGAAACTGTGAGAAATCCAGATCTGAGACTAGCTGGTGTTCCACTGATGGAAAGTCTCGGCAGCTTATGTCTTTGAAGAGTGAAGATGAAGAAAAAGAAGTTAATCCTTCCTCACATTCAGAGCACCTTCATCAAAGCCAGATGGAAGATAACACAGAGTTAGACGCTCCAAGCAACAAGCCAGCTGGACTGAATAAATCCCAAATCAAAGAAGAGGACTGTGGATTACCAGAGGTGAGCAGTAACCCTGAGCCAGGCTTTTATTTACAACCACAGAGTGAGAGAAAGGTTTCCGGCTCTTCTGAGATGAAATACTTTGGAGCTGAAATGAAATCCGGTGATAAAGACTGTCATGGTTACGGGATGCATGAAACATATATGCTTAGTGATGTGGACTGTAACACTACTAAAACACCCACCAGCAGTTCTCAATGTGGGAAACAGTTTAATGACAAACAGTCTGAGAGAAGTTTTGACCAAACAGTTCAACCAAATGTTAACGAGCAAAAAAAAGTCAAAACAAGAAAAGAAATAACTGAATGTGATCTTTGTGGTAAAATATTTACTGATAAGTATTGTCTTAAAGTCCACATGAGAACCCACAAAGGAGAGAAGCCATTCAGCTGTGATGAATGTGGAAAAAGATTTAATTACAAGTCAGACTTAAACACACATATGAGAACCCACACAGGAGAGAGGCCATTCAGCTGTGATGAATGTGGAAAAAGATTCTATGTAAAGTCTCACCTAAATCAACACATGAGAACCCACACAGGAGAGAAGCCATTTGTCTGTAATGAATGTGGACGACGATTTACTTACAAGTCACACTTAAACACACACACGAGAATCCACACAGGAGAAAACCTTTTTGTCTGTAATGAATGTGGACAAAGATTTACTTACATGTCAAACTTAAACACACACACGAGAATCAACACGGGAGAAAAACCATTTGTTTGTAATGAATGCGGACAAAAATTTACTAACAAGTCATACTTTAACAGACACGCGAGAATCCACACAGGAGAAAAACCTTTTGTCTGTAATAAATGTGGACGAAGATTTAGTGATTCGTCCGCATTTGTCAGACACATGACAATCCACACAAGAGAAAAACCTTTTGTCTGTAATAAATGCGGACAAAGATTTAGTCGATTATCAATTTTAAACACACACATGAGAATTCACACAGGAGAAAAACCTTTTGTCTGTAATGAATGTGGACAAAGATTTAGTGATTCATCAACCTTATTCACACACATGAGAATCCACACAGGAGAAAAACCTTTTGTCTGTAATAAATGTGGACAAAGATATACTCAAAAGTCAAGCTTAAACAAACACATGAGAATCCACACAGGAGACAAAGATTCATCTGTGATTGTGGACAAAATTTAGTGACAACTCAAACTTAAACCAAAACCTGACAATCTTTTCAGCTTTGATGATTGAGGAAATAAAAATGTTTACCAGTAAGACTTTTACACGTGAGTCGCCACAGTGAAAGAAAACTTGTCTTTGTTTAGTTTGAGATTAATAAATCCGTGTAGTCCCTCATTCATCCAGGAGTGATCCATAGTAGAAAAAGTTTCAAAAAAGTCTTCTGGACAGTTTAATTCTTCAACGAGACGTTTCGACTTCCATCCGGAAATCATTTTCAATCGGAATGAAATGGACTGGAACCTGGATCCATTTATACTAACCTGAGTAACAGGTAAAAAAAGTGTAAGAAGGGCTCGACCAATGAGAATGTTCCTTAAGATGGCCGTGAATGGCTCCTATTGTAGCCACAGACCAGTAAACAAACCTATCTAGCATTTTTATAATAGGTTTGTTTACTGGTCTGTGGCTACAATAGGAGCCATTCACGGCCATCTTAAGGAACATTCTCATTGGTCGAGCCCTTCTTACACTTTTTTTACCTGTTACTCAGGTTAGTATAAATGGATCCAGGTTCCAGTCCATTTCATTCCGATTGAAAATGATTTCCGGATGGAAGTCGAAACGTCTCGTTGAAGAATTAAACTGTCCAGAAGACTTTTTTGAAACTTTTTCTACTTTTGAGATTAATATTTTCTTAGACAATGTTCTTGTTTTTTGAGAATCAATTTTATTTTTTGCTTTTTTTTTTTTTTTTTTTTTGAAAAAGACATTTTGTTTTCTGCAATGATAAACTGAAACATGAGTGAAGTTTCTGTGTTTAAACAATTTGGTTTATTTGGACAAATTAATCAGTTTTTTGTTGATACTTAATTTGACATGCAAGTGGAATAAGAGAAAATCCCGGTGCACATTGCAGCTATGGTAGCTCAGTTGGATAAAAAAAAAAAAGCAAAATTATAGACTATTTTTATTGATTGGCCGTGGTTTCTTGAACAAACGTGAATTCAGCAGATTCTGTCTGTACTTGTAAAGCTTCCAGAATATTCTTTTGTGTCCTGATTCTGTAAGTTGTGGTTTGTTTGAGTGTCTTCATCACGGCTCGAGTGTACTGGAACTGTAATTTTGTTTTTAATACCAGCACTACTTTTTTGTTTTGTTGTATTGATTTTACTTTTTGGATAACATGAAAGAAACCTTGAGGTTTAAATGTAAAAAAACGTTTTGTGTTTTGCTGTGTCGTCTTCTTCTCCTTTCAGCATTTCCCTTCAGGAGTCGGCACAGTGTTTTCTATTTTGTTGTGTAGTTTTTAATAAATAGATTTTTTTGTTTCTTTATTTGCCTGTAACTTTTTTGTATGCCTGCAAGTCTTTAGTTAAAACGTTTGTTTTCTGTTTGTTACTAACAAACTTGTAAATAACATTTTCTCATTATGTACCAAAGGACACAATCCAAGTATCCAAGATGTAAAGGAGGAACAGTGAATAATTTCATTTAAATGTTTTGAAAACAACAGTTTTCATTGCATGTGCAGAGTTTGTTTGTTTCATATTATTATAAGTTAAAACAGTGGTCCTCAAACACCGGGCCACGGACATATATATGTATATATATATATATATATGTGTGTATATCTATTGTAAACAAACAGAATCAGTTGTGTCCTTACTTTTACTGAAGTCCATCCACCGAAGAGTTATATGATTAAGTTGTAGAAGTCATCTTTATTTTTTCTTAGTTTAAGACTTTTTCTGTCTCAATGGAGACTTTGTCAACAGAAGAACTGACAGGTTCTCAGTATCGTACAAAAATAAAAAGGAAGGATTCCAAGTCTTTCCCCGGCCAGCTGTGAAACATAGTCTCTCCAGCGGGTCTGGGGTCTGCCCCTGGGTCTCCTCCCAGTGGAATGTGCCCGAAACACCTCACCCGCGAGGTGCTTGGGGGGCATCCTGACCAGATGTCCGAACCACCTCATCTGGCTCCTCTCGACCTGGAGGAGCGGCTCGACATCGAGGCCCTCCCGGATGGCAGAGCTCCAAAAATAAAAATCGTCTATTATTAATTCAATTTTATTTGTTTAGCCCAAAATCACAGAATTTCCGTCTCAATGGGCTTCACAAGAAAAAGAGGAATGTATTAACACAGATACACAGCAAGAAAACTAACTAACAAATGCTAACTAAACAAGACTAGCACATTTATGCACTTAGACTCTCCTTCTCGGTGAGGAAAAACTCCTAAAAACCCATCAGTGGGGAAAAAAATAAGAAACCTCGTAGGGATCCACATGAAAGAGAGATCCCTCCCCCGAGTCGAGCAAACAATGTGTCACAGATTATTGTTTAAATATTAGCTTATTCTAATCTACAGCTAAATATCTAAAGAAGTCAATAGATGTTCTTCATCCTGATGGAAACACGAGGGGCTCCTCAGCCCAGCGATGCCCTGGATGGGGATGGGTAGATGGATTTCATCCTGATAGAGCGGGGATGATAAAGTGTGGAGGTCTCCTCGGTGTGGACATGCCCAGGACAGGAACGCAGAGTCCTGAATGAGGTCTCTCTCCCAGAGAGGAGGGAGAGAGGTGGACAGCATGTGAATTGTATTGTACCAACTAGCAGTGTAATTCTAAATAAACAGACAATCGAGAACAATTAATGAGATAGAAAGCCAGGGGTTTAGGGTAGGGGTACAGACCCTGGTTAGAGTAGAGGGTGAGGGAGAAAGGGCCAAGGCAGTCTGGCAGACACTAGTTTATAGAATTAGAGGACAGAACCCCAATGTACCATACTTTCCCCAGCTTCTACTATCTAACAGCCAACTAATAATTACATCAGATAAATTAATCTGTTTCTATCTGGCCTGGTGATAAACTTGTTCAAACAAGAATGCTTTAAAGCCTCCCTTTAAGTGAGAGAACACATTTAAAGGGAGGCCATTTTATTTTACTCAATAAAATGGCAGAAATATGTAACCACACTCCAAATACATTTTTGACACATAACAGTGGAAAATATTACACTTTCTTTTTTTTTTACTTGTTTGTCATGATGAGAGGGGAGGAATTATCTACCCCTCCTCCACTGACCGCACATCATTGGCAGCTCATAGCTAATTGATTGGTTCACCTGACACTTAACTTATTGGTTCACTTAACAGAGAGGAGAACCTATCAACCCCAAAGATGGGAGGGTCCCAGGCGTAATTATAGGTCATGTATAAACATATATATGTGTATGCATTTTTTTATTGTTATTTTTGGGGATCTGGACGGGGGGGGGGGGGGGGGGGGCTCTGCGCCACACATCACCAGCTGCCACTGCTACTCCCCCATGACAAACAACATTTAGAGTAAGTATGGTAGGAGCTGCAGCTCCCGCAGCGTCTCATTAGATACACCAATAATTCATTTTATTTGTTTAGCCCGAAATCACAAAATCTTCTAGTAACTTCCAAGACCATAAAAGCTAAGGTTCCATCCCATAATAGTGATATTATAGAGCCATAGCAACCAATCCAAACACTACAGGATGATTTTCTGTCTGATTTTGCTGTGTGTTTCTGTCTGATTAACGGTGTTTGAAGCTCTTTGAGATGTGCTGATACTAGGATGGAGAAAATGTTTAATTTTTATTTATCATACTGTATTAATCCCTCAAGGGAAATTTTCTGTGCTGCATTGCACCGCAGCAGGAAGTCAATGGTGGGAGAAACTGGGGGGTTAGGTGTCTTCCCCAGAGACATCTATGCATGAGCTTAGCAGGATTCAAACCGGCAACTCTTCGGTCCACAAGTTTTACCAATGAGCTATGCCACTCCAATCTAAACCCTAATCCTCTGGTTTAATCTGTCACTGTTTAAAGTGTCAAACAGGAGAAAAGCTGCCGGTGTTACTGGGATAGTCAATGTTTTCCTGTTTTTATAAAGTTAGACACACACAGTGTTTGTGAAAGTTTTTAAAATGTAAAACAGCGACTCCTAGTGGTCACATATAGCCATAACAATCAATCAGAGGTCGTGTTTCCTGAGGGAGTTTTTCAGTGTGACACCAGGAAGTAAAAAAGTCTCCCTGATGAGGAGCTTTGTTTTCTCTCCGAAATAAAGAATTGTTACAAAGATCTGTTCTCCTGAAGAACGAGGTGAGGAGGGTTTTATTTATTAGATCAGAACTGCTTCTGCCTGAAAGAAAAAGAGCAGGTAATTCTGTCTGATTTCAGGAGAAAAATATATTGGAAAAAACCATTATAAATTGTTTCTGTGTTGTTATGACATTTCTAACGTGAAATTTATACTGAAGTTTAATAATATCCCGTTGGTTTCTAATAATAATAATTCATTTTATTTAAAAGCGCCTTTCTGGAAACTCAAGGACACTGTACAACAAAATAAAAAAAATAATAGATAAAAATATAAAAGACAACATCTCAAGAGACAGGAGGAAGAATGAAGAGGATTAAAGAGAGTAGACAGATTTGAAGAGATGAGTTTTGAGACGAGATTTGAACAGAGGGAAAGAGTCTAAGTTGCGGATGTCAGGGGGAAGTGTGTTCCAGTGTGTGGAGCAGAGCGGCTGAAGGCTCTGCCCCCCATTGGGCTCAGACATATGGAGGGGGGGGGGGGGGCAGTAAGATGAATGGATGCAGATGACCAGAGAGAACGAGGAGGTAGCAATATGGACAAGATCTGAGAGGTATGAAGGAGACAGATTATGGATGGCTTTGAAAGTGAGAATGAGAATTTTGAAGATGATTCTGGATTCAAATGGGAGCCAGTAAAGTTGCTGAAGAACTGGGGTGATGTGATGAAAAGAGCAGGTTCCAGAGATGATGTGGGCAGAGGAGTTTTGTACCAGCTGAAGTTTATTGAGATTTTTCTGAGGGATGCCAAAGAGAAGTGAATTAGCCTCAGACGAGAGGTGACGAGACTGTTGACAAGGATGGCAGCGGTGTGGGACGTGAGGGAAGGACGGAGACGATTAATGTTATGAAGATGAAAGTAAGCAGACCGGGTTATATTATTTATGTGGGATTGAAAGGACAGTGAGGAATCAAGGATGACACCCAGGCTCTTGATATTAGTGGAAGGGGAAATAAAAGAATCATCAACCTAGAGAGAGAAACTGTCGCCTTTGGATAATTTGGATCTGGAGCCAATGAAAAGAATCTCAGTTTTATCAGAGTTCAGTTTGAGGAGGTTGGAGGTGAGACAGGGAAAGACAGCAGGTAAGGGAGGAGGGAGGAAATGTGTAGATGGGTTTACCGGACAAGTAGAGTTGGGTGTCGGCGGCATGACAATGAAAATTGATGTTGAATTTCCGGAGAATATTGCCAAGGGGGAGAAGATAGATAAATAAAAGTAGGGGCCCCAGGACAGAGCCCTGGGGAACACCAGAAGAAACAGGAGATGACTTGGATCTTGAGGACTTGAGATGAACAAACTGAGTGCAGCCTGCAAGATATGAATGAAACCACTGAAGGGAGGTGGAGGTGATACCAAGAGAGGACAATCTACGGAGGACGGAATGAGAAATGGTATCAAAGGCAGCACTCAGATCAAGAAGGATGAGAATGGAGAGAAGACCAGAGTCTGAAGCAATAAGAGGATCATTGGTGATCTTTATTAAAGCTGTTTCTGTGCTATGATGGGGGCTGAAACCAGATTGAAAAGTTTCATAAAGACTGTTGTGCGACAAATGGGAATGAAGTTGAGAGACCACTATTTCTTCAAGTATTTTGGACAAGAAAGGAAGATTAGAAATTGGACGAAGATTATTGAAATTGTTGGGATCTGAGCCGGCTTTTTTCTAGATGGGAGATACAGCTGCAGCTTTGAAGAGGGCAGAGACAGATCCATGTGTAAAAGAGGAGTGAATGATGGTAGTGATAAGTGGGAGCAAGGAAGGGAGACAGGATTTGACAAGAGTAGTTGGCATTGGAACAAACAAGCACGTGGAGGGTTTGGATTTGCGAATAAGGTCAGAAATTTCAGTAATACTGGGGAGAGTGAACATGGAAAAGGACTGAGAAAGTAAAAAGGATTCAGTGGAACTGTCATGAGAAGGACAGTTAAGTTGCTGATGAATAGTTAGGACTTTCTCATAAAGAAAGACAGCAGGGAGTTGCAGGTTTCAACGGAGTAGAAATGTGGAGGGAAAGAGTCTTATGAAAGTAGGAATGTAGATCCTGGTTACTATGGTGAGAGTAGGAATGTAGACCCTGGTTACCATGGTGAGAGTAGGAACGTAGATCCTGGTTACCATGGTGAGGGTAGGAACGTAGATCCTGGTTACCATGGTGAGGGTAGGAACGTAGATCCTGGTTACTATGGTGAGTGTAGGAACATAGATCCTGGTTACCATGGTCAGAGTAGGAACATAGATCCTGGTTACCATGGTCAGAGTAGGAACGTAGATCCTGGTTACCATGGTGAGGGTAGGAACGTAGATCCTGGTTACCATGCTCAGAGTAGGAACGTAGATCCTGGTTACCATGGTGAGGGTAGGAACGTAGATCCTGGTTACTATGGTGAGTGTAGGAACATAGATCCTGGTTACCATGGTGAGGGTAGGAACGTAGATCCTGGTTACCATGCTCAGAGTAGGAACGTAGATCCTGGTTACCATGGTGAGGGTAGGAACGTAGATCCTGGTTACTATGGTGAGTGTAGGAACATAGATCCTGGTTACCATGGTGAGGGTAGGAACGTAGATCCTGGTTACCATGGTGAGAGTAGGAACGTAGATCCTGGTTACCATGGTGAGTGTAGGAACGTAGACCCTGGTTACCATGGTGAGGGTAGGAACGTAGAATCTAGTTACCATGGTGAGGGTAGGAACGTAGATCCTGGTTACTATGGTGAGGGTAGGAACGTAGATCCTGGTTACCATGGTGAGTGTAGGAACATAGATCCTGCTTATCATGGTGAGTGTAGGTTATGAAGAACCTCTCCGCATTGTCCCGCTTTGTTAATGCAACAGTCATCCTGTAAATAAGGCGCTGACTTTTCTCATCAAAGTATGTAAAAAAACAATTTCAATTATAGTCTAGAAAGTATGTCTTTTTTTGTTTTCTGCCATTTGTTTACTCGATTTTTCTATTTTATTCAACGTTATTTTAAAATATACAAAATGTGAGCGATAATTTTAAAATATTTAGTTGCAGAACGAGACGTGCAGTCCTCTGAGTGTGTTGTATTTCCCGCTGTGGAAAACAGTCTCTGTCTTCTGGTCATTGCCGTTTCCACGACTTCATCAGGGATCGGACGTATGGTTGAGGATATACAGTATGTTAGATACAACATTATTAGCCCGGCCTTATACACACAGAAAGTTATTGTTTTGTCTGTTGTGTTTGCCATCTAAGAAATGTTACTAATTTCCGTATTTTTTTTTTCCTTCTTGTATATATACTGTCTATTTCTTTCTTGTTTGCTGCTGTAACACACAAATTTCCCAAGTGTGGGATCAATAAAGTAATTCTAATCTAATTTTCCGGTCAAAGAGCTCAGAATTAGAACTTGCTATGGTACTAGTGTGCAAAAAATAAATAAATAAATATAATACTTTTAACAAAACTAAGAGTGCTTAGAAAGAAAAAGAAAAATAGTGCAATGGCATAGAAATAATAAAGATAGTAAAGTGACAAGAGCGAAGTGACTAAGTGATGAGCGGATCCAGGTTATAAAATATTCATAAATCCAACGGAAGCTGTTTCTGTGGCGGGACGTTCTGGTCCAAATGGACCGGAGCCTCCAGCTCGAGGGTAGTCGCTCAAAAAGTCCATGTCCAAGGTGTGAAGGGTCAGCTGCTATCCGACCCGCATGCCCCAGAGTCCTGGAGACGTACAGGTCTTCGAGAGATGGAAGGCTGCAGCCGATCACCTTCTCTGCGGAGCGCACAATGCGCTGCAGTCTGTGTTTGTCCCTGGCTGTGGCTCCAGCGTACCACACGGTGATGGAGGAGGTGAGGACAGGCTCGATGATGGCTGTGTAAAACTGCACCAACATCTGGGCGGGCAGCTTGGCTTTCTTCATCTGCCACAGAAAGTACATCCTCTGCTGGGCCTTTTTGATCAGGGAGCTGATGGACGGCTCCCATTTTAGGTCCTGTGTGATGGTAGTGCCGAGGAAGCGGAAAGAGTCTACAGTGGTGATGGGGGAGTCTGTCAGTGCAAGGGGGAGTGTGGGGACTGTGGGGACTGTGGCTTTCCTGAAGTCTACGATCATCTCCACTGTCTTCTGAGCGTTGAGCTCCAGGTTGTTGTTGCTGCACCAGGACACCAGCCGGTCTACCTCCATCCTGTAGGCCGACTCATCACCATCAGAGATGAGCCAGATGAGGGTGGTGTCATCTGCAAACTTCATCAGTTTGACCGAGTCATGGCTGGAGGTGCAGCAGTTGGTGTACAGGGAGAAGAGCAGGGGAAAGAATTTTCAAAGTTTGTTGCTGCAGTGCTGTGTTATGTTTAGTAATTATTAAACTAAATCCAGCTTGATGTTTCTTTTTTATTTCAGTGTTTACTACAGATGTGAGCAGGTGCTGGTGACTGCACAGAGGTTCGTGTAAATGGAGAGCTACCAGCTGGACAATTGGCATCAAAGTTTTCGTTGCAGATTTTGAAGAACATCTCCACATTGTGCCGCTTTGCATATGCAGCAGTCGCCCCGCAAATAAGGCCCTGACACTTCTCATTAAAGAACATAAAAGATAAACTCAATTGTAGTTGAAAAGGTATGTCTTTATTTGTTTTGCGCCATTCATTTACTTGAATTTTAAAATTTTTATTTAACATAATTTTAAAATAGACAAAATGTGTTTAGCATTTATGTTGAGTTGGAAAACGAGACGTGCGTTAGAACCACGCAGTCCGAAGAAATCATTCTATCATTGTCAAAGAAACAATGTTTAATCTTATTCCTGTCATGGGAATCATCATTTTATGGATGTACAAAATGTGTTTTCCTTTAAAAATGTACTGAACAGAGTGAATGGTCAATCTTTAGAATGACTGATAGACATGAAAGGACATGAACCAACTGCCTGAGTTCGAGCAGGTCAGGAACATCTCGATGACCATAGCTGAAAGGATATAGGTGGTTTAAGTCTTCGTAATTCTCTCCGACATTATAAAAGGACGATGAGCATGAATAACTGGGCTCTCCTGTTTAGCCCACGCTTCTGTGTGTGTGTCTGCGTGCGTGTGTTTGTGCGTGCATGTGTGGGTGATCGGACAGATAGGCAAGGATGTATGTTTGATACAACATTATCAGACAAGCCTAATACATACAGAAAGTTAGTCTGTTTTTTCTGTTGTGTTTGCCATCTAAGCGATAAACCTCACCTGAGTATAAGCCGCACCCGCTACATTTTTTAAGGAAAACACATTTTGTACATCCATAAGCTGCACCTGTTAATAAGCAGCAGGGGCCCACATTGTAACATGAGATGTTGATGAAAAAAGATTGTATCACAGAAAGAGTTTTCAAAGTTTGTTGCTGTAGTGCTGTGTTATGTTTACTGACTATTAAACTAAATCCAGCTTGATGTTTCTTTTTTATTTCAGTGTTTTCTGCACCAGGTGGAGGTGACTGCACAGAGGTTCCTGTAATGTAGTTTGGTCGAGCTGGATCGAGGATTCCATCCTTTAAGGAAGAAAGCAGAGAAACTGTGAGAAATCCAGAACTGGGAACAGCTGGTGTTCATCTGATGGAAAGACTCAGCAGTTTACCAACAATGATGTCTTTGAAGAGTGAAGATGAAGAAAAAGAAGTTAATCCTTCCTCACATTCAGAGCACCTTCATCAAAGCCAGATGGAAGATAACACAGAGTTAGACGCTCCAAGCAACAAGCCAGCTGGACTGAATAAATCCCAAATCAAAGAAGAGGACTGTGGATCACCAGAGGTGAGCAGTAACCTTGAGCCCAGCTTTCATTTACAACCACATAGTGAGAGAAAGGCCTCCGGCTCTTCTGAAATGAAATACTTTGGAGCTGAAATGGAAGATAGTGATAAAGACTGTCATGGTTACGGGATGTATGAAACATATATGCTTAGTGATGTGGACTGTAACACTACTAAAACACCCACCAGCAGTTCTCAATGTGGGAAACAGTTTAATGACAAACAGTCTGAGAGAAGTTCTGACCAAACAGTTCAACCAAATATTCATGAGCAAAAGACAGTCAGAACACAAAAAGAAACAACTGAATGTGATCTTTGTGGTAAAATATTTACTGATAAGTCTTGTCTAAAAGTCCACATGAGAACCCACACAGGAGAGAACCCAGTGGTGTGATGAGTGTGGAAAAAGTTTCCATGTAAAACCATTAGTCTGTGATAACTGTGGACATAGATTTTACCACAAGTCCAACTTTGAAAGACACAAGATAATCCATGGAGGAGACAAACCTTTTAGCTGTGATGAATGTGGAAAACAATTTGGTCAAAAGTCAGATTTAAACGCACACATGAGAATCCACACTGGAGAAAACCCTTTTGTCTGTAATGAATGTGGAAAAACATTTAGTCAAAAATCAAACTTAAACACGCACACGAGAATCCACACAGGAGAAAAACCTTTTGTCTGTACTGAATGCGGACAAAGATTTAGTCGATTATCAATTTTAAACACACACATGAGAATCCACACAGGAGAAAAACCTTTTGTCTGTAATGAATGTGGACAAAGATTTAGTCAAAATTCGAATTTAAACACACACATGAGAATCCACACAGGAGAAAAACCTTTTGTCTGTAATAAATGTGGACAAAGATTTAGTCAAAATTCGAATTTAAACACACACATGAGAATCCACACAGGAGAAAAACCATTTGTCTGTGATAAATGTGGACAAAGATTTAGTCAAATATCAATTTTAAACAAACACATGAGAATTCACACAGCAGACAAAGATTCATCCGTGATCGTGGACAAAATCTATTGACAACTCAAGCTTGAACCAAAACCTGACAATCTATTCAACTGTGATGATTGAGGAAATAAATATGTTTACGAGTAAGACTTTTACACGTGAGTCGCCACAGTGAAGCAAAACTTGTCTTTGTTTAGTTTGAGATTAATATTTTCTTGGACAATGTTCTTGTTTTTTGAGAATCAATTTTATTTTTTGTTTCTTTTTTTTTAGAAAAGACATTATGTTTTCTGCAATAGTAAACTTAAACATGGTTGAAGTTTCTGTATTTAAACAATTAGTTTAATCGGACAAATTAATCAGTTTTTCGTTGATACTTAATTTGACATGCAAGTGGAATAAGAGAAAATCCCGGTGCCCATTGCAGCTATGGTAGTTCAGTTGAATTAAAAAAAAAAGTAAAATTATAGACTATTTTTACTGATTGGCCGTGGTTTCTTGAACAAACGTGAATTCAGCAGGTTCTGTCTGTACTTGTAAAGCTTCCAGAATTTTCTTTTGTGTCCTGATTCTGTAAGTTGTGGTTTTGTTTGAGTGTCTTCACCACGGCTCGAGTGTACTGGAACTGTAATTTTGTGTTTAATACCAGCACTACTGTGCTATTCTATTTTGTTTTGTAGTTTTTTAATAAATAGTTCTTTGTTTTTTTATATGCCTGTAACTTTTATGTTTTGTGTGCCTGTAATTTTTAGTTAAAACCTTTGTTTTCGAATTATTACTAATAAACTTGTAAAAAACATCTTCTTATCATGCACCTAGGTACACAATCCAAGTAAGGCAAGGCAAGGTTATTTGTAGCACAATTCATACAAAATGTAATTCAAAGCGCTTCACAAGAAGGAAAAAAAAGAATGCATTAAAATCACAAAACATAGCCTAGATTTCACAAATCACAGAACATTCAGCCTAGATTTAAACATTGTCACAGTAGAGGCTTGTCTCACGGCCTCAGGAAGTTTGTTCCAGACTTTTGCAGCATAAAATTGAAATGCAGCTTCTCCATGTTTAGTCCTGACTCTAGACACCAGCAGTAGGTCGGTCCCAGAGGTCCTCAGAGTTCTAGATGGTTCATAAGGTACTAGCATATCACAGATGTACTTTGGTGCTAGACCATGGAGAGACTTAAACACAAGCAGAGCAGCTTTAAAGTCTATTCTCTGAGCCACAGGAAGCCAGTGCAGAGACTTGAGCACAGGACTAATCTGATCATATTTTGTAGTACTTGTTAGGACTCGAGCAGCAGCATTTTGAATAAACTGCAGATGTTTTAAGGCCTTTTTGTTCAGACCAGTGAGTAGACCGTTGCAATAATCTAACCGACTAGAAACAAATGCATGGATAAGAACCTCTCAGTCCGTTTTAGATATCAAACCTCTGATTTTGGCTGTTTTTCAGGTGGTAAAAGGCTGCTGATGTAATGGATTTGATGTGACTGTTGAAGTTAAAGTCTGAGTCCATTTTTATTCCCAAAGTTCTAACTTGATTTGTCGGTTCTAGAGAGAGAGATTGAAGGTAACTGATGACACTTTCTCTTTGTTTCTGTGGGCCAAAGACAATAATTTCAGTTTTGTCTGAATTTAGCTGGAGAAAGTTTTAAACTTCCTCACTGCTATGGTCATCTTACACACGGCCATCCTGTGCTGTCTCCTGCTACAACTTTGCAGTCACTGATCTCTTTCAGATTACACCGCCTACACAAAATGTAATCAACCTGTGTACTCCTTCCTCCACTCTTGTAAGTCACCCTGTGTTCCAGTCTTTTCTTGAAGAAAGTATTCACTACAGCCCTTTCCATTCTTTTTACAAAGTCAATCACCATCTGTCCTTCTACATTCCTGTTCTGGATACCCAACCTGCCCATCTCCTCATCATCTCTGTTTCTTGCACCAACGTGGCCATTAAAGTCTGCTCCAATAATAACTCTCTCACTTCTAGGGATGCTCTGAACCACCTCATCAATGTCTGACCAGAATTTCTCTTTCTCCTCGATGTCACATCCTACTTGTGGAGCATACCCACAAACAACGTTTAACACCACCCCTTCAATTTCTAGTTTGAGGCTCATCACCCTATCTGAACTTCTTTTTACCTCCAGAACATTCCCAACAAACTCTTCCTTCACAGACTCTTCCTTGTTATTTGAAGTCTTTATTTATATAGTTATAAGAACTCTTTATATAAATTTTTACTTTAATACAACATGTTAATATTTATTTAGATCACCTCATTTTATTGATGTAAAGGTAATTAAAATGATTTGAAAATAAAAGGTTTGCATCTGCAGAGTTTGTTCGTTTCCGGTTTTTAAAAGTTAAAAGTCATATTTATGAAAGCTTTAATATTTGTACAACAGTGATACCTGGTGGTCACATGTAGCAACAGCAGCTAGTGAGAGTTCTTGTTTCCTGAGGGAGTTTTTCAGTGTGACACCAGGAAGTAAAGACAGTGTCCATGCAGAGGAGCTTTGTTTTTTCTCTGAAATGAAGATTTGGATCAAAGTGCTGTTTTCCAGGAACGAGGTGAGGATGGATGGATTGGGTCAGAATCAGGCGTTTGTGTTTCGTAAAGTGCAGGAGGGTATTGATAGGGTTCAGGAGTGGGGGATACGTAGGGGTTTCGGTTTTTGGCGGGGAAAACAAAGGGTATGGTCGTGAAAAGTAGCACGGTTGCTTGGTTCTGTACAAAAAGACAGTCCGTTTAGCGTCGTAAAGTCTTGGGGTATCTTTGTTCTTAAGTAAATAACTGATAGAAGTTGTAACATCATTTCTAGTTACAGATTTGGTTTATGAATGAGCGATCTGTGTTACATTCGCTACAATTAACATAACGTGATGCTAATGCTAACTGTGGCTAAGCTAATGTGATACGTAATAGGCGCGTTCGAGATGACACAGGCGGACGTAGTTCTGATCGGTGCGCAATGCATGCCGGTTAATTTTTGCGTTTGAGATACCTCCGACTTGGTCTGATGTCACCTGTGCGCCGGTAACGAGACTCTCGCGAGAGCCAGGCGAACGTAGAAGTAAACACCAGACCGATATCGCAGATACCAAAATTTTATTTTTTAAAAGACAATTTTTGCATCAAGGATTAGGGTCATAGGTATAGTATGTCCAAGTTTATGTATATACACAGGTTGGTAGTTAGATTGATAGAAGTGCCCAGTTGCACACAAACAAATGTTAAAGGTCCCCTATGATGCAAAACTGACTTTTATGAGGTTTTAACCTTTTATTTTACTTAGTACTACCCCAAACAATCCCCTAAAGTGTGTTTTATTGTGATTCATGCTATTTTGAGATATTTAAATTCAAAGTAAGGGGCGTGTTCTCCAAACCTCTAATGACTGGTGGAACATAGTGACGTACATCTGTTTTTTGTTCAGCCCCCTGCAGCTCAAACACCCTTCCCCACTTCTACCTGCTCTCCACCCTGATATCCACCCATTTCCGTGCTTCACTCTACTGTGAAAAGCTCTTGTTTGGCTCCTTGCCTTTGCTGTTTCACTTGGATCTGTTTGGCGGTATTTTTTCTCCTCAAAAGCTGTATACACCATGGCAACAAAGAGAAAATGTGAATTTGGTTGTTCTGTCTGCGTTTGTGTGACAGTTATCCAACAATGATGTTGGTGCTTTGTTTTTTTACTTGAATGCAAAGATACAAACATACTAAACTTTTACCATAGGTTTTTCCTGACAGCAAACATTTTCTTGTTCAGTTGGCATTGTCTGACAGACACCACACTTACACCTAAGTTACAATGAAAGCTAAAATTAGCATGTGCTACTCTGTAATCTCACAATGAATATGGGTTAGCATGTTTACCAGTCTGCTACGTCTTGATGAAGTCTTTGTGGTACTTGTGCAGCATGGACTTCAAAATCTTCATCAGACTCTGGATCATAAACGTAAGGCAAAGTAACGGGGACAGCCATAGTCAAAGTTTATTCCTTCCTCCGAACCGCTTTGTTTACGCAATACGTCTCACACCTCGCCCCTCCCACTCCACGCTGTGCTGGGTGGATGGGGAAATCACAATGAATGACAACCAATCGCAACCAACGGGGCGGGTCCCGGGAAAAAAAAAAGAAAAAAAGACTGAAACAAGCTGTTTTGAGTTCCGGGTATGAAACTGCGCTCCCAAACAGGGTAGTATTTATAACCTTTTGTGTTGAGATTGTGGCGGAATGTAAAATTATGCATATCAGATACATAGCACAGGATAAAATAAGGGAAAAAAGGCATAATATAGGACCTTTAACTAATGTTGAAGATGATTATGTTGTACTTTCACAATTAGTTTCTACATGGGTGTTCTCTCTGTTAATGAGCGCTGCCTCTGTAAACAGAAGGGGTCAGGATTTTCTCCTCCACTCGCCGTTTCTGAAGTTCCTCATTTTCTTTGGGGGTCCCGTTCCGTCATCTTCCGCTTGTTCCGGGGTCGGGTTGCAGGGGCAACTCCTCAAACAGGCAGCCCAGGCCTCTCTCTGCCCGGCTGAATCCTCCAGGATCCCAAGTCGTTCCCCAGCCAGCTGTGAGATATAGTCTCTCCAGCGGTTCCGGGGTCTGCCCCTTGGTCTCCTCCCGGTGGGACGTGCCTGATACACCTCGCCCGCGAGATGCTCGGGGGGCATCCTGACCAGATGCCCGAACCACCCCATTTGGCTCCTCTCGACCTGGAGGAGGAGCGGCTCGACACCGAGCTCCTCCCGGATGGAAGAGCCCAGCCACCCTGCAGAGGAAGCTCTTTTTTGCAGACAATAAAAAGTATATTTTGCGACCTGTAAAATTGCTTTTATTAGAAATAACATCGTGTATCACTCCAGTTTGCCGTCTCCCGCTCCGAGTCCGACATGTTTTTTTTTCAGATGTTCGTGCAGCGTCGTTATGCTTCCGTGCCAAAACGTGTCCGTTTTGCAAACTTTGCACATTAACGCCAGTCTTTTTCAAATTTAACGGAAAATGATCCAAACTTTGGATGATTTTGTATGTGTTTTTCTTTCCGCCATCTTGTTAAATCTGCCAGATCACGTGAGGCGGGGTAAAATGAAGGCCAATGATTGGCTGCTATCTTCTTCTCCTCCTATTTTGGTAGCTCGCATCATCGATTTGCTCTCTACTGCCCCACTTGGAGACCAATTTAAGTGCATTTGGCAGTAAAAAGTTTTTTTTTAGGTGATTAATCGATGACCAAATTAGTCGACAACTATTTTGATAATAGATTATAATCAATTAAATCGATTAACTGTTTCAACCCTAGTCTTAAGCAACCTCCAAATATTATTTAATTTACATAAAATTTGGACTGAAATATTTTTGACAGACATGGAACCAATTGCAGGGTTCTAATCTGGGTATTCTAAAAAATAATTTTTTGGACCATATTATGTGTATAAGCTGTACATTTTTTAGAAAAACAAATTTTGTACATGCATAAGCTGGACCTGTTAATAAGCAGCAGGGGCCCACGTTGTAACATGAGAGGTTTATGAAAAAAGATTGTATCACAGAAAGAGTTTTCAAAGTTTGTTGCTGCAGTGCTGTTTTATGTTTACTGACTATTAAACTAAATCCAGCTTGATGTTTCTTTTTTTATTTCAGTGTTTTCTGCAGCAGGTAGTGGTGACTGCACAGAGGACCCTGTAAATGTACTTTAGACGAGCTGGATCGAGGGTTACATTCTTTAAGGAAGAAAGCAGAGAAACTGTGAGAAATCCAGAACTGGGAATAGCTGGTGTTCCACTGATGGAAAGTCTCAGCAGTTTACCAACAATGATGTCTTTGAAGAGTGAAGATGAAGAAAAAGAAGTTAATCCTTCCTCACATTCAGAGCACCTTCATCAAAGCCAGATGGAAGATAACACAGAGTTAGACGCTCCAAGCAACAAGCCAGCTGGACTGAATAAATCCCAAATCAAAGAAGAGGACTGTGGATTACCAGAGGTGAGCAGTAACCCTGAGACCAGTTTTTATTTACAACCACAGAGTGAGAGAAAGGCTTCCGGCTCTTCTGAGATGAAATACTTTGGAGCTGAAATGAAATCCGGTGATAAAGACTGTCATGGTTACGGGATGTATGAAACATATATGCTTAGTGATGTGGACTGTAACACTACTAAAACACCCGCCAGCAGTTCTCAATGTGGGAAACAGTTTAATGACAAACAGTCTGAGAGAAGTTTTGACTAAACAGTTCAACCAAATGTTAACGAGCAAAAAAAAAGTCAAAACACGAAAAGATACAACTGAATGTAATCTTTGTGGTAAAATCTTTACTGATAAGTATTGTCTTAAACTCCACATGAGAACCCATACAGGAGAGAAGCCATTTGTCTGTAATGAATGTGGACGACGATTTACTTACAAGTCACACTTAAACACACACACGAGAATCCACACAGGAGAAAACCTTTTTGTCTGTAATGAATGTGGACAAAGATTTACTTACGATTATCAAACTTAAACATACACATGAGAATCCACACAGGAGAAAAACCTTTTGTCTGTAATAAATGTGGACAAAGATTTACTGATTCATCTGCTTTTTTCACACACATGAGAGTCCATACCGGAGAAAAACCTTTTGTCTGTAATGAATGTGGAAAAACATTTAGTCAAAAATCAAATTTAAACACACACATGAGAATCCACACAGGAGAAAACCCTTTTGTCTGTAATGAATGTGGACAAAGATATACTCAAAAGTCAAGCTTAAACAGACACATGAGAATCCACACAGCAGACAAAGATTCATCCGTGATTGTGGACAAAATCTAGTGACAACTCAAACTTGAATCAGAACCAAACAATCTATTCAACTGTAATGATTGAAGAAATAAATATGTTTACAAGTAAGACTTTTACACGTGAGTCGCCACAGTGAAGCAAAACTTGTCTTTGTTTAATTTGTGATTAATATTTTCTTAGACAATGTTCTTGTTTTTTGAGAATCAATTTTATTTTTTACATTTTTTTTTTTTTTTTTTCAGAAAAGACATTTTGTTTTCTGCAATGATAAACTGAAACATGAGTGAAGTTTCTGTATTTAAACAATTTGGTTTAATTTGACAAATTTGTTTGACAAAGTAAAATTATAGACTATTTTTACTGATTGGCCGTGGTTTCTTGAACAAACGTGAATTCAGCAGATTCTGTCTGTACCTGTAAAGCTTCCAGAATTTTCTTTTGTGTCCTGATTCTGTAAGTTGTGGTTTTGTTTGAGTGTCTTCATCACGGCTCGAGTGTACTGGAACTGTAATTTTGTGTTTAGTACCAGCACTACTGTGCTTTTCTGTTTTGTTTTGTAGTTTTATATGAATAGATTTTTGGTTTCTTTATTTGCCTGTAACTTTTATGTTTTGTATGCCTGTAAATCTTTAGTTAAAACCTTTGTTTTCGAATTATTACTAATAAACTTGTTAAAAAAAAACATCTTCTTATTATGCACCTAAGGACACAATCCAAGTAAGGCAAGGCAAGTTTATTTGTAGCACAGTTCATACAAAATGTAATTCAAAGTGCTTCACAAGAAGGAAAAAAAAAAAACAATGCTTTAAAATCACAAAACATAGAATCAAAAAAGTTTAAAAAAATAAAAAAATCATTACACAGATAAAATGAGTACTTAATCAAAAGCACAGTTAAACAGAACTATTTTCAGCCTAGATTTAAACATTGTCAGAGTAGAGGCCTGTCTCACGGCCTCAGGAAGTTTGTTCCATAGTTTTGCAGCATAAAATTGAAATGCAGCTTCTCCATGTTTAGTCCTGACTCTAGACACCAGCAGGAGGCCGGTCCCGGAGGTCCTCAGAGTTCTAGATGGTTCATAAGGTACTAGCATATCACAGATGTACTTTGGTGCTAGACCATGGAGAGACTTAAACACAAGCAGAGCAGCTTTAAAGTCTATTCTCTGAGTCACAGGAAGCCAGTGCAGAGACTTGAGCACGGGACTAATCTGATCATATTTTGTAGTTCTTGTTAGGACTCGAGCAGCAGCATTTTGAATAAACTGCAGCTGTTTTAAAGCCTTTTTGTTCAGACCAGTGAGTAGACTGTTGCAATAATCTAACTGACTAGAAACAAATGCATGGATAAGAACCTCTAAGTCCGTTTTAGATATCAAACCTCTGATTTTGGCTGTTTTTCAGGTGGTAAAAGGCTGCTGATGTAATGGATTTAATGTGACTGTTGAAGTTAAAGTCTGAGTCCATTTTTATTCCCTGTGTTCTAACTTGATTTTTCGGTTCTAGAGAGAGAGATTGAAGGTAACTGATGACACTTTCTCTTTGTTTCTGTGGGCCAAAGACAATAATTTCAGTTTTGTCTGAGTTTAGCTGGAGAAAGTTTTAAACTTCCTCACTGCTATGGTCATCTTACACACGACCATCCTGTGCTGTCTCCTGCTACAACTTTGCAGTCACTGATCTCTTTCAGATTACACCGCCTACACAAAATGTAATCAACCTGTGTACTCCTTCCTCCACTCTTGTAAGTAACGCTGTGTTCCAGTCTTTTCTTGAAGAAAGTATTCACTACAGCTATTTCCATTCTTTTTACAAAGTCAATCACCATCTGTCCTTCTGCATTCCTGTTCTGGATACCAAACCTACCCATCACCTCCTCATCACCTCTGTTTCCTGCACCAACGTGGCCATTAAAGTCTGCTCCAATAATAACTCTCTCACTTCTAGGAATAGTAGAAAAAGTTTCAAAAAAGTCTTCTGGACAGTTTAATTCTTCAACGAGACGTTTCGACTTCCATCCGGAAATCATTTTCAATCTGAATGAAATGGACTGGAACCTGGATCCATTTATACTAACCTGAGTAACAGGTAAAAAAAAGTGTAAGAAGGGCTCGACCAATGAGAATGTGTTCCTTAAGATGGCCGTGAATGGCTCCTATTGTAGCCACAGACCAGTAAACAAACCTATTATAAAAATGCTAAAAGCCTAGTGAAAAGAGAAACCTGCTAACGAGAGGCGTGAAACTGAGTCACGAGGTGTCATCTTTAGTCCATGGCTTCAAAAGGCTGCTATAGATACCGGGCAAAACGTATCTAACGCCTCCATTCCGATTCAGTGAGGGATTCTCTTTCATCACAAAAATGGCTTCTTTCACCCCTCTTTCAAACCAACCTTTCTCTCTACTTAGAATCTTCACCTCACTGTCCTCAAAAGTGTGTTTGGTGGATTTAAGATGCAGATGTACAGCAGACTGTGGACCACTAGAGGCTTCTCTTCTGTGTTGGTAAAGTCTTTTGTGGAGTGGTTGCTTTGTTTCCCCAATGTAGTTTTCTTTGCATCACTTTGCATCACTTCTAGGAATGTTCTGAATCACCTCATCAATGTCTGACCAGAATTTCTCTTTCTCCTCGATGTCACATCCTACTTGCGGAGCATACCCACAAACAACGTTTAACACCACCCCTTCAATTTCTAGTTTAAGGCTCATCACCCTATCTGAACTTCTTTTTATGAGGGTGGAGGTGGGTGTCATGCCACTCGCTCTGAGGAGGAAGCACCTGGCGGTGAATTATTGGTTTTCCTTGAGAGGAAAGAGCCACAATCACCCTGGGCGGGGGTTCTGGAATGGTCCTGGGAGAGGGGTGTGAAGGAAACTTTGAGTTTTGAGTGGGTAGGGGGTTTGTGGGCACGGGAATTGGGTGTGGGGGATTTGGAGTTGGAGCGGGAGGAAAATTTTCAGATGGTGCCACAGTGGAGGCTGGGAGAGGTGAGGGTGGAATTGGGGATGGTGGGGTGGAGACGGAGGTTTGGGGATGTGAATGTGACAGGAGCATTTAGGAGTATTATTGAGGAGAATTATGGGGATTACACATTGGTGTTTACGGATGGTTCAAGGGATCCGGTTTCGGGGAGGACGGGTGCGGGAATGGTGGTGGAAGAGTCTGGAGTGGAGGTAGGGGTTCGCACGTCAGATCACTTATGTATTTTCACGGTGGAGTTATATGCAGTGTGGATGGCTGTGGTGTGGGCGGTGCAACATGATGGTGGGAAAGTACTTGTATGCACAGACTCGTTGTCAGTGGTTCGGGCTCTTGAACTGGGGAGGGTGAGGTATCATCAAGGTTTGTTTTGGGATGTTTTGAATATGGTGTCAGGGGTGATAGGAGGGTCGTTAGTGTTTATGTGGGTTCCGGGCCATTCTGGGATTGGGGGGAATGAGCGAGTGGATGAGGTGGCAAAGAGGGCTGCGGATCAGGTGGTGGTGGAGAGGGTCGTGGCTCTGTCACGAGGGGAGGTGAAGGCGTTGGTCTGGAAGGGGATAATGCAGCAGTGGCAGATGGAGTGGGAGTCAGAGGTGAAGGGACGACACTTGTATGAAGTACAGAGGACGGTGGGGGTGACTGTGGATCCGGTGGGTGGTGGAAGGCGGGGGCAGGTGGTTTTTAGCAGGTTACGTATTGGGCACACAGGATTGAATGAAACGCTCAAGATTCTGGGTAAACATTTGGATGGGTGTTGTGATTTCTGTGGGGAGTTGGAAGGGGTTAGTCACGTGGTGTTGTCATGTAGAAAATATGAGGAAGAAAGAGAGGCTATGATGGTGGTGCCTGAGGAGTGTTGGGATGAGACAAGTCAGCTTGAAGGAGGTGTTTTTGTTTGGACGACAGGGGAAGGGTTTTGGTGCCCTGTACACTTTTTTGAGGTGTACAGGGTTATTGAGGAGGATTTAAGGTTCATGACAGTCAGTAGGTGGCGGTAATGCACCCAGGTTGGTGCTTCATGCCGCAAACTAAAGAAGAAGAAGAAAGAAGAAGATACCTGGTGGTCACATGTAGCAAAAGCAGCTAGTGAGAGTTCTTGTTTCCTGAGGGAGTTTTTCAGTGTGACACCAGGAAGTAAAGACAGTGTCCATGCAGAGGAGCTTTGTTTTTTCTCTGAAATGAAGATTTGGATCAAAGAGCTGTTTTCCAGGAACGAGGTGAGGATGGATGGATATGGTCAGAATCAGGCGTTTGTGTTTCTTAAAGTGCAGGAGGGTATTGATAGGGTTCAGGAGTGGGGGATACGTGGGGGTTTCGGTTTTTGGCGGGGAAAACAAAGGGTATGGTCGTGAAAAGTAGCACGGTTGCTTCGTTCTGTACAAAAAGACAGTCCGTTTAGCGTCGTAAAGTCTTGGGGTATCTTTGTTCTTAAGTAAATAACTGATAGAAGTTGTAACATCATTTCTAGTTACAGATTTGGTTTATGAATGAGCGATCTGTGTTACATTCGCTACAATTTACATAACGTGATGCTAATGCTAACTGTGGCTAAGCTAATGTGATACGTAATAGGCGCGTTCGAGGTGACACAGGCGGACGCAGTTCTGATCGGTGCGTAATGCATGCCGGTTAATTTTTGCGTTCGAGATGCCTCCGATTTGGTCTGATGTCACCTGTGCGCCGGTAACGAGACTCTCGCGAGAGCCAGGCGAACGCAGCTGCTTTTTACCAACTGCGCCGCCTGTATGGACGACAAAAGCAAACGGCATGATGGGAAATGGAGTCTTTTTTTAAGATGTGTTCTGATAGCTGATTGGCTCTCAGTGATGTTTTCATCAGAAACTCTTTGATTTCTTATAAATACATATCTGATTTGTTTATATTTATCTCCACTGCTGCTTTTTTTTTTTACAAACTCTACGTCTGCAGACCTTTCTTGTGATTTTTTTTCTGGGTATTTTTTGTGAGTACGCTATCTGTCTAGCAGAGACAATTGCACGCCTGTGTAAGGACAGAATATATAGCAATAGCAGCTAGTAAGAGTTCTTGTTTCCTGAGGGAGTTTTTCAGTGTGACACCAGGAAGTAAAGATAGTAGGCGTGTTTGAGATGACACAGGCGGACGCAGTTCTGATCGGCGCAGATCGGTGTGCAATGCATGCCGGTTAGTTTTTGCGTTTGAGATGCCGCCGACTTGCTCTGATGTCACCTGTGCGCCGGTAACGAGACTCTCGCGAGAGCAAGGCGGACGCAGGCTTTGAGCCAGGCGGACGCAGCTGCTTTTTACCAACTGCGCCGCCTGTATGGACTACAAAGCAAACGGCATGATGGGAAATGGAGTCTTTTCAAGATGTGTACTGATAGCTGATTGGCTCTCAATGATGTTTTTATCAGAAACTCTTTGATTTCTTATTAATACATATCTGCTTTATTTATATTTATTTCCACTGCTGCTTTAAGATTTTTTTTTTACGCCTGTCACTCTCACACTCGTTGATGATCTTTTACTGACACGTTTTTACTTTAATTCTTCAAATATGACGTAAATGATTGTAAGACATGGGAACATGGAACTTAATTAACTTCATTTATATTAAAACAATCTACAATAACTTCTGAGTCTAAAAACATTTAAAAAAAACTAAATAAACTTTCACAAGTATTGATTTGATGCGTTTTTTTTTTCTACAAATGGATACATTTGTTGTCTAAAAATTTAAAACCGGATGTAAATAAACTGTTACATCCTGTTCTCGTCTGTCTAAACTTTAAGAAAACTGGTCGACTTTATTCCAGGCGCCTTTCTCCGCCCCCCGCAGTGTCCGCCTGGTCTCGTCTGAAATCCAGGCAAGGCGCAAATCATCTCAAACACGCCTAGTGTCCGTGATGAGGAGCTTTGTTTTCTCTCTGAAATGAAGATTAGGATCAAAGAGCTGTTTTCCAGGAACGAGGTGAGGATGGATGGATTGGGTTGGAATCAGGCGTTTGTGTTTCATAAAGTGCAGGAGGGTATTGATAAGTTCCAGGAGTGGGGGGTCAGAGTTTCGGTTTTCGACGGGAAAAACAAAGGGTATGGTGTTTACTAGGGATGGGCGATACCGCAAGCTTTGGTATGGATACGATACCAAGTAAACACCAGACCGATATTGCCGATACCGAAATTTTAATTTTTTAAAAGACAATTTTTGCATCAAGGGTTAGGGTCATAGGTATAGTATGACCAAGTTTATGTATATACACAGGTTGGTAGTTAGATTGATAGAAGTGCCCAGTTGCACACAAACAAATGTTAACTAATGTTGAAGATGATGTTGTTGTACTTTCACAATTAGTATCTACCTGGGTGTTCTCTCTGTTAATGAGCGCTGCCTCTGTAAACAGAAGGGGTCAGGATTTTCTCCTCCACTCGCCGTTTCTGAAGTTGCTCATTTTCTTTGGGGTTCCGTTCTGTCGTCTTCCGCTTGTTCCGGGGTTGGGTTGCAGGGGCAACAGCCTCAAACGGGCAGCCCAGGCCTATCTCTCCCCGGCTGCATCCTCCAGCTCACCTGGAAGGATCCCAAGTCGTTCCCCGCCCAGCTGTGAGACATAGTCTGTCCAGCGGATGCGGGGTCTGCCTCTTGGTCTCCTCCCGGTGGGACGTGCCTGAAACACCTCGCCCGCGAGACGCTCGGGGGGCATCCTGACCAGATGCCCTAACCACCCCATCTGGCTCCTCTCGACCTGGAGGAGGAGCGGCTCGACACCGAGCTCCTCCCGGATGGCAGAGCTCCTCACCCGATCTCTGAGTGAGAGCCCAGCCACCCTGCAGAGGAAGCTCATTTTTGCAGACAATAAAAAGTGTATTTTGCGACCTGGAACCAATTGCAGGGTTCTAATCTGGGTATTCTAAAAAAAATTTTTTTTTTGGACCATACTACTGAGTATAAGCCGTACATTTTTTAAGAAAAACACATTTTGTACATACATAAGCTGCACCTGTTAATAAGCAGCAGGGCCCCACGTTGTAACATGAGAGGTTTATGAAAAAAGATTGTATCACAGAAAGAGTTTTCAAAGTTTGTTGCTGCAGTGTTATGTTATGTTTACTGACTATTAAACTAAATCCAGCTTGATGTTTCTTTTTTATTTCAGTGTTTTGTGCACCAGGTGGCGCTGACTGCACAAAGGTTTCTGTAAATGGACTTTAGACAAGCTGGATCGAGGGTTACATTCTTTAAGGAAGAAAGCAGAGAAACTCTGAGAAATCCAGAACTGAGACTAGCTGGTGTTCCACTGATGGAAAGTCTCAGCAGTTTACCAACAATGATGTCTTTGAAGAGTGAAGATGAAGAAAAAGAAGTTAATCCTTCCTCACATTCAGAGCACCTTCATCAAAGCCAGATGGAAGATAACACAGAGTTAGACGCTCCAAGCAACAAGCCAGCTGGACTGAATAAATCCCAAATCAAAGAAGAGGACTGTGGATTACCAGAGGTGAGCAGTAACCCTGAGCCCAACTTTTATTTACAACCACAGAGTGAGAGAAAGGCTTCCGGCTCTTCTGAGATGACATACTTTAGAGCTGAAATGAAATATGGTGATAAAGACTGTCATGGTTACTGGATGTATGAAACATATATGCTTAGTGATGTGGACTGTAACACTACTAAAACACCCACCAGCAGTTCTCAATGTGGGAAACAGTTTAATGACAAACAGTCTGAGAGAAGTTTTGACCAAACAGTTCAACCAAATATTAACGAGCAAAAGAAAGTCAAAACAAGAAAAGAAATAACTGAATGTGATCTTTGTGGTAAAATCTTGACTGATAAGTATTGTCTTAAAGTCCACATGAGAACCCACACAGGAGAGAAGCCATTTGTCTGTAATGAATGTGGACGACGATTTACTTACAAGTCAAACTTAAACACACACATGAGAATCCATACAGGAGAAAAACCTTTTGTCTGTAATGAATGCGGACAAAGATTTAATCAAACATCAATTTTAAACACACACATGAGAATCCACACAGGAGAAAAACCTTTTGTCTGTAATGAATGCGGACAAAAATTTATTAACAAGTCACACTTAAACACACACACGAGAATCCACACAGGAGAAAAACCTTTTGTCTGTAATGAATGCGGACAAAGATTTAATCGATTATCAATTTTAAACACACACATGAGAATTCACACCGGAGAAAACCCTTTTGTCTGTAATGAATGTGGAAAAACATTTAGTCAAAAATCACATTTAAACACACATATGAGAATCCACACAGGAGAAAAACCTTTTGTCTGTAATGAATGCGGACAAAAATTTATTAACAAGTCACACTTAAACAGACACACGAGAATCCACACAGGAGAAAAACCTTTTGTCTGTAATGAATGTGTACAAAGATTTAGTGATTTGTCCGCCTTTGTCAGACACATGAGAATCCACACAGGAGAAAAACCTTTTGTCTGTAATAAATGTGTACGAAGATTTAGTGATTCGTCCGCCTTTGTCAGACACATGAGAATCCACACAGGAGAAAAACCTTTTGTCTGTAATGAATGTGGAAAAACATTTAGTCAAAAATCACATTTAAACACACACATGAGAATCCACACAGGAGAAAAACCTTTTGTCTGTAATGAATGTGGAAAAACATTTAGTCAAAAATTACATTTAAACACACACATGAGAATCCACACAGGAGAAAAACCTTTTGTCTGTAATAAATGTGGACAAAGATTTAGTCAAATATCAATTTTAAACACACACATGAGAATTCACACAGCAGACAAAGATTCATCCGTGATTGTGGACAAAATCTATTGACAACTTAAACTTTAACCAAAACCTGACAATCTATTCAACTGTGATGATTGAAGAAATAAATATGTTTACAAGTAAGACTTTTACACGTGAGTCGCCACAGTGAAGCAAAACTTGTCTTTGTTTAGTTTGAGATTAATATTTTCTTAGACAACGTTTTTGTTTTTTGAGAATCAATTTTATTTTTTGTTTCTTTTTTTTTATAAAAGACATTATGTTTTCTGCAATATTAAACTTAAACATGGTTGAAGTTTCAGTATTTAAACAATTAGTTTAATTGGACAAATTAATCAGTTTTTCTGTGATACTTAATTTGACATGCAAGTGGAATAAGAGAAAATCCCGGTGCCCATTGCAGCTATGGTAGTTCAGTTGAATTTAAAAAAAAAGCAAAATTATAGACTATTTTTACTAATTGGCCGTGGTTTCTTGAACAAACGTGAATTCAGCAGGTTCTGTCTGTACTTGTAAAGCTTCCAGAATTTTCTTTTGTGTCCTGATTCTGTAAGTTGTGGTTTTGTTTGAGTGTCTTCATCATGGCTCGAGTGTACTGGAACTGTAATTTTGTGTTTAATACCAGCACTACTGTGCTTTTCTATTTTGTTTTGTAGTTTTTTATAAATAGATTTTTTGTTTTTTTATTTGCCTGTAACTTTTATGTTTTGTGTGCCTGTAAATTTTTAGTTACAACCTTTGTTTTCGAATTATTACTAATAAACTTGTAAAAAACATCTTATTATTATGCACCTAACGACACAATCCAAGTAAGGCAAGGCAAGTTTATTTGTAGCACAATTCATACAAAATGTAATTCAAAGTGCTTCACAAGAAGGGAAAATAAGAATGCATTAAAATCACAAAACATAGAATCAAAAAGTTTAAAAAAAAAAAATAAAATCATTAAACAAATAAAATGAGTAATAATCAAAAGCACAGTTAAACAGAACTGTTTTCAGCCTAGATTTAAACATTGTGACAGTAGAGGCCTGTCTCACGGCCTCAGGATTTTGTTCCAGACTTTTGCAGCATAAAATTGAAATGCAGCTTCTCCATGTTTAGTCCTGACTCTAGACACCAGCAGGAGGCCGGTCCCGGAGGTCCTCAGAGTTCTAGATGGTTCATAAGGTACTAGCATATCACAGATGTACTTTGGTGCTAGACCATGGAGAGACTTAAACACAAGCAGAGCAGCTTTAAAGTCTATTCTCTGAGTCACAGGAAGCCAGTGCAGAGACTTGAGCACGGGACTAATCTGATCATATTTTGTAGTTCTTGTTAGGACTCGAGCAGCAGCATTTTGAATAAACTGCAGCTGTTTTAAAGCCTTTTTGTTCAGACCAGTGAGTAGACTGTTGCAATAATCTAACTGACTAGAAACAAATGCATGGATAAGAACCTCTAAGTCCGTTTTAGATATCAAACCTCTGATTTTGGCTGTTTTTCAGGTGGTAAAAGGCTGCTGATGTAATGGATTTAATGTGACTGTTGAAGTTAAAGTCTGAGTCCATTTTTATTCCCTGTGTTCTAACTTGATTTGTCGGTTCTAGAGAGAGAGATTGAAGGTAACTGATGACACTTTCTCTTTGTTTCTGTGGGCCAAAGACAATAATTTCAGTTTTGTCTGAGTTTAGCTGGAGAAAGTTTTAAACTTCCTCACTGCTATGGTCATCTTACACACGACCATCCTGTGCTGTCTCCTGCTACAACTTTGCAGTCACTGATCTCTTTCAGATTACACCGCCTACACAAAATGTAATCAACCTGTGTACTCCTTCCTCCACTCTTGTAAGTAACGCTGTGTTCCAGTCTTTTCTTGAAGAAAGTATTCACTACAGCTATTTCCATTCTTTTTACAAAGTCAATCACCATCTGTCCTTCTGCATTCCTGTTCTGGATACCAAACCTACCCATCACCTCCTCATCACCTCTGTTTCCTGCACCAACGTGGCCATTAAAGTCTGCTCCAATAATAACTCTCTCACTTCTAGGAATAGTAGAAAAAGTTTCAAAAAAGTCTTCTGGACAGTTTAATTCTTCAACGAGACGTTTCGACTTCCATCCGGAAATCATTTTCAATCTGAATGAAATGGACTGGAACCTGGATCCATTTATACTAACCTGAGTAACAGGTAAAAAAAAGTGTAAGAAGGGCTCGACCAATGAGAATGTGTTCCTTAAGATGGCCGTGAATGGCTCCTATTGTAGCCACAGACCAGTAAACAAACCTATTATAAAAATGCTAAAAGCCTAGTGAAAAGAGAAACCTGCTAACGAGAGGCGTGAAACTGAGTCACGAGGTGTCATCTTTAGTCCATGGCTTCAAAAGGCTGCTATAGATACCGGGCAAAACGTATCTAACGCCTCCTATTCCGATTCAGTGAGGGATTCTCTTTCATCACAAAAATGGCTTCTTTCACCCCTCTTTCAAACCAACCTTTCTCTCTACTTAGAATCTTCACCTCACTGTCCTCAAAAGTGTGTTTGGTGGATTTAAGATGCAGATGTACAGCAGACTGTGGACCACTAGAGGCTTCTCTTCTGTGTTGGTAAAGTCTTTTGTGGAGTGGTTGCTTTGTTTCCCCAATGTAGTTTTCTTTGCATCACTTTGCATCACTTCTAGGAATGTTCTGAATCACCTCATCAATGTCTGACCAGAATTTCTCTTTCTCCTCGATGTCACATCCTACTTGCGGAGCATACCCACAAACAACGTTTAACACCACCCCTTCAATTTCTAGTTTAAGGCTCATCACCCTATCTGAACTTCTTTTTATGAGGGTGGAGGTGGGTGTCATGCCACTCGCTCTGAGGAGGAAGCACCTGGCGGTGAATTATTGGTTTTCCTTGAGAGGAAAGAGCCACAATCACCCTGGGCGGGGGTTCTGGAATGGTCCTGGGAGAGGGGTGTGAAGGAAACTTTGAGTTTTGAGTGGGTAGGGGGTTTGTGGGCACGGGAATTGGGTGTGGGGGATTTGGAGTTGGAGCGGGAGGAAAATTTTCAGATGGTGCCACAGTGGAGGCTGGGAGAGGTGAGGGTGGAATTGGGGATGGTGGGGTGGAGACGGAGGTTTGGGGATGTGAATGTGACAGGAGCATTTAGGAGTATTATTGAGGAGAATTATGGGGATTACACATTGGTGTTTACGGATGGTTCAAGGGATCCGGTTTCGGGGAGGACGGGTGCGGGAATGGTGGTGGAAGAGTCTGGAGTGGAGGTAGGGGTTCGCACGTCAGATCACTTATGTATTTTCACGGTGGAGTTATATGCAGTGTGGATGGCTGTGGTGTGGGCGGTGCAACATGATGGTGGGAAAGTACTTGTATGCACAGACTCGTTGTCAGTGGTTCGGGCTCTTGAACTGGGGAGGGTGAGGTATCATCAAGGTTTGTTTTGGGATGTTTTGAATATGGTGTCAGGGGGTGATAGGAGGGTCGTTAGTGTTTATGTGGGTTCCGGGCCATTCTGGGATTGGGGGGAATGAGCGAGTGGATGAGGTGGCAAAGAGGGCTGCGGATCAGGTGGTGGTGGAGAGGGTCGTGGCTCTGTCACGAGGGGAGGTGAAGGCGTTGGTCTGGAAGGGGATAATGCAGCAGTGGCAGATGGAGTGGGAGTCAGAGGTGAAAGGACGACACTTGTATGAAGTACAGAGGACGGTGGGGGTGACTGTGGATCCGGTGGGTGGTGGAAGGCGGGGGCAGGTGGTTTTTAGCAGGTTACGTATTGGGCACACAGGATTGAATGAAACACTCAAGATTCTGGGTAAACATTTGGATGGGTGTTGTGATTTCTGTGGGGAGTTGGAAGGGGTTAGTCACGTGGTGTTGTCATGTAGAAAATATGAGGAAGAAAGAGAGGCTATGATGGTGGTGCTGAGGAGTGTTGGGATGAGACAAGTCAGCTTGAAGGAGGTGTTTTTGTTTGGACGACAGGGGAAGGGTTTTGGTGCCCTGTACACTTTTTTGAGGTGTACAGGGTTATTGAGGAGGATTTAAGGTTCATGACAGTCAGTAGGTGGCGGTAATGCACCCAGGTTGGTGCTTCATGCCGCAAACTAAAGAAGAAGAAGAAAGAAGAAGATACCTGGTGGTCACATGTAGCAAAAGCAGCTAGTGAGAGTTCTTGTTTCCTGAGGGAGTTTTTCAGTGTGACACCAGGAAGTAAAGACAGTGTCCATGCAGAGGAGCTTTGTTTTCTCTCTGAAATGAAGATTTGGATCAAAGAGCTGTTTTCCAGGAACGAGGTGAGGATGGATGGATATGGTCAGAATCAGGCGTTTGTGTTTCTTAAAGTGCAGGAGGGTATTGATAGGGTTCAGGAGTGGGGGATACGTGGGGGTTTCGGTTTTTGGCGGGGAAAACAAAGGGTATGGTCGTGAAAAGTAGCACGGTTGCTTCGTTCTGTACAAAAAGACAGTCCGTTTAGCGTCGTAAAGTCTTGGGGTATCTTTGTTCTTAAGTAAATAACTGATAGAAGTTGTAACATCATTTCTAGTTACAGATTTGGTTAATGAATGAGCGATCTGTGTTACATTCGCTACAATTTACATAACGTGATGCTAATGCTAACTGTGGCTAAGCTAATGTGATACGTAATAGGCGCGTTCGAGGTGACACAGGCGGACGCAGTTCTGATCGGTGCGTAATGCATGCCGGTTAATTTTTGCGTTCGAGATGCCTCCGATTTGGTCTGATGTCACCTGTGCGCCGGTAACGAGACTCTCGCGAGAGCCAGGCGAACGCAGCTGCTTTTTACCAACTGCGCCGCCTGTATGGACGACAAAAGCAAACGGCATGATGGGAAATGGAGTCTTTTTTTTAAGATGTGTTCTGATAGCTGATTGGCTCTCAGTGATGTTTTCATCAGAAACTCTTTGATTTCTTATAAATACATATCTGATTTGTTTATATTTATCTCCACTGCTGCTTTTTTTTTTACAAACTCTACGTCTGCAGACCTTTCTTGTGATTTTTTTTCTGGGTATTTTTTGTGAGTACGCTATCTGTCTAGCAGAGACAATTGCACGCCTGTGTAAGGACAGAATATATAGCAATAGCAGCTAGTAAGAGTTCTTGTTTCCTGAGGGAGTTTTTCAGTGTGACACCAGGAAGTAAAGATAGTGTCCGTGATGAGGAGCTTTGTTTTCTCTCTGAAATGAAGATTAGGATCAAAGAGCTGTTTTCCAGGAACGAGGTGAGGATGGATGGATTGGGTTGGAATCAGGCGTTTGTGTTTCATAAAGTGCAGGAGGGTATTGATAAGTTCCAGGAGTGGGGGGTCAGAGTTTCGGTTTTCGACGGGAAAAACAAAGGGTATGGTGTTTACTAGGGATGGGCGATACCGCAAGCTTTGGTATGGATACGATACCAAGTAAACACCAGACCGATATTGCCGATACCGAAATTTTAATTTTTTAAAAGACAATTTTTGCATCAAGGGTTAGGGTCATAGGTATAGTATGACCAAGTTTATGTATATACACAGGTTGGTAGTTAGATTGATAGAAGTGCCCAGTTGCACACAAACAAATGTTAACTAATGTTGAAGATGATGTTGTACTTTCACAATTAGTATCTACCTGGGTGTTCGCTCTGTTAATGAGTGCTGCCTTTGTAAACAGAAGGGGTCAGGATTTTCTCCTCCACTCGCCGTTTCTGAAGTTGCCCATTTTCTTTGGGGTTCCGTTCCGTCGTCTTCCGCTTGTTCCGGGGTCGGGTTGCGGGGGCAACAGCCTCAAACGGGCAGCCCAGGCATCTCCCCGGCTGCATCCTCCAGCTCACCTGGAAGGATCCCAAGTCGTTCCCCGCCCAGCTGTGAGACATAGTCTCTCCAGCGGATCCGGGGTCTGACTCTTGGTCTCCTCCCGGTGGGACGTGCCTGAAACACCTCGCCCGCAAGACGCTCGGGGGGCATCCCGACCAGATGCCCGAACCACCCCATCTGGCTCCTCTCGACCTGGAGGAGGAGCGGCTCGACACCGAGCTCCTCCCGGATGGCAGAGCTCCTCACCCGATCTCTGAGTGAGAGCCCAGCCACCCTGCAGAGGAAGCTCATTTTTGCAGACAATAAAAAGTGTATTATACATAAGCTGCACCTGTTAATAAGCAGCAGGGGCCCACGTTGTAACATGAGAGGTTTATGAAAAAAGATTGTATCACAGAAAGAGTTTTCAAAGTTTGTTGCTGCAGTGTTATGTTATGTTTACTGACTATTAAACTAAATCCAGCTTGATGTTTCTTTTTTATTTCAGTGTTTTGTGCACCAGGTGGCGCTGACTGCACAAAGGTTTCTGTAAATGTACTTTAGACAAGCTGGATCGAGGGTTACATTCTTTAAGGAAGAAAGCAGAGAAACTGTGAGAAATCCAGAACTGGGAATAGCTGGTGTTCCACTGATGGAAAGTCTCAGCAGTTTACCAACAATGATGTCTTTGAAGAGTGAAGATGAAGAAAAAGAAGTTAATCCTTCCTCACATTCAGAGCACCTTCATCAAAGCCAGATGGAAGATAACACAGAGTTAGACGCTCCAAGCAATAAGCCAGCTGGACTGAATAAATCCCAAATCAAAGAAGAGGACTGTGGATTACCAGAGGTGAGCAGTAACCCTGAGCCCGGCTTTTATTTACAACCACAGAGTGAGAGAAAGGCTTCCGGCTCTTCTGAGATGAAATACTTTGGAGCTGAAATGAAAGACTGTGATAAAGACTGTCATGGTTACGGGATGTATGAAACATATATGCTTAGTGATGTGGACTGTAACACTACTAAAACACCCACCAGCAGTTCTCAATGTGGGAAACAGTTTAATGACAAACAGTCTGAGAGAAGTTTTGACCAAACAGTTCAATTAAATGTTAACGAGCAAAAGAAAGTCAAAACAAGAAAAGAAATAACTGAATGTGATCTTTGTGGTAAAATCTTGACTGATAAGTATTGTCTTAAAGTCCACATGAGAACCCACACAGGAGAGAAGCCATTTGTCTGTAAAGAATGTGGACGGAGATTTCCTTACAAGTCAAACTTAAACACACACATGAGAATCCACACAGGAGAAAAACCTTTTGTCTGTAATGAATGTGGACAAAGATTTAGTCATTCATCAACCTTTTTCACACACATGAGAATCCACACAGGAGAAAAACCTTTTGTCTGTAATGAATGTGGAAAAACATTTAGTCGAAAATCAAATTTAAACACACACATGAGAATCCACACAGGAGAAAAACCTTTTGTCTGTAATGAATGTGGAAAATCATTTACTGACAAGTCACACTTAAACTCACACATGAGACTCCACACAGGAGAAAAACCTTTTGTCTGTAATGAATGTGGACAAAGATTTAGTCAATTCATCAACCTTTTTACACACACATGAGAATCCACACAGGAGAAAAACCTTTTGTCTGTAATGAATGTGGAAAAACATTTACTGACAAGTCACACTTAAACTCACACATGAGAATCCACACAGGAGAAAAACCCTTTGTCTGTAATAAATGTGGACAAAGATTTACTGAAAAGTCAAGCTTAAACAAACACATGAGAATCCACACAGCAGACAAAGATTCATCCGTGATTGTGGACAAAATTTAGTGACAACTCAAGCTAAAACCAAAACCTGACAATCTATTCAACTGTGATGATTGAAGAAATAAATATGTTTACAAGTAAGACTTTTACACGTGAGTCGCCACAGTGAAGCAAAACTTGTTTTTGTTTAGTTTGAGATTAATTTTTTCTTAGACAACGTTCTTGTGTTTCGAGGATCAATTAAATTTTTTTTTACTTTTTTTTTTAGAAAAGTCAGACATTTTGTTTTCTGCAATGATAATCTGAAACATGGTTGAAGTTTCTGTATTTAAACAATTAGTTTAATCGGACAAATTAATCAGTTTTTCTGTGATACTTAATTTGACATGCAAGTGGAATAAGAGAAAATCCCAGTGCCCATTGCAGCTATGGTAGTTCAGTTGAATTAAAAAAAAAAAGCAAAATTATAGACTATTTTTACTGATTGGCCGTGGTTTCTTGAACAAACGTGAATTCAGCAGGTTCTGTCTGTACTTGTAAAGCTTCCAGAATTTTCTTTTGTGTCCTGATTCTGTAAGTTGTGGTTTGTTTGAGTGTCTTCATCACGGCTCGAGTGTACTGGAACTGTAATTTTGTGTTTAATACCAGCACTACTGTGCTTTTCTATTTTGTTTTGTAGTTTTTTATAAATAGATTTTTTGTTTTTTTATTTGCCTGTAACTTTTATGTTTTGTGTGGCTGTAAATTTTTAGTTAAAACCTTTGTTTTCGAATTATTACTAATAAACTTGTAAAAAACATCTTCTTGTAATGCACCTAAGGACACAATCCAAGTAAGGCAAGGCAAGGTTATTTGTAGCACAATTCATACAAAATGTAATTCAAAGTGATTCACAAAAAGGGAAAAAAAGAATGCATTAAAATCACAAAACATAGAATCAAAAAGTTTAAAAAAATAAATAAAATCATTAAACAAATAAAATGAGTAATTAATCAAAAGCACAGTTAAACAGAACTGTTTTCAGCCTAGATTTAAACATTGTGACAGTAAAGGCCTGTCTCACGGCCTCAGGATTTTGTTCCAGACTTTTGCAGCATAAAATTGAAATGCAGCTTCTCCATGTTTAGTCCTGACTCTAGACACCAGCAGGAGGGCGGTCCCGGAGGTCCTCAGAGTTCTAGATGGTTCATAAGGTACTAGCATATCACAGAAGTACTTTGGTGCTAGACCATGGAGAGACTTAAACACAAGCAGAGCAGCTTTAAAGTCTATTCTCTGAGCCACAGGAAGCCAGTGCAGAGACTTGAGCACAGGACTAATCTGATCATAATTTCTAGTTCTTGTTAGGACTCGAGCAGCAGCATTTTGAATAAACTGCAGCTGTTTTAACGCCTTTTTGTTCAGACCAGTGAGTAAACTGTTGCAATAATCCAACCGACTAGAAACAAATGCATGGATAAGAACCTCTCAGTCCGTTTTAGATATCAAACCTCTGATTTTGGCAATGTTTTTCATGTGGTAAAAGGCTGCTGATGTAAAGGATTTAATGTGACTGTTAAAGTCTGAGTCCATTTTTATTCCCTGAGATCTAACTTGATTTGTCGGTTCTAGAGAGAGAGATTGAAGGTAACTGATGACACTTTCTCTTTGTTTCTGTGGGTCAAAGACAATAATTTCAGTTTTGTCTGAGTTTAGCTTGAGAAAGTTTTAAACTTCCTCACTGCTATGGTCATCTTACACACGACCATCCTGTGCTGTCTCCTGCTACAACTTTGCAGTCACTGATCTCTTTCAGAATACACTGCCTACACAAAATGTAATCAACCTGTGTACTCCTTCCTCCACTCTTGTAAGTCACACTGTGTTCCAGTCTTTTCTTGAAGAAAGTATTCACTACAGCTATTTCCATTCTTTTTACAAAGTCAATCACCATCTGTCCTTCTGCATTCCTGTTCTGGAGACCAAACCTGCCCATCACCTCCTCATCATCTCTGTTTCCTGCACCAACGTGGCCATTAATGTCTGCTCCAATAATAACTCTCTCACTTCTAGGGATGTTCTGAATCACCTCATCAATGTCTGACCAGAATTTCTCTTTCTCCTCGATGTCACATCCTACTTGTGGAGCATACCCACAAAAAACGTTTAACACCACCCCTTCAATTTCTAGTTTGAGGATCATCACCCTATCTGAACTTCTTTTTACCTCCAGAACATGCCCAACAAACTCTTCCTTCACAGACCCTTCCTTGTTATTTGAAGTCTTTATTTATATAGTTATATGAAGTCTTTATATAAATTTTTACTTTAATACAACATGTTAATATTTATTTAGATCACCTCATATTATTGACGTAAAGGTTAATTAAAATGATTTGAAAATAAAAGGTTTGGTTGCATCTGCAGAGTTTGTTCGTTTCCTGTTTTTATAAGTTAAAAGTCATATTTATGAAAGCTTTAATATTTGTACAACAGTGATACCTGGTGGTCACATGTAGCAAAAGTAGCTAGTGAGAGTTCTTGTTTCCTACGGGAGTTTTTCAGTGTGACACCAGGAAGTAAAGACAGGGTCCATGCAGAGGAGCTTTGTTTTTTCTCTGAAATGAAGATTTGGATCAAAGAGCTGTTTTCCAGGAACGAGGTGAGGATGGATGGATTGGGTCAGAATCAGGCGTTTGTGTTTCGTAAAGTGCAGGAGGGTATTGATAGGGTTCAGGAGTGGGGGATACGTGGGGGTTTCGGTTTTTGGCGGGGAAAACAAAGGGTATGGTCGTGAAAAGTAGCACGGTTGCTTCGTTCTGTACAAAAAGACAGTCCGTTTAGCGTCGTAAAGCCTTGGGGTATCTTTGTTCTTAAGTAAATAACTGATAGAAGTTGTAACATCATTTCTAGTTACAGATTTGGTTTATGAATGAGCGATCTGTGTTACATTCGCTACAATTTACATAACGTGATGCTAATGCTAACTGTGGCTAAGCTAATGTGATACGTAATAGGCGCGTTCGAGATGACACAGGCGGACGCAGTTATGATCGGTGCGTAATGCATGCCGGTTAATTTTCGCGTTCGAGATGCCTCCGACTTGCTCTGATGTCACCTGTGCGCAGGTAACGAGACTCTCGCGAGAGCCAGGCGAACGCAGCTGCTTTTTACCAACTGCGCCGCCTGTATGGACGACTAAAGCAAACGGCATGATGGGAAATGGAGTCTTTTTTAAGATGTGTTCTGACAGCTGATTGGCTCTCAGTGATGTTTTCATCAGAAACTCTTTGATTTCTTATAAATACATATCTGATTTGTTTATATTTATCTCCACTGCTGCTTTAAGATTTTTTTTTACAAACTCTACGTCTGCAGACCTTTCTTGTGATTTTTTTTTCTGGGTATTTTTTGTGAGTACGCTATCTGTCTAGCAGAGACAATTGCTCATCTGTGTGAGTAAAGAATATGTAGCAATAGCAGCTAGTAAGAGTTCTTGTTTTCTGAGGGAGTTTTTCAGTGTGACACCAGGAAGTAAAGATAGTGTCCATGATGAGGAGCTTTGTCTTCTCTCTTGATAGGGTCCAGGATTGGGGGATCGGAGTATGGGTTTTCGGCAGGGAAAACAAAGGGTATGGTGTTTACTAGGGATGGGCGATACCGCAAGCTTTGGTATCGATCCAATGCCAAGTAAACACCAGACCGATATCGCAGATACCGAAATATTATTTTTTTAAAAGACAATTTTTGCATCAAGGGTTAGGGTCATAGGTATAGTATGACCAAATTTATGTATATACACAGGTTGGTAGTTAGATTGATAGAAGTGCCCAGTTGCACGCAAACAAATGTTAACTAATGCTGAAGATGATTACGTTGTACTTTCACAATTAGTATGTACCTAGGTTGCCTTTTTGAAAAAAAACGGAAGCAAAGTGCGGGGAGCCAAAGTATTGATATTTTAGTTGGAGTATCGATCCATATCAATACTAGCGTTGGTATTGATATTAGGATCGATAAGCCCACCCCTTGTGTTTACCAGGGGAAGGGTTAAGTGGGCATATGGGTTCAGTATGTATGGTCAGCCTCTGGAGATGGTGAAGTTTTTCCGTTTTTTGGGGATGCTTTTTGATGGGAAGTTGTTTTAGTCGGAGCATATCAGGTTGGTGTGGGAAGGTGAGGAATGTTTTCTGTGTTTGGCTCGGGTGGCGTGGGGTCGCTTGTTCATTTCTAAAATGATCAAATAGAGAACATGTTTATATTAAAGAACATAAAAGGTCATCCTCCTTCATGGAGGCAGTGAAGGAAGACATGAAGATAGTTGGCGTGACCAAAGAAGATGCAGCAGATAGGGTTAGATGGAAGAAATTGACTCGCTGTGGTGACCCCTGAAGGGAGATGCCAAAAGGAGAAGATAAAAGGCCAGCCTCCTAGGTTGTGTTTTATTTATTCTAATTGGCATATTAATGTGACGTGCGGTCAAACTGACCGCTGCTGCGGTCCTAGTGTACAAGATTCTACATCAGAGTATGGTTTGAAGCACCTTCACCAGTGAAAGCTCCTGCAAATTATTTGGTATTCCTTAAGAAGCTATATGACAGTATGAAACTTCAATTGTCAATAAAGTAACAGGTTTCAGACAACATCTGTGGTACTTGAGTGAAGACATGGCTGGCCTGGTATTCTTTAACTCCAGTGTTACAGAACAACAAAAGAAACTGATGGTTGCAATATTTTGGAAAAGGAAGGTTCAGAGGTTCCACCAAAGCATTGTGATGACCTTAATCAAGCAGAAATTAAAGAGAGGCAGATCAGTGATCTGCGCCAAGTTGTCAATGAGCACAGGCACATCTTTTGTGATGCCGACAAAGCCACAGTGGTTGCTGGACTTCCCAAGTCATTTTTATGCAAGTTTTAGTTTGTGTTTTCCAAATAAAAGTTATTTGAATACAACTTAAGGATTTAGTTTGCTATGTTATGGAATGGGCCCGATAGGGGAATTTTCAAGTGTCTTAAGTAGGGCTGCAACTTATAATTATTTTGGACATCGATTAATCTGTCGATTATTGGGTCGATTATTGGATTAATCAGAAAAAAAGACAATTTAATAAATATTACCTTTTCGGCATATTATAGAATGTAATTGTGTAAAACACAACTCATAACAAAATAAACAACACGTTGTGTTTATTACAGTAAGAGCAAATGTTAATCTTTGTCAAATAAAGAGGTAGAATATTATCATTTCTAGAAAAAAATAAATCTACTTACTGTATACAGTAAAAGTAAATCATAAGCATCCATAAAATGTGCTTTAATAGTACTGGCTAATAAAACATCAAGTGCAAACTGTTGGATCTCATTTGAAAACAAGAAACCTTTATAACACTTCTGGATTCGCAAATTTAACCTTGTTCAGAAGTATCGTACAAAAAAAGGCCCCAGATTAACATGAATAAAAAATATACAAAAACATTCAAGTTGTGAAGTATTAGTGAAAAAAAAACAACAAAACAACACCATCTCTACTGTAAAAATAGTAACTTTAATAAATAAAATGACCATCTTTACCACTTGAAATATTACAAACAGATCTACTAATCGGTAGAGGGGTGCCCAACTAACAACACTCGTTTTTTTGTCGGAAAAAATGTTCTTTGCGGTGTAGAGGAGAGGGCCTCGTATCCTGGATTGAATTTAGCTACAGCATCTTTATTTTTTTTTTAAAACCCTTCGTCTTCCTACTGACAGCGGCCTCATATCGGACACGATCATTTCGTGTCTGATATGCTGCGGAGTGCAACCGTTTTCCACAGAAAATAGTCCATGTTGGGTTGTTTTTGTTTTTTTGCAGACAATAAAAAGTGTATTTAATGACCTGTAAAATTGTTTTTATTAGAAATAACATCGTGTATCGCTCCGGTTTGCCGTCTCCCGCTTCGAGTCCGACATAGTTTTTTTTCAGATGTTCGTACAGCGTCGTTATGCTTCCGTGCCAAAACGTTTCCGTTTCGCAAACTTTGCATGTTAACGTGAGTCTTTTTCAAATTTAGCAGAAAATGATCCAAACTTTGGATGATTTTGTATGCGTTTTTCTTTCCGCCATCTTGTTGTATCTGCCTGATCACGTGAGGCGGGGTAAAATGAAGGCCAATGATTGGCTGCTATCTTCTTCTCCTCCTGTTTTGGTAGCTCGCATCGTCGATTTGCTCTCTACTGCCCCACTTGGAGACCAATTTAAGTGCAATTGGCAGTAAAAAGTTTTTTGGATGATTAATCCATGACCAAATTAGTCGACAACTATTTTGATAACTGATTATAATCGACTAAATCGATTAACTGTTTCAGCAACTCTTAAGCAACCTCTAAATATTATTTAATTTACGTAAAATTTGGACTGAAATATTTTTGACAGACATGGGACCAATTGCAGGGTTCTAATCTGGATATTCTTAAAAAAAAAAATTCTTTGGACCATACAACTCAGTATAAGCCGTATCCACAACATTTTTTAAGGAAAACACATTTTGTACATACATAAGCTGAACCTGTTAATAAGCAGCAGGGGCCCACGATGTAACATGAGATGTTTATGAAAAAAGATTGTATCACAGAAAGAGTTTTCAAAGTTTGTTGCTGCAGTGCTGTGTTATGTTTACTGACTATTAAACTAAATCCAGCTTGATGTTTCTTTTTTATTTCAGTGTTTTGTGCACCAGGTGGCGCTGACTGCACAAAGGTTTCTGTAAATGTACTTTAGACGAGCTTGATCTAGGGTTACATTCTTTAAGGAAGAAAGCAGAGAAACTGTGAGAAATCCAGAACTGAGACTAGCTGGTGTTCCACTGATGGAAAGTCTCGGCAGCTTACCAACAATGATGTCTTTGAAGAGTGAAGATGAAGAAAAAGAAGTTAATCCTTCCTCACATTCAGAGCACCTTCATCAAAGCCAGATGGAAGATAACACAGAGTTAGAGACTCCAAGCAACAAGCCAGCTGGACTGAATAAATCCCAAATCAAAGAAGAGGACTGTGGATTACCAGAGGTGAGCAGTAACCCTGAGCCCAGCTTTTATTTACAACCACAGAGTGAGAGAAAGGCTTCCGGCTCTTCTGAGATGAAATACTTTGGAGCTGAAATTAAATACGGTGATAAAGACTGTCATGGTTACGGGACGTATGAAACATATATGCTTAGTGATGTGGACTGTAACACTACTAAAACACCCACCAGCAGTTCTCAATGTGGGAAACAGTTTAATGACAAACAGTCTGAGAGAAGTTTTGACCAAACAGTTCAACCAAATATTAACGAGCAAAAGAAAGTCAAAACAAGAAAAGAAATAACTGAATGTGATCTTTGTGGTAAAATCTTGACTGATAAGTATTGTCTTAAAGTCCACATGAGAACCCACACAGGAGAGAAGCCATTTGTCTGTAATGATTGTGGACGACGATTTACTTACAAGTCAAACTTAAACACACACATGAGAATCCATACAGGAGAAAAACCTTTTGTCTGTAATGAATGCGGACAAAGATTTAATCAAACATCAATTTTAAACACACACATGAGAATCCACACAGGAAAAAAACCTTTTGTCTGTAATGAATGCGGACAAAAATTTAGTAACAAGTCACACTTAAACAGACACACGAGAATCCACACAGGAGAAAAACCTTTTGTCTGTAATGAATGCGGACAAAGATTTAGTCGATTATCAATTTTAAACACACACATTAGAATTCACACAGGAGAAAAACCTTTTGTCTGTAAGGAATGCGGACAAAGATTTACTGGTTCATCTGCTTTTTTCACACACATGAGAATCCACACCGGAGAAAAACCTTTTGTCTGTAATGAATGTGGAAAAACATTTAGTCAAAAATCACATTTAAACACACATATGAGAATCCACACAGGAGAAAAACCTTTTGTCTGTAATAAATGTGGACAAAGATATACTCAAAAGTCAAGCTTAAACAAACACATGAGAATCCACACAGCAGACAAAGATTCATCTGTGATTGTGGACAAAATCTAGTGACAACTCAAACTTGAATCAGAACCTGACAATCTATTCAGCTGTGATGATTGAAGAAATAAATATGTTTACAAGTAAGACTTTTACACGTGAGTCGCCACAGTGAAGCAAAACTTGTTTTTGTTTAGTTTGTCATAAATATTTTCTTGGACAATGTTCTTGTTTTTTGAGAATCAATTTTATTTTTTTACTTTTATTTTTTTATGTCAGACATTTTGTTTTCTGCAATGATAATCTGAAACATGGTTGAAGTTTCTGTATTTAAACAATTTGGTTTAATTTGACAAATTAATCAGTTTTTCGTTGATACTTAATTTGGCATGCAAGTGGAATAAGAGAAAATCCCAGTGCACATTGCAGCTATGGTAGCTCAGTTGGATTAAAAAAAAAAGCAAAATTATAGACTATTTTTACTGATTGGCCGTGGTTTCTTGAACAAACGTGAATTCAGCAGGTTCTGTCTGTACCTGTAAAGCTTCCAGAATTTTCTTTTGTGTCCTGATTCTGTAAGTTGTGGTTTTGTTTGAGTGTCTTCAGCACGGCTCGAGTGTACTGGAACTGTAATTTTGTGTTTAATACCAGCACTACTGTGCTTTTCTATTTTGTTTTGTAGTTTTTTATAAATAGATTTTTTGTTTCTTTATATGCCTGTAACTTTTATGTTTTGTATGCCTGTAAATCTTTAGTTAAAACCTTTGTTTTTGAATTATTACTAATAAACTTGTAAAAAAACATCTTCTTATTATGCACCTAAGGACACATTCCAAGTAAGGCAAGGCAAGTTTATTTGTAGCACAATTCATACAAAATGTAATTCAAAATGCTTCACAAGAAGGAAAAAAAAGAATGCATTAAAATCACAAAACATAGAATTAAAAAGTTTTAAAAAATAAATAAAATCATTAAACAGATAAAATTAGGGATGGCCAGCTCGAGCCTGTCTGTTCGAGCTGAGCCGAACAGAGTGACACAAAAGTATCGCGAGAATTGCTCCGATTCCGTGTGTCGTAATGCCAAACATCGCGCGACCCAAAATCCGAGCTACTGTCACGTGGAGCCGGGTGTCGAAGAGCTCGGAAAGTTTGAAGGGGCGGGTCGATCAATCAGTCAGAAGATATAAAAGGGTTTCATTCATTCAGGGAGACGTGGGTTTTTGCGAGGAGGAGATTTTCTAGCGATTTGCGTCATCACAGCTTTAGATTCTACAGGGATTTTATCACAGTAGGTATTGTACACAATAAGATCATCTTGATCTTGTTAGACCTTTTGTAGGTGTCACAAACACACGCGCACACACGCACACACACACGCACACACAGATTTATTAGATTAGTTTTTAGGATTCACCAACACAAATATACTGTTTGGAATTGAGAAGTTGAAAGAGTTTTTGCGAGAATTGTATGAGAGTGGCCCCGCGACAGACTGGCGACCTGTTCGGGGTGTATCCCGCCCTTCGCCTTAAATCAGACGGGATGGGCTCCGGCAACCCCCGCAACCCTGAAAGGGATAGACGGATAAGAAGATGACTGACTGACTGTATGAGAGTGAAAGGTGAGTGTGTGTTTCTGTGTACCATTTGTAAATGGAGGGAGAACCAGTTCTGTTTTAATAGTCACAACCGGGAGCGCCATTTTCAGCGGAGAATGACATTTTGTGGGACCCGCTGGACAGCCGGGTTGGTACGTATTTTCATCTGATCAACGATGTCCACATGTTACATGGTTTTACAATCCTAACTACTTTTTTCTAGGTGAAAACCAGGGAAGTCAGTGCGCGAAGGCAAATGCTACAGTGGTGGTTCAGAGATGCCTGTCTGAGCCCTACTTCTTCAGGGGAGAAGACCCGCTCGCATTCTGGGCATCGAGGACAACCGTTTACCCAAACCTGCACAAACTGGCAAGCATCTCCACATGCCAGCAACCTCGGTGCCCGGTGAGCGGGTCTTATCCAAAGCGGGAGAGGAAGTCAGTCTGGAGAGGAGCAGACTAAAGCCAAGCACCGTGGAAAAGATTTTATTTTTAAATAAAAAATCTATGACAAACATTTACAATTGTCCTGTCTAATTTCTGCGCTATTTTAGAGCCGCAGAGACTCTCTTACGTCTTTCCTGAATGTTGCTGCTTGTGACACAGATTGTTGATTCAAATCGAATTTAATTTATACAGAATTTCTCTTATCAAAGCTTTACAAAGTGCTTTAGATTAAAATATCAAACAGACTTTTTCTATACTTTGATTTGGAGAGCATCGAATTGGACACAAATGAAAATATCGCACATTCTCCCAAAACAAAACTCTTTACGAAATCTTCTACTGCGCGCTCCCACAAAAACATCTGTTTAATTGTATCAGTGTGTTCAATTTCCCTTCCATAAGATTCTATCAGCTGGTCCTCTAGAGTTATTCAAATAACAGTGGGTCAGTGTGTGCTTTATTGAACATTTAATTACATTGTCAGTAACGGAGTGAAATTTGATTGTTTAGGTAACTGTTACTATGGCAACGGATTAACGTAATCTCATTTCATGATAAAAAAGATAAACTACAAGAGGAATTGCCCCACAATAACCCACATGTCATCTTCTTGTAAAACAAAATTTGAGGCGTAGATTTTTTTTTTCTTGGGGTTTGTTTTTTTTCTGCACATGCGCAGCCTGCAAATGTGCCGACTCCTCGTGTCGACTTTTCGCATTTGCTTGAAGTTGCTCGATGAGTCGCGAGGCCTCGGATTTCCCATCCCTAGATAAAATGAGTAATTAATCAAAAGCACAGTTAAACAGAACTGTTTTCAGCCTAGATTTAAACATTGTCACAGAGGCCTGTCTTACGGCCTCAGGAAGTTTGTTCCAGACTTTTGCAGCATAAAATTGAAGTGCAGCTTCTCCATGTTTAGTCCTGACTCTAGGCTCCATCAGGAGGCCGGTCCCGGAGGTCCTCAGAGTTCTAGATGGTTCATAAGGTACTAGCATATCACAGATGTACTTTGGTGCTAGACCATGGAGAGACTTAAACACAAGCAGAGCAGCTTTAAAGTCTATTCTCTGAGCCACAGGAAGCCAGTGCAGAGACTTGAGCACAGGACTAATCTGATCATAATTTACACATTACATTACATTTAAACACACACATGAGAATCCACACAGGAGAAAAACCTTTTGTCTGTAATGAATGTGGAAAAACATTTAGTCAAAAATTACATTTAAACACACACATGAGAATCCACACAGGAGAAAAACCTTTTGTCTGTAATAAATGTGGACAAAGATTTAGTCAAATATCAATTTTAAACACACACATGAGAATTCACACAGCAGACAAAGATTCATCCGTGATTGTGGACAAAATCTATTGACAACTTAAACTTTAACCAAAACCTGACAATCTATTCAACTGTGATGATTGAAGAAATAAATATGTTTACAAGTAAGACTTTTACACGTGAGTCGCCACAGTGAAGCAAAACTTGTCTTTGTTTAGTTTGAGATTAATATTTTCTTAGACAACGTTTTTGTTTTTTGAGAATCAATTTTATTTTTTGTTTCTTTTTTTTTATAAAAGACATTATGTTTTCTGCAATATTAAACTTAAACATGGTTGAAGTTTCAGTATTTAAACAATTAGTTTAATTGGACAAATTAATCAGTTTTTCTGTGATACTTAATTTGACATGCAAGTGGAATAAGAGAAAATCCCGGTGCCCATTGCAGCTATGGTAGTTCAGTTGAATTTAAAAAAAAAGCAAAATTATAGACTATTTTTACTAATTGGCCGTGGTTTCTTGAACAAACGTGAATTCAGCAGGTTCTGTCTGTACTTGTAAAGCTTCCAGAATTTTCTTTTGTGTCCTGATTCTGTAAGTTGTGGTTTTGTTTGAGTGTCTTCATCATGGCTCGAGTGTACTGGAACTGTAATTTTGTTTTTAATACCAGCACTACTGTGCTTTTCTATTTTGTTTTGTAGTTTTTTATAAATAGATTTTTTGTTTTTTTATTTGCCTGTAACTTTTATGTTTTGTGTGCCTGTAAATTTTTAGTTACAACCTTTGTTTTCGAATTATTACTAATAAACTTGTAAAAAACATCTTATTATTATGCACCTAACGACACAATCCAAGTAAGGCAAGGCAAGTTTATTTGTAGCACAATTCATACAAAATGTAATTCAAAGTGCTTCACAAGAAGGGAAAATAAGAATGCATTAAAATCACAAAACATAGAATCAAAAAGTTTAAAAAAAAAAAATAAAATCATTAAACAAATAAAATGAGTAAATAATCAAAAGCACAGTTAAACAGAACTGTTTTCAGCCTAGATTTAAACATTGTGACAGTAGAGGCCTGTCTCACGGCCTCAGGATTTTGTTCCAGACTTTTGCAGCATAAAATTGAAATGCAGCTTCTCCATGTTTAGTCCTGACTCTAGACACCAGCAGGAGGCCGGTCCCGGAGGTCCTCAGAGTTCTAGATGGTTCATAAGGTACTAGCATATCACAGATGTACTTTGGTGCTAGACCATGGAGAGACTTAAACACAAGCAGAGCAGCTTTAAAGTCTATTCTCTGAGTCACAGGAAGCCAGTGCAGAGACTTGAGCACGGGACTAATCTGATCATATTTTGTAGTTCTTGTTAGGACTCGAGCAGCAGCATTTTGAATAAACTGCAGCTGTTTTAAAGCCTTTTTGTTCAGACCAGTGAGTAGACTGTTGCAATAATCTAACTGACTAGAAACAAATGCATGGATAAGAACCTCTAAGTCCGTTTTAGATATCAAACCTCTGATTTTGGCTGTTTTTCAGGTGGTAAAAGGCTGCTGATGTAATGGATTTAATGTGACTGTTGAAGTTAAAGTCTGAGTCCATTTTTATTCCCTGTGTTCTAACTTGATTTGTCGGTTCTAGAGAGAGAGATTGAAGGTAACTGATGACACTTTCTCTTTGTTTCTGTGGGCCAAAGACAATAATTTCAGTTTTGTCTGAGTTTAGCTGGAGAAAGTTTTAAACTTCCTCACTGCTATGGTCATCTTACACACGACCATCCTGTGCTGTCTCCTGCTACAACTTTGCAGTCACTGATCTCTTTCAGATTACACCGCCTACACAAAATGTAATCAACCTGTGTACTCCTTCCTCCACTCTTGTAAGTAACGCTGTGTTCCAGTCTTTTCTTGAAGAAAGTATTCACTACAGCTATTTCCATTCTTTTTACAAAGTCAATCACCATCTGTCCTTCTGCATTCCTGTTCTGGATACCAAACCTACCCATCACCTCCTCATCACCTCTGTTTCCTGCACCAACGTGGCCATTAAAGTCTGCTCCAATAATAACTCTCTCACTTCTAGGAATAGTAGAAAAAGTTTCAAAAAAGTCTTTTGGACAGTTTAATTCTTCAACGAGACGTTTCGACTTCCATCCGGAAATCATTTTCAATCTGAATGAAATGGACTGGAACCTGGATCCATTTATACTAACCTGAGTAACAGGTAAAAAAAAGTGTAAGAAGGGCTCGACCAATGAGAATGTGTTCCTTAAGATGGCCGTGAATGGCTCCTATTGTAGCCACAGACCAGTAAACAAACCTATTATAAAAATGCTAAAAGCCTAGTGAAAAGAGAAACCTGCTAACGAGAGGCGTGAAACTGAGTCACGAGGTGTCATCTTTAGTCCATGGCTTCAAAAGGCTGCTATAGATACCGGGCAAAACGTATCTAACGCCTCCATTCCGATTCAGTGAGGGATTCTCTTTCATCACAAAAATGGCTTCTTTCACCCCTCTTTCAAACCAACCTTTCTCTCTACTTAGAATCTTCACCTCACTGTCCTCAAAAGTGTGTTTGGTGGATTTAAGATGCAGATGTACAGCAGACTGTGGACCACTAGAGGCTTCTCTTCTGTGTTGGTAAAGTCTTTTGTGGAGTGGTTGCTTTGTTTCCCCAATGTAGTTTTCTTTGCATCACTTTGCATCACTTCTAGGAATGTTCTGAATCACCTCATCAATGTCTGACCAGAATTTCTCTTTCTCCTCGATGTCACATCCTACTTGCGGAGCATACCCACAAACAACGTTTAACACCACCCCTTCAATTTCTAGTTTAAGGCTCATCACCCTATCTGAACTTCTTTTTATGAGGGTGGAGGTGGGTGTCATGCCACTCGCTCTGAGGAGGAAGCACCTGGCGGTGAATTATTGGTTTTCCTTGAGAGGAAAGAGCCACAATCACCCTGGGCGGGGGTTCTGGAATGGTCCTGGGAGAGGGGTGTGAAGGAAACTTTGAGTTTTGAGTGGGTAGGGGGTTTGTGGGCACGGGAATTGGGTGTGGGGGATTTGGAGTTGGAGCGGGAGGAAAATTTTCAGATGGTGCCACAGTGGAGGCTGGGAGAGGTGAGGGTGGAATTGGGGATGGTGGGGTGGAGACGGAGGTTTGGGGATGTGAATGTGACAGGAGCATTTAGGAGTATTATTGAGGAGAATTATGGGGATTACACATTGGTGTTTACGGATGGTTCAAGGGATCCGGTTTCGGGGAGGACGGGTGCGGGAATGGTGGTGGAAGAGTCTGGAGTGGAGGAAGGGGTTCGCACGTCAGATCACTTATGTATTTTCACGGTGGAGTTATATGCAGTGTGGATGGCTGTGGTGTGGGCGGTGCAACATGATGGTGGGAAAGTACTTGTATGCACAGACTCGTTGTCAGTGGTTCGGGCTCTTGAACTGGGGAGGGTGAGGTATCATCAAGGTTTGTTTTGGGATGTTTTGAATATGGTGTCGGGGGTGATAGGAGGGTCGTTAGTGTTTATGTGGGTTCCGGGCCATTCTGGGATTGGGGGGAATGAGCGAGTGGATGAGGTGGCAAAGAGGGCTGCGGATCAGGTGGTGGTGGAGAGGGTCGTGGCTCTGTCACGAGGGGAGGTGAAGGCGTTGGTCTGGAAGGGGATAATGCAGCAGTGGCAGATGGAGTGGGAGTCAGAGGTGAAGGGACGACACTTGTATGAAGTACAGAGGACGGTGGGGGTGACTGTGGATCCGGTGGGTGGTGGAAGGCGGGGGCAGGTGGTTTTTAGCAGGTTACGTATTGGGCACACAGGATTGAATGAAACGCTCAAGATTCTGGGTAAACATTTGGATGGGTGTTGTGATTTCTGTGGGGAGTTGGAAGGGGTTAGTCACGTGGTGTTGTCATGTAGAAAATATGAGGAAGAAAGAGAGGCTATGATGGTGGTGCTGAGGAGTGTTGGGATGAGACAAGTCAGCTTGAAGGAGGTGTTTTTGTTTGGACGACAGGGGAAGGGTTTTGGTGCCCTGTACACTTTTTTGAGGTGTACAGGGTTATTGAGGAGGATTTAAGGTTCATGACAGTCAGTAGGTGGCGGTAATGCACCCAGGTTGGTGCTTCATGCCGCAAACTAAAGAAGAAGAAGAAAGAAGAAGATACCTGGTGGTCACATGTAGCAAAAGCAGCTAGTGAGAGTTCTTGTTTCCTGAGGGAGTTTTTCAGTGTGACACCAGGAAGTAAAGACAGTGTCCATGCAGAGGAGCTTTGTTTTCTCTCTGAAATGAAGATTTGGATCAAAGAACTGTTTTCCAGGAACGAGGTGAGGATGGATGGATATGGTCAGAATCAGGCGTTTGTGTTTCTTAAAGTGCAGGAGGGTATTGATAGGGTTCAGGAGTGGGGGATACGTGGGGGTTTCGGTTTTTGGCGGGGAAAACAAAGGGTATGGTCGTGAAAAGTAGCACGGTTGCTTCGTTTTGTACAAAAAGACAGTCCGTTTAGCGTCGTAAAGTCTTGGGGTATCTTTGTTCTTAAGTAAATAACTGATAGAAGTTGTAACATCATTTCTAGTTACAGATTTGGTTAATGAATGAGCGATCTGTGTTACATTCGCTACAATTTACATAACGTGATGCTAATGCTAACTGTGGCTAAGCTAATGTGATACGTAATAGGCGCGTTCGAGGTGACACAGGCGGACGCAGTTCTGGTCGGTGCGTAATGCATGCCGGTTAATTTTTGCGTTCGAGATGCCTCCGATTTGGTCTGATGTCACCTGTGCGCCGGTAACGAGACTCTCGCGAGAGCCAGGCGAACGCGGCTGCTTTTTACCAACTGCGCCGCCTGTATGGACGACAAAAGCAAACGGCATGATGGGAAATGGAGTCTTTTTTTTAAGATGTGTTCTGATAGCTGATTGGCTCTCAGTGATGTTTTCATCAGAAACTCTTTGATTTCTTATAAATACATATCTGATTTGTTTATATTTATCTCCACTGCTGCTTTAAGAATTTTTTACAAACTCTACGTCTGCAGACCTTTCTTGTGATTTTTTTTTCTGGGTATTTTTTGTGAGTACGCTATCTGTCTAGCAGAGACAATTGCACGCCTGTGTAAGGACAGAATATATAGCAATAGCAGCTAGTAAGAGTTCTTGTTTCCTGAGGGAGTTTTTCAGTGTGACACCAGGAAGTAAAGATAGTGTCCGTGATGAGGAGCTTTGTTTTCTCTCTGAAATGAAGATTATGATCAAAGAGCTGTTTTCCAGGAACGAGGTGAGGATGGATGGATTGGGTTGGAATCAGGCGTTTGTGTTTCATAAAGTGCAGGAGGGTATTGATATATTCCAGGAGTGGGGGGGTCAGAGTTTCCGTTTTGCGACGGGAAAAACAAAGGGTATAGTGTTTACTAGGGATGGGCGATACCGCAAGCTTTGGTATGGATACGATACCAAGTAAACACCAGACCGATATCGCCGATACCGAAATTTTATTTTTTTAAAAGACAATTTTTGCATCAAGGGTTAGGGTCATAGGTATAGTATGAGCAAGTTTATGTATATACACAGGTTGGTAGTTAGATTGATAGAAGTGCCCAGTTGCAAACAAACAAATGTTAACTAATGTTGAAGATGATGTTGTTGTACTTTCACAATTAGTATCTACCTGGGTGTTCGCTCTGTTAATGAGTGCTGCCTCTGTAAACAGAAGGGGTCAGGATTTTCTCCTCCACTCGCCGTTTCTGAAGTTGCCCATTTTCTTTGGGGTTCCGTTCCGTCGTCTTCCGCTTGTTCCGGGGTCGGGTTGCGGGGGCAACAGCCTCAAACGGGCAGCCCAGGCATCTCCCCGGCTGCATCCTCCAGCTCACCTGGAAGGATCCCAAGTCGTTCCCCGTCCAGCTGTGAGACATAGTCTCTCCAGCGGATCCGGGGTCTGACTCTTGGTCTCCTCCCGGTGGGACGTGCCTGAAACACCTCGCCTGCAAGACGCTCGGGGGGCATCCTGACCAGATGCCCTAACCACCCCATCTGGCTCCTCTCGACCTGGAGGAGGAGCGGCTCGACACCGAGCTCCTCCCGGATGGCAGAGCTCCTCACCCGATCTCTGAGTGAGAGCCCAGCCATCCTGCAGAGGAAGCTCATTTTTGCAGACAATAAAAAGTGTATTTTGTGACCTGGAACCAATTGCAGGGTTCTAATCTGGGATTTCTAAAAAAAAATTTTTTTTTGGACCATACTACTGAGTATAAGCCGTACATTTTTTAAGAAAAACACATTTTGTACATACTTAAGCTGCACCTGTTAATAAGCAGCAGGGGTCCACGTTGTAACATGAGCGGTTTATGAAAAAAGATTGTATCATAGAAAGAGTTTTCAAAGTTTGTTGCTGCAGTGTTGTGTTATGTTTACTGACTATTAAACTAAACCTAGCTTAATGTTTCTTTTTTATTTCAGTGTTTTGTGCACCAAGTGGCGCTGACTGCACAAAGGTTTCTGTAAATGTACTTTAGACAAGCTGGATCGAGGGTTACATTCTTTAAGGAAGAAAGCAGAGAAACTCTGAGAAATCCAGAACTGAGACTAGCTGGTGTTCCACTGATGGAAAGTCTCAGCAGTTTACCAACAATGATGTCTTTGAAGAGTGAAGATGAAGAAAAAGAAGTTAATCCTTCCTCACATTCAGAGCACCTTCATCAAAGCCAGATGGAAGATAACACAGAGTTAGACGCTCCAAGCATCAAGCCAGCTGGACTGAATAAATCCCAAATCAAAGAAGAGGACTGTGGATTACCAGAGGTGAGCAGAAACCCTGAGACCAGCTTTTATTTACAACCACAGAGTGAGAGAAAGGCTTCCGGCTCTTCTGAGATGAAATACTTTGGAGCTGAAATGAAATACGGTGATAAAGACTGTCATGATTATGGGATGTATGAAACATATATGCTTAGTGATGTGGACTGTAACACTACTAAAACACCCTCCAGCAGTTCTCAATGTGGGAAACAGTTTAATGACAAACAGTCTGAGAGAAGTTCTGACCAAACAGTTAAACCAAATGTTAACAAGCAAAAGAAAGTCAAAACAAGAAAAGAAATAACTGAATGTGATCTTTGTGGTAAAATATTTACTGATAAGTATTGTCTTAAAGTCCACATGAGAACCCACAAAGGAGAGAGGCCATTCAGCTGTGATGAATGTGGAAAAAGATTTAATTACAAGTCAGACTTAAACACACACATGAGAACCCACACAGGAGAGAGGCCATTCAGCTGTGATGAATGTGGAAAAAGATTCTATGTAAAGTCTCACCTAAATCAACAGATGAGAACCCACACAGGAGAGAAGCCATTTGTCTGTAATGAATGTGGACGACGATTTACTTACAAGTCACACTTAAACACACACACGAGAATCCACACAGGAGAAAACCTTTTTGTCTGTAATGAATGTGGACAAAGATTTACTTACAAGTCAAACTTAAACACACACACGAGAATCCACACGGGAGAAAAACCATTTGTTTGTAATGAATGCGGACAAAAATTTACTAACAAGTCATACTTTAACAGACACGCGAGAATCCACACAGGAGAAAAACCTTTTGTCTGTAATAAATGTGGACGAAGATTTAGTGATTCGTCCGCATTTGTCAGACACATGACATTCCACACAGGAGAAAAACCTTTTGTCTGTAATGAATGCGGACAAAGATTTAGTCGATTATCAATTTTAAACACACACATGAGAATTCACACAGGAGAAAAACCTTTTGTCTGTAATGAATGTGGACAAAGATTTAGTGATTCATCAACCTTATTCACACACATGAGAATCCACACAGGAGAAAAACCTTTTGTCTGTAATAAATGTGGACAAAGATATACTCAAAAGTCAAGCTTAAACAAACACATGAGAATCCACACAGCAGACAAAGATTCATCTGTGATTGTGGACAAAATCTAGTGACAACTCAAACTTAAACCAAAACCTGACAATCTTTTCAGCTTTGATGATTGAGGAAATAAAAATGTTTACCAGTAAGACTTTTACACGTGAGTCGCCACAGTGAAAGAAAACTTGTCTTTGTTTAGTTTGAGATTAATATTTTCTTAGACAATGTTTTTGTTTTTGAGAATCAATTTAATTTTTTTATTTTTTTTATTTTAGAAAATACATTATGTTTTCTGCAATGATAAACTGAAACATGGTTGAAGTTTCTGTATTTAAACAATTAGTTTAATTGGACAAATTAATCAGTTTTTCTGTGATACTTAATTTGACATGCAAGTGGAATAAGAGAAAATCCCGGTGCCCATTGCAGCTATGGTAGTTCAGTTGAATAAAAAAAGAAAAGCAAAATTATAGACTATTTTTATTGATTGGCCGTGGTTTCTTGAACAAACGTGAATTCAGCAGGTTCTGTCTGTACTTGTAAAGCTTCCAGAATTTTCTTTTGTGTCCTGGTTCTGTAAGTTGTGGTTTGTTTGAGTGTCTTCATCATGGCTCGAGTATACTGGAACTGTAATTTTGTGTTTAGTACCAGCACTACTGTGCTTTTCTGTTTTTTTTTTTTGTAGTTTTTTATAAATAGATTTTTTGTTTCTTTATTTGCCTGTAACTTTTATGTTTTGAATGCCTGTAAATCTTTAGTTAAAACTTTTGTTTTCGAATTATTACTAATAAACTTGTAAAAAACATCTTCTTATTATGCACCTAAGGACACAATCCAAGTAAGGCAAGGCAAGGTTATTTGTAGCACAATTCATACAAAATTTAATTCAAAGCGCTTCACAAGAAGAAAAAAAAAACAATGCTTTAAAATCACAAAACATAGAATCAAAAAGTTTTAAAAAATAAGTAAAATCATTAACCAGATAAAAAGAGTAATTAATCAAAAGCACAGTTAAACAGAACTGTTTTCAGCCTAGATTTAAACATTGTCACAGTAGAGGCCTGTCTCACGGCCTCAGGAAGTTTGTTCCAGACTTTTGCAGCATAAAATTGAAATGCAGCTTCTCCATGTTTAGTCCTGACTCTAGGCACCAACAGGAGGCCGGTCCCGGAGGTCCTCAGAGTTCTAGATGGTTCATAAGGTACTAGCATATCACAGATGTACTTTGGTGCTAGACCATGGAGAGACTTAAACACAATCAGAGCAGCTTTAAAGTCTATTCTCTGAGCCACAGGAAGCCAGTGCAGAGACTTGAGCACAGGACTAATCTGATCATATTTTGTAGTTCTTGTTAGGACTCGAGCAGCAGCATTTTGAATAAACTGCAGATGTTTTAAGGCCTTTTTGTTCAGACCAGTGAGTAAACCGTTGCAATAATCCAACCGACTAGAAACAAATGCATGGATAAGAACCTCTAAGTCCGTTTTAGACATCAAACCTCTGATTTTGGTAATGTTTTTCAGGTGGTAAAAGGCTGCTGATGTAATTTATTTGATGTGACTGTTGAAGTTAAAGTCTGAGTCCATTTTTATTCCCAAAGTTCTAACTTGATTTGTCGGTTCTAGAGAGAGAGATTGAAGGTAACTGATGACACTTTCTCTTTGTTTCTGTGGGCCAAAGACAATAATTTCAGTTTTGTCTGAGTTTAGCTTGAGAAAGTTATAATATAACTTAACAATAATAACAATATAACAATAATAACTCTCTCACTTCTAGGAATAGTAGAAAAAGTTTCAAAAAAGTCTTCTGGACAGTTTAATTCTTCAACGAGACGTTTCGACTTCCATCCGGAAATCATTTTCAATCTGAATGAAATGGACTGGAACCTGGATCCATTTATACTAACCTGAGTAACAGGTAAAAAAAAGTGTAAGAAGGGCTCGACCAATGAGAATGTGTTCCTTAAGATGGCCGTGAATGGCTCCTATTGTAGCCACAGACCAGTAAACAAACCTATTATAAAAATGCTAAAAGCCTAGTGAAAAGAGAAACCTGCTAACGAGAGGCGTGAAACTGAGTCACGAGGTGTCATCTTTAGTCCATGGCTTCAAAAGGCTGCTATAGATACCGGGCAAAACGTATCTAACGCCTCCATTCCGATTCAGTGAGGGATTCTCTTTCATCACAAAAATGGCTTCTTTCACCCCTCTTTCAAACCAACCTTTCTCTCTACTTAGAATCTTCACCTCACTGTCCTCAAAAGTGTGTTTGGTGGATTTAAGATGCAGATGTACAGCAGACTGTGGACCACTAGAGGCTTCTCTTCTGTGTTGGTAAAGTCTTTTGTGGAGTGGTTGCTTTGTTTCCCCAATGTAGTTTTCTTTGCATCACTTTGCATCACTTCTAGGAATGTTCTGAATCACCTCATCAATGTCTGACCAGAATTTCTCTTTCTCCTCGATGTCACATCCTACTTGCGGAGCATACCCACAAACAACGTTTAACACCACCCCTTCAATTTCTAGTTTAAGGCTCATCACCCTATCTGAACTTCTTTTTATGAGGGTGGAGGTGGGTGTCATGCCACTCGCTCTGAGGAGGAAGCACCTGGCGGTGAATTATTGGTTTTCCTTGAGAGGAAAGAGCCACAATCACCCTGGGCGGGGGTTCTGGAATGGTCCTGGGAGAGGGGTGTGAAGGAAACTTTGAGTTTTGAGTGGGTAGGGGGTTTGTGGGCACGGGAATTGGGTGTGGGGGATTTGGAGTTGGAGCGGGAGGAAAATTTTCAGATGGTGCCACAGTGGAGGCTGGGAGAGGTGAGGGTGGAATTGGGGATGGTGGGGTGGAGACGGAGGTTTGGGGATGTGAATGTGACAGGAGCATTTAGGAGTATTATTGAGGAGAATTATGGGGATTACACATTGGTGTTTACGGATGGTTCAAGGGATCCGGTTTCGGGGAGGACGGGTGCGGGAATGGTGGTGGAAGAGTCTGGAGTGGAGGAAGGGGTTCGCACGTCAGATCACTTATGTATTTTCACGGTGGAGTTATATGCAGTGTGGATGGCTGTGGTGTGGGCGGTGCAACATGATGGTGGGAAAGTACTTGTATGCACAGACTCGTTGTCAGTGGTTCGGGCTCTTGAACTGGGGAGGGTGAGGTATCATCAAGGTTTGTTTTGGGATGTTTTGAATATGGTGTCGGGGGTGATAGGAGGGTCGTTAGTGTTTATGTGGGTTCCGGGCCATTCTGGGATTGGGGGGAATGAGCGAGTGGATGAGGTGGCAAAGAGGGCTGCGGATCAGGTGGTGGTGGAGAGGGTCGTGGCTCTGTCACGAGGGGAGGTGAAGGCGTTGGTCTGGAAGGGGATAATGCAGCAGTGGCAGATGGAGTGGGAGTCAGAGGTGAAGGGACGACACTTGTATGAAGTACAGAGGACGGTGGGGGTGACTGTGGATCCGGTGGGTGGTGGAAGGCGGGGGCAGGTGGTTTTTAGCAGGTTACGTATTGGGCACACAGGATTGAATGAAACGCTCAAGATTCTGGGTAAACATTTGGATGGGTGTTGTGATTTCTGTGGGGAGTTGGAAGGGGTTAGTCACGTGGTGTTGTCATGTAGAAAATATGAGGAAGAAAGAGAGGCTATGATGGTGGTGCTGAGGAGTGTTGGGATGAGACAAGTCAGCTTGAAGGAGGTGTTTTTGTTTGGACGACAGGGGAAGGGTTTTGGTGCCCTGTACACTTTTTTGAGGTGTACAGGGTTATTGAGGAGGATTTAAGGTTCATGACAGTCAGTAGGTGGCGGTAATGCACCCAGGTTGGTGCTTCATGCCGCAAACTAAAGAAGAAGAAGAAAGAAGAAGATACCTGGTGGTCACATGTAGCAAAAGCAGCTAGTGAGAGTTCTTGTTTCCTGAGGGAGTTTTTCAGTGTGACACCAGGAAGTAAAGACAGTGTCCATGCAGAGGAGCTTTGTTTTCTCTCTGAAATGAAGATTTGGATCAAAGAACTGTTTTCCAGGAACGAGGTGAGGATGGATGGATATGGTCAGAATCAGGCGTTTGTGTTTCTTAAAGTGCAGGAGGGTATTGATAGGGTTCAGGAGTGGGGGATACGTGGGGGTTTCGGTTTTTGGCGGGGAAAACAAAGGGTATGGTCGTGAAAAGTAGCACGGTTGCTTCGTTTTGTACAAAAAGACAGTCCGTTTAGCGTCGTAAAGTCTTGGGGTATCTTTGTTCTTAAGTAAATAACTGATAGAAGTTGTAACATCATTTCTAGTTACAGATTTGGTTAATGAATGAGCGATCTGTGTTACATTCGCTACAATTTACATAACGTGATGCTAATGCTAACTGTGGCTAAGCTAATGTGATACGTAATAGGCGCGTTCGAGGTGACACAGGCGGACGCAGTTCTGGTCGGTGCGTAATGCATGCCGGTTAATTTTTGCGTTCGAGATGCCTCCGATTTGGTCTGATGTCACCTGTGCGCCGGTAACGAGACTCTCGCGAGAGCCAGGCGAACGCGGCTGCTTTTTACCAACTGCGCCGCCTGTATGGACGACAAAAGCAAACGGCATGATGGGAAATGGAGTCTTTTTTTTAAGATGTGTTCTGATAGCTGATTGGCTCTCAGTGATGTTTTCATCAGAAACTCTTTGATTTCTTATAAATACATATCTGATTTGTTTATATTTATCTCCACTGCTGCTTTAAGAATTTTTTACAAACTCTACGTCTGCAGACCTTTCTTGTGATTTTTTTTTCTGGGTATTTTTTGTGAGTACGCTATCTGTCTAGCAGAGACAATTGCACGCCTGTGTAAGGACAGAATATATAGCAATAGCAGCTAGTAAGAGTTCTTGTTTCCTGAGGGAGTTTTTCAGTGTGACACCAGGAAGTAAAGATAGTGTCCGTGATGAGGAGCTTTGTTTTCTCTCTGAAATGAAGATTATGATCAAAGAGCTGTTTTCCAGGAACGAGGTGAGGATGGATGGATTGGGTTGGAATCAGGCGTTTGTGTTTCATAAAGTGCAGGAGGGTATTGATATATTCCAGGAGTGGGGGGGTCAGAGTTTCCGTTTTGCGACGGGAAAAACAAAGGGTATAGTGTTTACTAGGGATGGGCGATACCGCAAGCTTTGGTATGGATACGATACCAAGTAAACACCAGACCGATATCGCCGATACCGAAATTTTATTTTTTTAAAAGACAATTTTTGCATCAAGGGTTAGGGTCATAGGTATAGTATGAGCAAGTTTATGTATATACACAGGTTGGTAGTTAGATTGATAGAAGTGCCCAGTTGCAAACAAACAAATGTTAACTAATGTTGAAGATGATGTTGTTGTACTTTCACAATTAGTATCTACCTGGGTGTTCGCTCTGTTAATGAGTGCTGCCTCTGTAAACAGAAGGGGTCAGGATTTTCTCCTCCACTCGCCGTTTCTGAAGTTGCCCATTTTCTTTGGGGTTCCGTTCCGTCGTCTTCCGCTTGTTCCGGGGTCGGGTTGCGGGGGCAACAGCCTCAAACGGGCAGCCCAGGCATCTCCCCGGCTGCATCCTCCAGCTCACCTGGAAGGATCCCAAGTCGTTCCCCGTCCAGCTGTGAGACATAGTCTCTCCAGCGGATCCGGGGTCTGACTCTTGGTCTCCTCCCGGTGGGACGTGCCTGAAACACCTCGCCTGCAAGACGCTCGGGGGGCATCCTGACCAGATGCCCTAACCACCCCATCTGGCTCCTCTCGACCTGGAGGAGGAGCGGCTCGACACCGAGCTCCTCCCGGATGGCAGAGCTCCTCACCCGATCTCTGAGTGAGAGCCCAGCCATCCTGCAGAGGAAGCTCATTTTTGCAGACAATAAAAAGTGTATTTTGTGACCTGGAACCAATTGCAGGGTTCTAATCTGGGATTTCTAAAAAAAAATTTTTTTTTGGACCATACTACTGAGTATAAGCCGTACATTTTTTAAGAAAAACACATTTTGTACATACTTAAGCTGCACCTGTTAATAAGCAGCAGGGGTCCACGTTGTAACATGAGCGGTTTATGAAAAAAGATTGTATCACAGAAAGAGTTTTCAAAGTTTGTTGCTGCAGTGTTGTGTTATGTTTACTGACTATTAAACTAAACCTAGCTTAATGTTTCTTTTTTATTTCAGTGTTTTGTGCACCAAGTGGCGCTGACTGCACAAAGGTTTCTGTAAATGTACTTTAGACGAGCTGGATCGAGGGTTACATTCTTTAAGGAAGAAAGCAGAGAAACTGTGAGAAATCCAGAACTGGGAAACAGCTGGTGTTCCACTGATGGAAAGTCTCAGCAGTTTACCAACAATGATGTCTTTGAAGAGTGAAGATGAAGAAAAAGAAGTTAATCCTTCCTCACATTCAGAGCACCTTCATCAAAGCCAGATGGAAGATAACACAGAGTTAGACGCTCCAAGCATCAAGCCAGCTGGACTGAATAAATCCCAAATCAAAGAAGAGGACTGTGGATTACCAGAGGTGAGCAGAAACCCTGAGACCAGCTTTTATTTACAACCACAGAGTGAGAGAAAGGCTTCCGGCTCTTCTGAGATGAAATACTTTGGAGCTGAAATGAAATACGGTGATAAAGACTGTCATGATTATGGGATGTATGAAACATATATGCTTAGTGATGTGGACTGTAACACTACTAAAACACCCTCCAGCAGTTCTCAATGTGGGAAACAGTTTAATGACAAACAGTCTGAGAGAAGTTCTGACCAAACAGTTAAACCAAATGTTAACAAGCAAAAGAAAGTCAAAACAAGAAAAGAAATAACTGAATGTGATCTTTGTGGTAAAATATTTACTGATAAGTATTGTCGTAAAGTCCACATGAGAACCCACAAAGGAGAGAGGCCATTCAGCTGTGATGAATGTGGAAAAAGATTTAATTACAAGTCAGACTTAAACACACACATGAGAACCCACACAGGAGAGAGGCCATTCAGCTGTGATGAATGTGGAAAAAGATTCTATGTAAAGTCTCACCTAAATCAACAGATGAGAACCCACACAGGAGAGAAGCCATTTGTCTGTAATGAATGTGGACGACGATTTACTTACAAGTCACACTTAAACACACACACGAGAATCCACACAGGAGAAAACCTTTTTGTCTGTAATGAATGTGGACAAAGATTTACTTACAAGTCAAACTTAAACACACACACGAGAATCCACACGGGAGAAAAACCATTTGTTTGTAATGAATGCGGACAAAAATTTACTAACAAGTCATACTTTAACAGACACGCGAGAATCCACACAGGAGAAAAACCTTTTGTCTGTAATGAATGCGGACAAAGATTTAGTCGATTATCAATTTTAAACACACACATGAGAATTCACACAGGAGAAAAACCTTTTGTCTGTAATGAATGTGGACAAAGATTTAGTGATTCATCAACCTTATTCACACACATGAGAATCCACACAGGAGAAAAACCTTTTGTCTGTAATAAATGTGGACAAAGATATACTCAAAAGTCAAGCTTAAACAAACACATGAGAATCCACACAGCAGACAAAGATTCATCTGTGATTGTGGACAAAATCTAGTGACAACTCAAACTTAAACCAAAACCTGACAATCTTTTCAGCTTTGATGATTGAGGAAATAAAAATGTTTACCAGTAAGACTTTTACACGTGAGTCGCCACAGTGAAAGAAAACTTGTCTTTGTTTAGTTTGAGATTAATATTTTCTTAGACAATGTTTTTGTTTTTGAGAATCAATTTAATTTTTTTATTTTTTTTATTTTAGAAAATACATTATGTTTTCTGCAATGATAAACTGAAACATGGTTGAAGTTTCTGTATTTAAACAATTAGTTTAATTGGACAAATTAATCAGTTTTTCTGTGATACTTAATTTGACATGCAAGTGGAATAAGAGAAAATCCCGGTGCCCATTGCAGCTATGGTAGTTCAGTTGAATAAAAAAAGAAAAGCAAAATTATAGACTATTTTTATTGATTGGCCGTGGTTTCTTGAACAAACGTGAATTCAGCAGGTTCTGTCTGTACTTGTAAAGCTTCCAGAATTTTCTTTTGTGTCCTGGTTCTGTAAGTTGTGGTTTGTTTGAGTGTCTTCATCATGGCTCGAGTATACTGGAACTGTAATTTTGTGTTTAGTACCAGCACTACTGTGCTTTTCTGTTTTTTTTTTTGTAGTTTTTTATAAATAGATTTTTTGTTTCTTTATTTGCCTGTAACTTTTATGTTTTGAATGCCTGTAAATCTTTAGTTAAAACTTTTGTTTTCGAATTATTACTAATAAACTTGTAAAAAACATCTTCTTATTATGCACCTAAGGACACAATCCAAGTAAGGCAAGGCAAGGTTATTTGTAGCACAATTCATACAAAATTTAATTCAAAGCGCTTCACAAGAAGAAAAAAAAAACAATGCTTTAAAATCACAAAACATAGAATCAAAAAGTTTTAAAAAATAAGTAAAATCATTAACCAGATAAAAAGAGTAATTAATCAAAAGCACAGTTAAACAGAACTGTTTTCAGCCTAGATTTAAACATTGTCACAGTAGAGGCCTGTCTCACGGCCTCAGGAAGTTTGTTCCAGACTTTTGCAGCATAAAATTGAAATGCAGCTTCTCCATGTTTAGTCCTGACTCTAGGCACCAACAGGAGGCCGGTCCCGGAGGTCCTCAGAGTTCTAGATGGTTCATAAGGTACTAGCATATCACAGATGTACTTTGGTGCTAGACCATGGAGAGACTTAAACACAATCAGAGCAGCTTTAAAGTCTATTCTCTGAGCCACAGGAAGCCAGTGCAGAGACTTGAGCACAGGACTAATCTGATCATATTTTGTAGTTCTTGTTAGGACTCGAGCAGCAGCATTTTGAATAAACTGCAGATGTTTTAAGGCCTTTTTGTTCAGACCAGTGAGTAAACCGTTGCAATAATCCAACCGACTAGAAACAAATGCATGGATAAGAACCTCTAAGTCCGTTTTAGACATCAAACCTCTGATTTTGGTAATGTTTTTCAGGTGGTAAAAGGCTGCTGATGTAATTTATTTGATGTGACTGTTGAAGTTAAAGTCTGAGTCCATTTTTATTCCCAAAGTTCTAACTTGATTTGTCGGTTCTAGAGAGAGAGATTGAAGGTAACTGATGACACTTTCTCTTTGTTTCTGTGGGCCAAAGACAATAATTTCAGTTTTGTCTGAGTTTAGCTTGAGAAAGTTTTAAACTTCCTCACTGCTATGGTCATGTTACACACGGCCATCCTGTGCTGTCTCCTGCTACAACTTTGCAGTCACTGATTTCTTTCAGATTACACCGCCTACACAAAATGTAATCAACCTGTGTACTCCTTCCTCCACTCTTGTAAGTCACCCTGTGATCCAGTCTTTTCTTGAAGAAAGTATTCACTACAGCTATTTCCATTCTTTTTACAAAGTTAATCACCATCTGTCCTTCTGCATTCCTGTTCTGGAGACCAAACCTGCCCATCATCTCCTCATCATCTCATTTTCCTGCACCAACGTGGCCATTGAAGTCTGCTCCAATAATAACTCTCTCACTTCTAGGGATGTTCTGAATCACCTCATCAATGTCTGACCAGAATTTCTCTTTCTCCTCGATGTCACATCCTACTTGTTGAGCATACCCACAAACAACGTTTAACACCACCCCTTCAATTTCTAGTTTGAGGCTCATCACCCTATCTGACCTTCTTTTTACCTCCAGAACATGCCCAACAAACTCTTCCTTCACAGACTCTTCCTTGTTATTTGAAGTCTTTATTTATATATTTATATGAAGTCTTTATATAAATTTTTACTTTAATACAACATGTTAATATTTATTTAGATCACCTCGTTTTATTGACGTAAAGGTTAATTAAAATGATTTGAAAATAAAAGGTTTGGTTGCATCTGCAGAGTTTGTTCGTTTCCTGTTTTTAAAAGTTAAAAGTCATATTTATGAAAGCTTTAATATTTGTACAACAGTGATACCTGGTGGTCACATCTAGCAAAAGTAGCTAGTGAGAGTTCTTGTTTCCTAAGGGAGTTTTTCAGTGTGACACCAGGAAGTAAAGACAGTGTCCATGCAGAGGAGCTTTGTTTTTTCTCTGAAATGAAGATTTGGATCAAAGAGCTGTTTTCCAGGAACGAGGTGAGGGTGGATGGATATGGTCAGAATCAGGCGTTTGTGTTTCGTAAAGTGCAGGAGGGTATTGATAGGGTTCAGGAGTGGGGGATACGGGGGGTTTCGGTTTTTGGCGGGGAAAACAAAGGGTATGGTCGTGAAAAGTAGCACGGTTGCTTCGTTCTGTACAAAAAGACAGTCCGTTTAGCGTCGTAAAGCCTTGGGGTATCTTTGTTCTTAAGTAAATAACTGATAGAAGTTGTAACATCATTTCTAGTTACAGATTTGGTTTATGAATGAGCGATCTGTGTTACATTCGCTACAATTTACATAACGTGATGCTAATGCTAACTGTGGCTAAGCTAATGTGATACGTAATAGGCGCGTTCGAGATGACATAGGCGGACGCAGTTATGATCGGTGCGTAATGCATGCCGGTTAATTTTTGCGTTCGAGATGCCTCCGACTTGCTCTGATGTCACCTGTGCGCAGGTAACGAGACTCTCGCGAGAGCCAGGCGAACGCAGCTGCTTTTTACCAACTGCGCCGCCTGTATGGACGACTAAAGCAAACGGCATGATGGGAAATGGAGTCTTTTTTAAGATGTGTTCTGACAGCTGATTGGCTCTCAGTGATGTTTTCATCAGAAACTCTTTGATTTCTTATAAATACATATCTGATTTGTTTATATTTATCTCCACTGCTGCTTTAAGATTTTTTTTTACAAACTCTACGTCTGCAGACCTTTCTTGTGATTTTTTTTCTGGGTATTTTTTGTGAGTATGCTGTCTGTCTAGCAGAGACAATTGCTCACCCGTGTGAGTACAGAATATGTAGCAATAGCAGCTAGTAAGAGTTCTTGTTTTCTGAGGGAGTTTTTCAGTGTGACACCAGGAAGTAAAGATAGTGTCCGTGATGAGGAGCTTTGTCTTCTCTCTTGATAGGGTCCAGGATGGGGGGATCGGAGTACGGGTTTTCGGCAGGGAAAACAAAGGGTATGGTGTTTACTAGGGATGGGCGATACCGCAAGCTTTGGTATCGATCCAATGCCAAGTAAACACCAGACCGATATCGCAGATACCGAAATATTATTTTTTTAAAAGACAATTTTTGCATCAAGGGTTAGGGTCATAGGTATAGTATGACCAAGTTTATGTATATACACAGGTTGGTAGTTAGATTGATAGAAGTGCCCAGTTGCACGCAAACAAATATTAACTAATGCTGAAGATGATTACGTTGTACTTTCACAATTAGTATGTACCTGGGTTGCCTTTTTGAAAAAAAAAACGGAAGCAAAGTGCGGGGAGCCAAAGTATTGATATTTTAGTTGGAGTATCGATCCATATTAATACTAGCGTTGGTATTGATATTAGGATCGATAAGCCCACCCCTTGTGTTTACCAGGGGAAGGGTTAAGTGGGCATATGGGTTCAGTATGTATGGTCAGCCTCTGGAGATGGTGAAGTTTTTCCGTTTTTTGGGGATGCTTTTTGATGGGAAGTTGTTTTAGTCGGAGCATATCAGGTAGGTGTGGGAAGGTGAGGAATGTTTTCTGTGTTTGGCTCGGGTGGCGTGGGGTCGCTTGTTCATTTCTAAAATGATCAAATAGAGAACATGTTTATATTAAAGAACTTAAAAGGTCATCCTCCTTCATGGAGGCAGTGAAGGAAGACATGAAGATAGTTGGCGTGACCAAAGAAGATGCAGCAGATAGGGTTAGATGGAAGAAATTGACTCGCTGTGGTGACCCCTGAAGGGAGATGCCAAAAGAAGAAGATAAAAGGCCAGCCTCCTAGGTTGTGTTTTATTTATTCTAATTGGCATATTAATGCGACGTGCGGTCAAACTGACCGCTGCTGCGGTCCTAGTGTACAAGACTCTACATCAGAGTATGGTTTGAAGCACCTTCACCAGTGAAAGCTCCTGCAAATTATTTGGTATTCCTTAAGAAGCTGTGACAGTATGAAACTTCAATTGTCAATAAAGTAACAGGTTTCAGACAACATCTGTGGTACTTGAGTGAAGAAATGGCTGGCCTGGTATTCTTTAACTCCAGTGTTACAGAACAACAAAAGAAAGTGATGGTTGCAATATTTTGGAAAAGGAAGGTTCAGAGGTTCCACCAAAGCATTGTGATGACCTTAACCAAGCAGAAATTAAAGAGAGGCAGATCAGTGATCTGCGCCAAGTTGTCAATGAGCACAGGCACATCTTTTGTGATGCCGACAAAGCCACAGTGGTTGCTGGACTTCCCAAGTCATTTTTATGCAAGTTTTAGTTTGTGTTTTCCAAATAAAAGTTATTTGAATACAACTTACGGATTTAGTTTGCTATGTTATGGAATGGGCCCGATAGGGGAATTTTCAAGTGTCTTAAAGTAGGGCTGCAACTTATAATTATTTTGGACATCGATTAATCTGTCGATTATTGGGTCGATTATTGGATTAATCAGAAAAAAAGACAATTTAATAAATATTACCTTTTCGGCATATTATAGAATGTAATTGTGTAAAACACAACTCATAACAAAATAAACAACACGTTGTGTTTATTACAGTAAGAGCAAATGTTAATCTTTGTCAAATAAAGAGGTAGAATATTATCATTTCTAGAAAAAAATAAATCTACTTACTGTATACAGTAAAAGTAAATCATAAGCACCCATAAAATGTTCTTTAGTACTGGCTAATAAAACATCAAGTGCAAACTGTTGGATCTCATTTGAAAACAAGAAACTTTTAACACTTCTGGATTCGCAAATTTAACCTTGTTCAGAAGTATCATACAAAAAAAGGCTCCAGATTAACATGAATAAAAAATATACAAAAACATTCAAGTTGTGAAGTATTAGTGCAAAATAAAACAACAAAAAAACACCATCTCTACTGTAAAAATAGTAACTTTAATAAATAAAATGACCATCTTTACCACTTATAATATTACAAACACAGATCTATTAATCGGTAGAGGGGTGCCCAACTAACAACACTCGTTTTTTTGTCGGAAAAAATGTGCTTTGCGGTGTAGAGGAGGGGTCTTGTATCCTGGATTGAATTTAAGCGATCTTTATTTTTTTTAAAACCCTTCGTCTTCCTACTGACAGCGGTCTCATATCGGACATGTTCATTTCGTGTCTGATATGCTGCGGAGTGCAACCGTTTTCCACAGAAAATAGTCCATGTTGGGTTGTTTTTGTTTTTTTGCAAACAATAAAAAGTGTATTTTGCGACCTGTAAAATTGTTTTTATTAGAAATAACATCGTGTATCGCTCCGGTTTGCCGTCTCCCGCTTCGAGTCCGACATAGTTTTTTTTTCAGATGTTCGTGCAGCGTCGTTATGCTTCCGTGCCAAAACGTGTCCGTTTCGCAAACTTTGCATGTTAACGCGGGTCTTTTTCAAATTTAACGTAAAATGAGCCAAACTTTGGATGATTTTTTATGTGTTTTTCTTCCCGCCATCTTGTTGAATCTGCCTGATCACGTGAGGCGGGGTGAAATGAAGGCCAATGATTGGCTGCTATCTTCCTTTCCTCCTATTTTGGTAGCTCGCATTGTCGATTTGCTCTCTACTGCCCCACTTGGAGACCAATTTAAGTGCAGTTGGCAGTAAAAACTTTTTAGACGATTAATCGATGACCTAATTAGTCGACAACTATTTTGATAATCGATTATAATCGATTAACTGTTTCAGCCCTAGTCTTAAGCAACCTCCAAATATTATTTAATTTACATAAATTTGGACTAAAATATTTTTGACAGACATGGAACCAATTGCAGGGTTCTAATCTGGGTATTCTAAAAAAAAATTTTTTTGGACCATACTACTGAGGATAAGCCGTACATTTTTTAGAAAAACACTTTTTGTACATACATAAGCTGCACCTGTTAATAAGCAGCAGGGGCCCACGTTGTAACATGAGAGGTTTATGAAAAAAGATTGTATCACAGAAAGAGTTTTCAAAGTTTGTTGCTGCAGTGTTATGTTATGTTTACTGACTATGAAACTAAATCCAGCTTGATGTTTCTTTTTATATTTCAGTGTTTTCTGCAGCAGGTGGAGGTGACTGCACAGAGGACCCTGTAAATGTACTTTAGACGAGCTGGATCGAGGGTTACATTCTTTAAGGAAGAAAGCAGAGAAACTGTGAGAAATCCAGAACTGAGACTAGCTGGTGTTCCACTGATGGAAAGTCTCGGCAGCTTACCAACAATGATGTCTTTGAAGAGTGAAGATGAAGAAAAAGAAGTTAATCCTTCCTCACATTCAGAGCACCTTCATCAAAGCCAGATGGAAGATAACACAGAGTTAGACGCTCCAAGCAACAAGCCAGCTGGACTGAATAGATCCCATATCAAAGAAGAGGACTGTGGATTACCAGAGGTGAGCAGTAACCCTGAGCCCGGCTTTTATTTACAACCACAGAGTGAGAGAAAGGCTTCCGGCTCTTCTGAGATGAAATACGTTGGAGCTGAAATGAAAGACTGTGATAAAGACTGTCATGGTTACGGGATGTATGAAACATATATGCTTAGTGATGTGGACTGTAACACTACTAAAACACCCACCAGCAGTTCTCAATGTGGGAAACAGTTTAATGACAAACAGGCTGAGAGAAGTTCTGACCAAACAGTTCAACCAAATGTTAACGAGCAAAAGAAAGTCAGAACACGAAAAGAAATAACTGAATGTAATCTTTGTGGTAAAATCTTGACTGATAAGTATTGTCTTAAACTCCACATGAGAACCCACACAGGAGAGAAGCCATTTGTCTGTAATGAATGTGGAAGACGATTTACTTACAAGTCACACTTAAACACACACACGAGAATCCACACAGGAGAAAACCTTTTTGTCTGTAATGAATGTGGACAAAGATTTACTTACAAGTCAAACTTAAACATACACATAAGAATCCACACAGGAGAAAAACCATTTGTCTGTAATGAATGCGGACAAAAATTTACTAACAAGTCACAGTTAAACATACACACGAGAATCCACACAGGAGAAAAACCTTTTGTCTGTAATAAATGTGGACAAAGATTTAGTAATTCATCCGCCTTTATCACACACATGAGAATCCACACAGGAGAAAAACCTTTTGTCTGTAATGAATGCGGACAAAGATTTAGTCGATTATCAATTTTAAACAGACACATGCGAATCCACACAGGAGAAAAACCTTTTGTCTGTAATGAATGTGGACAAAGATTTACTGATTCATCTGCTTTTTTCACACACATGAGAGTCCACACAGGAGAAAAACCTTTTGTCTGTAATGAATGTGGAAAAACATTTAGTCAAAAATCAAATTTAAACACACACATGAGAATCCACACAGGAGAAAAACCTTTTGTCTGTAATGAATGTGGAAAAACATTTAGTCAAAAATCAAATTTAAACACACACATGAGAATCCACACAGGAGAAAAACCCTTTGTCTGTAATAAATGTGGACAAAGATTTACTGAAAAGTCAAGCTTAAACAAACACATAAGAATCCACACAGGAGACAAAGATTCATCCGTGATTGTGGACAATCTATTCAACTGTGATGATTGAGGAAATAAATATGTTTACAAGTAAGACTTTTACACGTGAGTCGCCACAGTGAAGCAAAACTTGTTTTTGTTTAGTTTGTGATAAATATTTTCTTGGACAATGTTCTTGTTTTTTGAGAATCGATTTTATTTTTTTACTTTTTTTTTTAAGTCAGACATTTTGTTTTTTGCAATGATAAACTGAAACATGATTGAAGTTTCTGTATTTAAACAATTAGGTTTATTTGGACAAATTAATCAGTTTTTCTGTGATACTTAATTTGACATGCAAGTGGAATAAGAGAAAATCCCGGTGCCCATTGCAGCTATGGTTGTTCAGTTGAATTAAAAAAAAAAAGCAAAATTATAGACTATTTTTACTGATTGGCCGTGGTTTCTTGAACAAACGTGAATTCAGCAGGTTCTGTCTGTACTTGTAAAGCTTCCAGAATTTTCTTTTGTGTCCTGGTTTTGTAAGTTGTGGTTTGTTTGAGTGTCTTCATCACGGCTCGAGTGTACTGGAACTGTAATTTTGTGTTTAGTACCAGCACTACTGTGCTTTTCTGTTTTTTTTTGTAGTTTTTTATAAATAGATTTTTTGTTTCTTTATTTGCCTGTAACTTTTATGTTTTGTATGCCTGTAAATCTTTAGTTAAAACTTTTGTTTTCGAATTATTACTAATAAACTTGTAAAAAACATCTTATTATTATGCACCTAACGACACAATCCAAGTAAGGCAAGGCAAGTTTATTTGTAGCACAATTCATACAAAATGTAATTCAAAGTGCTTCACAAGAAGGGAAAATAAGAATGCATTAAAATCACAAAACATAGAATCAAAAAGTTTAAAAAAAAAAAATAAAATCATTAAACAAATAAAATGAGTAATTAATCAAAAGCACAGTTAAACAGAACTGTTTTCAGCCTAGATTTAAACATTGTGACAGTAGAGGCCTGTCTCACGGCCTCAGGATTTTGTTCCAGACTTTTGCAGCATAAAATTGAAATGCAGCTTCTCCATGTTTAGTCCTGACTCTAGACACCAGCAGGAGGCCGGTCCCGGAGGTCCTCAGAGTTCTAGATGGTTCATAAGGTACTAGCATATCACAGATGTACTTTGGTGCTAGACCATGGAGAGACTTAAACACAAGCAGAGCAGCTTTAAAGTCTATTCTCTGAGTCACAGGAAGCCAGTGCAGAGACTTGAGCACGGGACTAATCTGATCATATTTTGTAGTTCTTGTTAGGACTCGAGCAGCAGCATTTTGAATAAACTGCAGCTGTTTTAAAGCCTTTTTGTTCAGACCAGTGAGTAGACTGTTGCAATAATCTAACTGACTAGAAACAAATGCATGGATAAGAACCTCTAAGTCCGTTTTAGATATCAAACCTCTGATTTTGGCTGTTTTTTAGGTGGTAAAAGGCTGCTGATGTAATGGATTTAATGTGACTGTTGAAGTTAAAGTCTGAGTCCATTTTTATTCCCTGTGTTCTAACTTGATTTGTCGGTTCTAGAGAGAGAGATTGAAGGTAACTGATGACACTTTCTCTTTGTTTCTGTGGGCCAAAGACAATAATTTCAGTTTTGTCTGAGTTTAGCTGGAGAAAGTTTTAAACTTCCTCACTGCTATGGTCATCTTACACACGACCATCCTGTGCTGTCTCCTGCTACAACTTTGCAGTCACTGATCTCTTTCAGATTACACCGCCTACACAAAATGTAATCAACCTGTGTACTCCTTCCTCCACTCTTGTAAGTAACGCTGTGTTCCAGTCTTTTCTTGAAGAAAGTATTCACTACAGCTATTTCCATTCTTTTTACAAAGTCAATCACCATCTGTCCTTCTGCATTCCTGTTCTGGATACCAAACCTACCCATCACCTCCTCATCACCTTTGTTTCCTGCACCAACGTGGCCATTAAAGTCTGCTCCAATAATAACTCTCTCACTTCTAGGAATGTTCTGAATCACCTCATCAATGTCTGACCAGAATTTCTCTTTCTCCTCGATGTCACATCCTACTTGCGGAGCATACCCACAAACAACGTTTAACACCACCCCTTCAATTTCTAGTTTAAGGCTCATCACCCTATCTGAACTTCTTTTTATGAGGGTGGAGGCGGGTGTCATGCCACTCGCTCTGAGGAGGAAGCACCTGGCGGTGAATTATTGGTTTTCCTTGAGAGGAAAGAGCCACAATCACCCTGGGCGGGGGTTCTGGAATGGTCCTGGGAGAGGGGTGTGAAGGAAACTTTGAGTTTTGAGTGGGTAGGGGGTTTGTGGGCACGGGAATTGGGTGTGGGGGATTTGGAGTTGGAGCGGGAGGAAAATTTTCAGATGGTGCCACAGTGGAGGCTGGGAGAGGTGAGGGTGGAATTGGGGATGGTGGGGTGGAGACGGAGGTTTGGGGATGTGAATGTGACAGGAGCATTTAGGAGTATTATTGAGGAGAATTATGGGGATTACACATTGGTGTTTACGGATGGTTCAAGGGATCCGGTTTCGGGGAGGACGGGTGCGGGAATGGTGGTGGAAGAGTCTGGAGTGGAGGTAGGGGTTCGCACGTCAGATCACTTATGTATTTTCACGGTGGAGTTATATGCAGTGTGGATGGCTGTGGTGTGGGCGGTGCAACATGATGGTGGGAAAGTACTTGTATGCACAGACTCGTTGTCAGTGGTTCGGGCTCTTGAACTGGGGAGGGTGAGGTATCATCAAGGTTTGTTTTGGGATGTTTTGAATATGGTGTCAGGGGTGATAGGAGGGTCGTTAGTGTTTATGTGGGTTCCGGGCCATTCTGGGATTGGGGGGAATGAGCGAGTGGATGAGGTGGCAAAGAGGGCTGCGGATCAGGTGGTGGTGGAGAGGGTCGTGGCTCTGTCACGAGGGGAGGTGAAGGCGTTGGTCTGGAAGGGGATAATGCAGCAGTGGCAGATGGAGTGGGAGTCAGAGGTGAAGGGACGACACTTGTATGAAGTACAGAGGACGGTGGGGGTGACTGTGGATCCGGTGGGTGGTGGAAGGCGGGGGCAGGTGGTTTTTAGCAGGTTACGTATTGGGCACACAGGATTGAATGAAACGCTCAAGATTCTGGGTAAACATTTGGATGGGTGTTGTGATTTCTGTGGGGAGTTGGAAGGGGTTAGTCACGTGGTGTTGTCATGTAGAAAATATGAGGAAGAAAGAGAGGCTATGATGGTGGTGCTGAGGAGTGTTGGGATGAGACAAGTCAGCTTGAAGGAGGTGTTTTTGTTTGGACGACAGGGGAAGGGTTTTGGTGCCCTGTACACTTTTTTGAGGTGTACAGGGTTATTGAGGAGGATTTAAGGTTCATGACAGTCAGTAGGTGGCGGTAATGCACCCAGGTTGGTGCTTCATGCCGCAAACTAAAGAAGAAGAAGAAAGAAGAAGATACCTGGTGGTCACATGTAGCAAAAGCAGCTAGTGAGAGTTCTTGTTTCCTGAGGGAGTTTTTCAGTGTGACACCAGGAAGTAAAGACAGTGTCCATGCAGAGGAGCTTTGTTTTCTCTCTGAAATGAAGATTTGGATCAAAGAGCTGTTTTCCAGGAACGAGGTGAGGATGGATGGATATGGTCAGAATCAGGCGTTTGTGTTTCTTAAAGTGCAGGAGGGTATTGATAGGGTTCAGGAGTGGGGGATACGTGGGGGTTTCGGTTTTTGGCGGGGAAAACAAAGGGTATGGTCGTGAAAAGTAGCACGGTTGCTTCGTTCTGTACAAAAAGACAGTCCGTTTAGCGTCGTAAAGTCTTGGGGTATCTTTGTTCTTAAGTAAATAACTGATAGAAGTTGTAACATCATTTCTAGTTACAGATTTGGTTAATGAATGAGCGATCTGTGTTACATTCGCTACAATTTACATAACGTGATGCTAATGCTAACTGTGGCTAAGCTAATGTGATACGTAATAGGCGCGTTCGAGGTGACACAGGCGGACGCAGTTCTGATCGGTGCGTAATGCATGCCGGTTAATTTTTGCGTTCGAGATGCCTCCGATTTGGTCTGATGTCACCTGTGCGCCGGTAACGAGACTCTCGCGAGAGCCAGGCGAACGCAGCTGCTTTTTACCAACTGCGCCGCCTGTATGGACAACAAAAGCAAACGGCATGATGGGAAATGGAGTCTTTTTTTTAAGATGTGTTCTGATAGCTGATTGGCTCTCAGTGATGTTTTCATCAGAAACTCTTTGATTTCTTATAAATACATATCTGATTTGTTTATATTTATCTCCACTGCTGCTTTAAGAATTTTTTACAAACTCTACGTCTGCAGTCCTTTCTTGTGATTTTTTTTCTGGGTATTTTTTGTGAGTACGCTATCTGTCTAGCAGAGACAATTGCACGCCTGTGTGAGGACAGAATATATAGCAATAGCAGCTAGTAAGAGTTCTTGTTTCCTGAGGGAGTTTTTCAGTGTGACACCAGGAAGTAAAGATAGTGTCCGTGATGAGGAGCTTTGTTTTCTCTCTGAAATGAAGATTAGGATCAAAGAGCTGTTTTCCAGGAACGAGGTGAGGATGGATGGATTGGGTTGGAATCAGGCGTTTGTGTTTCATAAAGTGCAGGAGGGTATTGATAAGTTCCAGGAGTGGGGGGTCAGAGTTTCGGTTTTCGACGGGAAAAACAAAGGGTATGGTGTTTACTAGGGATGGGCGATACCGCAAGCTTTGGTATGGATACGATACCAAGTAAACACCAGACCGATATTGCCGATACCGAAATTTTAATTTTTTAAAAGACAATTTTTGCATCAAGGGTTAGGGTCATAGGTATAGTATGACCAAGTTTATGTATATACACAGGTTGGTAGTTAGATTGATAGAAGTGCCCAGTTGCACACAAACAAATGTTAACTAATGTTGAAGATGATGTTGTTGTACTTTCACAATTAGTATCTACCTGGGTGTTCTCTCTGTTAATGAGCGCTGCCTCTGTAAACAGAAGGGGTCAGGATTTTCTCCTCCACTCGCCGTTTCTGAAGTTGCTCATTTTCTTTGGGGTTCCGTTCTGTCGTCTTCCGCTTGTTCCGGGGTTGGGTTGCAGGGGCAACAGCCTCAAACGGGCAGCCCAGGCCTATCTCTCCCCGGCTGCATCCTCCAGCTCACCTGGAAGGATCCCAAGTCGTTCCCCGCCCAGCTGTGAGACATAGTCTGTCCAGCGGATGCGGGGTCTGCCTCTTGGTCTCCTCCCGGTGGGACGTGCCTGAAACACCTCGCCCGCGAGACGCTCGGGGGGCATCCTGACCAGATGCCCTAACCACCCCATCTGGCTCCTCTCGACCTGGAGGAGGAGCGGCTCGACACCGAGCTCCTCCCGGATGGCAGAGCTCCTCACCCGATCTCTGAGTGAGAGCCCAGCCACCCTGCAGAGGAAGCTCATTTTTGCAGACAATAAAAAGTGTATTTTGCGACCTGGAACCAATTGCAGGGTTCTAATCTGGGTATTCTAAAAAAAAATTTTTTTTGGACCATACTACTGAGTATAAGCCGTACATTTTTTAAGAAAAACACATTTTGTACATACATAAGCTGCACCTGTTAATAAGCAGCAGGGGCCCACGTTGTAACATGAGAGGTTTATGAAAAAAGATTGTATCACAGAAAGAGTTTTCAAAGTTTGTTGCTGCAGTGTTATGTTATGTTTACTGACTATTAAACTAAATCCAGCTTGATGTTTCTTTTTTATTTCAGTGTTTTGTGCACCAGGTGGCGCTGACTGCACAAAGGTTTCTGTAAATGTACTTTAGACGAGCTTGATCGAGGGTTACATTCTTTAAGGAAGAAAGCAGAGAAACTGTGAGAAATCCAGAACTGAGACTAGCTGGTGTTCCACTGATGGAAAGTCTCAGCAGTTTACCAACAATGATGTCTTTGAAGAGTGAAGATGAAGAAATGGAAGTTAATCCTTCCTCACATTCAGAGCACCTTCATCAAAGCCAGATGGAAGATAACACAGAGTTAGACGCTCCAAGCAACAAGCCAGCTGGACTGAATAAATCCCAAATCAAAGAAGAGGACTGTGGATTACCAGAGGTGAGCAGTAACCCTGAGCCCAGCTTTTATTTACAACAACAGAGTGAGAGAAAGGCTTCCGGCTCTTCTCAGATGAAATACTTTGGAGCTGAAATGAAATACGGTGATAAAGACTGTCATGGTTACGGGATGTATGAAACATATATGCTTAGTGATGTGGACTGTAACACTACTAACACACCCACCAGCAGTTCTCAATGTGGGAAACAGTTTAATGACAAACAGTCTGAGAGAAGTTTTGACCAAACAGTTCAACCAAATGTTAACGAGCAAAAGAAAGTCAAAACAAGAAAAGAAATAACTGAATGTGATCTTTGTGGTAAAATCTTTACTGATAAGTATTGTCTTAAAGTCCACATGAGAACCCACACAGGAGAGAAGCCATTTGTCTGTAATGATTGTGGACGACGATTTCCTTACAAGTTACACTTAAACACACACATGAGAACCCACACAGGAGAAAACCCTTTTGTCTGTAATGAATGTGGAAAAACATTTAGTCAAAAATCAAACTTAAACACGCACACAAGAATCCACACAGGAGAAAAACCTTTTGTCTGTACTGAATGCGGACAAAGATTTAGTCGATTATCAATTTTAAACACACACATGAGAATCCACACAGGAGAAAAACCATTTGTCTGTACTGAATGCGGAAAAACATTTAGTCAAACACCAAATTTAAACACACACATGAGAATCCACACAGGAGAAAAACCTTTTGTCTGTAATGAATGTGGACAAAGATTTAGTGGTTCATCAGCCTTTTTCACACACATGAAAATCCACACAGGAGAAAAACCTTTTGTCTGTAATGAATGTGGAAAAACATTTAGTCAAACATCAAATTTAAACACACACATGAGAATCCACACAGGAGAAAAACCTTTTGTGTGTAATAAATGTGGACAAAGATTTACTCAAAAGTCAAGCTTGAACAAACACATGAGAATCCATACAGCAGACAAAGATTCATCCGTGATTGTGGACAAAATCTAGTGACAACTCAAACTTCAACCAAAACCTGACAATCTATCCAGCTTTGATGATTGAAGAAATAAATATGTTTACAAGTAAGACTTTTACACGTGAGTCGCCACAGTGAAGCAAAACTTGTCTCAGTTTAGTTTGTGATTTTTTTTTTGTGATATTTTCTTAGACAACGTTCTTGTTTTTTGAGAATCAATTTAATTTTTTTAAATTTTTTTTAGAAAAGTCAGACATTTTGTTTTCTGCAATGATAATCTGAAATTTGGTTGAAGTTTCTGTATTTAAAGAATTTGGTTTAATTGGACAAATTACTCAGTTTTTCTGTGATACTTAATTTGACATGTAAGTGGAATAAGAGAAAATCCCGGTGCCCATTGCAGCTATGCAAAATTTTAGACTCTTTTTACTGATTGGCCGTGGTTTCTTGAACAAACGTGAATTCAGCAGATTCTGTCTGTACCTGTAAAGCTTCCAGAATTTTCTTTTGTGTCCTGATTCTGTAAGTTGTGGTTTTGTTTGAGTGTCTTCATCACGGCTCGAGTGTACTGGAACTTTAATTTTGTGTTTAGTACCAGCACTACTTTTTTGTTTTGTTGTATTGATTTTACTTTTGGATAACATGAAAGAAACCTTGAGGTTTAAATGTAAAAAAATGTTTTGTGTTTTGCTGTGTCGTCTTCTTCTCCTTTCAGCATTTCCCTTCAGGAGTCGGCACAGTGTTTTCTATTTTGTTTTGTAGTTTTTTAGAAATAGATTTTTTGTTTCTTTATATGCCTGTAACGTTTATGTTTTGTATGCCTGAAAATTTTTAGTTAAAACCTTTGTTTTTGAATTATTACTAATAAACTTGTAAAAAACATCTTCTTATTATGCACCTATGGACACAATCCAAGTAGGGCAAGGCAATTTTTTTGTAGCACAATTCATACAAAATGTAATTCAAAGTGCTTCACAAGAAGGAAAAAAAAGAATGCATTAAAATCACAAAACATAGAATCAAAAAGTTTAAAAAAATAATTAAAATCATTAAACAGATAAAAAGAGTAATTAATCAAAAGCACAGTTAAACAGAACTGTTTTCAGCCTAGATTTAAACATTGTCAGACTAGAGGTCTGTCTCACAGGCTCAGGAAGTTTGTTCCAGACTTTTGCAGCATAAAATTGAAATGCAGCTTCTCCATGTTTAGTCCTGACTCTAGACACCATCAGGAGGTCGGTCCCGGAGGTCCTCAGAGTTCTAGATGGTTCATAAGGTACTAGCATATCACAGAAGTACTTTGGTGCTAGACCATGGAGAGACTTAAACACAAGCAGAGCAGCTTTAAAGTCTATTCTCTGAGCCACAGGAAGCCAGTGCAGAGACTTGAGCACAGGACTAATCTGATCATATTTTGTAGTTCTTGTTAGGACTCGAGCAGCAGCATTTTGAATAAACTGCAGCTGTTTTAAGGCCTTTTTGTTCAGACCAGTGAGTTAACTGTTGCAATAATCTAACCAACTAGAAACAAATGCATGAATAAGAACCTTTAAGTCCGTTTTAGATAGCAAACCTCTGATTTTGGCTGTTTTTCAGGTGGTAAAAGGCTGCTGATGTAATTGATTTAATGTGACTGTTGAAGTTAAAGTCTGAGTCCATTTTTATTCCCTGAGTTCTAACTTGATTTGTCGGTTCTAGAGAGAGAGATTGAAGGTAACTGATGACACTTTCTCTTTGTTTCTGTGGGCCAAAGACAATAATTTCAGTTTTGTCTGAGTTTAGCTTGAGAAAGTTTTAAACTTCCTCACTGCTATGGTCATCTTACACACGACCAACCTGTGCTGTTTCCTGCTACAACTTTGCAGTCACTGATCTCTTTTAGATTACACCGCCTAGACAAAATGTAATCAACCTGTGTACTCCTTCCTCCAGTCTTGTAAGTCACCCTGTGTTCCAGTCTTTTCTTCAAGAAAGTATTCACTACAGCTATTTCCATTCTTTTTACAAAGTCGAACACAATCTGTCCTTCTGCATTCCTGTTCTGGATACCAAACCTGCCCATCACCTCCTCATCATCTCTGTTTCCTGCACCAACGTGGCCATTGAAGTCTGCTCCATTAATAACTCTCTCACTTCTAGGGATGCTCTGAACCACCTCATCAATGTCTGACCAGAATTTCTCTTTCTCCTCGATGTCACATCCTACTTGTGGAGCATACCCACAAACAACGTTTAACACCACCCCTTCAATTTCTAGTTTGAGGCTCATCACCCTATTTGAACTTCTTTTTACCTCCAGAACATGCCAGACAAACTCTTCCTTCACAGACTCTTCCTTGTTATTTGAAGTCTTTATTTATATAGTTATATGAACTCTTTATATAAATTTTTACTTTAATACAGCATGTTAATATTTATTTAGATCACCTCATTTTATTGACGTAAAGGTTAATTAAAATGATTTGAAAATAAAAGGTTTGGTTGCATCTGCAGAGTTTGTTCGTTTCCTGTTTTTATAAGTTAAGTCATCTTTATGAAAGCTTTAATATTTGTACAGCAGTGATACCTGGTGGTTACGTGTAGCAACAGCAGCTAGTGAGAGTTCTTAGGCGTGTTTGAGATGACCCAGGCGGACGCAGTTCTGATCGGCGCAGATCGGTGCGCAATGCATGCCGGTTAGTTTTTGCGTTTGAGATACCGCCGACTTGCTCTGATGTCACCTGTGCGCCCGTAACGAGGCTTTCGCGAGAGCAAGGCGAACGCAGGCTTTGAGCCAGGCGGACGAAGCTGTTTTTTACCAACTGCGCTGCCTGTATGGACTACAAAGCAAACGGCATGATGGGAAATGGAGTCTTTTTAAGATGTGTACTGACAGCTGATTGGCTCTCAGTGATGTTTTTATCAGAAACTCTTTGATTTCTTATCGATACATATCTGCTCTGTTTATATTTATTTCATTGTTGCTTTAAGATTTTTTTTTTATTTTTTTTTTACGCCTGACGCTCACACACTCTTGATGATCTTTTACTGACACGTTTTTACTTTAGTTCTTCAAATATGACGGAAATGATTGTAAGACATGAAAATATGGAACTTAATTAACTTAATTTATATTAAAACAATCTACAATAACTTCTGAGTCTAAAAAGATAAAAAAAAAAAAAATCAACTTTCACAAGTTTTGATTTGATGCGTTTTTTTCCACAAATGGACACATTTATTGTGTAAAAATTTAAAACCGGATGTAAATAAACTGTTACTTCCTGTTCTCGTCTGTCTAAACTTTAAGAAAACTGGTCGACTTTATTCCAGGCGCCTTTCTCCGCCCCCTGCAGCGTCCGCCTGGTCTCGTCTGAAATCCAGGCAAGACGCAAATCTTCTCAAACACGCCTCTTGTTTCCTGAGGGAGTTTTTCAGTGTGACACCAGGAAGTAAAGACAGTGTCCATGCAAAGGAGCTTTGTTTTCGCTCTGAAATGAAGATTTGGATCAAAGAGCTGTTTTCCAGGAACGAGGTGAGGATGGATGGATTGGGTCAGAATCAGGCGTTTGTGTTTCATAAAGTGCAGGAGGGTATTGATAGGGTTCAGGAGTGAGGGATACGTGGGGTTTTCGGTTTTTGGCGGGGAAAACAAAGGGTATGGTCGTGAAAAGTAGCACGGTTGCTTCGTTCTGTACAAAAAGACAGTCCGTTTAGCGTCGTAAAGCCTTGGGGTATCTTTGTTCTTAAGTAAATAACTGATAGAAGTTGTAACATCATTTCTAGTTACAGATTTGGTTTATGAATGAGCGATCTGTGTTACATTCGCTACAATTTACATAACGTGATGCTAATGCTAACTGTGGCTAAGCTAATGTGATACGTAATAGGCGCGTTCGAGATGACACAGGCGGACGCAGTTCTGATCGGTGCGCAATGGATGCCGGTTAGTTTTTGCGTTCGAGATGCCTCCGACTTGCTCTGATGTCACCTGTGCGCCGGTAACGAGACTCTCGCGAGAGTCAGGGGAACGCAGCTGCTTTTTACCAACTGCGCCGCCTGTATGGACGACAAAAGCAAACGGCATGATGGGAAATGGAGTCTTTTTTAAGATGTGTTCTGATAGCTGATTGGCTCTCAGTGATGTTTTCATCAGAAACTCTTTGATTTCTTATAAATACATATCTGATTTGTTTATATTTATCTCCATTGTTGCTTTAAGAATTTTTTTTTTTACAAACTCTACGTCTGCAGACCTTCCTTGTGATTTTTTTTTCTGGGTATTTTTTGTGAGTACGCTATCTGTCTAGCAGAGACAATTGCACGCCTGTGTGAGGACAGAATATATAGTAATAGCAGGTAGTAAGAGTTCTTGTTTCCTGAGGGAGTTTTTCAGTGTGACACCAGGAAGTAAAGATAGCGTCCGTGATGAGGAGCTTTGTTTTCTCTCTGAAATGAAGATTAGGATCAAAGAGCTGTTTTCCAGGAACGAGGTGAGGATGGATGGATTGGGTCAGGATCAGGCGTTTGTGTTTCATAAAGTGCAGGAGGGTATTGATAGGGTCCAGGATTGGGGGATCGGAGTTCCGGTTTTCGGTGCTGAAAACAAAGGGTATGGTATTTACTAGGGATGGGCGATACCGCAAGCTTTGGTATAGATCCGATACCAAGTAAACACCAGACCGATATCGTCGATTCCGAAATTTCATTTTTTTAAAAGACTATTTTTGCATCAAGGGTTAAGGTCATAGGTATAGTATGACCAAGTATTTGTATATACACAGGTTGGTAGATAGATTGATAGAAGTGCCCAGTTGCAAACAAATGTTAACTAATGTTGAAGATGATTATGTCGTACTTTCACAATTAGTACCGTATTTTCCGCCCTATAAGGCGCACTGCATTATAAGGCGCACCTTCAATAAATGACATTTTTTAAAACGTTTTCCATATATAAGGCGCACCGCATTATAAGGCGCTACCGTAAAGGCTGTTCAACTTTGTCCTCTAACTGTGGCCATCTCGCTTTGTTCCGCGGAAACTCTGTTTTGTCTTGTTTACTTGGTGCAGCGCATCCTCTTGCTTCCTCCACTTCGTCATCATTGATTCATTGATGTTAAACTCTGTCGCTGCGGCCAGAGGTAAGATCTTAAGCTCGAGCCCGACTCAAAATTCGGGTCGGGCCTCTCTCTCGCTGACTTTTTTTCTTTTTTTAAATAAATAATGTTTATAAAATGTAAACTAAAACGAGGTGTGTGTACTAAACTAAGGAACACTTGTTAAAAAATTATTAATTTGGATAAAACAGAGAAGTAATTTTTTACTACTAAACAGGATCCGCAGAGCCAGCTCATGCTCTGCGCGTGTGAACACCTCCTCTTAATTTGGTAATCCTCTCCTGCGCACGTCTTTATTTTATTTATTTTGAACTGGTATCCCCGATATGAAGGAGTAAGAAGTTAAGGATAAACTAAATTGCTTTCATACAAACCCAAAAAGACTGGCACCTCGACGCTGAGCAGGCATTTAACACTAGGACTCCCGGCTTTTTCAGTTTCTCTGACCTTCCCCCCTCCCAGCTAAAGGTGATCAGCTCACCTTTTGTTTTTTAAATGATACTGCTCAAATGACCTCAATGGCAACTATTTAGGTCAGGGTTTTTTTTGTAATTCAGATTTGCTGGAAAGGAATCCTGTTTTTCTGAGTTTAGTAACATGTTTAAATGTTGTCTGCCAGACTGCTGCCTTTTCTTTTACTTTCAGACATGTTGAATTCTGGCTTGTAGTGCCAACAAATATTATTTGCAGTGGCTTACGTTCACCACTTTTTGTTGTATTCTACAGCCTTATTCTAAAATAAATAAAATTAAACTCTTTCCTCCAAATTCTACATAAACTTCCTCAAAATGACGATGAGAGATTTTTTTAAGTTGTCGCAAATTTATTAAAATAAAAAACCTGAAAAAAATCCCATGTTCATAAGTATTCAGAATGTTTGCCATGAATCTCTAAAGTGTTTTCTCTGATCATTCTTGAGACGGGTCTGCTGCTCATTGGAGTTTACCTGTGGTAGATTCAGTATAGTCTGATAAGCCAAGCATCTGTCATTATCAGGATACATATATCTGTATATATTGACTGTACATGTGAGAGCTCAAATCAAGTATGAAAACAAAACAATTGTCTGTAGACCTCTGTGACAAGATATTCTTGAGCCACGAGGCTAGGGTTGAAAACAGAAAAGTTTCTGCTGTTCTGAAAATTCAATGAGCACAGTGTCTTCTATCATCCATAAGTGGAAGAAGTCTAACACCACCAGCACTCTCCGTAGAGTTAGCCAGCCATCTAAATTGACTGATTATCATGACGGGTTATTTTGTGTATAATTTTGAAGTAATAATTTAATTTTATTCATTTTAGAATGAGGCTAGAACACAAAAAATGTGGTTAACGTGAAATGCTGTGAGTAGGTTTTGTGCTGCAGGAGTGATCTCTTCTTCATCAGAGGAACATTTTTCCTCTGTGGTGGTGTTTTCAGTTTCAAAAATATAGTCCTCATTTCCACCATCAGAGTCACAGTCTGGCATATCCTGTAACATAGCCAAAGCCTCTTGCACAGTCTTCTTTTTATCCTGAGACATGATGAACACTGGTTTATCTGGTTGATGTGTCTGCTAACTTTATACACAGTTTCATGTCACACACACACACCCACATGCTTCACAGCTTTGTATGAATGAGCATATCAATGGAGCACATCAATCTGGTCAAGATGTGGCCAACATGCAAATAAGATTTTATAAATTTACTAAAAGTCTGCATTGATGTGTTTTTTTTTCTTACAAAATGGTGGATAAATCATATTTTACTGAGTTTACACGTGGTTCATAATAATCCAGAACTGATTGAATGAGCGTCAGCCAGACGCAAACCAGAGACTTCTAGCCTTCATTTCACCATCACCTTTGACCTTCACTGCTCTACAGTAGATTTGATAGAAGTTTATTTGACTTTTACTGTTTTTTTTTTCTTTTTTTTCCATTTCTGCAACACAGTGTAGGAGAGAGCGAGAGGTGTTCAATCGTGTTATGCTGTTTAAAATGAAGAATCGTGGAAATGAATTTAAACAGCGGTTTTTAGATAAAAAAAAATCCTTTACTCCATCCACTCAGTAACTCTGGTGAAAAGATTCCTCCTGCAGTAGAAGTCCATCTGAAGGGGGGATGGAGAGCTTAGAAAAAAATCAAATTAAAATACTTGTTGACGAGCCGCTAATGGTTTGCGGGGGCTCCATGCTGAGGGGTCTGCTCGGCGCAAAATTTCACTGGTTTGGGTATTTTAGTGTTAAACAGCTGGACTGGTAAAAGTGATGATCGCTATTTTATCATTTGTTTGAAAGACCGTCCCTCCTCTTCGCGCTAATCAGGCCATCACAGACAAGTGTGTAAGGGGTCCGATAGTGTGATTTTTTTTTTTTTAATTAAAAAAGCGTGTTCTTGAAAATGTTCCAATTTATAAATTTTTATAAATGATATATTTATAAAATATATCGCGGGCTCAGGTCGGGCTGGATTTTTTTTAGACCCGATCTCACCTCTGGCTGTGGCTCTATTCCCGTGTTCTACTGCGTGACCGATCGCCTTGAGTTTAAACTCTGCAGTGTAACAGTGTCTCTTGGTAGAATTCATTTCCGGGTCTTTACACAAACACACAAATGGAAATGAGACGCCCTTTCATGTATCCCAGCATGCACCGCGCACTACTTCTTCTACGGGGGAAATGGAGTCGGCGGCTGCTTACCGCAGTTGCGACACCTGTTGTAGCTCAATATTAATCCATATATAAGGCGCTCCGGGTTATAAGGCGCACCCTGGACTTTAGAGAAAATTTAAGGTTTTTAGGTGCGCCTTATAGTGCGGAAAATACGGTAACTACCTGGGTGTTCTCTCCGTTAATGAGCGCTCCCTCTGTAAACAGAAGGGGTCAGGATTTTCTCCTCCACTCGCCGTCTCTGAAGTTGCTCATTTTCTTTGGGGTTCCGTTCTGTCGTCTTCCGCTTGTTCCAGGGTCGGGTTGCGGGGGCAACAGCCTCAAACAGGCAGCCCAGGCCTCTCTCTCTCCGGCTGCATCCTCCAGCTCAACTGGAAGGATCCCAAGTTGTTCCCCGGCCAGCTGTGAGACATAGTCTCTCCAGCAGGTCCGGGGTCTGCCTCTTGGTCTCCTCCCGATGGGACGTGCCTGAAACTCCTCGGCCGCGAGATGCTCGGGGGGCATCCTGACCAGATGCCCGAATCTCCCCATCTGGCTCCTCTCGACCTGGAGGAAGAGCGGCTCGACACCGAGCTCCTCCCGGATGGCAGAGCTCCTCACCCGATCTCGGAGTGAGAGCCCAGCCACCCTGCAGAGGAAGCTCATTTTTGCAGACAATAAAAAGTGTATTTTGCGGCCTGAACCCAATTGCAGGGTTCTAATCTGGGATTTCTAAAAAAAAATTTTTTTTGGACCATACTACTGAGTATAAGCCGTACATTTTTTAAGAAAAACACATTTTGTACATACATAAGCTGCACCTGTTAATAAGCAGCAGGGGCCCACGTTGTAACATGAGAGGTTTATGAAAAAAGATTGTATCACAGAAAGAGTTTTCAAAGTTTGTTGCTGCAGTGTTATGTTATGTTTACTGACTATTAAACTAAACCTAGCTTAATGTTTGTTTTTTATTTCAGTGTTTTGTGCACCAGGTGGCGCTGACTGCACAAAGGTTTCTGTAAATGTACTTTAGACGAGCTGGATCGAGGGTTACATTCTTTAAGGAAGAAAGCAGAGAAACTGTGAGAAATCCAGAACTGAGACTAGCTGGTGTTCCACTGATGGAAAGTCTCGGCAGCTTACCAACAATGATGTCTTTGAAGAGTGAAGATGAAGAAAAAGAAGTTAATCCTTCCTCACATTCAGAGCACCTTCATCAAAGCCAGATGGAAGATAACACAGAGTTAGACGCTCCAAGCAACAAGCCAGCTGGACTGAATAAATCCCAAATCAAAGAAGAGGACTGTGGATTACCAGAGGTGAGCAGTAACCCTGAGCCCAGCTTTTATTTACAACCACAGAGTGAGAGAAAGGCTTCCGGCTCTTCTGAGATGAAATACTTTGGAGCTGAAATGAAAGACGGTGATAAAGACTGTCATGGTTACGGGATGTATGAAACATATATGCTTAGTGATGTGGACTGTAACACTACTAAAACACCCGCCAGCAGTTCTCAATGTGGGAAACAGTTTAATGACAAACAGTCTGAGAGAAGTTTTGACTAAACAGTTCAACCAAATGTTAACGAGCAAAAAAAAGTCAAAACACGAAAAGATACAACTGAATGTAATCTTTGTGGTAAAATCTTTACTGATAAGTATTGTCTTAAAGTCCACATGAGAACCCATACAGGAGAGAAGCCATTTGTCTGTAATGAATGTGGACGACGATTTACTTACAAGTCACACTTAAACACACACACGAGAATCCACACAGGAGAAAACCTTTTTGTCTGTAATGAATGTGGACAAAGATTTACTTACAAGTCAAACTTAAACATACACATGAGAATCCACACAGGAGAAAAACCATTTGTCTGTAATGAATGCGGACAAAAATTTACTAACAAGTCACACTTAAACACACACACGAGAATCCACACAGGAGAAAACCTTTTTGTCTGTAATGAATGTGGACAAAGATTTACTTACAAGTCAAACTTAAACATACACATGAGAATCCACACAGGAGAAAAACCATTTGTCTGTAATGAATGCGGACAAAAATTTACTAACAAGTCACACTTAAACACACACACGAGAACCCACACAGGAGAAAAACCTTTTGTCTGTAATGAATGCGGACAAAGATTTAGTCGATTATCAATTTTAAACAGACACATGCGAATCCACACAGGAGAAAAACCTTTTGTCTGTAATGAATGTGGACAAAGATTTACTGATTCATCTGCTTTTTTCACACACATGAGAGTCCATACCGGAGAAAAACCTTTTGTCTGTAATGAATGTGGAAAAACATTTAGTCAAAAATCAAATTTAAACACACACATGAGAATCCACACAGGAGAAAACCCTTTTGTCTGTAATGAATGTGGAAAAACATTTAGTCAAACATCAAATTTAAACACATACATGAGAATCCACACAGGACAAAAACCTTTTGTCTGTAATGAATGTGGACAAAGATATACTCAAAAGTCAAGCTTAAACAGACACATGAGAATCCACACAGCAGACAAAGATTCATCCGTGATTGTGGACAAAATCTAGTGACAACTCAAACTTGAATCAGAACCAAACAATCTATTCAACTGTAATGATTGAAGAAATAAATATGTTTACAAGTAAGACTTTTACACGTGAGTCGCCACAGTGAAGCAAAACTTGTCTTTGTTTAATTTGTGATTAATATTTTCTTAGACAATGTTCTTGTTTTTTGAGAATCAATTTTATTTTTTACATTTTTTTTTTTTTTTCAGAAAAGACATTTTGTTTTCTGCAATGATAAACTGAAACATGAGTGAAGTTTCTGTATTTAAACAATTTGGTTTAATTTGACAAATTTGTTTGACAAAGTAAAATTATAGACTATTTTTACTGATTGGCTGTGGTTTCTTGAACAAACGTGAATTCAGCAGATTTTGTCTGTACCTGTAAAGCTTCCAGAAATTTCTTTTGTGTCCTGATTCTGTAAGTTGTGGTTTGTTTGAGTGTCTTCATCACGGCTCGAGTGTACTGGAACTGTAATTTTGTGTTTAGTACCAGCACTACTGTGCTTTTCTGTTTTGTTTTGTAGTTTTATATGAATAGATTTTTGGTTTCTTTATTTGCCTGTAACTTTTATGTTTTGTATGCCTGTAAATTTTTAGTTAAAACCTTTGTTTTCGAATTATTACTAATAAACTTGTTAAAAAAAAACATCTTCTTATTATGCACCTAAGGACACAATCCAAGTAAGGCAAGGCAAGTTTATTTGTAGCACAATTCATACAAAATGTAATTCAAAGTGCTTCACAAGAAGGGAAAAAAAAACAATGCTTTAAAATCACAAAACATAGAATCAAAAAAGTTTAAAAAAATAAAAAAATCATTACACAGATAAAATGAGTAATTAATCAAAAGCACAGTTAAACAGAACTATTTTCAGCCTAGATTTAAACATTGTCAGAGTAGAGGCCTGTCTCACGGCCTCAGGAAGTTTGTTCCATAGTTTTGCAGCATAAAATTGAAATGCAGCTTCTCCATGTTCAGTCCTGACTCTAGACACCAGCAGGAGGCCGGTCCTAGAGGTCCTCAGAGTTCTAGATGGTTCATAAGGTACTAACATATCACAGATGTACTTTGGTGCTAGACCATGGACAGACTTAAACACAAGCAGAGCAGCTTTAAAGTCTATTCTCTGAGCCACAGGAAGCCAGTGCAGAGACTTGAGCACAGGACTAATCTGATCATATTTTGTAGTTCTTGTTAGGACTCGAGCAGCAGCATTTTGAATAAACTGCTGCTGTTTTAAGGCCTTTTTGTTCAGACCAGTGAGTAAACCGTTGCAATAATCCAACCGACTAGAAACAAATGTATGGATAAGAACCTCTAAGTCCGTTTTAGATATCAAACCTCTGATTTTGGCTGTTTTTCAGGTGGTAAAAGGCTGCTGATGTAATGGATTTGATGTGACTGTTGAAGTTAAAGTCTGAGTCCATTTTTATTCCTTGAGTTCTAACTTGATTTGTCGGTTCTAGAGAGAGAGAGATTGAAGGTAACTGATGACACTTTCTCTTTGTTTCTGTGGGCCAAAGACAATAATTTCAGTTTTGTCTGAGTTTAGCTTGAGAAAGTTTTAAAGTTCCTCACTGCTATGGTCATCTTACACACGACCATCCTGTGCTGTTTGGCTACACTGTCTCGTGCTACAACTTTACAGTGACTGATCTCTTTCAGATTACACCGCCTACACAAAATGTAATCAACCTGTGTACTCCTTCCTCCACTCTTGTAAGTCACCCTGTGTTCCAGCCTTTTCTTCAAGAAAGTATTCACTACAGCTATTTCTATTCTTTTTACAAAGTCGATCACCATCTGTCCTTCTGCATTCCTGTTCTGGATACCAAACCTGCCCATCACCTCCTCATCATCTCTGTTTCCTGCACCAACGTGGCCATTGAAGTCTGCTCCAATAATAACTCTCTCACTGCTAGGGATGCTCTGAATCACCTCATCAATGTCTGACCAGAATTTCTCTTTCTCCTCGATGTCACATCCTACTTGTGGAGCATACCCACAAACAACGTTTAACACTGCCCCTTCAATTTCTAGTTTGAGGCTCATCACCCTGTCTGAACTTCTTTTTACCTCCAGAACATTCCCAACAAACTCTTCCTTCACAGACTCTTCCTTGTTATTTGAAGTCTTATGAACTCTTTATATAAATTTTTACTTTAATACAACATGTTAATATTTATTTAGATCACCTCATTTTATTGACGTAAAGGTTAATAAAAATGATTTGGAAAATAAAAGGTTTGGTTGCATCTGCAGAGTTTGTTCGTTTCCTGTTTTTATAAGTCATATTTATGAAAGCTTTAATATTTGTACAACAGTGATACCTGGTGGTCACATATAGCAACAGCAGCTAGTGAGAGTTCTTGTTTCCTGAGGGAGTTTTTCAGTGTGACACCAGGAAGTAAAGACAGTGTCCATGCAGAGGAGCTTTGTTTTTTCTCTGAAATGAAGATTTGGATCAAAGAGCTGTTTTCCAGGAACGAGGTGAGGATGGATGGATGGATTGGGTCAGAATCAGGCGTTTGTGTTTCGTAAAGTGCAGGAGGGTATTGATAGGGTTCAGGAGTGGGGGATACGTGGGGGTTTCGGTTTTTGGCGGGGAAAACAAAGGGTATGGTCGTGAAAAGTAGCACGGTTGCTTCGTTCTGTACAAAAAGACAGTCCGTTTAGCGTCGTAAAGCCTTGGGGTATCTTTGTTCTTAAGTAAATAACTGATAGAAGTTGTAACATCATTTCTAGTTACAGATTTGGTTTATGAATGAGCGATCTGTGTTACATTCGCTACAATTTACATAACGTGATGCTAATGCTAACTGTGGCTAAGCTAATGTGATACGTAATAGGCGCGTTCGAGGTGACACAGGCGGACGCAGTTCTGATCGGTGCGTAATGCATGCCGGTTAGTTTTTGCGTTCGAGATGCCTCCGACTTGCTCTGATGTCACCTGTGGGCCGGTAACGAGACTCTCGCGAGAGCCAGGCAAACGCAGCTGCTTTTTACCAACTGCGCCGCCTGTATGGACTACAAAAGCAAACGGCATGATGGGAAATGGAGTCTTTTTTAAGATGTGTTCTGATAGCTGATTGGCTCTCAGTGATGTTTTCATCAGAAACTCTTTGATTTCTTATAAATACATATCTGATTTGTTTATATTTATCTCCACTGCTGCTTTAAGAATTTTTTACAAACTCTACGTCTGCAGACCTTTCTTGTGATTCTTTTTCTGGGTATTTTTTGTGATTACTCTATCTGTCTAGCAGAGACAATTGCACGCCTGTGTGAGGACAGAATATATAGCAGCTAGTAAGAATTCTTGTTTCCTAAGGTAGTTTTTCAGTGTGACACCAGGAAGTAAAGATAGTGTCCATGATGAGGAGCTTTGTTTTCTCTCTGAAATGAAGATTAGGATCAAAGAGCTGTTTTCCAGGAACGAGGTGAGGATGGATGGATTGGGTCGGAATCAGGCGTTTGTGTTTCTTAAAGTGCAGGAGGGTATTGATAGGATCCAGGATTGGGGGATCGGAGTTCCGGTTTTCGGCGGGTAAAACAAAGGGTATGGTGTTTACTAGGGATGGGCGATACTGCAAGCTTTGGTATCGTTCCGATACCAAGTAAACACTAGACCGATATCGCCGATACCGAAATTTTATTTTTTTAAAAGACAATTTTTGCATCAAGGGTTAGGGTCATAGGTATAGTATGAGCAAGTTTATGTATATACACAGGTTGGTAGATAGATTGATAGAAGTGCCCAGTTACACTAAAACAAATGTTAACTAATGCTGAAGATGATTATGTTGTACTTTCACAATTAGTATCTACCTGGGTTGCCTTTTTGAAAAAAAAAAAAAAAAACGGAAGCAAAGTGCGGCGGCAAAACCAAAGTATTGATATTTTAGTTGGAGTATCGATCCATATCAATACTAGCGTTGGTATCGATATTAGGATCGATAAGCCCACCCCTAGTGTTTCCCATGGGAAGGGTTAAGTGGGCATATGGGTTGAGTACGTATGGTCAGCCTCTGGAGATGGTGAAGTTTTTCCGTTTTTTGGGGATGCTGTTTGATGGGAAGTTGTTTTAGTCGGCGCATATCAGGTAGGTGTCAGAAGGTGAGGAATGTTTTCTGTGTTTGGCTCGGGTGGCGTAGGGTCGCTTGTTCATTTCTAAAATGATCAAATAGAGAACATGTTTATATTAAAGAACATAAAAGGTCATCCTCCTTCATGGAGGCAGTGAAGGAAGACATGAAGATAGTTGGCATGACCAAAGAAGATGCAGCAGATAGGGTTAGATGGAAGAAATTGACTCGCTGTGGTGACCCCTGAAGGGAGATGCCAAAAGAAGAAGATAAAAGGCCAGCCTCCTAGGTTGTGTTTTATTTATTCTAATTGACATATTAAAGTGACGTGCGGTCAAACTGACCGCTGCTGCGGTCCTAGTGTACAAGACTCTACATCAGAGTATGGTTTGAAGCACCTTCACCAGTGAAAGCTCCTGCAAATTATTTGGTATTCCTTAAGAAGCTGTGACAGTATGAAACTTCAATTGTCAATAAAGTAACAGGTTTCAGACAACATCTGTGGTACTTGAGTGAAGAAATGGCTGGCCTGGTATTCTTTAACTCCAGTGTTACAGAACAACAAAAGAAACTGATGGTTGCAATATTTTGGAAAAGGAAGGTTCAGAGGTTCCACCAAAGCATTGTGATGACCTTAACCAAGCAGAAATTAAAGAGAGGCAGATCAGTGATCTGCGCCAAGTTGTCAATGAGCACAGGCACATCTTTTGTGATGCCGACAAAGCCACAGTGGTTGCTGGACTTCCCAAGTCATTTTTATGCAAGTTTTAGTTTGTGTTTTCCAAATAAAAGTTATTTGAATACAACTTACGGATTTAGTTTGCTATGTTATGGAATGGGCCCGATAGGGGAATTTTCAAGTGTCTTAAGTAGGGCTGCAACTTATAATTATTTTGGACATCGATTAATCTGTCGATTATTGGGTCGATTATTGGATTAATCAGAAAAAAAGACAATTTAATAAATATTACCTTTTCGGCATATTATAGAATGTAATTGTGTAAAACACAACTCATAACCAAATAAACAACACGTTGTGTTTATTACAGTAAGAGCAAATGTTAATCTTTGTCAAATAAAGAGGTAGAATATTATTATTTCTAGAAAAAAATAAATCTACTTACTGTATGCAGTAAAAGTAAATCAGAAGCACCCTTAAAATGTGCTTTAGTAGTACTGGCTAATAAAACATCAAATGTAAACTGTTGGATCTCATTTGAAAACAAGAAACTTTTAACACTTCTGGATTCGCAAATTTAACCTTGTTCAGAAGTATCATACAAAAAAGGCCCCAGATTAACATGAGAAAAAAATATACAAAAACATTCAAGTTGTGAAGTATTATGGCAAAATAAAACAACAAAAAAACACCATCTCTACTGTAAAAATAGTAACTTTAATAAATAAAATGACCATCTTTACCACTTAAAATATGACAAACACAGATCTATTAATCGGTAGAGGGGTGCCCAACTAACAACACTCGTTTTTTTGTCGGAAAAAATGTGCTTTGCGGTGTAGAGGAGGGGTCTTGTATCCTGGATTGAATTTAGCGATCTTTATTTTTTTTAAAACCCTTCGTCTTCCTACTGACAGCGGTCTCATATCGGACATGTTCATTTCGTGTCTGATATGCTGCGGAGTGCAACCGTTTTCCACAGAAAATAGTCCATGTTGGGTTGTTTTTGGTTTTATGCAGACAATAAAAAGTGTATTTTGCGACCTGTAAAATTGTTTTTATTAGAAATAACATTGTGTATCACTCCGGTTTGCCGTCTCCCGCTTCGAGTCCGACATAGTTTTTTTTCAGATGTTCGTACAGCGTCGTTATGCTACCATGCTAAAACGTGTCCGTTTCGCAAACTTTGCATGTTAACGCGGGTCTTTTTCAAATTTAACGTAAAATGATCCAAACTTTGGATGATTTTGTATGTGTTTTTCTTCCCGCCATCTTGTTGAATCTGCCTGATCACGTGAGGCGGGGTAAAATGAAGGCCAATAATTGGCTGCTATCTTCTTCTCCTCCTATTTGGGTAGCTCGCATTGTCGATTTGCTCTCTACTGCCCCACTTGGAGACCAATTTAAGTGCAGTTGGCAGTAAAAACTTTTTAGACGATTAATCGATGACCTAATTAGTCGACAACTATTTTGATAATCGATTATAATTGATTAAATCGATTAACTGTTTCAGCCCTAGTCCTAAGCAACCTCCAAATATTATTTAATTTACATAAATTTGGACTAAAATATTTTTGACAGACATGGAACCAATTGCAGGGTTCTAATCTGGGTATTCTAAAAAAAAATTTTTTTGGACCATACTACTGAGTATAAGCCGTACATTTTTTAAGGAAAGCACATTTTGTACATACATAAGCTGCACCTGTTAATAAGCAGCAGGGGCCCACGTTGTAACATGAGATGTTTATGAAAAAAGATTGTATCACAGAAAGAGTTTTTAAAGTTTGTTGCTGCAGTGCTGTGTTATGTTTACTTACTATGAAACTTAATCCAGCTTGATGTTTCTTTTTTATTTCAGTGTTTTCTGCACCAGGTTGTGGTGACTACACAGAGGTTCCTGTAAATGGACTTTAGACGAGCTGGATCAAGGGTTACATTCTTTAAGGAAGAAAGCAGACAAACTGTGAGAAATCCAGAACTGAGACTAGCTGGTGTTCCACTGATGGAAAGTCTCGGCAGCTTACCAACAATGATGTCTTTGAAGAGTGAAGATGAAGAAAAAGACGTTAATCCTTCCTCACATTCAGAGCACCTTTATCAAAGCCAGATGGAAGATAACACAGAGTTAGACGCTCCAAGCAACAAGCGAGCTGGACTGAATAAATCCCAAATCAAAGAAGAGGACTGTGGATTACCAGAGGTGAGCAGTAACCCTGAGCCCAGCTTTTATTTACAACCACAGATTGAGAGAAAGGCTTCCGGCTCTTCTGAGATGAAATACTTTGGAGCTGAAATGAAAGACGGTGATAAAGACTGTCATGATTATGGGATGTATGAAACATATATGCTTAGTGATGTGGACTGTAACACTACTAAAACACCCACCAGCAGTTCTCAATGTGGGAAACAGTTTAATGACAAACAGTCTGAGAGTAGTTTTGACCAAACAGTTCAACCAAATGTTAACGAGCAAAAGAAAGTCAAAACAAGAAAAGAAATAACTGAATGTGATCTTTGTGGTAAAATCTTTACTGATAAGTATTGTCTTAAAGTCCACATGAGAACCCACACAGGAGAGAAGCCATTTGTCTGTAATGAATGTGGACGACGATTTACTTACAAGTCAAACTTAAACACACACATGAGAATCCATACAGGAGAAAAACCTTTTGTCTGTAATGAATGCGGACAAAGATTTAATCAAACATCAATTTTAAACACACACATGAGAATCCACACAGGAGAAAAACCTTTTGTCTGTAATGAATGCGGAAAAAATTTTATTAACAAGTCACACTTAAACAGACACATGAGAATCCACACAGGAGAAAAACCTTTTGTATGTAATGAATGTGGACGACGATTTACTTACAAGTCAAACTTAAACACACACATGAGAATCCACACAGGAGAAAAACCTTTTGTCTGTAATGAATGCGGACAAAGATTTAATCAAACATCAATTTTAAACACACACATGAGAATCCACACAGGAGAAAAACCTTTTGTGTGTAATGAATGTGGAAAAACATTTAGTCAAAAATCACATTTAAACACACACATGAGAATCCACACAGCAGACAAAGATTCATCCGTGATTTGGACAAAATCTAGTGACAACTCAAGCTAAAACCAAAACCTGACAATCTATTCAACTGAGATGATTGAGGAAATAAATATGTTTACGAGTAAGACTTTTACACGTGAGTCGCCACAGTGAAGCAAAACTTGTCTTTGTTTAGTTTGAGATTAATATTTTCTTAGACAATGTTCTTGTTTTTTGAGAATCAATTTTATTTTTTACTTTTTTTTTTATTTTTAGAAAAGACATTTTGTTTTCTGCGATGATAAACTGAAACATGGTTGAAGTTTCTGTATTTAAACAATTTGGTTTAATTTGACAAATTAATCAGTTTTTCTGTGATACTTATTTGACATGTAAGTGGAATAAGAGAAAATCCCGGTGCACATTGCAGCTATGGTAGCTCAGTTGGATAAAAAAAAAAAGTAAAATTATAGACTATTTTTATTGATTGGCCGTGGTTTCTTGAACAAACGTGAATCCGGCAGGTTCTGTCTGTACCTGTAAAGCTTCCAGAATTTTCTTTTGTGTCTTGATTCTTTAAGTTGTGGTTTTGTTTGAGTGTCTTCATCACGGCTCGAGTGTACTGGAACTGTAATTTTGTTTTTAATACCAGCACTACTGTGCTTTTCTATTTTGTTTTGTAGTTTTTTATAAATAGATTTTTTGTTTCTTTATATGCCTGTAACTTTTATGTTTTGTATGCCTGTAAATTTTTAGTTAAAACCTTTGTTTTCAAATTATTACTAATAAACTTGTTAAAAAAGCATCTTCTTATTATGCACCTAAGGACACAATCCAAGTAAGGCAAGGCAAGTTTATTTGTAGCACAATTCATACAAAATGTAATTCAAAGTGCTTCACAAGAAGGAAAAAAGAATGCATTAAAATCACAAAACATAGAATCAAAAAGTTTAAAAAAAAAATAAAATCATTAAACAGATAAAAAGAGTAATTAATCAAAAGCACAGTTAAACAGAACTGTTTTCAGCCTAGATTTAAACATTTTCACAGAGGCCTGTCTCACAGCTTCAGGAAGTTTGTTCCAGACTTTTGCAGCATAAAACTGAAATGCAGCTTCTCCATGTTTAGTCCTGACTCTAGACACCATCAGGAGGTCGATCCCGGAGGTCCTCAGAGTTCTAGATGGTTCATAAGGTACTAGCATATCACAGATGTACTTTGGTGCTAGACCATGGAGAGACTTGAACACAAGCAGAGCAGCTTTAAAGTCTATTCTCTGAGCCACAGGAAGCCAGTGCAGAGACTTGAGCACGGGACTAATCTGATCATATTTTGTAGTTCTTGTTAGGACTCGAGCAGCAGCATTTTGAATAAACTGCAGCTGTTTTAAGGCCTTTTTGTTCAGACCAGTGAGTAAACTGTTGCAATAATCCAACCGACTAGAAACAAATACATGGATAAGAACCTCTAAGTCCGTTTTAGATATCAAACCTCTGATTTTGGCTGTTTTTCAGGTGGTAAAAGGCTGCTGATGTAATTGATTTGATGTGACTGTTGAAGTTAAAGTCTGAGTCCATTTTAATTCCCTGAGTTCTAACTTGATTTGTCGGTTCTAGAGAGAGAGATTGAAGGTAACTGATGACACTTTCTCTTTGTTTCTGTGGGCCAAAGACAATAATTTCAGTTTTGTCTGAGTTTAGCTTGAGAAAGTTTTAAACTTCCTCACTGCTATGGTCATCTTACACATGACCAACCTGTGCTGTTTCCTGCTACAACTTTGCAGTGACTGATCTCTTTCAGATTACACCGCCTACACAAAATGTAATCAACCTGTGTACTCCTTCCTCCAGTCTTTTCTTCAAGAAAGTATTCACCACAGCTATTTCCATTCTTTTTACAAAGTCAATCATCATCTGTCCTTCTACATTCCTGTTCTGGAGACCAAACCTGCCCATCACCTCCTCATCATCTCTGTTTCCTGCACCAACGTGGCCATTAAAGCTCCAATTATAACTCTCTCACTTCTAGGGATGCTCTGTATCACCTCATTAATGTCTGACCAGAATTTCTCTTTCTTCTCGATGTCACATCCTACTTGTGGAGCATACCCACCAACAACGTTTAACCTCTTAACTTCCAGTGACCCGCCCACGGTACGTTTGTGGGTTTTTGGTTTTTTTTTTTCACTCATAAAGACACTTAATCTTAGTTCAATTCCACTAAGTTATACCTCATTTTAAAGCTTAGACTGTCAAGAAAACGATCATAGCATCCATATTTATGTTTTCACTAGTTTCAAGAAGAAATAGCTAACTATCCGCAAACAAAATCAAACTGTTTAGAGCGCATTTCTCACCTATGATCCAGTCGTAATGGGCTGAGACGGGTTCGATCTTCATGTGATTGGTCTCATTTTGTCCGTAACAATCCACAGAATAACTATATAAAATTTTATTTTCTCAAAAGTAAACCAGTTTGGAGAAAAACTCCAGAAAACGTGATTTTTTTTTTTCTGCGAAAAATCGTAGCAGTCACGTTCCAATCTCCATAGTAACTGCCAAGCTGTGTTTTTAACTTCATCCTGGGTATGTTTATTTTCTTCACGAAGTTATCTACAAAATGAGACCTTTCGCAAAATATTCCGATTAAGGGTTTGTTTTTTACAAGTCTTTGAATGAATCAAGCGCTCCTCGTTCAGCTAACAGCACTGCTAGCATGTTAGCTTCTAGCGGGCTAACGACGTCACTTAAAAATATATGATTAGCCAATAAAGAAAGCTGGAGCAGACACTGAGTGAGTGAGGTGATCACAGATTGAAAGATTTTTTAGTTTATTTTCAACTTTTTTTTTAGCAAACTATATTTCTGGGGTTTTGGAATATATTTTTTATCCGAAAAATTTTTATTGTGCATGATTTTTATGAGTTCTGATCGGTGCGTAATGCATGCCGGTTAATTTTTGCGTTCGAGATGCCTCCGACTTACTCTGATGTCACCTGTGCGCCGGTAACGAGACTCTCGCGAGAGCCAGGCGAACGCAGCTGCTTTTTACCAACTGCGCCGCTTGTATGGACTATAAAAGCAAACGGCATGATGGGAAATGGAGTCTTTTTTAAGATGTGTTCTGATTGCTGATTGGCTCTCAGTGATGTTTTCATCAGAAACTCTTTGATTTCTTATAAATACATATCTGATTTGTTTATATCTATCTACATCTTTGCTTTAAGAATTTTTTACAAACTCTACGTCTGCAGACCTTTCTTGTGATTTTTTTTCTGGGTATTTTTTGTGAGTACGCTATCTGTCTAGCAGAGACAATTGCACGCCTGTGTGAGGACAGAATATATAGCAATAGGCGTGTTTGAGATGACACAGTCGGACGCAGTTCCGATCGGCGCAGATCGGTGCGCAATGCATGCCGGTTAGTTTTTGCGTTTGAGATACCGCCGACTTGCTCTGATGTCACCTGTGCGCCGGTAACGAGACTCTCGCGAGAGCAAGGCGGACGCAGGCTTTGAGCCAGGCGGACGCAGCTGCTTTTTACTAACTGTGCCGCCTGTATGGACTACAAAGCAAACGGCATGATGGGAAATGGAGTCTTTTCAAGATTTGTACTGATAGCTGATTGGCTCTCAGTGGTGTTTTCATCAGAAACTCTTTGATTTCTTATCGATACATATCTGCTCTGTTTATATGTATTTCATTGCTGCTTTAAGTTTTTTTTTTTTTTTTACGCCTGTCACTTACACACTCACTGATGATCTTTTACTGACACGTTTTTACTTTAATTCTTCAAATATGATGATTGTAAGACATGAAAATATGGAACCTAATTAACTTCATTTATATTAAAATAATCTAAAATAACTTCTGAGTGGAGTCTAAAAACATAACAAACTAAATTAACTTTCACAAGTTTTGATTTGATGCGTTTTTTTCCACAAATAGACATATTTATTGTGTAAAAATTTAAAACAGGATGTAAATAACTGTTACTTCCTGTTCTCGTCTGTCTAAACTTCAAGAAAACTGGTCGACTTTTTCCAGGCGCCTTTCCCCGCCCCCTGCGGCGTCCGCCTGGTCTCGTCTGAAATCCAGGCAAGACGCAAATCTTCTCAAACACGCCTAATAGCAGCTAGTAAGAGTTCTTGTTTCCTGAGGGAGTTTTTCAGTGTGACACCAGGAAGTAACGATAGTGTCCGTGATGAAGAGCTTTGTTTTCTCTCTGAAATGAAGATTAGGATCAAAGAGCTGTTTTCCTGGAACGAGGTGAGGATGGATGGATTGGGTCGGTATCAGGCGTTTGTGTTTCGTAAAGTGCAGGAGGGTATTGATAGGGTCCAGGATTGGGGGATCGGAGTTTCGGTTTTCGGCGGGAAAAATAAAGGGTATGGTGTTTACTAGGGATACCGAAATTTAATTTTTTTAAAAGACAATTTTTGCATCAAGGGTTAGGGTCATAGGTATAGTATGAGCAAGTTTATGTACAGTGGTGGTCAAAAGTTTACATACATTTGTAAAGAACATAATGTCATGGCTGTCTTGAGTTTCCAGTTATTTCAACAACTCTGATTTTTCTCTGATATAGTGATTGGAACAGATCCTTCTTTGTCACAAAAAACATTCATGAAGTTTGATTCTTTTATGACTTTATTATGGGTAAACTGAAAATGTGACAAAATCAGCTGGGTCAAAAATATACATACAGCAACATGAATGAGCAATTTTGGAGACTTAGAAAGTTGTGTCAATGACATGAGCTTCATAGCATGACCTCTTAACTTCTTGTGAGTGATTATGAGTGACTACAGCTGGTGACTTCTCTGAGGCCATTTAAAAAGGGCTCATTGGATAAAAACACCCACAAACGCTACAATGGGAAAGTCAAAGGAGCTCAGCACAGATTTGAAAAAGAGAATCATTGACTTGAACAAGTCAGGAAAGTCACTTGGAGCCATTTCAAAGCAGCTGCAGGTTCCAAGAGCAACAGTGCAAACAATTGTTTGTAAGTATAAAGTGCATGGCACTGTTTTGTCACTGCCACGATCAGGAAGAAAACGCAAGCTGTCACCTGCTGCTGAGAGAAAACTGGTCAGGAGGATGAAGAGTCAACCCAGGATCACCAAAAAGCAGATCTGCCAAGAATTAGAAGCTGCTGGAACACAGGTGACAGTGTCCACAGTCAAGCGTGTTTTGCATCGCCATGGACTGAGAGGTTGCCGTGCAAGAAGGAAGCCCTTGCTCCAAAAGCGGCACCTTAAGGCTTGACTAAAGTTTGCTGCTGATCACATGGACAAAGTTCTGTGGTCAGATGAAACAAAAATTGAGCTGTTTGGCCACAATACCCAGCAATATGTTTGGAGGAGAAAAGGTGAGGCCTTTAACCCCAAGAACACCATGCCTACCATCAAGCCCGGTGGTGGTAGTATTATGCTGTGGGCCTGTTTTGCTGCCAATGGAACTGGTGCTTTACAGAGAGTCAATGGGACAATGAAGAAGGAGGATTACCTTCAATTTCTTCAAGAAAACCTGAAGTCATCAGTCCAAAGGTTGGGTCTTGGGCGCAGTTGGGTGTTCCAACAGGACAATGACCCCAAACACACATCAAAAGTGGTAATGGAATGGCTAAATCAGGCTAGAATTAAGGTTTTAGAATGGCCTTCCCAAAGTCCTGACTTAAATCCCATTGAGAACATGTGGATAATGCTGAAGAAACAAGTCCATGTCAGAAAGCCAACAAATTTAACTGAACTGCACCAATTCTGTCAAGAGGAGTGGTCAAAGATTCAACCAGAAACTTGCCAGAAGCTTGTGGATGGCTACCAAAAGCACCTAATTGAAGTAAAAATGGCCAAAGGACATGTAACCAAATATTAGCATTGCTGTATGTATATTTTTGACCCAGCTGATTTCGTCACATTTTCAGTTTACCCATAATAAAGTCATAAAAGAATCAAACTTCATGAATGTTTTTTGTGACAAAGAAGGATCTGTTCCAATCACTATATCAGAGAAAAATCAGAGTTGTTGAAATAACTGGAAACTCAAGACAGCCATGACATTATGTTTTTTACAAGTGTATGTAAACTTTTGACCACCACTGTATATACACAGGTTGGTAGATAGATTGATCGAGGTGCCCAGTTGCACTAAAACAAATGTTAACTAATGCTGAAGATGATTATGTTGTACTTTCACAATTAGTATCTACCTGGGTTGCCTTTTTGAAAAAAAAAAAAACGGAAGCAAAGTGCGGCGGCAAAACCAAAGTATTGATATTTTAGTTGGAGTATCGATCCATATCAATACTAGCATTGGTATTGATATTAGGATCGATAAGCCCACCCCTAGTGTTTCCCATGGGAAGGGTTAAGTGGGCATATGGGTTGAGTACGTATGGTCAGCCTCTGGAGATGGTGAAGTTTTTCCGTTTTTTGGGGATGCTGTTTGATGGGAAGTTGTTTTAGTCGGCGCATATCAGGTAGGTCTCAGAAGGTGAGGAATGTTTTCCGGTGTTTGGCTCAGGTGGCGTGGGTGGGGTCCCTGAAGCGTCTGTATGACGCTGTCATCAGGTCGAGCATGGATTTATGGATGTGTGGTTTACGGCTCCGCTACTCAGTCGGTGCTGAGGGAGTTTGAGGTGGTGCAGGCCTCGGCCCTCAGTGTGTGTCTCGGGGCGGTGAGGTCTTCACCAGGTGAATGCTTTGAGGGTGAAGGCGGGGGTTTTACCGTTGGCGTTACGGCAGAAGCAGCTGAATGTGAAATATTGGGTTGCTTGTAGGGGTAAGGGTGCCAATCAACCAAGGGTGGAGGAGTCTTGGGGAAGAGAAGCAGAGGGGATTATCAGTTTTGGGTGGGTGCAGGGACATTGGGTGCGGTAGGTGGGAGTGGGGGAGATAGAGTGTGATATGGAGGGTTGTGTTCCGCCGGTGCCTGGAGAGGGAGGTGGTGAGGGTGGAGCTGTGCATGAAGGAGTGAAGGAGGAGTCGTGGAGGTGTGGGGAGGTGGAGACGGTTAAACATGTTTTGTTGAGGTGTGGTGCGTATGAGGGGGGAGAGGGCGGATATGTCGAGGATAATGAGAGATTCTGGGTTAAGAGTGGTGGGTCTGGAGAGTGTGTTGGGATTGGGTGGTTCCCATCAAACAGCGTCCCCGGGTTGACAACATCTGTGGTACTTGAGTGAAGAAATGGCTGGCCTGGTATTCTTTAACTCCAGTGTTACAGAACAACAAAAGAAACTGATGGTTGCAATATTTTGGAAAAGGAAGGTTCAGAGGTTCCACCAAAGCATTGCAATGACCTTAACCAAGCAGAAATTAAAGAAGAGCAGATCAGTGATCTGCGCCAAGTTGTCAATGAGCACAGGCACATCTTTTGTGATGCCGACAAAGCCACAGTGGTTGCTGGACTTCCTAACTCATTTTTATGCAAGTTTTAGTTCATGTTTTCCAAATAAAATGACAAGTTATTTGAATACAACTTATGGATTTAGTTTGCTATGTTATAGAATGGGCCCTATAGGGGAATCTTCAAGTGTCTTAAGTAGGGCTGCAACTAACGAATTTTTTGGACATCGATTAATCTGTCGATTATTGGGTCGATTATTGGATTAATCAGAAAAAAAGACAATTTAATAAATATTACCTTTTCGGCATATTATAGAATGTAATTGTGTAAAACACAACTCATAACCAAATAAACAACACGTTGTGTTTATTACAGTAAGAGCAAATGTTAATCTTTGTCAAATAAAGAGGTAGAATAATATTATTTCTAGAAAAAAATAAATCTACTTACTGTATACAGTAAAAGTAAATCATAAGCACCCATAAAATGTGCTTTAGTAGTACTGGCTAATAAAACATCAAATGTAAACTGTTGGATCTCATTTGAAAACAAGAAACTTTTAACACGTCTGGATTCGCAAATTTAACCTTGTTCAGAAGTATCGTACAAAAAAGGCCCCAGATTAACATGAATAAAAAATATACAAAAACATTCAAGTTGTGAAGTATTAGTGCAAAATAAAACAACAACAAAAAACACCATCTCTACTGTAAAAATAGTAACTTTAATAAATAAAATGACCATCTTTACCACTTAAAATATGACAAACACAGATCTATTAATCGGTAGAGGGGTGCCCAACTAACAACACTCGTTTTTTGTCGGAAAAAATGTGCTTTGCGGTGTAGAGGAGGGGTCTTGTATCCTGGATTGAATTTAGGGATCTTTATTTTTTTAAAACCCTTCGTCTTCCTACTGACAGCGGTCTCATATCGGACATGTTCATTTCGTGTCTGATATGCTGCGGAGTGCAACCGTTTTCCACAGAAAATAGTCCATGTTGGGTTGTTTTTGTTTTTTGCAGACAATAAAAAGTGTATTTTGAGACCTGTAAAATTGTTTTTATTAGAAATAACATTGTGTATCGCTCCGGTTTGCCATCTCCCGCTTCGAGTCCGACATAGTTTTTTTATCATATGTTCGTACTGCGTCGTTATGCTTCCGTGCCAAAACGTGTCTGTTTTGCAAACTTTGCATGTTAACGCGGGTCTTTTTCAAATCTAACGTAAAATGAGCCAAACTTTGGATGATTTTGTATGTGTTTTTCTTTCCGCCATCTTGTTGAATCTGTCTGATCACGTGAGGCGGGTAAAATGAAGGCCAATTATTGGCTGCTATCTTCCTTTCCTCCTATTTTGGTAGCTCGCATCGTCGATTTGCTCTCTACTGCCCCACTTGGAGACCAATTTAAGTGCAGTTGGCAATAAATCTTTTTTAGACGATTAATCGATGACCTAATTAGTCGACAACTATTTTGATAATCGATTATAATCGATTAACTGTTTCAGCCCTAGTCTTAAGCAACCTCTAAATATTATTTCATTTACATAAAATTTGGACTGAAATATTTTTGACAGACATGGAACCAATTGCAGGGTTCTAATCTGGGTATTCTAAAAAAAAAATTTTTTGGACCATACTACTGAGGATAAGCCGTACATTTTTTAAGAAAAACACATTTTGTACATATAAGCTGCACCTGTTAATAAGCAGCAGGGGCCCACGTTGTAACATGAGATGTTTATGAAAAAAGATTGTATCACAGAAAGAGTTTTCAAAGTTTGTTGCTGCAGTGTTATGTTATGTTTACTGACTATGAAACTAAATCCAGCTTAATGTCTCTTTTATATTTCAGTGTTTTCTGCAGCAGGTGGAGGTGACTGCACTGAGGACCCTGTAAATGTACTTTAGACGAGCTGGATCGAGGGTTACATTCTTTAAGGAAGAAAGCAGAGAAACTGTGAGAAATCCAGAACTGAGACTAGCTGGTGTTCATCTGATGGAAAGTCTCAGCAGTTTACCAACAATGATGTCTTTGAAGAGTGAAGATGAAGAAAAAGAGGTTAATCCTTCCTCACATTCAGAGCACCTTCATCAAAGCCAGATGGAAGATAACACAGAGTTAGACGCTCCAAGCAACAAGCCAGCTGGACTGAATAAATCCCAAATCAAAGAAGAGGACTGTGGATTACCAGAGGTGAGCAGTAACCCTGAGCCCAGCTTTTATTTACAACCACAGAGTGAGAGAAAGGCTTCCGGCTCTTCTGAGATGAAATACTTTGGAGCTGAAATGAAATCCGGTGATAAAGACTGTCATGGTTACGGGATGTATGAAACATATATGCTTAGTGATGTGGACTGTAACACTACTAAAACACCCACCAGCAGTTCTCAATGTGGGAAACAGTTTAATGACAAACAGTCTGAGAGTAGTTTTGACCAAACAGTTCAACCAAATGTTAACGAGCAAAAGAAAGTCAAAACAAGAAAAGAAATAACTGAATGTGATCTTTGTGGTAAAATCTTGACTGATAAGTATTGTCTTAAAGTCCACATGAGAACCCACACAGGAGAGAAGCCATTTGTCTGTAATGAATGTGGACGACGATTTACTTACAAGTCAAACTTAAACACACACATGAGAATCCATACAGGAGAAAAACCTTTTGTCTGTAATGAATGTGGAGGACGATTTCCTTGCAAGTCAAACTTAAACACACACATGATGATCCACACAGGAGAAAAACCTTTTGTCTGTAATGAATGTGGAGGACGATTTCCTTGCAAGTCAAACTTAAACACACACATGATGATCCACACAGGAGAAAAACCTTGTTTATGTAATGAATGTGGACAAAGATTTACTTACAAGTCACACTTAAACAGACACATGAGAATCCACACAGGAAAAAAACCTTTTGTCTGTAATGAATGTGGACAAAGATATACGCAAAAGTCAAACTTAAACATACACATGAGAATCCACACAGGAGAAAAACCTTTTGTCTGTAATGAATGCGGACAAAGATTTAGTCGATTATCAATTTTAAACATACACATGAGAATCCACACAGGAGAAAAACCTTTTGTCTGTAATGAATGTGGACAAAGATATACGCAAAAGTCAAACTTAAACATACACATGAGAATCCACACAGGAGAAAAACCTTTTGTCTGTAATGCATGTGGACAAAGATATACGCAAAAGTCAAACTTAAACAAACACATGAGAATCCACACAGGAGACAAAGATTCATCTGTGATTGTGGACAAAATCTAGTGACAACTCAAGCTTAAACCAAAACCTGACAATCTTTTCAGCTTTGATGATTGAGGAAATAAATATGTTTACAAGTAAGACTTTTACACTTAAGTCGCCACAGTGAAGCAAAACTTGTCTTTATTTAATTTGTGATGAATATTTTCTTAGACAATGTTCTTGTTTTTTGAGAATCAATTTTATTTTTTGCTTTTTTTTGCTTTTTTTTAAAAAGACATTTTGTTTTCTGCAATGATAAACTGAAACATGAGTGAAGTTTCTGTGTTTAAACAATTTGGTTTATTTGGACAAATTAATCAGTTTTTTGTTGATACTTAATTTGACATGCAAGTGGAATAAGAGAAAATCCCGGTGCACATTGCAGCTATGGTAGCTCAGTTGGATAAAAAAAAAAAAGCAAAATTATAGACTATTTTTATTGATTGGCCGTGGTTTCTTGAACAAACGTGAATTCAGCAGATTCTGTCTGTACTTGTAAAGCTTCCAGAATATTCTTTTGTGTCCTGATTCTGTAAGTTGTGGTTTGTTTGAGTGTCTTCATCACGGCTCGAGTGTACTGGAACTGTAATTTTGTGTTTAATACCAGCACTACTTTTTTGTTTTGTTGTATTGATTTTACTTTTTGGATAACATGAAAGAAACCTTGAGGTTTAAATGTAAAAAAACATTTTGTGTTTTGCTGTGTCGTCTTCTTCTCCTTTCAGCATTTCCCTTCAGGAGTCGGCACAGTGTTTTCTATTTTGTTGTGTAGTTTTTAATAAATAGATTTTTTTTGTTTCTTTATTTGCCTGTAACTTTTTTGTATGCCTGTAAGTCTTTAGTTAAAACGTTTGTTTTCTGTTTATTACTAACATACTTGTAAATAACATTTTCTCATTATGTACCTAAGGACAACATCCAAGTATCCAAGATGTAAAGGAGGAACAGTGAATAATTTCATTTAAATGGTTTGAAAACAACAGATTTCATTGCATGTGCAGAGTTTGTTTGTTTCATATTATTATAAGTTAAAACAGTGGTCCCCTTACACCGGGCCACGGATATAAATATATATATGTGTAAATCTATTGTAAACAAACAGAATCAGTTGTGTCCTTACTTTTACTGAAGTCCATCCACCGAAGAGTTATATGATTAAGTTGTAGAAGTCATCTTTATTTTTTCTTAGTTTAAGACTTTCTCTGTCTCAATGGAGACTTTGTCAACAGAAGAACTGACAGGTTCTCAGTATCGTACAAAAATAAAAAGGAAGGATTCCAAGTCTTTCCCCCGCCAGCTGTGAGACATAGTTTCTCCAGCGGGTCCGGGGTCTGCCCCTGGGTCTCCTCCCGGTGGAATGTGCCCGAAACACCTCACCCGCGAGGTGCTCGGGGGGCATCCTGACCAGATGTCCGAACCACCCCATGTGGCTCCTCTCGACCTGGAGGAGGAGTGGCTCGACAATGAGGCCCTCCCGAATGGTAGAGCTCCAAAAATAAAAATGGTCTATTTTTAATTAAATTTTATTTGTATAGCCCAAAATCACAGAATTTCCGTCTCAATGCGCTTCACAAGAAAAAGAGGGATGTATTAACACAGATACACAGCAAGAAAAATAACAAATGCTAACTAAACAAGACTAGCACATTTATGCCCTTAGACTCCCCTTCACGATGAGGAAAAACTCCTAAAAAACCTATCAGTGGGGAAAAAAATAAGAAACCTCGTGGGGATCCACATGAAAGAGAGATCCCTCCCCCGGGACGAGCAACCAATATGTCAAAGTAGAAAAAGTTTCAAAAAAGGCCTTCTGGACAGTTTAATTCTTCAACGAGATGTTTCGACTTCCATCCGGAAATCATTTTCAATCTGAATGAAATGGACTGAAACCTGGATCCATTTATACTAACCTGAGTGAAAGGTAAAAAAAATAGTAAGAAGGGCTCGACCAATGAGCCTGTGTTACTTAAGATGGCCGTGAATGGCTCCTATTGTAGCCACAGACCAGTAAACAAAACTATTATAAAAATGCTAAAAGCCTAGTGAATAGAGAAACCTGCTAACGAGAGGCGTGAAACTGAGTCACGAGGTGTCATCTTTAGTCCATGGCTTCAAAAGGCTGCTATAGCTACCGGGCAAAACGTATCTAACGCCTCCACTCCGATTCAGTGAGGGATTTTCTTTCATCACAAAGATTTTCTTTGTCAGTTTCACGCCTCTCGTTAGCAGGTTTCTCTATTCACTAGGCTTTTAGCATTTTTATAATAGGTTTGTTTACTGGTCTGTGGCTACAATAGGAGCCATTCACGGCCATCTTAAGTAACACAGGCTCATTGGACGAGCCCTTCTTACTATTTTTTTTATCTTTTACTCAGGTTAGTATAAATGGATCCAGGTTTCAGTCCATTTCATTCAGATTGAAAATGATTTCCGGATGGAAGTCGAAACGTCTCGTTGAAGAATTAAACTGTCCAGAAGACTTTTTTAAAACTTTTTATACTATGGATCACTCCTGGATGAATGAGGGACTACACGGATTTGTTGCTAACAATATGTCAAAGATTATTGTTTAAATATTTGCTTATTCTAGTCTACAGCTAAATATCTAAAGAAGTCAATAGATGTTCTTCATCCTGATGGAAACACGGGGGACTCCTCAGCCCAGCAATGCCCTGGAGATGTCCAGGACGGGGATGAGTAGATGTTCTTCATCCTGATGGAAACACGAGGGGACTCCTCAGCCCAGCGATGCCCTGGACGGGGATGAGTAGATGTTCTTCATCCTGATGGAAACAAGGGAGACTCCTCAGCCCGGAGATGTCCAGTACGGGGATGAGTAGATGGATTTCATCCTGATGGAGCGGGGATGATGAAGCATGGAGGTCTCCTCGGTGTGGCCATGCCCAGGACAGGAACGCAGAGTCCTGAATGGGGCTCTCTCCCAGAGAGGAGGGAGAGAAGTGGACAACATGTGAATTGTATTGTACCAACTAGCAGTGTAATTCTAAATAAACAGACAATCGAGAACAATGAATGAGATATAAAGCCAGGGGTTATCGTAGGGGGTACAGACTCTGGTTAGAGTAGAGGGTGAGGGGGAGAGGGCCAAGGCAGTCTGGCAGACAATAGTATATAGAATTAGAGGACAGTACCCCAATGTACCATACTTTCCCCAGCTTCTACTATCTAGCAGCCAACTAATAATTATATCAGCTAAATGAATCTGTTTCTATCTGGCCTGTTGATAAGCTTGTTCAAACAGGAATGCTTTAAAGCCTCCCTTTAAATGAGAGAACACATTTAAAGGGAGGCCATTTTATTTTACTCAATAAAATGGCAGAAATATGTAACCACACTCCAAATGCATTTTTGACACATAACAGTGGAAAATATTACACTTTCTGTTTTTTACTTGTTTGTCATGATGAGAGGGGAGGAATTATCTCCCCCTCCTCCACTGACCGCACATCATTGGCAGCCCATAGCTAATTGATTGGTTCACCTAACACTGACACTTAACTTATTGGTTCACTTAACAGAGAGGAGAACCTATCAACCCCAAAGATGGGAGGGTCCCAGGCGGAATTATAGGTCATGTGTAAACATATACATGTTTATACATTTTTTATTATTATTTTTGGTGATCTGGACAGAGGGGGTGGTGCCCTTGCGCCACACGTCACCAGCCGCCACTGCTACTCCCCCATGACAGACAACATTTAGAGTAAGTATGGTAGGAGCTGCAGCTCCCGCAGTGTCTCATTAGATACACCAATAATTCATTTTATTTGTTTAGCCCAAAATCACAAAATCTTCTAGTAACTTCCAAGACCATAAAAGCTAAGCTTCCATCCCATAATAGTGATATTATAGAGCCATAGCAACCAATCCAAAGACTACAGGATGATTTTCTGTCTGATTGTGCTGTGTGTTTCTGTCTGATTAACGGTGTTTGAAGCTCTTTGAGATGTGCTGATACTAGGATGGAGAAAATGTTTAATTTTTATTTATCATACTGTATTAATCCCTCAAGGGAAATTTTCTGTGCTGCATTGCACCGCAGCAGGAAGTCAATGGTGGGAGAAACTGGGGGGTTAGGTGTCTTCCCCAGAGACATCTATGCATGAGCTTAGCAGGATTCAAACCGGCAACTCTTCGGTCCACAAGTTTTACCAATGAGCTATGCCACTCCAATCTAAACCCTAATCCTCTGGTTTAATCTGTCACTGTTTAAAGTGTCAAACAGGAGAAAAGCTGCCGGTGTTACTGGGATAGTCAATGTTTTCCTGTTTTTATAAAGTTAGACACACAGTGTTTGTGAAAGTTTTTAAAATGTAGAACAGCGACTCCTGGTGGTCACATATAGCCATAACAATCAATCAGAGGTCGTGTTTCCTGAGGGAGTTTTTCAGTGTGACACCAGGAAGTAAAAAGTCTCCCTGATGAGGAGCTTTGTTTTCTCTCCGAAATAGAGAATTGTTACAAAGATCTGTTCTCCTGAAGAACGAGTTGAGGAGGGTTTTATTTATTAGATCAGAGCTGCTTCTGCCTGAAAGAAAAAGAGCAGGTAATTCTGTCTGATTTCAGGAGAAAAATATATTGGAAAAAACCTTTATAAATTGTTTCTGTGTTGTTATGACATTTCTAACGTGAAATTTATATTGAAGTTTTATAATATCCCGTTGGTTTCTAATAATAATAATTCATTTTATTTAAAAGCGCCTTTCTGGAAACTCAAGGACACTGTACAACAAAATAAAAAGAATAATAGATAAAAATATAAAAGACAACATCTCAAGAGACAGGAGGAAGAATGAAGAGGATTAAAGAGAGTAGACAGATTTGAAGAGATGAGTTTTGAGACGAGATTTGAACAGAGGGAAAGAGTCTAAGTTGCGGATGTCAGGGGGAAGTGTGTTCCAGTGTGTGGAGCAGAGCGGCTGAAGGCTCTGTCCCCCATTGGGCTCAGACGGATGGGGAGGGAGGGGGGGCAGTAAGATGAATGGATGCAGATGACCAGAGAGAACGAGGAGGTAGCAATAAGGACAAGATCAGAGAGGTATGAAGAAGACAGATTATGGATGGCTTTGAAAGTGAGAATGAGAATTTTGAAGATGATTCTGGATTCAAATGGGAGCCAGTGAAGTTGCTGAAGAACTGGGGTGAAAAGAGCAGGTTCCAGAGATGATGTGGGCAGAGGAGTTTTGTACCAGCTGAAGTTTATTGAGATTTTTCAGAGGGATGCCAAAGAGAAGTGAATTAGCCTCAGACGAGAGGTGACGAGACTGTTGACAAGGATGGCAGCGGTGTGGGACGTGAGGGAAGGACGGAGACGATTAATGTTATGAAGATGAAAGTAAGCAGACCGGGTGATATTATTTATGTGGGATTGAAAGGACAGTGAGGAATCAAGGATGACACCCAGGCACTTGATATTAGTGGAAGGGGAAATAAAAGAACCATCAATCTAGAGAGAGAAACTGTCGACTTTGGATAATTTGGATCTGGAGCCAATGAAAAGAACCTCAGTTTTATCAGAGTTCAGTTTGAGGAGGTTGGAGGTGAGACAGGGAAAGACAGCAGGTAAGGGAGGAGGGAGGAAATGTGTAGATGGGTTTACCGGACAAGTAGAGTTGGGTGTCGGCGGCATAACAATGAAAATTGATGTTGAATTTCCGGAGAATATTGCCAAGGGGGAGAAGATAGATAAATAAAAGTAGGGGCCCCAGGACAGAGCCCTGGGGAACACCAGAAGAAACAGGAGATGACTTGGATCTTGAGGACTTGAGATGAACAAACTGAGTGCAGCCTGCAAGATATGAATGAAACCACTGAAGGGAGGTGGAGGTGATACCAAGAGAGGACAATCTACGGAGGACGAAATGAGAAATGGTATCAAAGGCAGCACTCAGATCAAGAAGGATGAGAATGGAGAGAAGACCAGAGTCTGAAGCAATAAGAGGATCATTGGTGATCTTTATTAAAGCTGTTTCTGTGCTATGATGGGGGCTGAAACCAGATTGAAAAGTTTCATAAAGACTGTTGTGCGACAAATGGGAATGAAGTTGAGAGACCACTATTTCTTCAAGTATTTTGGACAAGAAAGGAAGATTAGAAATTGGACGAAGATTATTGAAATTGTTGGGATCTGAGCCGGCTTTTTTCTAGATGGGAGATACAGCTGCAGCTTTGAAGAGGGAAGAGAGATCCATGTGTAAAAGAGGAGTGAATGATGGTAGTGATAAGTGGGAGCAAGGAAGGGAGACAGGATTTGACAAGAGTAGTTGGCATTGGAACCAACAAGCACGTGGAGGGTTTGGATTTGCGAATAAGGTCAGAAATTTCAGTAATACTGGGGAGAGTGAACATGGAAAAGGACTGAGAAAGTAAAAAGGATTCAGTGGAACTGTCATGAGAAGGACAGTTAAGTTGCTGATGAATAGTTAGGACTTTCTCATAAAGAAAGACAGCAGGGAGTTGCAGGTTTCAACGGAGTAGAAATGTGGAGGGAAAGAGTCTTATGAAAGTAGGAATGTAGATCCTGGTTACTATGGTGAGAGTAGGAACGTAGACCCTGGTTACCATGGTGAGAGTAGGAACGTAGACCCTGGTTACCATGGTGAGAGTAGGAACGTAGATCCTGGTTACCATGGTGAGGGTAGGAACGTAGATCCTGGTTACCATGCTCAGAGTAGGAACGTAGATCCTGGTTACCATGGTGAGGGTAGGAACGTAGATCCTGGTTACTATGGTGAGTGTAGGAACATAGATCCTGGTTACCATGGTGAGGGTAGGAACGTAGATCCTGGTTACCATGGTGAGAGTAGGAACGTAGATCCTGGTTACCATGGTGAGTGTAGGAACGTAGACCCTGGTTACCATGGTGAGGGTAGGAACGTAGAATCTAGTTACCATGGTGAGGGTAGGAACGTAGATCCTGGTTACCATGGTGAGGGTAGGAACGTAGATCCTGGTTACCATGGTGAGTGTAGGTTAAGAAGAACCTCTCCGCATTGTCCCGCTTTGTTAATGCAACAGTCATCCTGTAAATAAGGCGCTGACTTTTCTCATCAAAGTATGTAAAAAAACAATTTCAATTATAGTCTAGAAAGTATGTCTTTTTTTGTTTTCTGCCATTTGTTTACTCGATTTTTCTATTTTATTCAACGTTATTTTAAAATATACAAAATGTGAGCGATAATTTTAAAATATTTAGTTGCAGAACGAGACGTGCAGTCCTCTGAGTGTGTTGTATTTCCCGCTGTGGAAAACAGTCTCTGTCTTCTGGTCATTGCCATTTCCACGACTTCATCAGGGATCGGACGTATGGTTGAGGATATACAGTATGTTAGATACAACATTATTAGCCCGGCCTTATACACACAGAAAGTTATTGTTTTGTCTGATGTGTTTGCCATCTAAGAAATGTTACTAATTTCCGTAATTTTTTTTTCTTTCCTTCTTGTATAGATACTGTCTATTTCTTTCTTGTTTGCTTCTGTAACACACAAATTTCCCAAGTGTGGGATCAATAAAGTAATTCTAATCTAATTTTCCGGTCAAAGAGCTCAGAATTAGAACTTGCTATGGTACTAGTGTGCAAAAAATAAATAAATAAATATAATACTTTTCAACAAAACTAAGAGTGCTTAGAAAGAAAAAGAAAAATAGTGCAATGGCATAGAAATAATAAAGATAGTAAAGTGACAAGAGCGAAGTGACTAAGTGATGAGCGGATCCAGGTTATAAAATATTCATAAATCCAACGGAAGCTGTTTCTGTGGCGGGACGTTCTGGTCCAAATGGACCGGAGCCTCCAGCTCGAGGGTAGTCGCTCAAAAAGTCCATGTCCAAGGTGTGAAGGGTCAGCTGCTATCCGACCCGCATGCCCCAGAGTCCTGGAAACGTAGAGGTCTTCGAGAGATGGAAGGCTGCAGCCGATCACCTTCTCTGCGGAGCGCACAATGCGCTGCAGTCTGTGTTTGTCCCTGGCTGTGGCTCCAGCGTACCACACGGTGATGGAGGAGGTGAGGATGGACTCGATGATGGCTGTGTAAAACTGCACCAACATCTGGGCGGGCAGCTTGGCTTTCTTCATCTGCCACAGAAAGTACATCCTCTGCTGGGCCTTTTTGATCATGGAGCTGATGGACGGCTCCCACTTTAGGTCCTGTGTGATGGTAGTGCCGAGGAAGTGGAAAGAGTCTACAGTGGTGATGGGGGAGTCTGTCAGTGCAAGGGGGAGTGTGGGGACTGTGGCTTTCCTGAAGTCTACGATCATCTCCACTGTCTTCTGAGCGTTGAGCTCCAGGTTGTTGTTGCTGCACCAGGACACCAGCCGGTCTACCTCCATCCTGTAGGCCGACTCATCACCATCAGAGATGAGCCAGATGAGGGTGGTGTCATCTGCAAACTTCATCAGTTTGACAGAGTCATGGCTGGAGGTGCAGCAGTTGGTGTACAGGGAGAAGAGCAGGGGAAAGAATTTTCAAAGTTTGTTGCTGCAGTGCTGTGTTATGTTTAGTAATTATTAAACTAAATCCAGCTTGATGTTTCTTTTTTATTTCAGTGTTTACTACAGATGTGAGCAGGTGCTGGTGACTGCACAGAGGTTCGTGTAAATGGAGAGCTACCAGCTGGACAATTGGCATCAAAGTTTTCGTCGCAGATTTTGAAGAACATCTCCACATTGTGCCGCTTTGCATGTGCAGCAATCGCCCCGCAAATAAGGCCCTGACACTTCTCATTAAAGAACGTAAAAGATAAACTCAATTATAGTTGAAAAGGTATGTCTTTATTTGTTTTGTGCCATTCATTTACTTGATTTTTAAAAATTTTATTTAACATAATTTTAAAATAGACAAAATGTGTTTAACATTTATGTTGAGTTGGAAAACGAGACGTGCGTTAGAACCACGCAGTCCTAAGAAATCATTCTATCATTGTCAAAGAAACAATGTTTAATCTTATTCCTGTCATGGGAATCATCATTTTATGGATGTACAAAATGTGTTTTCCTTTAAAAATGTACTGAACAGAGTGAATGGTCAATCTTTAGAATGACTGATAGACATGAAAGGACATGAACCAACTGCCTGAGTTCGAGCAGGTCAGGAACATCTCGATGACCATAGCTGAAAGGATATAGGTGGTTTAAGTCTTCGTAATTCTCCCCGACATTATAAAAGGACGATGAGCATGAATAACTGGGTTCTCCTGTTTAGCCCACGCTTCTGTGTGTGTGTCTGCGTGCGTGTGTTTGTGCGTGCATGTGTGGGTGATCGGACAGATAGGCAAGGATGTATGTTTGATACAACATTATCAGACAAGCCTAATACATACAGAAAGTTAGTCTGTTTTTTCTGTTGTGTTTGCCATCTAAGCGATAAACCTCACCTGAGTATAAGCCGCACCCGCTACATTTTTTAAGGAAAACACATTTTGTACATCCATAAGCTAAACCTGTTAATAAGCTGCAGGGGTCCACATTGTAACATGAGATGTTGATGAAAAAAGATTGTATCACAGAAAGAGTTTTCAAAGTTTGTTGCTGCAGTGCTGTGTTATGTTTACTGAATATTAAACTAAATCCAGCTTGATGTTTCTTTTTTATTTCTGTGTTTTCTGCACCAGGTGGAGGTGACTGCACAGAGGTTCCTGTAAATGTAGTTTGGTCGAGCTAGATCGAGGGTTCCATCCTTTAAGGAAGAAAGCAGAGAAACTGTGAGAAATCCAGAACTGGGAACAGCTGGTGTTCACCTGATGGAAAGTCTCAGCAGTTTACCAACAATGATGTCTTTGAAGAGTGAAGATGAAGAAAAAGAAGTTAATCCTTCCTCACATTCAGAGCACCTTCATCAAAGCCAGATAGAAGATAACACAGAGTTAGACGCTCCAAGCAACAAGCCAGCTCGACTGAATAAATCCCAAATCAAAGAAGAGGACTGTGGATTACCAGAGGTGAGCAGAAACCCTGAGCCCAGCTTTTATTTACAACCACAGAGTGAGAGAAAGGCTTCCGGCTCTTCTGAGATGAAATACTTTGGAGCTGAAATGGAAGACGGTGATAAAGACTGTCATGGTTACGGGATGTATGAAACATATATGCTTAGTGATGTGGACTGTAACACTACTAAAACACCCACCAGCAGTTCTCAATGTGGGAAACAGTTTAATGACAAACAGTCTGAGAGAAGTTCTGACCAAACAGTTCAACCAAATGGTTACGAGCAAAAGAAAGTCAGAACACAAAAAGAAATAACTGAATGTGATCTTTGTGGTAAAATATTTACTGATAAGTCTTGTCTAAAAGTCCACATGGGAACCCACACAGGAGAGAACCCATTTAGGTGTGATGAATGTGGAAAAAGTTTCCATGTAAAACCATTAGTCTGTGATAACTGTGGACATAGATTTTACCACAAGTCCAACTTTGAAAGACACAAGATAATCCACGGAGGAGACAAACCTTTTAGCTGTGATGAATGTGGAAAACAATTTGGTCAAAAGTCAGATTTAAACGCACACATGAGAATCCACACTGGAGAACAACCTTTTCTCTGTAATGAATGTGGTCAAAGATTTAGTTTAACATCAACCTTAAACAAACACATGAGAACCCACACAGGAGAACAACCTTTTGTATGTAATGAATGTGGACAAAGATTTAGTCAAACATCAACCTTAAACAGACACATGAGAATCCACACTGGCGAAAAGCCTGTTGTCTGTAATGAATGTGGACAAAGATTTAGTCGAACATCTATTTTAAACACACACATGAGAATCCACACAGAAGAAAAACCTTTTTTCTGTGATGTATGTGGAAAAAAATTTAGGGATTGTTCAAACCTAAAAACCCATGCGAGAATCCACACAGGAGAAAAACCTTTTGTCTGTAATCAATGTGGAAAAAGATTTAGTCGAACATCAAATTTAAACACACACATGAGAATTCACACAGGAGACAAACCTTTTGTCTGTAATGAATGTGGACAAAGATTTACTTTAACATCAACCTTAAACAAACACATGAGAATCCACACAGGAGACAAACATTCAACCGTGATTGTGGACAAAAATCTAGTTACAACTCAAACTTCCATCAGCACCTGACAATCTATTCAGCTGTGATGAGAGAGGATATAGATGTGATTACAAGTCAGACTTTTACATGTGAGACACCACAGTTAAGCAAAATTTTTCTTTTTATAATTTGTGATGAATAATTTCAAAGACATTGGGTTTGCTTTTGAAAACTTTACGCAAAAAATCTATTCTAAATTTTCTTTTGAATTGTCTTTATAATAGTTTGACATCATTTTGTTTTCTGAAACACGGTTTATAGTTTCTTTAAAGATTTTTTTGCAATTGGGCAAATTCAAGAAACCTAGAGATTTAAATGTAAAAAACATTTTGTATTTTGATGTGTAGTTATTTTTAAATATACTTTTTTGTATCTTTATTTGCCTGTGATTGTTTTATTTCTTATGCCTGAAAATCTTCTGTTAAAACATTTGTTTTCTAAATATTACTAATAAAATGGTAAAAAAACATATTTAATGTCTGATCTGGTGATTTGCTCAAGTTACAACAGTTTTTCTTAAAAAAAAAAAAAAGAGATACGTATGTACGTATATACTTTATTCATCCCTCAACTGAGACATTTTTGTGCTGCATTATACAGCAGCAGGCTGCCACGACAGCGCCAACGGTGGGTTAGGTGTCTTTCCCAAGGACACCTAGTTTTGGAATTTGATCCCACAAACTTACGGAGAACTTCCGGTTTAAGGGCGAACGTTCAACCAGTGAGCTATTGCCACAGTTAATTACTAAAACAATTATCAATCAAACTTTATTTATAAAGCACTTTTCATACATAAAATGTAACACAAAGTGCTTTACAAGTTGAAAACCCCAGAAAACAAAATAAGGACAAGTCCCCCACCAACCCACCTCCTGTATGGGGAGCTCGCCACAGAAAGGGGTCTGAAGTCTTGTGACGTCAACCCAGCAGATTTCTAGTCAGTGACATCTGACCGCTACACAGTAAGGGGTCTGCAACTGTCATAATCGGCGTCAAGCAGGCCAAGAACAGCAGAGGAGTCAGTTTGTCACTAATACCCCTGTGGGCCTTACCCCCTACCACATTTACAGTAAGTGCAGGCAGACAGAAGAGGATGTTGGTGTGGACTCCCAGCATTGCGTTGGCTTACAATCATCGTGACCTTCTGGTCTCTAACCTTCCAAGCCTAAAGTCCTAATGTTTGGTTTCTGTTATCCCAGATTATTTAATGTTAAATAGAATCATTTTAATATTTTCTCTTCAGCAAGATGCTGCAGACCCTCATATTGATGACAGAAGACCACAATGTGGCTGTGCAGTGTGTGTTTTATTTAACATTTTATAATCTATCTTTTAGTAACTTCCAAGACCATAAAAGCTAAGGTTCCATCCCATAATAGCAGTGGTGTGCTGTCAGAGCCAGCAAGGCCTTCTCTGCTGGCCTAACTTAACCAGACATCATTATCATAATTATAATAAAAGTCAATTTCATTTTAAATATATTTTTCCTAAACATATATAGGAAATTATTCTCCATATTCTGTTTTCTTCATGTCATATTATATCCATTTGGTTATACTGCTTCCAGTGTTGTAATGTTAGGTTAAAGTTTTTATCCAATCAGAATTCAGCTAGTTGGTGTCGCCAGGCTGTATGAAATTTGCCCGAGGCCTTCAGAATCACCAGTGCAGACGCTGGCTGCGTACTGCTAGCGAATGGTCACGTGTAGTTTCTAACAGCCAATCAGATCAGTTGGTGACGTTTAGGCCTTCACGAAGGCCCACGTTGAACATGACATGTACGCATCTTGTGATTGGATACTCACTTGACGTAAGCGGAAGCAACCCTTTGCATGTCAACAAAACTACACCTGAGCCGGGCCCAGAACCTTTAACCTCTTAACACCCACCTATTTTCGGGCTGTGCACAATAGTTGGACATACCCAAATGCCATTGCTTATTACAGCAGCATCTTTCAAGTCACATGCTTGTACTATACATCAAAATAAAGCTTAGACCTTCTAGTTTCTGTAGATATGTACATGGAGAGTGTCAGAATTTCAGAGCCTATCCTACAGTAGTTCAAACATAAAAAAAATTGTAGAATTTTAGCCTCGCCTAATTTTTTTCATTTTCCAATGTCCCTAGCCAAGACATACTTCTTAGTAGGCATAATTCCTTCCATTTGTATGACAAAAATCTTGTTGACAACAACTGTGTAAAGTTTCAGATCTCTAGGTACAAGTGTTTTTGACCTATTGACCTTTTACTATAAAAAGTGTCCATTCGGCACAAGCTGTCCAAATCTGTGCCAAAATGTGCCAAAATGTGCCAAAGTGAATTTTTGCCATTCTATCACTTTTTTAGTCATAAAAAATGCATATTAGTGTTTCTGTGACTTTGAATGCCTCCCACAGATATTTTTTTTTTCATAATTTTTTAAATGTATATTTTAATATTTTTTACTGTAATTATAAATTTTTCCATAAAAATTATGCACAAGAAATGAAATATACAACTGGATAAATGATATGTTGTGTATGACAACAACTGTGTAAAGTTTCAGATCTCTAGGTACAAAAGTTTTTGATTTATTGACCTTTTAGTATAAAAATGTCTAATCTGAACAAGCAACAAATTGAATTTTTGCCATTTTATCACCTTTTTAGTCATAAAAAATGCATATTAGTGTTTCTGTGACTTTAAAAACATCCCACAGATCTTTTTTTTTCCTTTTTTTTTTTTTTTTATTATTTTTTTTTATTTACATAATTTTTGCTGTAATTATAATTTTTTTTCATAAAAATCATGCACAATAAAAATTTTTCGGATAAAAAATATGTTCCAAAACCCCAGAAATATAGTTTGCTAAAAAAAAAAAGTTGAAAATAAACTAAAAAATCTTTCTATCTGTGATCACCTCACTCACTCAGTGTCTGCTCCTCATTCGCGTCATGACGCACAAAATGGCGCCGTTTGTTTTGATAAAATTTCCCGTTACGCAGTTGAATAACACGCGATTCTATTGGTCCGGTTTTGAACCAATCCCCTCGTTTTGAAGGTGGAAGTATCAGCTTTCTTTATTGGCTAATCATATATTTTTAAATGACGTCGTTAGCCTGCTAGAAGCTAACATGCTAGCAGTGCTGTTAGCTGAAGGAGAAGCGCTTGCTTCTTTCAAAGCCTTGTAAAAACCAAACTCTTTATCGGAATATTTTGCGAACGGTCTCAGTTTGTAGATAACTTCGTAAAGAAAAGAAACATACCCAGGATGAACTTAAAAACACAGCTAGGCAGTTATTATGGAGATTGGAACGCGACCGCTACTATTTCTCGCAGAAAACAAAATCACGTTTTCTGGAGTTTTTCTCCAAACTGGTTTACTTTTGAGAAAATACAATTTTATATAGTTATTCTGTGGATTGTTACGGACAAAATGAGACCAATCAGATGAAGATTGAACCTGTCTGAGCCCATTACGACTGGATCATAGGTGAGAAATGCGCTCCAAACAGTTTGATTTTATTTGCGAATAGTTTGCTATTTCTTCTTGAAACTAGTGAAAACATAAGAATGGATGCTATGATCGTTTTCTTGAAAGTCTAAGCTTTAAAACGAGGTATAACTTAGTGGAGTTGAACAAAGAATAAGTGTCTTTATGAGTGAAGAAAAAACAAAAACCCACAAACGTACCGTGGACGGGTCAGTGGATGTTAAGAGGTTAACAGAAAAATCTGAAATATCTACTCGTTTTTTTTTTATCCCGCAATGGCAGAAGGATTTCAGAATGGCAGAATCGATTTCAAGACCACGAAAAATGACTGTTTGTCTCCCTTCTTGAACTTAAGCACTTTCAGACATACCTGAGAAAATTACCGCAAACAGCCTTTTCCTGGGTAACACAAAGTCACGGCACGCTGTTCGATCTACTCCGACTCAAAACCGAACTAACTGTAATGTATGCCATGACTGATTTTAAAGGGAAAAGTCCAGCTGATCTCCTTGACTTTGGGAGAGTTTGGGAGAACTTTACACATTGGTTTGTTTTCCTGTAACAATCCCTGTGTCCAATGCTACTGTTGAGCGGTCATTCTCTGCACTATAGCGAATTAAAACATATGTAAGAAATACGACTGGACAAACACGGCTTTATGCATTGGCATCCATGTCGATAGAAAAGGATTTATTGTTTGAACTGAAACACAGACAAACTGTAAAACCGAGTCATTCACGTCTTCTTGAGGAAAGAAAGGAGAATGAATTTTGTGTTGAAATAAGTGTTTTGGGGGGCAGCCGTTTTGGTGAGTGCAAGCATTTCATTTATTTTATATGTTTTATACGCGGGTTTATTGATGTTTAAATGCTCTTGAAAATCAGAATCAGAATCAGAATATACTTTATTGATCCCACACATGGGAAATTTGTGTGTCACAGCAACAACTTCCTATCTGCTAAGTGAGTCGTTGTAGAGCCCGATCGCGTACGGAAAGAAAGACCTCCGGTAACGAGATGTTCTCGAGCGGAGCTGTCTGAGCCTCTTGGAGAAGGAGCTCCGCTCTTCGTCCAGGAGTGGGTAGAGAGGATGGTCATGGTTTTCCATGATGGACAAAAGTTTGTTCAGTGACCTCCTCTCTACCACTGCCTCAAGTGAGTCCTGTTTGCTGCCAATGACAGAGCCAGCCAGTCTGATTAGTTTATTCAGTCTGTTGGTGTCACTGGCTGCGATGCTGCTCCCCCAGCCGATGACAGAGAAGAACAAGGAGCTGGCCACCACAGACTGATAGAAGGTCTCCAGCATCTTGCCGCACACATTGAAGGACCTCAGCTTCCTTAGAAAGTAAAGTCGGCTGCAGATCTTCTTGTACACAGCAGTACTGTTGCTCCTCCAGCTCAGTCTACTGTCGATGGTCACTCCAAGGTATTTGTACTCCTCAACCACCTCCACATCTCGACCCAGAATGCAGAGCGGCTGCAAAGCAGTCCTCCTCCTCTTCCGGAAGTCAATCACCATCTCCCTGGTCTTGTCCACATTGAGGAGCAGGTGATATATATATATATATATATATATAGGTGAATATATATAGGTGAAAATAGCCTGTATTGTACACCAGTGATCCCCATCCAACAGGGCGGGGACTGGTACCGGGCCGCACAGAACTGTTATTTTTATTCACTTTGTTTTTGTGATGTCTTTTATTTTGAAGGTGTATGTTTACTGTTACCATGGCAACAAGAGCGCGTTCGAGCAGAGAGAATGTTTCCACGTTAAAAGACGCTGCTAATAAATTTTCTCGTGAAGAAAACGTGGCTTTAAGTTTATTATTATTGATTGTAAAAAGCCATTTTTTCAGGCTGATCTCATCACCTTAAGACCGGTCCGTGGCGCAGAAAAGATTGGATGTTACTTGGATGATCAATGTTTTCTGTATTTTAAAAATATTCTTGAAAGTTTTTAAAATTTGTAAAACAGGGATACCTGGTGGTCACACGAGCTTACTGTCAGAGCTCGTGTTTCCTGAGGGAGTTTTTCAGTGTGACACCAGGAAGTAATGAAAGTCTGCCTGATGAGGACCTTTGATTTCTCTCTGGAATGAGGATCTGGTACAAAGAGCAGTTATCTAGGAACGAGGTGAGGATGGATGGATTAGAGAAAATAATTCTAATCAATAACAGTCTGTTTGTGTGAGAAAGAGTGTGTGTTTGTGATGTCAAATGGTTTGGTTACAACAACAAACGGGTTGTGAGGGTAGTTTTACTGCAGACTGGAAACTATCTGTGGGTTTTGAAATTTTGAGACTGGACTGTTAGATGTCAGGAGGTTTGATTCTTACAACAAAAAAAAAGCTTGGACACCCCTGCTGTACATGGTTATGAAATAACTATGGTGCACTCAATTATGTCTTCTAAAGAACATGCCGTAAATCAGAAAAAAAACAACCTAAATAGCATCATGTAAACAAGAGAACAGCTTACATGTTAGAAAACATGTTGGAGATTCTCAACTCCGGATCCTTATTTTTCCACTTGTTAACGTAAACTGTCATCATACTCCCCACAGACTTATCATAATATACCTCACTGCCCAACATACATATATGTTTAACTTGTACAGGAGCCTCTTTAACAGTTTGTAGTTTAGTGTTTCTAAAAACATAAAAATGTTCTCAAGCCCTGTGAGCCCTATGCTTCCAAACAGTAATGTCATTGACACACACAGAGGAAAGCAGGAGGAGGTGGAGCTGAAAATTTAACCTGAAATGTACTGCACTCAGATATTTAATGGGAATAACAGTGTTAATGTAGAAAAATGCCAATTTTTCTGCATTAGCATTTTTGCCAATGTAGAAAGGGGATGTTCATCCCCGTACTGGACATCTCCGGGCTGAGGAGCCCCAGTGTTTCCATCAGGATGAAGACCATCTATTGACTTCTTTAGATATTTAGCTGTAGATTAGATTAAGCTAATATTTAAACAATAATCTTTGATACATTGGATGCTCGTCCCGGGGGAGGAATCTCTCTTTCATGTGGATCCCCACAAGGTTTCTTTTTTTTTCCCCACTGATGGGTTTTTTAGGAGTTTTTCCTGACCATGAAGGAGAGTCTAAGGGCATAAATGTGCTAGTCTTGTTTAGTTTAGTTATTTTTCTTGCTGTGTATCTGTGTTTATACATTCCCATTTTTCTTGTGAAGCCCATTGAGACAGAAATTCTGTTATTTTGGGCTATACAAATAAAATTGAATTGAAATTTAATTGAATTAGAAAGAAAGAAGCATACAATGTTCATCCCGCAACGGGAAAAACTTGTGTGCTGCATTACACCGCAGCAGGCTGCCAGGACAGCGCCAAAGGTAGGAGAAACGGGGGGTTATTTGTCCTCCACAAGTGCACCGAGACATGAGCTCAGAGGGATTTGATCCCGTGAACTTCCGGTCCAAGAGCGAACATTCAGCCACTGAGCTATTGCCTATTTTAATTAGTTAAAACAATGAAGTTGTAACTTTTTACAATTAAAACAAGTTTATAGCATTAAAGTCATTCTTTAAAGTCAAACTAAATGAGAAACCTGATGATTTTGTTGCTGCTGTGTTATGTTAATGATTTTTAAACTAAATCCAGCTTGATCTTTCTTTTTTATTTCAGTGTTTTCTGCAGCAGGTGGAGGTGACTGCACAGAGGTTCCTGTAAATGGAGTTTGGTTGAACTGGACTGATAGTTCCATCCTTTAAAGAAGAAAGACTGTGAGAAATCCAGAACTGGGAATAGCTGGTGTTCAACTGATGGAAAGTCTCAGCAGTTTACCAACAATGATGTCTTTGAAGAGTGAAGATGAAGAAAAAGAAGTTAATCCTTCCTCACATTCAGAGCACCTTCATCAAAGCCAGATGGAAGATAACACAGAGTTAGACGCTCCAAGCAACAAGCCAGCTGGACTGAATAAATCCCAAATCAAAGAAGAGGACTGTGGATTACCAGAGGTGAGCAGTAACCCTGAGTCCAGCTTTTATTTACAACCACAGAGTGAGAGAAAGGCTTCCGGCTCTTCTGAGATGAAAAACTTTAGAGATTTAGAAATGGAAGATGGTGATAAAGACTGTCATGGTTACGGGATGTATGAAACATATATGCTTAGTGATGTGGACTGTAACACTACTAAAACACCCACCAGCAGTTCTCAATGTGGGAAACAGTTTAATGACAAACAGTCTGAGAGAAGTTTTGACCAAACAGTTCAACCAAATGTTAACGAGGAAAAAGAAGTTGGAACAAGAAAAGAAACATTTGAATGTGATTTTTGTGGTAAAATGTATGATCATAAGGATCGTCTCAAAGTGCACATGAGTATCCACACAGGAGAAAAGATATTCAGCTGTAAAGAGTGTGGAAAAGGTTTCACTGCAAAGTCAAACTTAAAGAAACACATGCGAACCCACACAGGAGAGAAACCATTCAGCTGTAATGACTGTGAAAAAAGATTTGGTCAAAAGTCCCACTTAAACAAACACATGAGAATTCACACAAGAAAAAAGCTTTTCTGCTGTAATCAGTGTGGACAAAGATTTTATCTTAGGTCAAATTTAACCAGTCACATGAAAAGTCACAGAGTTGAAAAAACATTCTACTGTGAAGAATGTGAAAAAAGATTTGGTCGAAAGTCCTACTTGGATAAACACATGAGAATTCACACAGGAGAGAAGCCATTTGGCTGTGATGAATGTGGACAAAGATTTAACCAAACGTCAAATTTAAACAGTCACATGAAAAGACACAGAGGCGATAAACCCTTCTGCTGTGATAAATGTGAAAAAAGATTTGCTCGAAATTCTAACTTGAAAGAACACATGAAAACCCACATGGGACAAAAACCATTCGTCTGTGATGAATGTGGACTTAGATTTGGTCAGAGGTCTTCCTTTAAAAAACACACGAGAATCCATACAGGAAACAAACCTTTCTGCTGTGATGAATGTGAAAAAAGATTTAGTCAAAAGTCCTACTTGAATAAGCACATGAAAATCCACACAGAACAAAAACCTTATGTCTGTGAAGAATGTGGACACACATTTAGTCAAAAGTCAAACTTTGAAAGACACATGAGAATCCACACAGGAGAGAAGCCATTCAGCTGTAATGAATGTGAAAAAAGATTTAGTCAAAAGTCCTACTTGAAAGAACACATGAAAACCCACACTGGACAAAAACCATTCCTCTGTGATGAATGTGGACAAAGATTTAGACACAAGTCAAACTTTGAAATGCACATAAGAATCCATACAGGAGACAAACCTTTTCACTGTGAAGAATGTGGACATAGTTTTCGTCAAAAGTCAAGCTTGGACACACACATGAGAATCCACAAAGGAGACAAACCATTCCGCTGTGAAAAATGTGGACAAAGATTTGCTCGTAAATCAAACTTGACCAGACACATGAACGTCCACACAGGAAACAAACCAGTCAGCTGTGAATAATGTGAATCATTTTTTAGTGGAGTTGAAAGTTTCTTTTAAAATTTGTCATCAGTTATTTCAATCATTTTCATTTTTGATGAGACACAAACATGTTCTGATTAGAGGTTTGATTTAAATTTCATTTAGATTTTTCTTTTTAAAGTCCTTGCTCATCTACTTGTTTTCTGCAAGCCTGAGTGGTCATGAAGCTTTTGGTGTAAATCTGGACACAATCTACCACTGTACACATTCATAATTAGAAAATGAATGCAGCTGTCATATTTGTTTATGTATTTGTGAAGACAATAAAAAAATTATTTTAGACACTTGTGTTTTTATTTACAGCTTTTTAGACCAGAATATTCAGCACATGTGAATTTAAGGTCGGGCCTAACATTTGTGAGAGAAGCTGAAGTGAACACGTCCTCATTCCCAGTGAGATTTTGATCTACAAAGTAATTCTATCTTCTATTCTCTGCCAGACTGCCTTGGCCTCATGCTGTATCCACATCGCCCTTAGTTGTCACTGGCTTTTCTATCTTGTGGTCGGTCCTCCATCTCATTCATTGTTCTCTAATGCATTTTTATTTACGTAGGTTTTTACACCACTAGCTGGAACAGTAATATTCACATGTCCACCTCTCTCTTCCTCCTCATTGGGAAAGGGTTCTGTTTCAGATTCTTGATGGATCCTCTGTACAGGAGTGGAATCTATTACAGACCATACATTACCATTACTTTTGGCTTCATATATACTTTTTATATCACTATTATAGGGTAGTATATTACTAATACATGTTACATTTACATAATCGTACCGGCAAGTCTGGGCTTTCTTTCTTGACAGAAATGATCAACACACGATTTGTATTTTTATCATCTTTCAAAATGTATTTCTTATTGGTTGATAATGTTAAACTACTACAATAATACTACTATTATAATATAAACAAATATCCTTCACATCAGTTCACTTTAATTATGAATGTACCCATCTGAATAGATGAACATGAGCCCCTCAAATACCGTGTCTGACAGTGGGCATCTCTCTTGGTGAAAGATCCTCCCCCCCAACACTGAACAGGCGCTCCACTGGAGATATGGCTGGAACTGCCAGGTGGGGGTACTTGGTCTCCTGGGTGCTCCAGTATGCCAGAGGATCCTAAGACCTGTCCAAAGAGTGCTCCCTGAGGTAATTCTGGACCTCCAGCTGGACTACTGTTGGTGATGCTGTGGTGGTTGATGTGGTTGCAGGCTGAGACTCCAGGAAGTCATCTTCTTGGCGAGGCCTCTTAGCTGGCAGTGAAGCAGCAGCATGAGTTAGTGCAGTTGTGCTGTTGCTGGCACTGGCTGTGGCCGTGTTGGTGAGCAGTGATGTCAGTCTCTCCAGCTATGGACTCTGGGCCCACTTCAGCTTGAAGTGGGGATTCAAAGCTGTAGTTAATATGAACACCCCCTTTTCAGCATCAGTGCCGTTCTTCTCTGGAAAGAGTCCTGGAGAGCTGCCATCAGCTTGGACCTGTGTTTTGACAACATCCTCTGCAGCTTTGCCATCGTTCCACGGACACAAGGGGCCACCAGACTGGCAGTGACAGAGTTCTGGCTCTTGAGTAAGTTGGTGGCTCTCGAGAAGGGGATCAAGATTTCCGAGACCTCATCTAAAATGTTGCACTCACAGTGGTTGAGCTGAGGACAGTCAACCTCCTGCAGTTTGGCTGCTTGGGTGCGTAGCATGGAGCGGATCATAGTCAACTGAAAGTTCCAGCGGGTAGCGTTGGCTGTCTGCAGTTGCGACAGGAACAGTTTGGCTGCTCGTACTGGCAGAGAGATCTCTTCATGTGGATCCCCATGAGGTTTCTTCTTTTTTTTCCCCCACTGTTGGGTTTTTCGTTTGGAGTTTTTCCTCACCAAGAAGGAGGGTCTAAAGGCAGAAATGTACTGAAATTGTTCAGATAGCTTTTTAGTCGGGTATTTGCGTTCATGTTTTTTTTTCTATTTTGTCAAAGACACCAAATCCCCAATGTCTCCTGCAATCTGGTGGGTTCCAGCTTGCATGTCAGCTTCCACCATCAGCTATGAATGTGTCTGAATGTGGCCTACCTTGTAAAACTAACAATGCAGGTAGAAAGTAGAGTTCATTTAGAAATAAAATAGAACGGAATTCTGGTGAGTCACCATGACTTGTTATTATTTCAAACAATACTATACATTAAAGAAGGATATGTTGAGAAATATTTTAAATAAATAAGAGACTGGTATGTAGCCTGATACATCAGATTATTTTATTCAATAGTCTGAGTTTGATCAGTGGTTAAACAGTAGCAGAGCAGCATCAACACTGTGCAGAGAAAGATCAAACCACATCAAAAACTTTATTATTTTCTCTAACAATCCCATTGAAGAAGTCAAGCAGGACGAAAACACATCACAAATATATCAGCCAAAAGCAGGTACAAGAAAACTCCTCTTAAAAATCACTTGAAGTAATTGTTACAATTGTTTGAAGAAGAATTGAAGATGAAAATTACAGCAAATATCCAAATGAAGTGTGACAAAATGATATAAAATGAAACTTTTACAAAGTCCGACACAAAATATTTAATTATTTACATGAATCATGGTGAATATTCCAAAGTGGGATTACAGAAAATCAAAACAGCTCAACAAGTTTGGCTCCAGATATCTTGATTGACTGATTGATTGGTGACATCTGGAACCTGGAAAAATAATTTCCCAAGAATAATCATATTTTACCACATAATAAAAAACAATGTCAAAAATACACAATAACATAAAAAACTCATTCATTTTTAACAAAAAAAGGATTAAGATCCTTTTTTAAGGATTGAGAAAAACTTCAAACTACATTTACATGTCGTCTTTCAAACTATTTTCTGAATCATTGGGTTGCAGAAGGTGTTGGAGCAGATATTTGAAGGTGGTCTGGTGAGACTCTTCACAGAATGCCAGTCTCTTGTCGGCAGTGATGGAACGTAACGAAGTAAATGTAAGTAATTGTACTTCGTTACTGTACTTAAGTAAAAAACTGTGTATCTGTACTTTAATTAAGTAAAGTTTGAGACCTTTACTTTTACTTCACTACATTTTTTGAGAAAATATCTGTACTTTTACTTCGCTACTTTTTAAAAGTCTGTTCATAATTTTTTGTTACATTTTCGGTCAGGAATTTGAAAAATACAGTTTTTAGAGCATTTTATAGCTGCATCACCAAAATCCACCTGTAGGGAAAGCAGTTAATTGCCTGTGGTTTCTCAGAGGGAGAAGTAATAAATCGAGGACCAATCAGAATCAAGAATAAACATTTTCCAGTCATTCACTGCCAAAAAACTAACATGAAATATAACAAAAATTTAAAAAGGAGTCAGAAGGTTGTTGTTTGTTGTGTTTACTTTAAAATAAAAAGTAGAGCAATCATTACACGGAGCAGGGGCGGCTCCAAGGATTTTCTAAAGAGTGCAAGGCGGAGCGTGATGTCATTGACAAAGCCAGTATAGGAGGACTGGGGGCCTCCCCCCCCAGAAGATTTTAAAAAATAAGAATCATTTTCCTGCATTTTGGTGTCCATTCGCTGGCCCTGCAGGGAATAGCTTGACTAGCCCCCTTTCCTTTCTTCTTTTTTGTTTTTTTCCTCTGGACCAGAGGAGGGACAGGGGTGTGAGGGGGGTTAGGGGCACGCCCCTCCTATTCTTGGAACCGCCCCTGCAGAGTATTTATCTGTGACCCTACAGCACTAGAAATAACATTTGAATTATGGTCGAATACTTTTACTTTTTACTTAAAAAGTACAATTTACACCATTTACTTTTGTACTTTTACTTAAGTAGATTTTTTTATTGGTACTTTTACTTAAGTAATTTTTTGCCTAGTTATCTGTACTTTTATTTAAGTACAAAAAGTGAGTACTTCTTCCACTACTGCTTGTCGGGCTACAAATACAAAGTACACATTGATATCAACACATGGAAAATTCACAGAATCTTTTTGCTGTGTGAGAGGAAGCCGTGGTATCACAGAGAACATTTACAGAGACATGCAAACTACAACAGAAATACAGTTTGTCTCTGGACGGAACTGGGCTTGAACCAGCAACCTATTTGAAATGATGCTATGGTGTTAAACAATCTGCCTTTACAGTAAATTCTATTTAGCTTTGAACATTAGCGCTGCATGATACTGACACAATGTTTACACACCTATAAAATAACAAATGAAACAAAATATTGCCAATGAACTGAAATATTCCAAAGTTTGAACAACAATCACCCTCTCCAAGTCTTAAAATCCTGTTTAAGATGAGTTTAGTGATTCATTTTATGTGTATTGTGTGTCTGAACAAGCTGTGGGTGCTCGTAGTGTGAGCAGGTATCCACCAACAAACATCAGGTTTTCAAACAAGAGAGAAGGACGTGGAACCAAATTAACACAAAGAAATCTGTGGGAATGTTCAACTGAACCACACGTTCGGAGATGAGTTTAACAGTTTAGAAAATAAAAAGTGGATCAAGTTATCCTGATTTATGGGGTTTGATCCACTTTTTAAATAAAACTGTTTTTGTTGCTTCTTTTAACATCTCTAATATTTGTGCTTAAAAAATGCTCTCAAAGTGAAACTTCACAAGGAACTGGTCTCATTTCTGTGTGAATTTTCTTGTGCGCATCTAAACCAAACTTGCGTTGAAATTTTTGTCCACATTCATCACAACTGAAAGGTTTGTCTCCTGTGTGGGTCCTGACGTGCCGGTTTAAGTTTGACTTTTCACTAAATCTCCGTCCACATTCGTTGCAGCAGAACGGTTTGTCTCCTCTGTGGATCCTCATGTGGTTGGTTAAGTGTGACTTTTGAGTAAATTTTTGTTCACACTCATCACAGCTGAATGGTTTGTCTCCTGTGTGGATTCTCATGTGCCGGTTTAGGTCGGATTTTTCACAGAATCTTTGTTCACATTCAGGACAGCTGAATGGTTTGTCTCCTGAGTGGATTCTCAGGTGTTTGTTGAAGTGTGACTTTTGAGTGAATCTTTGTCCGCATTCTTCACAGCTGAATGGTTTGTCTCCTGTGTGGATCCTCAGGTGTCTGTCCAAAATGGATTTCTGAATAAATCTTTGGCCACATTCTTCGCAGCTGAAAGGTTTCTCTCCTGTGTGGATTCTCAAGTGTTTCTTTAAATTTGATTTAACAGTAAATCTTTGCCCACATTCTTCACAGCTGAATGGTCGTTCTCCTGAGTGGATTTTCATGTGTTTAGTTAAACTTGCCTTTTGACCAAACCTTTGTCCACATTCATCACAAGTGAAAGGTTTTTCTCCTGAGTGGGTTCGCATGTGCACTTTAAGACTACTCTTGCGACTAAACACTTTACCACAAAAATCACACTCGTTTGCTTTCTTTATGGTTTGGAATTGTTTCTCCTCGTCAGAATTTGATTCAATGTTTTGGACAAAATATTTCTCAGACTTGTCGGTCAGATGTTTCTGAAGAGATTGTTTGTCATTAAACTGTTTCCCACATTGAGAACTGCTGGTGGGTGTTTTAGTAGTGTTACAGTCCACATCACTAAGCATATATGTTTCATACATCCCGTAACAATGACAGTCTTTATCACTGTCTTCCATTTCAGCTCCAAAGTATTTCATCTCAGAAGAGCCGGAAGCCTTTCTCTCAATCTGTGGTTGTAAATAAAAGCTGGACTCAGGGTTACTGCTCACCTCTGGTAATCCACAGTCCTCTTCTTTGATTTGGGATTTATTCAGTCCAGCTGGCTTGTTGCTTGGAGCGTCTAACTCTGTGTTATCTTCTATCTGGCTTTGATGATGGTGCTCTGAATGTGAGGAAGGATTAACTTCCATTTCTTCATCTTCACTCTTCAAAGACATCATTGTTGGTAAACTCCTGAGACTTTCCATCAAATGAACACCAGCTAGTCTCAGTTCTGGATTTCTCACAGTCTCTCTGCTTTCTTCCTTAAAGGATGGAACCATCGATCCAGCTCGTCCAAACTCCATTTACAGGGTCCTCTGTGCAGTCACCTCCACCTGCTGCAGAAAACACAGAAATAAAAAAGAAACATCAAGCTGGATTTCAGGAATTCCATCTGAACTCAGTTTAATATGAATGTTTTTTTTTAAAATAGCACATTTATGAACAAGAAAATAAAGTAAATGTCCTAAAAATTCAAACATAGCCGCTACTTTGGCTTGAAAATTTTTCTGTTGTAATGTTTGATTCTGAAGGTTTAATAAATATTACAGACAATTTTCAGATGTTTTAGATCACATGTCGGTAAGGCCTGCAGGTGAGATGGGGTGGCCAGTACTTTGGCTTACAGTCTCCAAGAAAAGGTTGCTAGTTAAAGGTTAATAGTTGTCTGATTAGCACCCTGGCAACCTGCTTGGGGTGTACCCTGTTTTTAGGACGTTCCTACCCTCAACATGGTAACCAGGATCTATGTTCCTACCCTCGCCATGGTAACCAGGATCTACGTTCCTACCCTCACCATGGTAACCAGGATCTACGTTCCTACCCTCACTGTGGTAACCAAGATCTAAGTACCTACCCTCATCATGGTAACCAGGATCTACGTTCCTACCCTCACCATGGTAACCAGGATCTACGTTCCTACTCTCACCATGGTAACCAGGATCTATGTTCCTACCCTCACCATGGTAACCAGGATCTACGTTCCTACCCTCACCATGGTAACCAGGATCTACGTTCCTACCCTCACCATGGTAACCAGGATCTACGTTCCTACCCTCACCATGGTAACCAGGATCTACGTTCCTACCCTCATCATGGTAACCAGGATCTACGTTCCTACCCTCACCATGGTTCCAAATTATTATGCAAATGATGTTTTTGTTTGATTTTCCAAAATACTTGATGCAAATGACGATCAGCATCATTTTCAAGTCATTAGCTGTCAAATTGTATTTCAAATATTATTGAACAAACCTCCTAATGAAAACAGTATTTAAAAAATAAATGAAAAACTTAAAATGCACTGTTCCAAATTATTATGCATAACATAGTTTCAAGACTTTTTCTAGTTTATAAAGAACTGAAAATAGTAATTTGTTGAATTTACAGCAATATGAGGTCATATTCACTGAAATAAAAAGCCATTTCAATCCAAAACATCTTAACAGGTCAAGTTACATGTTAACATAGGACCCCTTGTTTGATAGCAGCTTCACAATTCTTGCATCCATAGAACTTGTGAGTTTATGGAGAGTTTCTGCTTGAATGTCTTTGCAGGATGTCAGAACAGCCTCCCAAAGTTGCTGTTTGGATGTGAACTGCCTCCCACCTGCATAGATCTTTTGCTTGATGATGCTCCAGAGATTCTCAATAGGGTTGAGGTCAGGGGAAGATGGGGGCCACACCATGAGTTTCTCCCCTTTTACGCCCATAGCAGCCAATGAAGCAGATGTGTTCCTTGCAGCATGAGATGGTGCATTGTCGTGCATGAAGATGATTTTGTTTCGGGAAGCACGATTCTTCTTTTTGTACCACGGAAGGAAGTGGTCAGTCAGAAACTCAACATACTTTGCAGAAGTCATTTTCACACCGTCAGGGACCCTAAAGGGGCCAAGCAGATCTTTCCCTAGGATTCCGGCCCAAAACATGACTCCGCCACCTCCTTGCCGACGTCGCAGCCTTGTTGGGACATGGTGGCCATACACCAACCATCCACTACTCCATCCATCTGGACCATCCAGACTTGCACGGCACTCATCAGTGAACAAGACTGTTTGAAAATCGGTCTTCATGTATTTCTGGGCCCACTGCAGCCGTTTCTTCTTGTGAGCATTGTTTAGGGGTGGTCGAATAGAAGGTTTATGCATAACTGCAAGCCTCTGGAGGATCCTACACCTTGATGTTCGTGGGACTCCAGGGACATCAGCAGCTTCAAATACCTGTTTGCTGCTTTGTAATGACACTTTAGCAGCTGCTCTCTTTATCCGATGTATTTGTCTAGCAGAAACCTTCCTCATTTTGCCTTTATCTGCACGAACCCGTGTGTGCTCTGAATCAGCCACAAATCTCTTAATGGTACGATGATCACGCTTAAGTTTTCGTGAAATATCTAAAGTTCTCATACCTTGTCCAAGGCATTCAACTATTTCACGCTTTTCAGCAGCAGAGAGATCCTTTTTCTTTCCGATATTGCTTGAAAATGGTGGTCTGCTTAATAATGTGGAACATCCTTCTTAAGCAGTTTTTCCCTTAATTGGGCTCACCTGACCAAGTAATTATCACAGGTGTATGTGATTGATTTCAGTGATCCACAGAGCCCTGAGACACAATACCATCCATGAGTTTAACTGAAAAACACTAAATTTAATCTTTATGACACTTAAATACAATTTGCATAATAATTTGGAACGCAGTGTATGTTCCTACTCTCACCATGGTAACCAGGATTTATGTTCCTACCCTCACCATGGTAACCAGGATCTATGTTCCTACTCTCACCATGGTAACCAGGATCTATGTTCCTACCCTCACCATGGTAACCAGGATCTACGTAGATCCTACCCTCACCGCGGTGAGGGTAGGAACCTTAGTTTATTTGTTGGTTAGTAAAATCTGACTCTGTTTAATATTTTTAATACTTTTTTATTATTATTTCAACCAGAGAATCTATTCAGGTTTTTTTTCTGCATTCCTTCGAATCTCATCACAATAAAAAACAATGACAGTAAATCAGAAAAAAAAACTTTAGTTAATGATTCTCTTGTTTTTTTACAGAAAGAACAAACATGGTCAGATTTTTTTTAAAAAACGTTATAAAACAACAAAAAAAATCTGAGGATTTTAGGATTTTCTAAACGTTTAAATTATTATTTTATCAAGTTATTCACATAAAAGCATAGATTTTTTTTTATACAGTGTTAAAATAAAAACAGTAAAAAAAACAAGATATTGCGGGAAAACAATGTCTGAGATTAAAAAGCTTATTAATTAGTTACAACATATTAATTACTGATTAATTATTTCTCTAATCCATCCATCCTCACCTCGTTCTTCAGAAAAACAGATATTTGTACCAAATCTTTTCACATCGCTGAGAAAAACAGAGAAAACAAAGCTGCTCATCAGAGACTTTACTTCCTGGTAGGACGCCACATCGTGGTCACACACGGTACTACGCTAGTTTATTCATTTAAACACTATGTATTTCTATTCAAAACATTATGAAAGATAAATCTTTTTTAAAAAATTAAATATGATTTATGAAGAATAAATTAAACCATATAAAAAAATGAATGTTTTCCAAACAGCGTTTAGAATCCCCCAGCTGGTCAAAAGGGTAATTGCAGAAACTCCGTTTTTCTGATTCATTAAATTACAATCTTTACTTTATTATAATATTTTTTTTAATTTGAAAGATGATAAATTAAACAAAATTTTAATGAATGAACTGATAACAAATAATAATGAATAACTATTAAGTATTCTGCCTCCTTGTGGTCACTGAGGGTATAATAGGATGTTTTTTTTTTCCTGTAACACACTTTTGTTTATAAATTAAATAAATCAAAATAAATTAATTTACATCAAACGTTAAAAAAAGAATAACAAATTTAATTTTCAATCTAGTTACTAACCTGGTGTCACAGTCAAAAACTTCCGTTGGAAATAGAAACTTTGAGTAAATATTGTTTTATCCGCTGAGTTGTAGTTTCACCAAGTAGCCACTAAATGGTGTCAATGCATCGATAAGTAATCTAGTGCATTTAAATTAGCTTTCTGCGAAATTATTTAAAAAACAAAAACAAGACAAACAAAAGCTTCTCAGTAAATAAAAGAATTTTAGCGATAAATATAATTATAACTTCTTCATAAGTTTTATTTTAACATTTTTACATCCTCTGAACATAAAAAACATAATTAAAATAAATTTTCTTCTTCTGCTTTATATAAAAATGTGTCTTTAAACAAAAGGAACATGCCGTATCTCACACTCAGCGTTTTATGCGTAAAAATGTAGTAAAATTAATTTAAGTGTTTATAAACAATAATAAAGATTAGTTTATTTCTGCAGCAGAATGACCTTTCCAACATGGCGGCCGCCTCTCGTGCATTATCCGTCCGAATGATTTGATGCCATAACCAAGATGGCGGCGGCATCAGGCTTTTTTTTAGTGTCCTGAAATTATTTAAAAGTAAATTTAACAAACTATAATAAATAGCTATAATCTGCCATCAAATTGTATTTGTTGAGCATTTATAAATATAACAGACGTCATGCATTTTCTTCTTTGACCACATGAGGTCTTTTTAACGACGTTTGGAAAACAGTTTTTTAAAAATAGTTTATATTGACTTTATTTGAATTAAATTTGAATGTTAGATTTTTATTCTTATTTTTAATAACGTTTGTCATTTTCTAAATTTATCTAAATTAATAATAACATTTTTTGTAAAATATTAATAATAATTTCTGCAGTAGTGTGAGGTGTTTCCTGAGGGAGTTTTTCAGTGTGACACCAGGAAACAAAGAAAGTCTCTCTGTTTTGGAGCTTTGTGTATATTTGTTTTTCTCAGCGATGTGACAGAAATAAAACGATACAAAGAATTGTTACTCAGGAAGAAGCAGGTGAGGATGGATTAGAGAAAATAATTAATCAGTAATAACCATGTAGTAGCTCATTAATAACAAATATTCTGAGATATAAGAAAATAGAATAGATTATACTGTGATTTTTTTTCTGTCTGATGCTGCTGTTCTGTTTTCTAAACATTTAGAATGTTATCAGACACAGTTTTTAAATCTTAGCAGGTTCATTCATCGTGTTTTTTAAATCTAACCTTTCATCCTTCAGGCTCTGACTACACTCCAGTAGTTATTTACAGAAGTTCTTGAATGTTGGTTTCTTTTTCTTTTAGTGTATCGGTTTGTTCTGCAGCGTCACATTTCCCTTCACGGAAATGATGGGTGAGTGAAAGAACGACACACATCACAGATACAAGTGGTCAAAATGAGCTTCCTCTCTAGGGTGGCTGGGCTCTCGCTTAGAGATAGAGGGTGGAGCTCATCCATCTGGAAGGAGCTAGCAGTAAAGACGTTGCTCCTCCTGGTCGAGAGAAGCCAGTTGAGGTGGTTTGGGCATCTGGTATGGATGCCTCCCAGACGCCTTGCTGGGAGGTATTATGAGGTGTCTGACATTTCTTGCCTTAGCTGTTTCCCCTGCGACACAGCCCTTGTCAAGCAAAAACCAACGGTCTGGTATGAGCTCCTCCAAACGGCTCCATCGATCCGTTCATCAATTGTAAAACAAGGAACACACTATTGAAATCCACAGAAGAGCTCAGATGACTATTTGTTTAAATAAATAAATTACTTACTCTATTCATCCCTCACCGGGAAAATTTGTTTGCTGCACTCCTTACACCGCAGCAGGCTGCCCTTCGACGGCGCCAATGGTGGGAGAAGCGGGGGTTAGGTGTCTTCTCCAAGGACCCTAGACGTGCTCTCTGTGGGACGCAAACCCGCGTACTTCCGGTCCGAGCGCGAACGCTCTAACCACTGAGCTGCCGTCTCCACCCAATCTTTCTTTTATTGTTTATCTTTTTAGAATCATCATCATAATGCCGTCTAACGTGGTGACATAGTGAACCAGAGCTTAATCAGCTTTAATGCATTTAATTTTTCTTTTCATTTTTATTTCAGTGCCTTGGTGAAACTACAGCTGTTGGTGGCTCCAGAGAAGTTCCTTTTAAATGGAGTCTGGACCAACTGGATCTCTGACCCCTTCCTCTGAGGGAACAAGAGAGACTGCAACCCAATCTGAATGGAGGGTAACTGGTGATGAACTCATAGAAAGATTCACCAGTTTACCAATCATAACTGTGAAGATTGAAAATGATGAGGAACAACTTGAGCCTCCGTTATGTTCGACTGAGTTTTCTCAAAGTAAGTGTGAGGTAGATCCAGCTGTAATGAGGAAGTTAAAAAGTGAGGAAGAGGAATGTAGAATCCATCCACCAGATGAGAACAGTGATGTGGACTGTAACAAAGTGATCTTCAGTTGTTCTGAATGTTGTAAAGAGTTTGAAGACCAACAATCTCTCCAAAAACACTTCACAGAAAACACTTCAGAGTGTTTTAACAGGAATGTTAACGCAAACGAAGATCTACAGAAAAGCTTTCAAATGAGTAAACAAACTAATAAATGTCATGTTTGTAGTAAAATATTTAGTACTGAAATAAATCTTAAGATGCACTTAACTGGTCACACAAAAGATAAACCATTCAGCTGTGATCAGTGTGGACAAAGATTTAGTCGCAAATCACACTTGAACGAACACATAAAAATTCATACGGGAGACAAACCGTTCAGCTGTGGGGAGTGTGAGAAACGATTTACTGTACAGTCAAACTTAAACAAGCACATGAGGGTCCACACCGGAGAAAAACCGTTCAGTTGTGATCAGTGTGGACAACAATTTAGTCGCAAGTCACACTTGAACGAACACATGAGAATCCACACAGGAGACAGACCTTACAGCTGTGAGGAATGTGAACAAAGATTTAGTCGCAAGTCACACTTGAGTGAACACATGAGAATCCACACGGGAGACAAACCTTTTAGCTGCGATGAATGTGGAAAAAGATTTACTGTACAGACAAACTTAAACAAGCACACCAGGGTCCACACAGGAGACAAACCATTTAACTGTAAAGTGTGTGGAAAAAGTTTTAGTCTGCAGTCACACTTAAACCAACATATGAGAATCCATACTGGAGACAGACCATTCAGCTGTGACTTCTGTGAACAAAGATTTGCTCACAAGTCACACTTGAACCAGCACATCAGAATCCACACAGGAGACAAACCCTTCAGCTGTGATCAATGTGGACAAAAATTTAGTCGCAAGTCAATATTAAACCAACACATGAAAAGCCACACATGAACTGAACTATTTCCTTTTTTTGTTTATGGTGAGGTATTGATATAGCTCTTTGAAAAGTAAATGGATTCTACTTATAGAGCGCTTTTCTACCTGCGTTGGTTCTCAAAGTTCTTTACATTATAGCTCACATTCACACACACATTCATACCTGATGCTGGAAGCTGACATGCAAGCTGGAAACCTCCATAAGGAGCACTTCAGGTCCATAAGGACCACTTCGGTGTTTGGTGTCTTGCTCAAGGATACTTGGCATGAATTCTGGTCAGGGGACTGAACGGGCAACCCTCTAGTTTCAGGGCGGTGACCCGGCTCATTGAGCTATCCTTCCCAAATGTCACATGCCTGTTTACATTGGATCCTTCTAGAAATTCTTTTTTTTTTTCCGTCATTTTCTGCTTATCCGGGGCCGGATTGCGTGGGCAACAGCCTCAGACGGGAAGCCCAGTCTTCTCTCATCCCAGCTGCCTCCTCTAGCTTATCTGGAAGGATCCCAAGTCATTCCTCGCCCAGCTGTGAGACATAGTCTCTTCCAGCGGGTCCGGTGTCTGCCTCTTGGTCTCCTCCTGGTGGGACGTGCCCGAAACACCTCACCAGCGAGGTGCTTGGGAGGCATCCTAACCAGATGCCTGAACCACCCCATATGGCTCCTCTCGACCTGGAGGAGGAGCGGCTCGACACCGAGCTCCTCCCGGATGGCAGAATTCACCCGATCTCTGAGTGAGAGCCCAGCCACCCTGCGGAGGAAGCTCATTTCAAACTAAATTTCATTAGAATTTTTCTTGAGAGTACTTCGTTATCTACTTTTTTTCCACAACAGTTCAAAGTAAAATATGATTTTTAATTTGTTGTAACATGTTTGTTTTGAATGTAATCTTTGTAACATGTCTTCTGGTCTTAATTTCTAATATTTATATCAACTTGTTACTTTCTGTTACATGTGGTCCGATGTGTCAAACATGTTTCATGTAGTAACACGTTATCTTCATACAAACTAGTTTAAAAACAAGTAACTAAGACGTGTTGTTTTAATGGATAGACATTTATTACACAAACAATTGTTCACTATTTTGTTTTGTGAGTATTTTATTCTGTCATTGAAACAATTTTCTTTCAAGTTGTTTTAATTTTGTTTCGTCTTCTAAACTGCCCACCCCTAATGGGGTCACAGCGCGTGCCAGACCTACGTGCCAACACACACAAAATCATCCACACACTCATTACTAGGGACAATTTCGTAGCGGCCAACCATCCTAACATGCGTGTTTTGGAGGGTGGGAGGAGGTCCTGGACCACTCTTAATACTTCGCTGACCCTCCAGATTTGTTCGTACCCTGCAGCTCTCTGTGACCTTCCCTGTTCTTATCTATCGACGACTTCAAAACAAATACAACGTAGTACTCATTCTATTCTACTCCACATAGAAGCGTCCTGAGGCTGAGACAATATTTAAATCGAGGTTTTAAAACTTTACACTGAAGATGAATTACTTTTTTTTTTTTTTTTTTATCATTTTTATACTAGGTTTTTTTTTTTTTTTTTATTTGATCTTTTTCTGTCTTGTAAAGCAGTTTAAATTGGTTTGTGTAAGAATTCTGCTGCACAAATAAACTTGCCTTGACTCTGCTGGACACCTGACTTGTGTTTTTGCCGCCAAGAACAGACAGAAAAGAAATTTTTTTAAAATTCCAGCCATTTAATTTTTTTAACGTACTTTATTCATCCATTTTCTGTGCTGCATTACACCGCAGCAGGCTGCCACGACGGCGCCGATGGTGAGAGAAAGGGCGGGATAGGTGTCTACCCCACGGACACCTAGAGGCATAAGCTCAGAGGAATTCGATCCAGAGAACTTCCGGTCGAACATTCTACCACTGAGCTATCGCCTCCCCCACGTGATTAATGATTAAAAAGAGATGCCATTCAGAGATTTTTCTTTTATAATTTATATTTTAGTTACATTAAAACAACTGGAGGGTGGCACAGTGGTTGGCACAGTGGTGCAGTGGATGGCACAGTGGCCTCACACCAAGAAAGTCAGTGGTTCGAGTCCTGGAGTGGAAGGGTGAGGCTTGATACACTAGCCTGTGTGTGCGTGGGTTTCATCCCACCCTCCAAAAACATGCATGTCAGGTTGATTGTCCAGTACATGATTGGCCCTAGGAATGAGTGTGTGTGTGTGTGTGTGCATGGTTGTATGTGTGTGTGACCCTACAACAGATGAGTTACAGTAGGATTTGGAGGGAGGAAATTCTCCTGAAAGGAGGAGGATCATGACAGAGGAGGCATGAAAATATCTAGTAATGGTTGAGCTGGTGGGGAGCATCCTGTTTGGTGACCTCAGGATTGGGTCTCTGCTTTCAGTACACGATGTGTTCTTGGCTTTATCAGGCCGTGGTCTCCAACTCTCACTGGACCAATTTCCATCCAGGAATGAAGCAGCTGGGATGGGAATCAGCGCCTTAAAATGAAAGTTATTCCCTTAGGATACGAGAAAAAAACAAATCAGCTAGACAGCACCAGTCACATCCGGCCGTCCATTCTGTGGCACCCTGCTGCCTCACCTCATTTTATTTTAAAACAGGGATGCCTTGATTTACATTGGGAAACAAACCAAATGAAGATATCACAAGAAAAATGATGAGAGTACACAAATGTCTTTGTTATTTGTCGTTGGAGTCAATCCCAGTGATTCTTGTGGTTGAAGTGAAATGACCATCAGTACAGACACAAACTTTCTTAAGCCATTTATTTTTTAGTTACATGAAGACATCAAAGTTTGTCTTTACATTTTAGTTCTACCGTAGCTACAAAGCACCAGACGTTACTTTAATCCCACTTAAATGTCAAATTTATCATAAACATTTCACAATAATTAACAACTCAGAAATAAATTATCATAAGTTTAACAATTTATAAATAAAAATTTATGCCTATTTTAGGCTCTGTCGACACGTAGCCCGGTATCTGGTAAAACAAATATATTTTTAACCATTATGTTCTGTCAGCCACACGAACCCGTCTTTTTTTTTTCACTACAAGCCATCGTTTTTGAAAACTCCGACCAAAGCGAAGATTTTGGAAAACTCCGGTTTTGCGTTTGGGCATGCGTAACCGATGTTTTGCGTTTTTAAACGTGACTACCTGCGACAATTAATGCATAAATGTCATTTGTGTGCGTCTTTGTTTTTAATATCAGACAGTGAGCAGCATGGATCCTCTTAAAAAACGCTTTTTTCTTGCACACTGAATTACTTTTGCTTCTTGTTGAAGAGCAAAGGAGGAGAAATAAGTTGCCGTCGGCTATTATTCATCACATAAGCCTTCCTGGCTCTGAGCTTACGTTTAGATACTGCCATCTAAATAAGAAAAAATAAGAAAAGAATGACTCTATTCATCCCTCACCGGGGAAATTTGTTTGCTGCACTCCTTACACCGCAGCAGGCTGCCCTTCGACGGCGCCAATGGTGGGAGAAGCGGGGGTTAGGTGTCTTCTCCAAGGACCCTAGACGTGCTCTCTGTGGGCCGCAAACCCGCGACCTGTGGTGCCGTCTCCCCTCATCTACTGGTCTGACATGATTATAACCGTACTCAGAAGTGTATTTTTTTTTATTTTTTTGTTTATTTTGAATTACTCTATTCATCCCTCATCCCTCAAGAAAAGAATGACTCTATTCATCCCTCACCGGGGAAATTTGTTTGCTGCACTCCTTACACCGCAGCAGGCTGCCCTTCAACGGCGCCAATGGTGGGAGAAGTGGGGGTTAGGTGTCTTCTCCAAGGACCCTAGACGTGCTCTCCGTGGGACGCGAACCCGCGACCTTCCGGTCCGCGGGCGAACGCGCTAACCACGCGGCCACCGTCTCCACCAATTTATATGTTAATTAATTGTATTTATACGGGTTCGTGTGGATGTGGTTATTTTGAAAACGGTTATGTGTGCACGCGAAGGTTTTTCTAAAACGGAAGACAGCGGGTATACGTTTTCAAAACTACCCGGCTACGTGTGAACATGGTCTTAATTAAGTGCATGTAGAAAATAAGCAGATATCTAAGTACGCGGACTAAAATTCCAAAAGAATTTAAAATATTTCTATAACATGCATGTGACTTTTTAGAAATCCAATCGCACTGAAATGATTCACCACAAACCAAAACTGTCTTGGTCCTGAGTGAATCCTCGTGTTGGTTTAAAAACGGGACTTTTTAACTAAATTTTAGTCGACATTCATCACATCAGAGTTGTTTGTCTCCAGAGTGGATTCTCATGTGTTTGCCTAAGGATGACTTTTGGATAAATCTCCGTCCACACTCTTCACAGCTGAATGGTTTATCTCCTGTGTGGATTCTTACATGACTGTCTAAAGTTGACTTGCGACTAAATCTTTCTCCACATTCATCACAACAGAACGGTCTGTTTCCAGTGTGGATGCTCATGTGTCTGTCTAAGATTGACTTTTGAATAAATTTTTGTCCACAAACATCACAGCTGAATGGTTTGTCACCGATGTGGATTATCATGTGCTTCTTTAAATTAGAGTGTACATTAAATTCTTTTCCACAGAGGTCACAGCTGAATGGCTTCTCTCCCGTGTGAATCCTCATATGTATGTTTAAGTTTGACTTTTGACCAAATTTTTGTCCACATATGTCACAGCTGAAAGGTTTGTCTCCTGTGTGGATTCTCATGTGTTGCTTTAAGCCTGACTTGTGACTAAATCTGTGTCCACATTCATCACATGTGAAAGGTTTCTCTCCTATCTGGATTCTCATGTGTCGGTCTAAAGTTGACTTGCGACTAAATCTTTGTCCACATTCATCACAGCTGAAGGGTTTGTCTCCTGTGTGGATGCTCATGTGTCTGTATAAGGTGGACCTTTGAATAAATCGTTCTCCACATACATCACAGCTGAAAGGTTTCTCACCTGTGTGGATTCTCATGTGGATCATGAGACTTATTTTAGCACTGAAAGTTTTTCTACAAATATTGCATTCAATAGTTTGTTTACTCTTTTGGAGACTTTTCTGTAGATCTTCGTTTGCGTTAACATTCCTGTTAAAACACTCTGAAGACTTTTCTGTGAAGTGTTTTTGGAGAGATTGTTGGTCTTCAAACTCTTTACAACATTCAGAACAACTGAAGATCACTTTGTTACAGTCCACATCACTGTTCTCATCTGGTGGATGGATTCTACATTCCTCTTCCTCACTTTTTAACTTCCTCATTACAGCTGGATCTACCTCACACTTACTTTGAGAAAACTCAGTCGAACGTAATGGAAGCTCAAGTTGTTCCTCATCATTTTCAATCTTCACAGTTATGATTGGTAAACTGGTAAATCTTTCCATGAGTTCATCACCAGTTACCCTCCATTCAGATTGGGTTGCAGTCTCTCTTGTTCCCTCAGAGGAAGGGGTCAGAGATCCAGTTGGTCCAGACTCCATTTAAAAGGAACTTCTCTGGAGCCACCAGACGCACGTTTGCAGAAACACTGAAAAAAAAAAAAAGAAAAATTTAAACACTCTTTTAGTTCTAACACAGCGTTTTGTTTTTTTTTAACGTAGACGATTTCCAATCACTCCAGTGGTTTCTGCAGTAACTTCATCCTAAAACTTGAGATGCTTGGATACCAGTATCCAAACATCTGGATACTAATGCTTGGAGTGAGTATCCAGATACTGATGAGTACAAGTACAAGGCCTTGTTTGAGGATGAAGCATGTTAGATCAGGGGTCCCCAACCTGTTTTGCGTCATGGACTGGTGATAATATTTTGACGGACCGGTGTAAAGGTGTAGCCGAAAAAGTACTATATTTTTCGGACTATAAGTCGCACCCGAGCATAGGTTGCACCAGCCAAAAAAATGAACAAAAGAAGGAAAAACCCTTTATAAGTCGCATTTTTGGGACAATTTTTCTGATGAAGTTCAACACCAAAAAAAGAAACTTTATTTCAGTTAGAGTAGCGTCCACTTTTCATCCAGCCTTTACAAGATTCTCACTAACTAAAAACTTTCTTTCTGCTGCTCGATTATTGTTTTCAGCTGCATATTATGCTATTTTCAGCTTGTAATCGGCAGAAAATTATTTTCTTTTCGGCTTATTTTTTGTTTTTCCGCTAGTTGTTTTAATGTTACTGGCAAAGTTGAAACTAGAGCGCTCTCCTGTGGTAAAGTGTGAAAATTATGCGTGAAATGATGGTAAAAATGTGTTAATAATTTCTTATATAAGACGATTAGGATTATAAGTCACACCCCCAACCAAACTATGAAAATAAATACAACTGATAGTCTGAAAAATACGGTAAATAAGACCAGCCTAAAAATCTGGCTTTTTTGATCAATAATAACAAACTTAAATCCACTTTAAAATTTTATTAGCAGCGTCTTTATAACATGGAAACATTCTCTGTGCTCTGTTTCACTCTGGTTGCTATGTTAACAGTAAACATACCATCAAAATAAAAGACATCACAAAAACAACGTGAATAAAAATACCAGAGAGGTTCCTCTCCGTAAGACTAGATCAATCGGAGTTCTGAGTTTGTTTTGCTGGAACCAGACAGTCTCATCTTGACCTGAAACCTGAAGAGTGTTTCTAAAGTCCAGTCTGCTTCGTAACTGTAACTCCCCTTAGCAAAGAGGCTTCCTAACGATCTTTCTTTTTTCTCATTTTGCTGGTTTAGGGATTTCAGCTCCGATGACTTTTCAAATTAAAACATTGTTATGGCTCAAATAATAAACCAGATGGAAATAATGGAAGTTATTTCTTCTTTCTGTGCGGCCCGGTGCCACATGACCCGCAGACCGGTGGTTGGGGACCACTGTGTTGGAGGAGTGCAGGACATGTATGAGGTCTGTTAGACAGTGCTGAGATGTGCTGTAGGTGTGACAGAGGTGTTCAGAGTGGAGGAGGGACTAGTTTAAGGTTTGAGAATGTTTGAGAATGTGTGATAGAAGAGTTTCAACTAAAATGAAAGGAAAAGTGTACAAAACCGTGGTGAGACCGGCCATGCTGATTGGTCTAGAGACAGTGACACTGATTCAAAGACAGGAAGCAGAGATGTTTGTAGCAGAGATGAAGATGCTGAGGATCTCTCTGGGAGTGACCAGGATGGACAGGATCAGAGGAACAGCACATGTTAGAGGTTTTAAAGTCAGAGAGGTCAGACTGAGATGGTTTGGACATGTGCAGAGGAGAGAGAAAGTACCCCTCCCTGTGTTACTGTGTGAGTGGATGAGAGTGAGGACTGTAGGTGTGACAGAGGTGTTCAGAGTGGAGGTTGGACTAGTTTGAGGTTTGTGATTTACCTGCTGGACTCTTTCCTTCATCCACAGACTTTATTCTGTAGGTGTGACAGAGGTGTTCAGAGTGGAGGTGGGACTACTTTAAGGTTTGTCAGTTACCTGCTGGACTCTTTCCTTCATCCACAGACTTTATTCTGCTGGATCTTCAAACAGTTTTAGTCCAGAGAAACTGAGAAAAAACAAGGAAGAAAGAAGAACATCCAGATTTAGGGAAACCAATCTGCTCCATTGTTCACATAATGAATGATGAGGGGAACCTTAGATTAAGATTATTACAAAATTTCTTATAAAAACAAATTAACAAACAAAAAAAAAAACCAACAGGCTGAAACAGAGCTCATAAGATGCTCTTAAGATCTATTTTAATTATTATTCTATCAAGTTATTCACATAAAAGCATAGATTTTTTTTCAGACTGTATGTAAATAAAAACAATAAAAACATCAAGATGTTGCAGGAAAACAATGTGTTTCATTATAATCTGTTCTCTTTCATTCTGTCTGAGATTAAAAAGCTTATTAATTAGTTACAACATATTAATTACTGATTAATTATTTCTCTAATCCATCCATCCTCACCTCGTTCTTCAGAAAAACAGATATTTGTACCAAATCTTTTCACATCGCTGAGAAAAACAGAGAAAACAAAGCTGCTCATCAGAGACTTTTTTTTACTTCCTGGTGTCACATTAAAAAATAACTCTGGAAACAGGAGCTGTCAGATCCAACATGACGGCCGAGCAGACATTTTGGATCTAAATTAGAAAATTAATCCCATTTTAAACACACACAAATTTTGAAGTGTGCTTCAAATCATAATTACGTAGTTGTTTATATTTATTCATCTTGTGATCATGACTGCTTGCTATGGCTACATTTGACCACCAGGTGTCTCTGTTCTACAAATTTTAAAAACTTTGACAAATAAGTCTAACATTATAAAAACAGAAAAACAATGATTATCCAGTAACATCAGCAGATTTTCTCCTGGTTAACATGTTAAACTGGTTAAAGCAGTGATTCATTTCTCCATCCCAGTACAAAGTCTCGAAGAGCTTTTAACCAGACAAACACACACAATCATCAAAGTAAGAACTAAACAGAGCCATTCCAGATCTATCTACCTCCAGAAGGACTTTTAGTTATAAGATGAACTATTATGGGATGTGAAGTTACTTGGAATCTGTCTAATAAAAATAAAATAATAGAAAATTTGCATGTGTATAAAATGAAAAGTCACATAAAACATGACAGCACGGTGGCGCGGTGGGTAGCACAGTGGCCTCACAGCAAGAAGGTCGTGGGTTCGAGTCCCGGGTGGGGACGAGGCTTGGAACACTGTCCTTTCTGTGTGGAGTTTGCATGTTCTCCCCGTGTTTCCTCCGGGTACTCCGGTTTCCACCCACCCTCCAAAGACAAGCATGCTAGCTTGATTGGCCGGTGCCAAATTGCCCCTAGGAATTAGTGTGTGTGTGTGGATGGTTGTATGTGTGTGGCCCGCGACAGACTGGCGACCTGTTCGGGGTGTACTCTGCCCTTCACCTTAAATTGGCTGGGATGGGCTCCGGCACCCCCTGCAACCCCGAAAGAGATAGATGGATAAGAAGTTGACTGACTGACATAAAACATTAAAATGAAGTCAAACTAATTTGATCTCAAACTTTTTAGAAGAATTCTTGGATCAAACCTGGTGGGTGTCACTCAAGAAAAAAAAAGACTGAGTTCTTCTTCTTTAAAAAATGGACTTGTTTTCACTAGTTTATTTTTCCAAATTCTTTTTGTCTGACTTCACTTTCTTTCTTTAGTACAGTTCCATTCCGTCATCTTCCGCTTGTTCCGGGGTCGGGTCGCGGGGGCAACAGCCTCAAGCGAGCCTCTAGCTCACCTGGAAGGATTCCAAGTCGTTCCCCAGCCAGCTGTGAGACATAGTCTCTCCAGCAGGTCCGGGGTCTGCCTCTTAGTCTCCTCCCGGTGGGACGTGCCCGAAACACCTCACCCGCGAGGCGCTCGGGGGGCATCCTGACCAGATGCCCAGACCACCCCATATGGCTCCTCTCGACCTGGAGGAGGAGCGGCTTGACACCGAGCTCCTCCCGGATGGCAGAGCTCTTCACCCGATCTCTGAGAGAGAGCCCAGCCACCCTGCGGAGGAAGCTCATTTCGGCCGCTTGTACCCACGATCTCATTCTTTCAGTCACCACCCACAGCTGGTAACCATGGTGAGGGTTGGAACGTAGATCGACTTGTAAATCGAGAGTTTTGCTTTTCGGCTCAGCTCTCTCTTTACCACAACGCAGCATAAATGAGTACGCCCCCTTTGAAAAGTAACATTTTCTACAATATTTAAATAAAAGCAAAACTAAATATTTCCAAAATATTCACAGATGAAGTTTATTACAACATCTTAATTTATAACTCAAAATGAAAAAAGTAATAATAGAACATAAAAGTGACATATTTTTCAGTGTTACTGAAATTAGGTTGGTGCATAAATGAGTACACCCCTCAACAAAAACTTCTAAATTTAGTACATTTAAATACTTTGTATGGCCTCCATTATTTTTAATGACAGTTTTAAGTCTCCTGGGCATGGAAGCACAAGTTAGCAACATCAATCTTTTTCCATTCTTCAACAATGACCTCTTTCAGAGGTTGGATGTTGGATGGATTATGATGCTCAACCTGGCTCTTTAGAATTCCCAAAAGATGTTCAATTGGGTTCAGATTGGTGACGTACGTGGTCAGGGAATCACTCTCACCCTGTTCCTTTTCAGAAAGCCAGCAGTGGCTTTAGATGTGCGCTTAGGATCATTGTCGTGTTAGAAAAGGGCACGACGACCAAGGGCAAGAAGTGATGGAAGCATCTTAGTTTGAATTCGTGATGCCAAAACCAGCAGCACTCATGCAGCCCCAGATAAGGACACTACCCCCTCCATGTTTCACTGTGGGCAACATGCACTTTTCTTTGTATTCCTCACCCTTGCAACGCCAGACAGTTTTGAAGCCATCGGTTCCAAAAAGATTGATTTTGGTCTCATCACTCCACAGTATAGAGTCCCAGTATAGTTCGTCTTTGTCGGTATGGACCCTGGAAAACTCTAGACAGACTTTCTCGTGACCGGGCTTTAGGAGAGGCTTCTTTCGAGGACAACACCCATGCATACCATTCCTCTGCACTGTACGGCATATTGTGTCATTAGAAACAGTCACTCCAGTTGCACTTTCTACTTCCCTAGATAATTGCAGGGATCTTGCATGCTGGTTTTCTTCAACCCTCCTCATACAAGACGCTCCTGTCGTGGTGTTAAGCTCCGTGGTCGACCTGGACTTCTCTGTGCAATGGTTGCAGTTCCATCTTTTTTAAATTTTTTGAATTACTTTTTCAACTGTATTCTTACTAATGAGGATGGCTTTGCTTATGTTCTTGTAGCCTTTACCTGTCTGGTGTAAAGAAATGATTTTCTTTCACAGATCTAGTGTCATTTCTCTTCCATGTGGTGCCATTGCGGACAGCAGGGAATGTGAAGGGGTGGTTTGCTTTAGGTAACACCCTTTTGTGGCCGACTACCTGATGAACACCTGTGTAGTGACTAAATAGACTCACCTGTGGTTGAAGGCTTGCTCAATTACACAATGGGACCCTAAAACGTAGCTTTGCTTAGAGACCTACAGTGAAGTGTACTCATTTTTGCACCTCACTAATTTGACTAAAATTGAAAAATAAGTCATCTCAGTTATATTATTACTTTTGTTTTAAGTCAAAAGTTCAACAGATACTGGATTAAACTTAGTCTGTGCACATTTTGTAACTATAGTTTGTTTTCAATGAGATGTTGTATGAAATGTTACTTTTCAAAGGGGGTTTATTCATTGATGCTGGGCATCATTAGGATCCAGAAGGTCAATTCTAGTTGTTTTGAACTGGTCTTAGGATTTTCATCAGCTCTGTATTTGATCTTAAAGTTCCTGGATGTGTGGCTGAGGTTTTACTCCTGTGTTTCTTCACTTCTTTAGAGTCAGAACATTTAACGGCTGTTTTCAGCCACCATTTTAAGGAGGTGGATGAAAGGTCTCCATGGAAACGCAGCTCATGGCTGCCCCTCCTCCCTCGCCCCTCTCCCTGTTAGCACCTTCGTTTCCTGGGGGAGTTTTTCAGTGTGACACCAGGAAGTAAAAAGTCTCCCTGATGAGGATCTTTGTTTTCTCTCTGAAGAGAAGATCTGTCATCCTGAAGAACGAGGTGAGGATGGTTTAGAGAACACTATTCTACATTCTAATCAATAAAAAGAATCAATTACTGCATGTTAATAATTAACAAGCTAAGCTTTGAATTTGGAAGAAAGAAGATGTTATAACTAAACATCACATTGTTTTTCTGCATCATCTTGATGTTTTTGTTTGTTTTTATTTACACAAACTGAGAAAATCTGTGCTTTAATATGAATCATTTCTAAAAATAATAATTGTAACATTTGGAATGTTATCAGACACTTTTCTAAAATCATCGGGTTTAATTCAATTTATCACAAAACAATAGTATCAACAGACTTCACTCTGGAGATTAAAAAAAAAGTACAAAACGAGAAAAAAATGTATAAACATAAAAACTAGCTAGCAATTTAATGGCGTTTCTATTCTTTAAACCACAGGTTTGGTCCTGAAGGACTAGTGTCCTGAAGGTTGTCCATGTGTTCCTGATCCAGGTCAGTGAGTCACTGTGGTAAATTTGATTGGCTGTTGATCTGCTGTTTTTGAAGCAGGAACACAATGAAAACATTCAGGACTTGACACCCCTGCTTTAGACCCTCCTCGCTGAGGAAAAACTCCAAAAACTTAGCCGAGTGTAAAAAGAAGAAACCTGATGGGGACCCACATGAAGGAGAGATCCCTCCTTCGGGTCGAACAGCCTGGAAATTATAGAGGATCTTATTCTACTCTACAGCTTTATATCTGAAGAAATCAGTAGATGTTCTCCATCCTGATGGAAACGGGATGATAGATCAAATGCAGAGACCTCCTCAGTCTGGCCACGCCCAGGACAGTAACACAGAGACCTCCTCAGTCTGACCACGCTCAGGACAGGAACACAGAGGCCTCCTCAGTCTGACCAATCACAGGACAGGAACACAGAGACCTCCTCAGTCTGACCAATCACAGGACAGGAACACAGAGACCTCCTCAGTCTGGCCACGCTCAGGACAGGAACACAGAAGCCTCCTCAGTCTGACCACGCCCAGGACAGAAACACAGAGGATCCATCAGGAATCTGAAACAAGAAGGAGGAAGAGAGAGGAGGACACCATGTGAATCATACTGAACCAACTAGTGGTGGAAAAAACTAAAGAGAACAGGGATCAGACAAGGAGGATGTGGATACATCAAGAACCAAGACAGTCTGGAAGAGAATAGTAGATTGAATTAGAAGACAGAATCCCAATGTATCATACTTTCAACAGCTTTTAGTATCCAGCAGCCAACTAGCAACGAGCTGGCCTGCTGAGAAGCTCGTTCAAAAAGAAATCTTTTAAACCTTTGCTTAAATGTAGAAACCGTCACAGATTATTTTCTATTTCCAACAAAGTTTTTTTTTTTTTTTTAATCTCAGCAGGTTCACATCATTCATCATGTGAACAATGGAGCAGATTTGTTTCCCTAAATCTGGATGTTCTTCTTTCTTCCTTGTTTTTCCTCAGCAGCAGTTTCTCTGGACTAAAACTGTTTGAAGATCCAGCAGAACAAAGTCTGTGGATGAAGGAAAGAGTCCAGCAGGTAACTCACAAACCTTAAACTAGTCCCACCTCCACTCTGAACACCTCTGTCACACCTACAGTCCTCACTCTCATCCACTCACATAGTAACACACCCACCATCCACCCGTCATCTGTCTCCAATGGGATGTGTGGGGGTGGGGCGGCGGTTTGTACTCTCTCCTCTGCACATGTCCAAACCATCTCAGTCTGGCCTCTCTGACTTTAAAACCTCTAACATGTGCTGTTCCTCTGATCCTGTCCATCCTGGTCACTCCCAGAGAGATCCTCAGCATCTTCATCTCTGCTACAAACATCTCTGTTTCCTGTCTTTTCCTCAGTGACACTGTCTCTAGACCAATCAGCATGGCCGCTCTTACTACACTGTCTCTAGACCAATCAGCATGGCCGCTCTCACCACACTGTCTCTAGACCAATCAGCATGGCCCCTCTAACCACACTGTCTCTAGACCAATCAGCATGGCCGCTCTCACCACGGTTTTGTACACTTTCCCTTTCATTCTAGCTGAAACTCTTCTGTCACACATCACACCTGATACTTTTCTCCACCCGTTCCAGCCTGCCTGCACACGCTTCTTCACCTCTTTTCCACACTCTCCATTGCTCTGGACTGTTGATCCTAGATACTTAAAATCTTCCACCTTCTTTCTCTCTTCTCCCTGTAACCTCACTTTTCCATTTGGATCCCTCTCATTCACACACATGTACTCTGTCTTACTCTGACTAATCTTCATTCCTCTTCTTTCTAGTGCAAACCTCCACCTCTCCAGCTTTTCCTCCACCTCTTCTCTCCTCTCACTACAGATCACAATGTCATCTGCAAACATCATTGTCCATGGGGATTCCTGTCTGACCTCGTCTGTCAGCCTGTCCATCACCATAGCAAACAACAAACTTCTACTAAACTACAAAATTTTAAACAAAGTCAAGCCAAAATTAAACATTCACTTAAAGTTCACTTTCATACTCAGTAAAATATATTCAAGTTAATGTTTCTAACATTTTAAGCATAATTTTTTTATCAAGTAAAAATATTTTAAATTGAACACTTATTCTTGTGTTGAAACTGGGTAAAAGGTCATCATGATAAAAAGAAAATGAAATACTAAATAAAATCACTCAATTAATTAATAAGTTAAGATGGTATTACAGAAATCCTGCTTGATGTTTCTTTTTTTATTTCAGTGTTTTCTGCAGCAGGTGGAGGTGACTGCACAGAGGTTCCTGTAAATGGAGTTTGTTCTACCTGGATCGATGGTTCCATCCTTTAAGAAAGAAAGCAGAGAAACTGTGAGAAATCCAGAACTGAGACTAGCCGGTGTTCCACTGATAGAAAGGCTCAGCAGCTTACCAACAATGATGTCTTTGAAGAGTGAAGATGAAGAAATAGAAGTTAATCCTTCCTCACATTCAGAGCACCTTCATCAAAGCCAGATGGAAGATAACACAGAGTTAGACGCTCCAAGCAACAAGCCAGCTGGACTGAATAAATCCCAAATCAAAGAAGAGGACTGTGGATTACCAGAGGTGAGCAGTAACCCTGAGTCAAGCTTTCATTTACAACCACATAGTGAGAGAAAGGCCTCCGGCTCTTCTGAGATGAAATACTTTGGAGCTGAAATGGAAGATAGTGATAAAGACTGTCATGGTTACGGGATGTATGAAACATATATGCTTAGTGATGTGGACTGTAACACTACTAAAACACCCACCAGCAGTTCTCAATGTGGGAAACAGTTTAATGACAAACAGTCTGAGAGACGTTTTGACCAAACAGTTCAACCAAATATTTATGAGCAAAAGAAAGTCGGAACACGAAAAGAAACGATTGAATGTGACTTTTGTGGTAAAATCTTTAATCGAAAGAAAGATCTTATTGTTCATTTCAGAAATCACACAGGAGAGAAGCCGTTCGGTTGTGATGAATGTGGACGAAAGTTTGGTCTCAAGTCAAACTTAAACATGCACATGAGGATCCACACAGGAGACAAGCCTTTCAGCTGTGATGAATGTGGACAAAAATTTCGACATAAGTCAAGTTTAAACACACACATGAGACTTCACTCTGGAGATAAACCTTTCTGCTGCTCTGAATGTGGACAAAACTTTAGACACAGGTCAGGTTTAAACATACACATGAGAGTCCACACGGGAGACAAGCCTTTCACCTGTGACCAATGTGGAAAAAAATTCAGTCAAAAGTCAAGTTTAAATCAGCACATAAGAATCCACACGGCGGACAAACCATTTGGTTGTGATGAATGTGGACAAAAATTTACATGCAAGTCAAGTTTAAACCAACACATAAGAATCCACACAGGAGACGAACCGTTCAGCTGTGTCGAATGTGAGCAAAAATTTCGACGCAAGTCGAGCTTAAACGAACATATGAGAATCCACACGGGCGACAAGCCGTTCAGATGTGAAGAATGTGGAAAGAGATTTACTCAAGCAGGTCACTTAAACAATCACACGAGGATCCACACGGGAGAAAAACCATTTTCTTGTGAAGTTTGTGGTGAATTATTTCCACGACGCAGCTCTTTGAAAAGTCACATGCATGTCCACACACATTGTGAAGGTGATGGGGTAGTGGTTCACTTCGTAGCCTAACAGTAGTTAGGTTGCTGGTTTAAGCACTTTCCCTTTCAAGTAAGAACTGAATTTTTAGTGTACTCTGCACGTGTCTGTATATTGTACATCTCTCCCATAGTTATTCTGAAGTTGTAATATATTATAATGGACATACACACTAAGATTTTTAAATATTTGTGTTGATAATATCTCTGTTTAATTTTATTATTTTAGGAAAAATGTTGGTGTAGATTTTTAATAATCGAAGTCATGATGAAAAAGAAAAAAAAGACAAAGCTAGAAGAGGTTTGTCGTCTCATCTGAGTGTACTGAGTTAGCAGTACAGATCCTCCATGCTGGTCTCACTTCTTGTAAGTCTGATGTCTGTAGTAGAAAAAGTTTCAAAAAAGTCTTCTGGACAGTTTAATTCTTGATCGAGACGCTTCGACTTCCATCCGGAAATCATTTTCAATTTGATAGAAATGGACTGAAAACTGGATCTATTGATACTAACCTGAGTAAAAGGTAAAAAAATAGTAAGAAGGGCTCGACCAATGAGCCTGTGTTACCTATGATGGCCGTGAATGGCTCCTATTGTAACCACAGACCAGTAAACAAACCCTATTATAATAACAACGCTAAAAGCCTAGTGAATAGAAATTCCTGCTAACGAGAGGTCATTCAGTCCATTTCATTCAGATTGAAAATGATTTCTGGATGGAAGTCGAAACGTCTCAATCAAGAATTAAACTGTCCGGAAGACTTTTTTGAAACTTTTTCTACTATGGATCACTCCTGGATGAATGAGGGACTACACGGACTTGTTGCTAAAAATCCTGATGTCTGTGTCGTCTACCAGAACAACTCACTCAGATGAGAGGCCTGTTTTCCACCAGAAACTTTGTTGATTTTTAAAGATATTTTTTCTTATTTTAGGGAAACGTAATAAGTAAATAAATGTGGATTTCAGGAGACTCCATGCTGACTGCTACATAAATCAAGTGATTCATAAAGTGGTGGTACTTTCAGAATATTCTACATCCTCAATGTGACCTAGGCTTTGTTTTTTTGAGGAACATTGCATATGCATCTTGTCATTGTTTTTGTGACCTTGGTCAGCCTGAAATCTACTTCTAAGAATTCCTTGTAAATATGTTGATCTGACAAATCAGTCATTCTATGACACGAACTTGACGGTCAAGTGGAATAAACTCTAGAACACTCAAACTGACTCAATAATGCTGCTAAAATTAAATAAAACTCTAAATCTTGATGAACCGAACTTGCCAATGTAAATAAATAATATGTATTTTACTCTGTTTTAACTTCAGTTTCCAGTGTTTTGCTTGATTTAATTAGAATATTTAATTTACTATGTACACACATATTGGTAGTTTATCAAACAATGTTATCAATAACTACACGTGTTAAAGGAGTTTTCTTGTACTTGATTGTATTAAATTAAAACTTATATTTCCCCATCGTTCTTTCTCTTTATTATTTAATCATATTTTTTCTTTTTGTGTTCAGTCTTTATTTTAAAAGAAGTGAACAAAGAAAAACAGACTTGTTATCCAAGTTTCTGATTGGTCCACAGCATCCATTCAGGTTGTGAAGATGCAACACGACAAACACGCCTTCTGCCTCTCCCTCTTTGACCCACATCAGTCCAATTCCAACCCAATAGCTCTACAGTTGACAGTCATTGTTAATCTGTACTGTGATCGATCTGGTGTGATGATGTTTGTACTGACTGACATGACTTCTTTAAGGGTGGTGTCCTGTCTACCTCTCCAACCCTCCACCACCACTACTTAACAAACAGTGTTGTTCCACCACAGTGAAGGATGTCACTTGCTGTCGATATGTGGAGCTTTTAGAGACAGTTTAAGATCTTATTATGATTTACTGGAGCTTTCAAACATCGTTGCCACGGTGACCCACATTCCGCCCAGCGCAGACCCAAATGCTGTGTGTTCCACCAAGCTGCTGTTCCTGCTCCATTCCACCCGGCACCATTTAGCAACGGTTCTGCAGCTGTTTGAAGCGTTCTCTTGGACTGCTTGGAACTACCGGACATATGAATTTCACCAGTAGAAGATTAATAAAGTATTATTATGTGAGTATATTTGTATTCTCTTGCAGACTGCTTTGGTACTTGATGTATCCACATCCTCCTTGTCTGATCCTTGTCTCTCCATCTCATTCATTGTTCTCTAATATCTGTTCATGTAGTTTTTTCCACCACTAGTTGGTACGGAATGAGTGACATGTTGTCCATCTCTCTCTTCCTACTTCTGTTTCAGATGGATCCTCGGTGTTCCTGTCCTGGGCGTAGTCAGACTGAGGAGGTCTCTGTGTTCCTGTCCTGTGATTGGTCAGACTGAGGAGGTCTCTGTGTTCCTGTCCTGTGATTGGTCAGACTGAGGAGGTCTCTGTGTTCCTGTCCTGTGATTGGTCAGACTGAGGAGGTGTCTGTGTTCCTGTCCTGTGATTGGTCAGACTGAGGAGGTCTCTGTGTTCCTGTCCTGGGCGTGGCCAGACTGAGGAGATCTCTGTGTTCCTGTCCTGGGCATGGCCAGACTGAGGAGGTCTCTGTGTTCCTGTCCTGTGATTGGTCAGACTGAGGAGGTCTCTGTGTTCCTGACCTGGGCGTGGCCAGACTGAGGAGGTCTCTGTGTTCCTGTCCTGTGATTGGTCAGACTGAGGAGGTCTCTGTGTTCCTGTCCTGTGATTGGTCAGACTGAGGAGGTCTCTGTGTTCCTGTCCTGTGATTGGTCAGACTGAGGAGGTCTCTGTGTTCCTGTCCTGTGATTGGCCAGACTGAGGAGGCCTCTGTGTTTGATCCACCATCTTGTTTCCATCAGGATGAATGATAATTAACAGGCTGCTCATCCCAGAGGAGGGATTTGTCCTTCATGTGGATCCCCATCAGGTTTCTTTCTTTTTTTTTTTTTTTTTTTTTAGTTTTTCTTCACCGAGAAGGAGGGTCTAAGTGCACTGAAATGTTTAGTTGTTTTTTTTTTTTTTTTTGTATTTGTTTCCTTTATTTTGTACTTTTGTTCAGTTTTCAATCTGATGCTTTTTGAGACTTTTGTGATATTTGGCTTCACAAATAAATTAAAAGAAGGAATGTAAGATCTCTTCAAAACCTGCACCTTAAAAAGAAAGTTTTATAAACTGTTTTTCTTAAAGAGCTTCAGAAGATAATTGAATGGATTTAATTTTATTTTTTGTAGAACACGTCAGTTGGCGATCAAAGGAACCATTTTTCCAGCTCTTGTTTCCTGAGGATTTTTTTCCTTGGAACACCAGGAAGTAAAGAAAGCCTCCCGATGAGAAGCTTTGTTTTCTGTCTGCTGAGATTTGTTTTTCTCAGCGATGTGAAATGTTGAATGAATAAAGAAAAAAAGAAGAATTAGTACAAAGATTTGTTTTCCAGGAAGAACGAGGTGAGAATGATTCCAATTCTATTTGTTTTGCCCAAAATCACAGAATTTCTGTGTCAATGGGTTAATATTAAAGATTCAGAAAAAAGAGGAATGAATAAACACAAATACACAGCGAGAAAACCAACTAAAAAATACTAGCTAGACAATATTAGCATATTCCTGCCCTTAGACTCTCCTTCACGGTGAGAATAAAAGCCATCAGTGGAGAAAAAAGAAACCCCATGGGGATCCACACGAAAGAAAGATCCCTCCCCCCTGGACGAGCATCCAAGATCATATTTAACCAATGACTATTGTTTAAATATGATCTTATTCTACTCTACAGCTAAACATCTAAAGAAGTCATTAGATGTTCTTCATCCTGATGGAAACAGGATGGTTAATTAAGCAGGAGGACTTCCTCAGCCTGGCCATGCTCAGGACGGGGATGAGTAGATGGGCTAATCCTGATGGAGCGGGGATGAGAGATGAATAATCAGTATAAATAATGTACGTGTTTAATAAGATGTTAAACTAAGACAGACAGAAAGAAAGAACAGATTGTAATTAAAACGAAGTCTAATGAACAAACTCAGAATAAAGTCTCAGAAAGACATTACTCTCTGGATTCTTCTAATATTTTCAGCATCGTTTTTTGTTTTGTTTTTAAATTATTATTATCTATTTATTCCTCCTTCTATGGTAAAGGTTTTTGGCACGTGTCTAGTCTAAGCAGCAGAGAGGGATGGGTTTTTTAGGAGTTTTTCCTCACCGAGAAGGAGAGTCTAAGTGCATAAATGTGCTAGTCTTGTTTAGTTAGCATTTGTTAGTTATTTTTCTTGTTGTGTATTTGTGTTTATACATTCCTCTTTTTCTTGTGAAGCCCATTGAGACGGACATTCTGTTATTTTGGGCTAAAAAATAAAATTGAATTGATATAATCGCAAATGGTGGGAGAAACGGGGGGTTAGGTGTCTTCTCCAAAGACCCTAGATGTGCACCCAGTGATATGCGAACCCACGACCTTCCGGTCCGCGGGCAAACACTTTAACCACAGAGCCACCGTCTTCCCATTTAATGATTTGATCATGTTTTCTCAACTCATTAATTTATGTTTTTGTAAAATTAGACAAACAGCAAACAACGTCGGGTTTCAAATCCCAAATTTTCACGTTTTGTTTGTATAAAGATTGCAGAGGTTTTAAAGATTAATTCTAAGTTTGTGTGCAGATAGAACATATGAGGACATGCCGCCTATGTGGACATCTGTTATAATAGTTTGCAGTGTTCGGTTAAACTAAGCTAGTTTTCCAGGACCCCCTTTTCTGTACCATGCATCAGTCTGCGTGTCTTAATGATGCTCTTCACCTGTTTCTAATTATTTAATTTTTACAGGAGTATTGGTGTCCCAGATCACGTCAACAGATCATCCTCTAAAACATAAGGTAAACTCAAACCTAATCCTTTCTGTGAACAAAGTCTGTAACGCTGCTTGAGGGGTTTGTTGATGGCATCTATAAGTATAAGGGGTTTCTCTTGTGACTATTGGCAGGTCAGGCTCAGGTCTTTATTTGCTGGAGTTAATCTTTGTTTATTGTGTTTATTTGTTGTCGTCAAACCCCAGCAGTCCACCATCTTTAGTTCCATAGTTCAGACAGGAAGCACTGATGATGATCCTGTCTTCATTCCTTCTGAACATCTCCACACGTCTATGAAGACTCCACATGAAGGAGCTCAGCTCCACACGTCCATGAAGACTCCACATGAAGGAGCTCAGCTCCACACGTCTATGAAGATTCCACATGAAGGAGCTCAGCTCCACACGTCTATGAAGACTCCACATGAAGGAGCTCAGCTCCACACGTCTATGAAGATTCCACATGAAGGAGCTCAGCTCCACACGTCCATGAAGACTCCACATGAAGGAGCTCAGCTCCACACGTCCATGAAGACTCCACATGAAGGAGCTCAGCTCCACACGTCCATGAAGACTCCACATGAAGGAGCTCAGCTCCACACGTCCATGAAGACTCCACATGAAAGAGCTCAGCTCCACACGTCCATGAAGACTCCACATGAAGGAGCTCAGATCCACACGTTCATGAAGACTCCACATGAAGGAGCTCAGCTCCACACGTCCATGAAGACTCCACATGAAGGAGCTCAGCTCTACACGTCCATGAAGACTCCACAACCCTCACTGATGAAGGAGATGAAACCTTCAAAGAACAATAAAAACTAAAAAAATCAAAGAAAAAGTGGAGTGATACACAAACCTGCTCCCATCTGGAATATCACATAAAAAAAAGTCAAAAATTCTTGTTTGTAACAAATTCATTTTGTGAATCCAGTCATTTTTACAAAAGAATATTTTTTAAAATATATTTTTATATAAACGTTTTCCAGGTAAAAGTAAGTCGTTTAATCAGATAAGTGAAAATAAAAATAACTTCAACGTGTTGGTCAAGCATTGACTTTAAAGAAAAAAGACTAAAAACAAATTTAAAAACAGTAAGCTAACAGTGAAGGGGAGGCGTTGACTCAGCGGTAGAGTGTGTGTTCTTGGACCTCGGAGAAGCCAGTTTAATTCCCACTGTGCTGCTGAGGTTCATTCTTCTACTGAACCACTTCTCACTAACAAGATCCTGGGGTGTCAGGAACTATACCTGCTGATTTCAGGGGAGAAGCAGGATACACCCCATACAGGTCACCAGTCTGTTGCAGGGCGACACACACACACACACACACACACACACACACACACACACACACACAGAAAACCACCCCCACACACACTGATTCCTAAAGGAATTTCATAGCGGCCAATCAACCTCACATGTATGTTTTTGGAGGAAACCAGAGAAAACCCACACATACACAGGGAGAACATGCAAACTACAAACAGAAAGGACAGTGATTCAAGCCTCACTCCCACTCTGGGACTCAAAACCTCAACCTTCTTGCTGTGAGACCATCATGCTTATCACTGCAGCATCATGCAGCCAATAATAATTTGCAGTTCATGAGATTTTAAATACAAAAGTCTGATTATAACAGTTAAAATGTTTCCAAAGCTCACAGCCTTACTTTGAACGGCCGGTTCCCACCGACGTCCAGCGGTTGGAGTTTTTTGTCAGACCTGCTGGAATCACAGCAACCGTAGTGTTCATCTGATTCACTTGTTTTTTCACATCGGCAGTGACATGAGCACACAGTCATAAATCAGAAGCAATTGTGATGCCTGTCTCCTTACACACACCTGCCTCAGCCACTCCTTCATCATTTCCTCGTCCATCCAGCCCTTTTCATTTGCCTTAATAATGACGCCTGCTGGAAGCGTCTCTTTAGGCAAAGAAAGACATGCAGCAATTAAAACTCACAACACACATGGGGCGCACCGCTCGTTTTGAAGGTAATCTGAGACTTTTCTATGCGCCTTATTGTCGTGAAAATAAGCAATTTATTAGTTTGTTAAATGATCTACATTCTGTAACATTATTATAAAAACACCAGAATGAACCAATCAGATGTTTTTCTCATGTAGTTCCTGGAGAGACGTTACATCTGTAAATAAGATAAAAAAATTTACATTCAAATAAACATTCCATTACAAGAGAAAAAAATGTCCAAAACAAATAAAATCACAATAATAATAGATTTTTATTGATATTTTTAATGCACATTTCATTTAGTAAAATCTTAAAAGAAACAAGATTTAAAATAAAAAAATACACAACAAAAACAGCACATTAACATAAGCAGTAATAAAAACATCAACAGTCATTTTTAAATATCTTTAAAGGGTTTTGAAAGATTCCATTCTTTGGGTTGTTCTTAGATGAGCAGGAGGGAGATCCCAAAACGATGTGCAGCAGATTCATCCTTCATCGTACGGAACCTGGTAGTGGGGGTCTGGAGGAGCATGCTGCCCCATTAGCATCCTGGGAATTCATCTGAGTTTATGAAGATATACTGGTGCTTAACCAGTGATGAGAAGGGTTTTATATTTAATTACAAGGTCATCAAGACGTCCATTAGTATTTGTAGCTCCTCAATTAACAACACTGCACACGGTTTTTCTCAAACGGGTGCATTTATTAGGTCTTAACCAGAGCATCAAACACTGTGAAAACTAAAGAGAAGGCAAAACGAAATACCATTCAATACCCGCTCTGTGTTTCATACAAACATAAATAAATAGCGACCCTCGTGGCCGCCTTTTTTGGAAACAAACACACGGAGTAAATAAGAGCTTTCTTGCTTTGTGATTGAACAGGATTGATAAATGATTTCAACAATCTGGTAGAAAAGGACACTGTGGATTCTATTAATGTAACCCAGAGCTTTCATTTATTTAATCAGTGTTTCTTTTTTATTTCAGTGTTTCTGCAAACGTGCGTCTGGTGGCTCCAGAGAAGTTCCTTTTAAATGGAGTCTGGACCAACTGGATCTCTGACCCCTTCCTCTGAGGGAACAAGAGAGACTGCAACCCAATCTGAATGGAGGGTAACTGGTGATGAATTTGTGGAAAGTCTCTCCGGTTTTCCAATCATAACTGTGAAGATTGAAAATGATGAGGAACAACTTGAGCTTCCATTACGTTCGACTGAGTTTTCTCAAAGTAAGTGTGAGGTAGATCCAGCTGTAATGAGGAAGTTAAAAAGTGAGGAAGAGGAATGTAGAATCCATCCACCAGATGAGAACAGTGATGTGGACTGTAACAAAGTGATCTTCAGTTGTTCTGAATGTTGTAAAGAGTTTGAAGACCAACAATCTCTCCAAAAACACTTCACAGAAAAGTCTTTAATGTGTTTAAACCAGAGATATCAGCCAAATGTAAGTAAAAGCAAACAACCTCACGATTGTCAAATTTGTGGTAAAATCTTTAATGTCCGTAAAAATCTGAGGATGCACATGAGAGTCCACACAGGAGAGAAACCTTTTAGCTGTGTGGAATGTGAACATAGATTTGCTCACAAGTCAGATTTAAATAAACATATTAGAATCCACACAGGAGAGAAACCATTCAGCTGTGATGAGTGTCAGCAAAGATTTACTCAAAAGTCCCACTTAAATAGACATGTGAGAATCCACACAGGAGCCAGACCATATGCCTGTGCTGAATGTGGCCAAAGTTTTGGTCAAAAGTCAACGTTAGACAAACACATAAAAGCCCACATAGGAGACAAACCTTTCAGCTGTGATGAATGTGGTCAACTATTTGGTCAAAAGTCAAACTTAGACACACACATGAGGATCCACACGGGAGAGAAGCCATTTGGCTGTGATGAATGTGGACAAAACTATAGTCGCAAATCAATCTTAGAGGAACACATGAGAGTCCACAGAGGAGACAAACCATTCAGCTGTGATGAATGTGAGCAAAAATTTAGTCGCAAATCATCTTTAGATGAACACATCAGAGTCCATAGAGGAGATAAACCGTTTAGTTGTGATGAGTGTGGACTAAGATTTTGTCAAAGGTCATACTTAAAAAAGCATGTGAAAATCCACACAGGAGAAAAACCTTTCAGCTGTGAGGAATGTGAACAAAGATTCAGGCGCAAGTCACACTTAAACAGACATTTAAGAATCCACACAGGAGACAAACCCTTCTGCTGTGATGAATGTGGACGAAGATTTGGTCGCAAGTCGATCTTAGATGAGCACATGAACGTTCACAGAGGAGACAAACCGTTCAGCTGTCTCGAATGTGAGCGAAAATTTGCTCACAGGTCATATTTGACTGTGCACATGAAAATCCATACGGGGGAAAAACCATTTATCTGCAACGAATGTGGACATAGTTTTTGTCACAATTCGGGCTTAAAAAAACACATGAGGATCCACACAGGGGACAAACCGTTCGGCTGTATTGTATGTGGACAAAGATTTGGTCAAAAGTCACACTTAAACACACACATGAGAGTCCATACAAGAGACAAACAATTCTCCTGTGAAGAATGTGGGCAAAGATTTCTGCGCAAGTCCCATTTGAATGAGCACCTGAAATCCACACATGGGACACATTTTTCAGTTGACATGGAAATAGACCTGCCGTCACCGTTAGACTGACCCCTAAAAATCCACTCTGGAGAAAAGATTATTTCTTTTTAAAGTTTTAAACGCTGTAAGAACAAATTCAACTTTCAATTTAAAAAAAATCTCAATTTTTCACAAGAAATCACTGTCATTGTAGAAAAGGTTTCAAAGTTGTCTTCTGGACAGTCTATTTGAGGATCGTGAGGTATAGATTTCCAAGCCAGAACCCTCCCAGTTTGTCAATGTTTTTTTGGGGTGTTAACTCCTTAGGGATGGGCACACTCAGGTTAGTTTAGATCAAACCAGTAGGCAGGTCTATTCTATTAGATTGAAAATCATTTCCAGATGGAAGTAGAAATGTTTCACTCATCAAATACACTATCCAGAAGAAACTTTGAAGCTTTTTTGAAAATGAATTGCAAAAATGAATTTTTTGAAATCATGAATGATGCTGAGTGAATCAACCAGCTCTGAATTCAAACTTCACACACACATTCATACCTGATGGTAGGAGCTGACATGCAAGGCACAAACCACCATCAGGAGACATTTGGGGTTCAGTGTCTCGCTCAGACACCTCGGCATAAACTCCGAGTGGGGGATCAAACCGGCAACTTCCCGGTTACAGAGCGGTCGCCCTACACATGGTAGTGCTTAGCTGTAAATAATGTACATTTTACAAAGTTAAAAGCAAAACAAAAAAGAAAGCTGTAATTAAACGTCACACGAAGCTAACGTCAGATGGTAGAATAGAAGAACATTTCTATTAGAGTTCAAATATTAAACATTTAAATGAAGGAGGATGAAAATACGTTTTTGTATCGTAGATATTTTTGCTTTAGTAAAATTGACTCAAATCAAACGAGTTGTTTTTATTTAGTTTGATGAATATTGTACCTACTTCATACGTGTGTTTTACAGATGATGTAAAAGGAATGATTTTCTGATCTGCTGTTTTCTTTACATTTGGTGTAAGTCAAACACTGCAGCATTCTGTATAAAACCTGACTGACATAACTTAGTCTGTCTTTTTGTTTGTTCATCGTCTTTGTTTCACTTTGATGCTCTGTATTGTTTCATAAACCAACTTCTGACAATTTTGTTCCAAACCCTGCCGTTAATCAAACATGCTGACACAGCCACATGGGAACAAACTCTTTGTACCGAAGCTTCTGGTGAGAATGTTGAATAATAATTACAAAACAAATAAAGAATTGAAGCACAAAAAAGTAGTTGAGAATTTTTTGTAATCAAATGACTCTTTTTAGTCGAGCATTAGTGTCAGTTCTAGTATTTATTTATACACTTATTAGGTTTTTTATTCTAAAAAACGTTGACTGTAACAGGGATTATGTTTTTTAAAGAATTTGTTGAAATTGTAGGAATTTTGCTTTTATGAATTGAACCGTTGATTATTTTGAAACACCTTCTGATTAGCGGGTCCGGGATCTGCCCCTCGGGACGTGCCCAAAACACCTCACCAGTGCTTGGGAGGTATCTAACCAGATGCCAGAACCATCGCATCTGGCTTCTCTCGACCCGAGGGAGAGATGGCTCTACTCTGAGCTCCTCCCGGATGGCAGAGCTCCTCACCCTGTCTCTGAGAGCCCAGCCACCCAGCAGAGGAGGATAATTTCGTTCACTTGTACCCGCAATCTTGTTCTTTCGGTCACCACCCACAGTTGGTGATCATAGGTAAGGGTCTCCTGGGACTCGGTGAAGAGACTATGTCTCACAGCTGGCCGGGGAACGTCTCAGGAACCTCTTGAGTGAGCTGGAGGATGCAGCCGGGGTGAGGAAAGCCTGGGCTTCCTGCCTGGGCTATTGCCCTCACGACCTGTCCTCAGATAAGCGGAAGACGACAGAACAAATTAAACCTTCTGATTAATTACAAATGTGACAAATTAGTTTTTATTCCTTTTAGATGAATTTGTATAGAATCAGAACAAAGTTTAATGTTTTTGTCACTGCAGTGAGGGTCTTTCAGGGTCAGAATTCTAGTTGATAGACAGGTGTTCAAATACTTTTTTTACAACAATAAGACAAAAATTATTTTAAAAAATGATACAATGTGATTTTCCTTTATTTTTTTAAGATATCGTCTCTCACAGTGGACGTGCACCTAAGATGGACATTCCAGACCAATTCATGATATTTAGTGGAAGAACTTCCAAAATGTATGTCGATTCCATTTCCAGTGAGAGTTGGACTCCGCCAAGGCTGCCCTTTGTCACCAATTCTGTTCATCACTTTTATGGACAGAATATCGAGGCGCAGCCGAGGCGTTGGAGGGATCCAGTTTGGTGACCTCAGGATCGGATCTCTGCTTTTTGGGGATGATGTGGTCCTGTTGGCTTCATCGGACCGTGATCTCCAGCTCTCACTGGATCGATTTGCTGCCGAGTGTGAAGTGGCCGGGATGGGAATTAGCACCTCCAAATCCGAGGCCATGGTCCTCGCCCAGGAAATGGTGGAATGCCCCCTGCGGGTCAGGGACAGGGTCCTGCCCCAAGTGGAGGAGTTTAAGTATCTCGGGGTCTTGTTCACGAGTGAGGGAAGGATGGAGCGGGAGACCGACAGGCGGATCGGTGCGGCATCAGCAATAACTAGGACGCTGCATCGGTCCATCGTGGTAAAGAGAGAGCTGAGCCGAAAAGCAAAGCTCTCGATTTACAAGTTGATCTACGTCCCCACCCTCACCATGGTAACCAGGATCTACGTTCCTACCTTCACCATGGTAACCAGGATCTACGATCCTACCCTCACCATGGTAACCAGGATCTACGATCCTACCCTCACCATGGTAACCAGGATCTACAGTCCTACCCTCACCATGGTAACCAGGATCTACGTTCCTACCCTCACCATGGTAACCAGGATCTACGATCCTACCCTCACCATGGTAACCAGGATCTACGATCCTACCCTCACCATGGTAACCAGGATCTACGTTCCTACCCTCACCATGGTAACCAGGGTCTACGTTCCTACCCTCACCATAGTAACCAGGATCTACGATTCTACCCTCACCATGGTAACCAGGATCTACAATCCTACCCTCACCATGGTAACCAGGATCTACATTCCTACACTCACCATGGTAACCAGGATCTACGTTCCTACCCTCACCATGGTAACCAGGATCTACGTTCCTACCCTCACCATGGTAACCAGCTGTGGGTGGTGACCAAAAGAATGAGATCGCGGGTACAAGCGGCCGAAATGAGCTTCCTCTGCAGGGTGGCTGGGCTCTCACTCAGAGATCGCGGGTGAGGAGCTCTGCCATCCGGGAGGAGCTCGGTGTCGAGCCGCTCCTCCTCCAGGTCAAGAGGAGCCAGATGGGGTGGTTCGGGCATCTGGTCAGGATGCCCTCAGAGCGCCTCACGGGCGAGGTGTTTTGGGCACGTCCCACCGGGAGGAGACCAAGGGGCAGACCCCGGACCCGCTGGAGAGACTATGTCTCACAGCTGGCCGGGGAACGACTTGGGATCCTTCCAGGTGAGCTAGAGGATGCAGCCGGGGAGAGAGAGGCCTGGGCTGCCTGTTTGAGGCTGTTACCCCCGCGACCCGACCCCGGAACAAGCGGAAGATGACGGAACGGAACTTCTAAAATCACAATTACTTATTTCCTTTTCCACAGTGGGAAAGCAGAACACATTTATTTTACAAGCCTCCAAATCAGACAGACACAGTCCTAATATAGATGGCTACAAGTTTAGTTTTTCTGAAGCCTGTGTTTTATCAAAGAAAGTTATTACGTTATTAAAACCAAACGTCATTAACACCTCATAACATAAAAAGTTTGCAGTTTGGCTCCAAAATGGCGCCACGCAGACAGCCATTTTGCAGTCAGAGCTCGTGTTTCCTGAGGGAGTTTTTCAGTGTGACACCAGGAAGTAAATAAACTCCGATCAGGAGCTTTGATTTCTATCCGATCAATATTTACCTGTTTTCTCAAAAATGTGAAAAGATGAAGGAATAAAGAGGAAAAAGAAGATTTAGTAGAAAGATCTGCTCTTCAGGAAGAAGGAGGTGAGGATGAAAAGAACTAATTCTAGTAATAATTATGGATTTATTCATTAATAGTAGCTTTAAAATATATTTAAATCACATTAATCATACTTAACAAGCTAGTAAGTTTAGACAGAAGGAAAGAATGCTTTAGAAGGTTTTTAAAGTTCCACATTTAGAAATAAAATGTGAATCAGATATAAAACAGATCACCTGGTAGATTTAATAACCTGCAGACCTACATGGTGTGCTGGAACTACAAATCCCAGAATGCACTACTGGGTCACTGAATAAAAATGTAAATTGTATGTAAAAAAAAAAAAAAAAACCTAAATCCACCCGAAAAGTGACTAAAAGCTCCCCAAATAGACTGAAAATCTCTGAAATTCACCTGAAAATGATTCATTTTTCATTTTCTAAACTCCAGTGATGCTGATGTAAGGCTAAGTATCAAATGTTTTTATTTTAGACCTGTTTCTGTCTCTTTTATCAGAAGTTTATTGACTGTGTTTTAAGAACTGGAAATGAAAAATAAAAATATTTAAAGTAAATTATAATCAAAATCTGGGTAGATTTAGGCTGGAATGAAAATTAAATTATGTTTAGGTCGGTTTCAGTCACTTCATGTAGATTTTGGTTCATTTCTGACTTTCAGAAACATGTCAAATTTACACAATGTTAAACCATCAAAGAGCTGAAGGATGAACTATTACCAAACATATCTAATTCAGGATCAGGTGTATAAATCTAAAAAGTATCAGTAAGTAAGAGAAGAATCTCCTTCCAAAACTTGTATTATTTATGGGAGGTGCAGAACCTGTGAGTTAAAGAGCTGTCTGCAGATTTGCAATCATTACATATGGAACCTTGTTCACGAGTGGGGGAAGGAAGGAGCGGGAGATCGACAACCAGATCGGTGTGCCGTCAGCAATAAGTAGGATGCTGCATCGGTCCGTTGTTGTAAAGAAAGAGTTGAGCCAAAAAGCAAAGCTCTCAATTTACAAGTCGATCTACGTTCCTACCCTCACCATGGTAACCAGCTGTGGGTGGTGACCGAAAGAATGAGATCGCAGATACAATCGGCCGAAATTAGCTTCCGCCTCGGTGTCGAGCTCCTCCTCCTCCATGTCGAGAGGAGCCAGATGGGGTGGTTCGGGCATCTGGCCAGGATGCCCCCCGAGTGCCTCGCTGGTGAGGTGTTTTGAGCACGTCCCACCAGGAGGAGAACAAGGGGCAGACCCCGGACCTGCTGGAGAGACTATGTCTCACAGCTGGCTGGGGAATGGCTCAGGATCCTTCCAGGTGAGCTGGAGGATGAAGCTGGGGTGAAAGAAGCCTGGGCTTCCTGTCTGAGGCTTTTGCCCCCGCAACCCCACCCCGGATAAGCAGAAGACGACGGAACAGAAAGAAATATGAATCAAGTTACATCAAAGTATAGCTTCATTAACTGTAACAGAAAAGATTTAAATTGCATTTAAAATTTGGTCAGCCACTACATATGATGCCAACAACGCTCACTGGTTTACTGAAGTAGCAGTCAGAAAGCGGGATGATTGGTGGCAATAGTCGACAGGTTTTCGTTAAGAAAAAACTCAAGCGGCTTGTCAGCATGATTGGGGTGTAATGTCTTTAAGTGACACATTAATGCTGTCCGCTGACAACATTTTAAGACACAGTAAGCACACCTGTCCTTTATCGTTCCTCACCGTAGTCAGAGTGAGTCTTCACTTTTATCTGTTTTTTATCTCCTTCTCTCTCCACCTATTATTTCATCTCTGTTTAAAAAATTTTATGATGTCATTTGAGGGTCTGGTACACTTCGTGTCTACACTCCATATACTCTGAGCAAAGCGCGCATGGTCAGTGCAAACAAACCCCTTCACGATCGAGCCACTGCCCCATAACGTAGTGGAGTGGTATTGCACTTTATTCTAGAACACTAAAAATAACAAAATAGAAAAATACAAAAGCATATTCCCCGAGGTGAAACACGCCTTCTTCGATGGAGCCCCCACTATTTGAGAGTTAGGGGGTCCATCCCTCAAATAGTGGATGGAGGAATACCATTCCTCACCAAACATGTGAGGAATGGTGACCTTGATTCAAGGCTGATTTTCTTTCTGCGGCTAAGCTTCTTTGTTCATGCTGGTTTGTTACATAACAAGTCTGCATGAGCACCATCAGGACATCAGAGGCTGTAGTTCAATGATTTATTTTGTTGTCGCCGTTCATCATAAGACTGAACTGATCTTCCATCATGTTCCAGAGGTGGCTGGGGACAGCCTAGCTTCAGCTTTTATTCTTTCTATTTCAGTGTGTGTTGATGGGGACTGCAGAGACGTTCCCGGCTAATGGAGTCTGGACATGCTGGATCTATTCGCTCATCATATAACAAAGACACCACAAAGAAAAACTCAGGAATGAGACTAACGGATAAAGTACAAATGGAAAGTTTCACCCGGTTACCAATGACGACGGTTGTGAAGAGTGAAGAAGAGGAAATGATGTCTTCACCAGTTCCAAAAGAACTTTCACAGAGTCAAGTGGAACGCGACATAAAGACGGAGCCTCTTGACAACAACATAGCAGGACTGGTTAAATCAGAAACTAATGAAGATGATTCTGGAAAAGCGCAGGTAATGTGCGATACAAATACAGACCATTATTCACAACTGAAAAGTGAAGACCAACCCACAAATAGTTGTGGTTTTTGTGGTAAAATATTTAGCTGTGAAGAAAATCTTAAGATGCACATTGGAATCCACACAGGAGACCGAGCATTCAGATGTGAGGAATGTGGAAAAGCTTTTGGTAAACAGTCGCATTTAAACCGACACATGAAAACGCACACAGGAGACAAACCATTCAGTTGTGATTACTGTGGATTAACATTTAGTCAACAGTACAACTTGAACCAACACACGAGAATCCACACAGGAGACAGACCTTTCTACTGCGTTGAATGTGGACAAACATTTAATCAACAGTCACACTTAAACCGACACCTACGAACCCACACAGGAGACAGACCGTTCAGTTGTGATGAATGCGGACAAACTTTTAGTGTACAATCACACTTAAACCAACACATGAGAATCCACACAGGAGAAAGACCTTTCTACTGTGTTGAATGTGGGCAAACATTTAGTCAACAATCACACTTGATCCGACACATGAGAACACACACAGGTGACAAACCCTTCAGTTGTTCTGCATGCGGACAAACATTTCGTCAAAAGACAAGCTTGACCCGACACATGATAATCCACACAGGAGAAAAGCCTTTCAGCTGCGATGATTGTGGACAAATATTTAGTCAAAAGTCAAATTTAAAGCAACACATGAGAATCCATACTGGAGACAAACCATTTACTTGTGGGGAATGTGGGCAAACATTTAGTCAGAAGTCAAATTTAAAAACACACATGAGTATCCACAAAGGAGAGAAACCGTTCAAGTGTGACGAATGCGGAGAAACGTTTCGCCAAAAATCAAGTTTACACAAACACACGAGGACTCACACAAGAGACAAACCGTTCAGCTGCGATGAATGTGGAAAAACATTTAGTTATTCAGCAAATCTAAATCTACACATGAGAATCCACACAGGAGACAAGCCATTCAGCTGTGATGAATGTGGAAAAAGATTTAGTCAAAAAACAAACTTAAATCAGCACCTAAGAACCCACACGGGAGAAAAACCATTCAGCTGCAACGAATGTAGAAAAACGTTTTGCAAGCAGTCTCACTTAAACCGACACATGTTAATCCACACTGAAGATAAACCATTCAGCTGTGATGAATGTGGGCAAAGATTTAATCAAAAGTCAAGTTTAAAACAGCACGTCAGAGTCCATACAGGAGACAAACCATTTTCCTGTGACCAATGTGGAAAAAGATTTAGTCAAAAGTCAAATTTAAACAAACACAAAAAAATCCACTCAGAAGAAAAATCATTCAGCTCTGTTGAATCGGAAGAAAAATGAGTCAACACTACCTTAAAAATCACACATGGATTTATATAGAATGAGGCAAATTTCCTGTGATGTTTGCGGTAACATGGTTTTAGATTCAGATTCAGTAAACTTTATTTATCGCCTATGGAGAAATTTGTGTGTCCGGTCGCGCTTCAGAGTCTAAGAGAGAAAATAATCGTCAGGAAGGCTTTCGTGTTTTCACATTTCTGCCAATTGTGCGTGTACTCTGTCTGTGAAAAGAAATATCACAGCGGCTGCATTCTGTCTCTCACGGCGACACGCCCCCCCCACAATGCTGCACGTTCACGCCATCTACACAACACACCTGCAGCCACGAGAAGTTACACACCTTGGCAGCAACAGCAACCAAAGGGCTTGATGGTTAAAGCTAGGTAGGGTTTTTTTTTTTTTTTTACAAGTAACCTGCACCGTTCTCAGTAATAAAGCCACAATTCTTTTCTTTTTTTTTTTTGGTCATATTTTCTTTTTCTTCTATCTTTTTTCTTCTTCAGGTAGTCCCAGGAGCGGCTTGGGCCTAGTGGGAACTGAACCAGATTCTCCTGGTCGAAAGGGGAAAATTCTACCACTAGGCCACCGCTCCTGGGACCTAAAGCCACGATTGTTAAAGTAAGAATATTGTTTTTCTTTGTTTTTTTACACTAAAATTAGATTAAAAACATTCTAAGTCTTCGCCGACTAAAACTAAACTAAAACTCTTGTTGAAACTTGACTAAAACATATAGAGATGATTAAAATGTGACTAAAACTTAAATAAATTTTGTTCCTAAAACTAAAACTCAGATGGCTGCCAAAAACAGTACATCACTAGAAAGTTGTGGCTGTTTCTTTTACAGTGGGATTATGTCGAAGTTCTTACATCCATTTGAACAGAGCATGTCAGTGAAGAATTAAACCTGGTAGTTGTTGATTGGAGATAAACGATGGTTTGTAAATATTGTAATAATGTGTATTTAATGTATTCAAATACCCCAGCAGCCCGTTGGTGTCGGATGCTAAGTAAATTGGGCTACTCTTATTTTCTTGGGGTGGGTTGTGTATAAGTTTGAGGAAATGGACAGAATGTTCATAATAAATGCCTCAGATTGGAAGTGGGCATTTGTTTCGTTGTTCTTTTTAGTTTGGCTTTTTGACTCCTTCTAACGTTTAAAATAAAATATTTACCTTTATATTAAAATATGATCATTTGTTTACATTTGCATTTCATGTGTTAAAATGGGACAATGTGGAGTGAAAAATGTGGGATTAGAATAAGACGACTTTATTTAGCTCAATAAGATGACTTTTTTTCTTAATTCATATGCGTTTGAGTTAAAAAAAAAAGAGGTGCAGTCAATTTGATCTATTTGGAGTTTTGGTTTTAAATTTTGCTAAAAATGTGTTTGCTAAAAATATTGCCACATATCATATTTTCCGGTCTATAAACCTCAGATGAGTATAAGCCATACCCACTATATTTATTAAGGAAAACCCATTTTTTTCAAACAGAAGCTGCACCTGTTACTAAGCTGCAGGAGCCCGCATTGTAACATGAGATATTTACAAAAAAAAAAGACAGTCCACAGAACGAGTTTTCAAAGTTTAACACCGTACTTTAACTTTTCTTTCGGTAAGGCTGCAGTAACACAGCATCGCTACGGTAGAAAAGCAGCACTAATAGGACTGATTTAAAAGAAAAAAAGAAGCTTTTGTTGTCTGTTTACAATCCTTCAGTTCTTCATGCGGCCGTCTCCAGCGTCACATTGTTGATTCATTGATACTAAGTTTATGTGCAGCAGCTCTCTTCCCTTCTACATTGCTTTTAATAACAATAATCGTACTGTATTCATCCCTCGTGGGGAAATTACTGTACTGCATTGCACCACAGCAGGCAGCCATGATGGTGCCAATGGTGGAAGTAACAGGGGGTTGGTGTCTTCTCCGGGGACACGGTGGATTATCCTTTGATGTTCTGCATAGTTTCATCTATTGGTGCAAATACAAACACACGGCTACCCTAGCGTCTTCCTTGTTTCTGCTCAAGTGCCCTGTTGGCAGCTGTTAGAAAAATTATTAAATAAGCCACAGTTTTGAAAGCGCGTGAAAAAGTTGCGGCGTATGCACCGGAAATTATGGCAATTCACATCTCCTGAAAAGCGCTATATAAATATGATGCATTATTATTATTATTTGTGGACACATTGTTATCCTTTTATTTGCTCAGAAATGAAACATTAACCAAAAAACAGGTTGATAATAATAATAATACATATTATTTGTAAGCCGCCTTTCTTGACACTCCAGGTCGGTAGACAACATATTTACATACATAAACAATGCATTGATGAAAATAAAGTCTATAAAAACAGAGCAGTCCCAGTCCTGTTAAAGCGAACAGACCAGTCAGAAATAATGTGAACGTGTTTCTACATGTAATTAGTTTCCCTTGTGTTTTTTATTTTTGACACAGTGGATTATATATATGTAAATACTCTGTAATACTGTTATTGTGTATAATTTTGTTTAAATTATTTTATTCTCTGTAACTTTTTATAAAGTACACTTGCAATTTTTCTGTTAAAAATATAAATTTTCTTTCAAATGATGTAAATGAAATTTTTAAAATAAATTTTTTTTAAATGAAATCTTGTGTGTGGATAGCTATAGGCTTCATCCTGCACTTTAAGTAAACAAAACCAAATTAAGCAAGTTAAAGCTTTCAGTTTGTCAAACACGAAGCAGGAACTAACAGAAAAAACATCACACCTGTGTTAGCTTCACTTCCCTTTACTGGATCCTCAAAGTTTAAAATCCTTCTAGCTCTTCAACGGCATGTCCAAACCATCTCAGTCTGGCCTCTCTGACTTTAAAACCTCTAACATGTGCTGTTCCTCTGATCCTGTCCATCCTGGTCACCCCCAGAGAGATCCTCAGCATCTTCATCTCTGATACAAACATCTCTGTTTCCTGTCTTTTCCTCGGTGACACTTTCTCTAGACCAATCAGCATGGCCGCTCTCACCACACTGTCTCTAGACCAATCAGCATGGCCGCTCTCACCACACTGTCTCTAGACCAATCAGCATGGCCGCTTTCACCACACTGTCTCTAGACCAATCAGCATGGCCGCTCTCACCACACTGTCTCTAGACCAAACAGCATGGCCGCTCTCACCACACTGTCTCTAGACCAATCAGCATGGCCGCTCTCACCACGGTTTTGTACACTTTTCCTTTCATTTTATCTGAAACTCTTCTATCACACATCACACCTGATACTTTTCTCCTCCCGTTCCAGCCTGCCTGCACACGCTTCTTCACCTCTTTTCCACACTCTCCATTGCTCTGGACTGTTGATCCTAGATACTTAAAATCTTCCACCTTCTTTATCTCTTCTCCCTGTAACCTCCCTTTTCCATTTGGATCCCTCTCATTCACACACATGTACTCTGTTTTACTCTGACTAATCTTCATTCTGATTCTTTCTAGTGCAAACCTCCACCTCTCCAGCTTTTCCTCCACCTCACATAAACCATGATCACATTCTATAACAATAATCTCATGGTTTTATAGAGCTGTAGCAACCAAACAGAACACAGTGCTTACAAAATGCAACATGTTTTGTGAATCTCGGGATTTCTAAAAGTCCAGTTGAAGTTAGAACTTTTAGCCACTAAGACTATTTTTTTTTTTATTTGCTCTGTGAGAATTTATTTAATTGCCCAATATCACAACAAAATCCTCTCAATCAGACTCAGAATCTACTTTAATGATCCCACACATGGGAAATCTGTGTGTCACAGCGACAACTTCCTATCTGCTAAGTGAGTTGTTGTAGAGCCCGATCACGTACGGAAAGAAAGACCTCTGGTAACGAGATGTTATCGAGCGGAGCTGTCTGAGCCTCTTGGAGAAGGAGCTCCGCTGTTCGTCCAGGAGTGGGTAGAGAGGATGGTCATGGTTTTCCATGATGGATAAAAGTTTGTTCAGTGACCTCCTCTCTACCACTGCCTCAAGTGAGTCCTGTTTGCTGCCAATGACAGATCCAGCCAGTGATTTAATTAGGCTTCAGACAGTAATTTGATGAAAAAGATCAAGCAATATATTCAGCCCGTCTAATTAATTAGCATCCAACCGTAACAACCGTTACAAATACATTTGCAGCTTGACTACACATTTTTGAAACTTTAATGAGTAAAATTTCCAAATTCAAGTATGTTCCATTTTCATTATATTTATTTAATAAACATAAATAAAGTTGGAGTGCCCCCTCCAAGTCAGGGACAGGGTCATACTCCAACTGGAGGAGTTTAAGTACGGTATCTCGGGGTACTAGTTGATAAGTGGAGGAAGAAAGGAGCGGTAGATCAACCTGCGGATTGGCGCAGAGTCTGCAATAATTAGGATGCTGCATCAGCGGTTGTGGTGAAGAAAGAGCTGAGCCGAAAAGCAAAGTCGTGGATTTACCATTCGATCTACATTCTGACCCTCACCGTGGTAACCAGGATCTACGTTCCTACCCTCACCATGGTAACCAGGATCTACTTTGTACGTTCCTACCCTCACCGTGGTAACCAGGATCTACGTTCCTACCCTCACCATGGTAACCAGGATCTACGTTCCTACCCTCACCATGGTAACCAGGATCTACGTTCCTACCCTCACCATGGTAACCAGGATCTACGTTCCTACCCTCACCATGGTAACCAGTATCAACGTTCCTACACTCACCATGGTAACCAGGATCTACGTTCCTACCCTCACCATGGTAACCAGGATCTACGTTCCTACCCTCACCATGGTAACCAGGATCTACGTTCCTACCCTCACCATGGTAACCAGGATCTACGTTCCTACCCTCACCGTGGTAACTGGTATCTACGTTCCTACCCTCACCATGGTAACCAGGACCTACGTTCCTACCCTCACCATGGTAACCAGGATCTACGTTCCTACCCGCACCATGATAACCAGGATCTACGTTCCTACCCTCACCATGGTAACCAGGATCTATGTTCCTATCCTCACCATGGTAACCAGTATCAACGTTCCTACACTCACCATGGTAACCAGGATCTACGTTCCTACCCTCACCATGGTAACCAGGATCTACGTTCCTACCCTCACCATGGTAACCAGGATCTACGTTCCTACCCTCACCGTGGTAACTGGTATCTACGTTCCTACCCTCACCATGGTAACCAGGACCTACGTTCCTACCCTCACCATGGTAACCAGGATCTACGTTCCTACCCGCACCATGATAACCAGGATCTACGTTCCTACACTCATCATGGTAACCAGGATCTACGTTCCTACCTTCTCCATGGTAAGAACAACATCATGGATACAAGCAGCTTCCTCTGCAGGGCGGCTGGACTCTTACTCAGAGATAGCGGGACGAGCTCTACCATCCGGGAGAGGCTTGGAGTAGAGCTGTTGCTCCTCCATGTCAAGAGAAGCCAGATAGGGTGGTTAGGCCATCTTTAAGGATGTCTCCCTCGCTGGTGAAGTGTTCCGGGCATGTCCCACCGGGAGGACACAGAGAGGCAGTCTCTGGATCCGCTGGGGAGATTATGTCTCACAGATGGCCTCCAGATCCTCTCGGGTGAGCTGGAGGATGCAGCCGGGGTGAGAAAAGGCTGGATTTTCCGTCTGAGCCTATTGCCTCTGCAATCCAGCCCCGGATAAGCCAAGACAACTGAATGGAGCAGAAAGTATCTTTGTTTATAAGTGCAAAATTACAAATGAAGGCAGATTTGAGTAATTAAAAAACAAAAAAATATATACAAAGACCTTTCATAACACTTAACATGTTGGTTAAAGTTAAGCAGGCAGGCTTTGAAATCCACTACTAATTATGAGCACACTGTCAGGAGGAATCTTCTAAAGTTTGTGCATTATGTCGATAACGGTGAGAAAGCTCCCTTTAGCACATATGTTACAGAAAATCGTTCTTTCCATCCTCCTTTAAACTATTTAACCTTTCACTCTCAAACCTGTAATTACTTTTCATTCACAACGTTGTATGAGATTGTATGAATGTAACACTGCAGCACTCAAATATCCCTTCGGGGATAAATAAAATATATTCAATTCAATGTTAGTTCTCTGGGTGGAAAGAATGGACACCATTTAACAGAAAAGAACCCAAATCAGGTGAACAGTGTTTGTGCAAATGTCGGCTATCTTTGGAGCGGTCACTATGCACATACATAGTCTCACTTAGTTTAGTTTGTGGAATATGGTAGTTGTTAAAACAATTACACCAGACTGCTCCAGGTTGGTCTTTAGATGTTTGACGTGGTGTTTTTCACATCATTCGCTGCATCCATCGAAGACTTCTGTTGTCAATTTTTCTCTTGCTCTGACGTTCGGGAAGGTTCTTGACAGTTTCATGCTTGTAAAACTTCGTGATGACATTCCGTACAGTTGAAACAGGGATACAAGGTCTTTGGAGATGACCTTATATCCTTTGGAGGCCTTGTGCTTGCAAATAAATGCCTTCCTGGTGTTGTCAGACAGCACCTTTGTCTTTACCATTGTCACACAGAAAGAGGGGATAATCATTGCCTTTTAACATAAGGACCGGCGTGTTCTAAATCTACATGCAAGCGCCATGACAGTCAATATGATGCTTATGTAATTATTTATGTTTTGCATAAATAAACTTTCAAACCCCTCAATGTTTAAAGTAATAACAATAATAAAATGTTAAATAAATTCAAAACTTGGAATAAAAACTCAAACACCAAAGGAAAATGATGTAATTCGTTAATAGAAAACGTTATTTCCGCATTTTGCGCTGCTGCTTCAAAAATGTCCTCGTTAAAAATTCTCTATATTGGCTATATTCCAATATGTTAACCTGAACTTTCAAGAGTAATCTAGAAAACATGGTATACTTTATCCAGACAACAATTTTCTTACTCTCTTCATGGTGGCTCTTCAATATCATCTCACTCAAACTTTCAAAAATGTTTCTGTAATGGCGTAAGAGTCCTCCTTGTCTCTCTCCACAAATATAAACACACACACTTATGTGTGGCCATAGCGATGTGTTTATTGCCATAGCAACAACTTCCAATGCACGCTTCCTCCCAGCTGCTGCGCTCCGGTTAGAGGAGATGAAATACTTATAAATTTTGAAATGTTCAGTTTTAAAATAAAAAACGAAATGATAAAATAGAAAACATATTTATATTAAAAGTCATAAAAGGTCAGCCTCCTCTTCTTCTGGCATCTCCCTTTAGGGGTCGCCACAGCAAGTCAGTTTCTTCCATCTAACCCTATCTCCTGCATCTTCTTCAGTCACACCAACTATCTTCATGTCTTCCTTCACTGTATCCATGAACCTCCTCTTTGGTCTTCCTCTAGTCCTCTTTCCTGGTGGTTCCAAACCCAGCATCCTTCTTCTGATGTACTCTCTCTCTCTCCTCTGTACATGTCCAAACCATCTCAGTCTGACCTCTCTGACTTTAAAACCTCTAACATGTGCTGTTCAAATGTTCTTTATCGTTTGCTGTTTTGTATCAAACTTAGCTCTCTGTTGTAAAATGATGTTTCACTTAAATCATTTCCGTTCCGTTCCGTCATCTTCCGCTTGTTCCGGGGTCGGGTCGCGGGGGCAACAGCCTCAAACGGGCAGCCCAGGCCTCTCTCTCCCCGGCTGCATCCTCCATCTCACCTGGAAGGATCCCAAGTCGTTCCCCGGCCAGCTGTGAGACATAGTCTCTCCAGCGAGTCCGGGGTCTGCCCCTTGGTCTCCTCCCGGTGGGACGTGCCCAAAACACCTCGCCCGCGAGGCGCTCGGGGGGCATCCTGACCAGATGCCCGAACCACCCCATCTGGCTCCTCTCGACCTGAAGGAGGAGCGGCTCGACACCGAGCTCCTCCCGGATGGCAGAGCTCCTCACCCGATCTCTGAGTGAGAGCCCAGCCACCTTGCGGAGGAAGCTAATTTCGGCCGCTTATACCTGCGATCTCATTCTTTCGGTCACCACCCACAGCTGGTGACCATGGTGAGGGTAGGAACGTAGATCCTGGTTACCATGGTGAGGGTAGGAACGTAGATCCTGGTTACCATGGTGAGGGTTGGAACGTAGATCCTGGTTACCATGGTGAAGGTAGGAACGTAGATCCTGGTTACCATGGTGAGTGTAGGAACGTAGATCCTGGTTACCATGGTGAGGGTAGGAACGTAGATCCTGGTTACCATGGTGAGGGTAGGAATGTAGATCTGGTTACCATGGTAAGGGTAGGAACATGGATCCTGGTTACCATGGTGAGGGTAGGAACGTAGATCCTGGTTACCATGGTGAGGGTAGGAACGTAGATCCTGGTTACCATGGTGAGGGTAGGAACGTAGATCGACTTGTAAATCAAGAGCTTTGCTTTTCGGCTAAATCATTTCTTTCCATTGATTTTCCATAATATGTACAGAAAGTTTTAGGGTGCCATTAATAATGAGCACGACTGTGTGTTGGTGTGTTAAAAAAAGACAGTCTTTTAAATGTTTTTGTTTTTATTTGCCAGGACGTTCAACATTAGAACTTCTCTAAAATCAGATTGAATATTTGCTTGAAAAGATGAAGTGAACAGGTTCTTATTCTCAGCAGAGAACTTGTTGGATGAAAAGTTTCTCCAAAGCAGTCTGGATCTCAACCTGTGTCACTGATGGTTAGCCAGCTTTGCACTCATCTAGGGAAAAACAGATTGATTAATAAATTACTTGTATTTAAAATTATTTGGCTATAAATGTTTCCAAAAAAAAAAATACCGGTTTTTGGGAACAAAATCACGTTTTTGGGCTCCATGCCGAGTTTCGATATGTACTTATTCCAAATCAACCGTTCCTTCAAGTCTGATACCTTGTCACGTGCTGTAAATTTCCATTTTAATTTGCCTTAGTTAGTTTAACTGTACTTCACAGCTGAACATGTTTAAGTTGAGTTTATTAACATCAAAATCAGGACAAATGACCTTACCAAATAGAAAAGTGACCAAAGACTTTTTTTCTCCCACTGATATCTTGAAATGCACATAGGCAGTGGTTTTGTAGTCTGTTTTACCGAAGATCACTTTAACTTCAAAACTCTTTGCTAATAAAATAGAAGGAGCTTAGGAAAAGCAGTGCTAAATGGTTTCCATTTTGATTTTATAATGTGTAGCTACTTACACAGATTAGAACTAATGTAGACCCCTGGCACACTGGTCTTATGTGCCCGGTGGGTAAATTTTGTGCAAGTGCCATTTTTTCTACAATCACATAAAATGAAACCTAATAAAACTCACAGTTTTTATGCACACGTACTATATGTGTAAATATATTTGTGTGTGTTCTACTTTGTACTTACCTCAGTTTTTGATAAGTTGTGTCCAAGTCCCCATCTTTACTAAATCGGATTTCGACTTTTTCCAGCACAGCTGTAGCTTTCCACGCAACAAACCTGGTGTCGTCGCTTGCTACTCCGATACAATACCAAATTCCTTCACACTGTGAGGTGGTTGCAGAAAAAACACAACAATTAGAGAAAAACTAACAAAAATGTTGTGAGTAAAACAATCAGACAGTTTTACTTTTGGTGGGAGAGGTGAAAATAACTTTTACATCTAAAAGAAGACGAAATAGAGTCTATATTAGCATAACGTGCACACGTGTTTCCACATGTCTGCTGCTGATTGAGCCTTTACACTACTGTAGAGCTGCATGTGTGAGCAGCCCTGACTGCCAGGGATCATTTGGAATTCTATTTAACAACCACGTGAAAAAAAGAGACAGTAAACATTTTTCACATGTGGTCTTGTATAAACAGGCCGCACGATGGCCTCACAGCAAGAAGGCCAGGGGTTCACGCCTAGGACAGGTTTGAAACACTGGCTTTTCTTTGTGGGGTTTGCATGTTCTGCCCGTGTAGGTGGGAGTTTTCTTCAGAACATCTGGTTTCTTCTCACTCTCCAAAAACATACATGATTTTGATTGGCTGCTACAAACCTGCCCCTAGGAATAAGTTTGTGTGTAAATGGTTTTCTGAGTGTGTGGTCCTGTAATAGACTGGTGACCTGATCGGGGTGTATCCTGCCTCTCAACTGTAATTTAATTCAATTTTATTTTTATAGCTCAATCATACAAAACAACTGGCTTCATGTGGTAGGTTGGGGGGAGGGGGGAGGACTAATAAAGAAAAAAGACCAAAACACTAACAATTTCAGTGCGTTACTGCCCTTTAGACCCTCCTTCTCTGTGAGGAAAAACTCAAGAATAAACACATGAAGGAGGTGCAACCTGAGACAAAGACAACAATTTATCTAAGACTGTTAGTTAAATTTGATCTGATTCTAATCTAGAGCTGGAAATCTGAAGAAATCAGTAGATGTTCTTCATCCTGATGGAAACAGGATGGTGGATCAAACACAGAGGCCTCCTCAGTATGTCGACACACAGGACAGGAACACAGAGGATCCAATTTGGTTATCAGCCTCTCCCCTCAAACCTGACTGGGTTAAGTGGTTCAGAAGGTGAATGAAACTCTACAACATATAATACAAGTTGCAAAACTTTCATACCTTCTTCGGGTCGAATTTTTCTTGGGGTTTGAGGTTAGCGTGAACGTTCAGAGAGATGAGCACAATTCCCAGCAGGATGAGCTGAGAATTCATAGCTGCTGAAGGTCAAGCTGAGTTAAGGATCTGTGTCTGTGTTTGGACCTGCAGTGTGATGAATCTCTGTAGAGCGGAGTGTGCACACCCTTTCTCTCTCAGACACGTACACCTTCTTACTGGAACTTTGCTCACTATTGGTCAAATTAAATTTGGCTGATTTTGAAAAGTCACTTTGTTTTCTTCTCTTTACCAAAATGTCCATAATTTGTTTTAAATGACAAAGCAGAATGAGAGGAACAAGATGTCCCAGCTGTGTGACAACAATGAAACATTCTTAATCTTCTAATGACAATCTGAATCATTATTAAAATTCATTCTGACTTGATTCTGTTAAACAAGCATTCAAAGGGACTGAAAACCTTAGAACACATTTTCCACTGATTGAAAGCTTCATACTGATTCCTACATCCAGATTTTTCCTCTTATAAACAACAAAATACAGAGGGTTAGGTGAAGGATCTCCTTAGAGATTTTTTCTTTCATGTTAAGGTACTTTCTAGAATCTGCTAATCAAATAGAATGATTATTTTCTCTGCATCACACTGTCTTCTAGATCACTTTTTCACTTCAGGTTGCAGGAGTGCTCTCATCTTTCCAAGTCATATTTAGGCCAGAGGTGGGGTACACCTCTAATAGGTCACCAGGCTGTTGCAGACTTAAACAGAGGACAGATTATCACACAAACGCCACACAGAAGGTCAACTGTTTTACATCTTGCCCCAGCTCTGGTTCAAACTAGCAACCTTCTTGATACAGAGCCACAGTGATATTGTCAGTAGCTTCTCCTGTTTGGTTACATTTTGAGCTCTTGTGATATAATCTCTACTTCATCAAGGGGAGTTAAACAGTCTAGGTCTGACTGTGCTGTAAAGGCTACCAGGAGTATGGTATACTTGGCTTGAAAGTGAGTTATTTTTAGGCGTTTTAATGTTTGACTTGTTGACAAAACGATCTGTATTTTTTTTTGAGCGGTTTGTTTTTTTTAGCTGAACAGAAATGACAATATACCTGTTCCGTCATCTTCTGCTTATCCCGGGCCAGGTCACCGGGGCAACAGCCTCAGACAGGAAGCCCAGGCTTCTCTCATCCCGGCTGCATCCTCCAGCTCACCCGGAAGGATCCCGAGTTGTTCCCGTCCAGCTGTGAGACATAGTCTCTCCAGCGGATCCTTTTACTTTCAATTTTTGCAAACAATTTACCTTTATTTTGAAACAAGTTGTTGAAATCAGGCTAAGGTGTGAAGTAAGAATTTGTGAGCAGCAGTATGGTTTTATGTCTAAAAAGAGCACTACAGATGCAGTGTTTACCTTGAGGATGCTGATAGAGAAGTACAGGGAAGGTCAGAGGGAGCTGCACTGTGTCTTCGTAGATCTAGAGAAAGCGTATGACAGGGTACCTAGAGAAGAACTATGGTATTGTATGAGGAAGTCTGGTGTGACAGAGAAGTATGTTAGATTTAGTGTAACACATCTGTAACATTTTAGTGTAATTTTATTAAAATTAGTTTTCTACGTCATGGTTTGGTCTTGGAGCGGAACAAAAGAGAAGATATTAAGAAAAACAACAGTTGATTAGTGGAGAAGATCCTCATACAATTCCAAGTCATTGTGAATGACCTTATCTTCACTCCAAGTTTTTAAACAGCTGCAGATCTGAAGACCTAGAAAGGACTGGATGCATGTTTCTAGGTTGATAATGTCACGTGAAAAACCAATCAACTGAGTTTTTCTAAATTTCATCTCTTTTCTTCCACTCCAAAACCAGAGGATTTTTCTGCCATATTACTAATGATGTGGAAAACCAATTGCACCTCTGACTAGCACCATGAAATGAAAAAAATAAAATACTGCCTTGTTGATAGTTTCATCCTGGTCTATCCATTAAAAATGACCGACTTCGGGTTGTAGTCATGTGGATGAAAGCACTCTATTGCCCGGGAACTGTCCAGGTTGAGGCAGGCAGGAATTTCCCAAAGAAGTCATAGGACTCCTCCTACCCTCGAGAGCATCCTATAGCCCCATAGTTATATGGGGTTATACATAGTACATTATACATAGTATAACCCCAGATAACTATGGGGTTATATGAGGTTATATAGTTATATTGGGTTATATGGGGTTATACATAGTACATTATACATAGTATAACCCCATATAACTATGGGGTTATATGAGGTTATATAGTTATATGGGGTTATATGGGGTTATATAGTTATATGGGGCTATGGGATCCCATGGCATCCCATAGCCACATAGAGTATAACTGGTATCTGTTGCTCCCCACGTTAAGCTGGCACCTTGACAGAGTGTTTATTTTTAAAAAAGGGACAAAACATGCACATTTAATTAAATCTGTAAATAATTTGTATCTGTTTATAAACACAAACAATAAAATTAATTTACTATTATTAATAAAAAACTCCAATGGATGTAAACTATTTTGCCACTTCCTGTTTTTGAGTCGCCAGAGGGCGCTGTCATTGTGCTGGACACGTGTTAAGACGTTTAACAGGAAGTGAACTTGAATGAATTTCTGTTTCTCTGAACTTCAAACGTTTCTCGCTACATTGCGTAAACAAGTTAAATGTTTATCTGATATAATTTAAATTTACATGTCAAAGCGGGTTTGTTTAAAAATGAATTTAAAATGATGTTTGAAATGAAGGTAATGACCTGTTTTGTTTCTAAACAGTTTTAATATAAAATAAAAGATAGATTTTAGCTGGTATTTTCTTCCACAGAAAGACATGATATTTGTTGTTTGTTTTTACTAATAACTGAGTTTTTTTTTTACCTGCTGATGGTCAGTATTTTTTTTAATTGTTTTGCTAATTTAATTACTGTTAGGTTGTTTTTATTATCCACTGAAACTGGAAGTCGGCCATATTGAAGTAACATCCATTATTTATTTTTTTTTTTGATTATTTTGAATTACTCTATTCATCCCTCACCGGGGAAATTTGTTTGCTGCACTCCTTACACCGCAGCAGGCTGCCCTTCAACGGCGCCAATGGTGGGAGAAGTGGGGGTTAGGTGTCTTCTCCAAGGACCCTAGACGTGCTCTCCGTGGGACTCGAACCCGCGACCTTCCGGTCCGCGGGCGAACGCGCTAACCACGCGGCCACCGTCTCCACCCAATTTCCATTAGGACAGGGGTGGGCAATTAATTTTTTATCAGGGGCGGCATGAGAAGCCTGAATTGTGTCAGAGGGCCACTAACTTTCTTTGATTGTAAAATACATAGCTGGTACTGATAATCAGAAGAATAAAGCACTCTGTAAATATGTATATTAGGTTATGTTAAACTGGTTAAATAAGAAAAACAATGTATTTTTTAACTTGTTAATCTCCACAAACAATAACTTGTAATGCTTTCCACCTCATGTTACCTCTTCAGTGAGAATAATCCAGTCTGTTCTGGGCTTGAACATTGAAATCTGGTGGAATGTCTGAAGTGGAAGGACTGCTGAGAGGTGGTCATCAGTCATAGAGGATCTGTGTTTGGATTTGTTGAACTTCATAACTGAGAATGTCTGTTCACATTGATAGGTAGATCCAAAGAGGACTAGGATCCTCTGAGCATGCCTCCTCAGGTGTGGAAAGTTCTCCTCTTTGAGGACGGAGTAAAAGTCTACAACGTGCATACGTAGCAACTTAACGCTTTTCAAAATAAAATAAAAATGAAATTAAAAAAAAAAAAAAAATTTAAAAAAGTTTAATTTATGGTGTTTATGATTGGCCTCACGCGGGCCGGATAGGGACGTACAAAGGGCCGGATGTGGCCCGCGGGCCTTAATTTGCCCAGGTCTGCATTAGGATGAAACTATCTACAAAAGAGGAGTACTTTTTATTATATGTTGATATTCTGAGGAGCAATTAATTTTTTACGTCACAATACATGATATGGCAGAAAAATTAGCTGGTCTTGGAGCAAAAAAAGAGAAAATATTTAGTAAAAACTACACTTGATTTTTCAGGTGACGTCATTACCCTGAGGTCAAATCACGCTTTTATTTCTACTTTTATTTATTTATGTATATGTTTTTTAGCCTGACGCCTGTCTAAATTTTACTGTGAGAATGGTGACAATAAAGAATCTTGTTAGAGGTTGTACAGATGAAGAGGCCAGACTGAGATGGTTTTGAAGAGAGAGGGAATATTTTGGCACAGGTATGGTGAGTTTTAAACGGCCAGTTAGGAGGCCCACAGGAAAGTTAAAAAGAAGGTTTATGTATGTATAGAAGGTAGTGTCTCTACCACACCACTCCTGGTAAATTTTTAAAGAAAAACCAATAATTGAAAGTAAAAAAAAACCTCTTGCCTGAGTTGCCTGAGACTAAGTTGTTATGTTTTGTGTTCAGTTCTACAGCGACAGTGAGGATATGTTTGATGATTACAACTGCCTCCCGGAGGATGATGCCCTCTTCCTGATGGATCAGAATGATGCAGAAGAAAATAAACAGCAAGCTGCAAATGAGCAGAAATTCACTTCTTTGCTGTTGGCGCCACAAAATGTCCAGGAGCAATCCAAATGGGATTTATCAGCTTACTCAATGCCGGAGGAGCTTGAAGAGGAGTGCTTACCATCTAGCCAGCTTCAGTTCATGGAGTATGCACTAATCAAAAGAAGCAAACTTCAGCCAAAAGCAGACACTTCCACAACTTTACAAAGAGCAGAAAAAACAACTAAAACTCAATTTAAGATCCAGGATGGAACCAAGAGAGAAACCAAACCTAGAAGACGTGTAACATTGCAGCTGAAGGAAGTGTTGCTGGAAAATGCAGCAGCCTCTCCTGGCATTTCCCGGAGTGTTGCGCTAAAACAAGCAGTAGTTTCCAATGAAATCATTGTTGCTGCACAGGCAATGAAGACCATGTCTCCTGGATCACCTGACAAAGGACCGTACTATGGACTGCCCAGGAAAGTGGGAGAGCTGATGTTCTCACTGAGAGGAATCAAGAACTTATATGGTGAGATAGAAAATAAACATTTATTCATTTAGTAGATTTTTTTCAGCTGAAAATAAAGATAAAAATTATAAATATGATCTGCTTCTAAATAAACAACAGAAAATAAGTGTTTTTATTTCTTTTCTTTTTGTCAGGCTGGCAGGAGACATGCTTAGAACTGGACTGCATCAAGCAGAGGAAGAACCTGATCTACTCTCTTCCAACCAGCGGTGGGAAGACACTGGTTGCAGAGATCCTCATGCTCAGAGAGCTGCTGTGCAGGAAGAACGACTGTCTGTTCATCTTACCGTACATATCCTTGGTACAGGAGAAGGTACCCAAAGACACCCCTTTATTCACACTTGCTTTTGGGCAAAAAAATCAGGCTTTATGAAAGTGAAACTTTAAAGAAATAAGTTTAGATCCATTAAGAAAATATAAACAGAGGAATTTATCACATTTATTAAATTTTTTTAATTGAAACACTTGAACAAGAAACCAAATGCATTCATTCATTTTATATACCACTTATTCTTTTTGAGGATATGGGGATACCAAAGCCTTTTGTGGCTAGTTACTGTATATTTCAGACTATAAGTCGCACCTGAGTATAAGTCGTACTAACCAAAAAATGCTCAAAAGGAAGGAAAAAACAATACATAAGTCACATTTTTGGGGAAATTTATTTGATGAAATTCAACACCAAAAACATTTAAAAAAGTAAATAACATGGAGAACAACAGGCGGTACGGTATACGACCGTTACATGACGCATTAAAAAACTGAGAATGTGTATTTGTCAAACCAGCCAATGACTTCCAGGAAAGTTGCACGGGGCATTCTTCTCCTGATTACCGTGAAGCTGTGCTCTCCATCCTTCATCCACTGCTCTCACAGGTTACACTAGACTGCCTTAAAGCTCTTATTCACGGAAACATTAAGTGGTTGGAATATTTCGGTTAAGCTTCCAGGAAGGATGGCAGGTATGGAGTTGAAAACTTTTAATTTTGCTTTGAACTGTGGCGTGATGTACGATCTATGTGCATGCTAGCCATCACAAGCATAGCATTACGTGCTCTAAAGAAGCCATCCTGCACTTTGTACTTTGTAGCACTTTGTAAGCCATGAGTTCAGCATGTCTTGATCCGTCCACAACTACTCTCCTTGTAGCACGTTGTTCAAACACCCATGTATGAACCCATTCCTCTAACTGTGGCCACTTAGCTTTCAGCCCGCCATTAGCTTTTTTGTTTTCTTCATTCCAGTTTGAGTAACCTATTATCGTTTTCAGCTGCATATTTGACTATTTTCAGCTTGTAATCAGGAGAAAAATATTTTTTTTTTCCTTTTGTTTTTTTTCCATTTTGTCCTTCCTCTTTAATTGTTTTTATGTTACTGGCAAAGTGTAAACTAGGGCGCCCTCCTGCGGTAAAGTGTGAAAATGACATGTGAAATGAAACAAAACCTGCGATGTAGAGGCAAATACGGTACAGACGAGAGGTGGGGTACCTCCCATACAGGTCACCAGCTTGTTACAGAGAACCACTCACACATACACACTCAGTCATAGGGAAAATTCCCCAGTGATAAATCGCCCTGACATTGCTGGTTTTTGGAGGGTGTGCTAGAGTCAATATGCACACAGGTAGAACACACAAACTCTACACAAAAACTCCAAAGTTTTATTGAAATAAACCTTAACCTTCTTGCTCTGAGGCCACAGTGCAAACCAACTGCACGATGCAGACTAAAAACAACTCGAAGTATACGGATTAATATTAGAAGAATATCTAAATGTTTCTGGCTTGAATGATTGTTTAAATTGAACTAGAGGGTGAGTTCCAAAGCTTCAAATAAAGTTTTTATCAATTAAAGAGATCTTAAAGAAGAGACCACATGGAGACATTGTTGAATTGGTTTTTATTCATTCTAATATTAAAATAGAATATCTCCATATTTATTCTTACTCTCAGAGCAATCACTTTACTTTGGTTTGGTTGACACGTTTGTTGGTTAAATTAGTTAACTATCCAACACAGGGTTACGGTTCTGAAGGGCCGGTCTCCTGAAGGCTTTCTATGTGTTCATGCACCCACACACCTGATCCAGCTTATTGAGTCAATGTGCCACATTTTATAGGTTGTTGATTTCACTGTATGTGCATCAGCTGTGTAGAACATGGAACACATGAAAAACCTTCAGGAGACCGGCCCTCAAGGACCGGACTTTGACATCCCTCTTTTAACAAGAGGTTAAAAAAGCCAAATGACTGAAGTGAGAAACAATCAAAAATGTAAAAATCTCCCGGAAGGTGCGCGGCTTGGCCCCTTTTGGCTTGGATCTGAATTTCCTGGTGGAGGAGTACGCCGGCCCCAAAGGAAAGTATCCTCCTATGAAGGTAAAGGACAGAACAACTCTGTACATCGCCACGATCGAAAAGGCCCACGGCCTCGTCAACTGCTTGATAGAGACCAACAGACTTTCCAACTTGGGACTGGTGGTGGTGGACGAGGTAGACACTCCTCCATTTTTATGAAATATCCTTCAATTTGTGAAAGAAAAGGAGTTTTGATGAGATGTTTATTTCCACAGCTTCACATGCTGGGAGACGACACCAGAGGAGTTCTGATTGAAATGACGTTAGCTAAAGTTCAATTTATGAGCAGTAAGTGTGTCGTGCACGTGTGAGGCTGTAAAATTCTAAATAAAATGAACATTGTTGTTCTTTGTTTTTAGAGACGACCCAGATTATCGGGATGAGCGCCACCATAGGAAACATGGAGGACGTGCAGGAGTTTCTAAACGCAGAAATTTACACAAACGACTTCCGGCCTGTATTTACCAAATCTAATGTTGTTCAGGTTTCACCACAGGTCAAGTTTGATTGCTCTCTTGAACTCCATCTCATCTCTTCCAGGTTCAGTTGGTAGAACATGTGAAATTCAGCAACATGATCTTTGAAATCGATCCAAACCAGGAGAATCCCCTCGGATACAAACGTACGCTCCAGCCTTACGTGAGTTTGCTTTATCAACACAAACATTTTTGTTTTTAAAGCAGATTTTATGAACCAGATTATTCAAAGAGCTTTACATGAAAACTGAAAACAACATTTAAAAAAAACTCAAAGTGAATCATGTTTACAATAATTTATAATAAAAGATGGAGTGCAGAGTTTATTGGCATGTGCTTGTAAAAAAAGAAACGATTTGAACTTGGATTTTAAACTTCTTGGTGAATGTTTAATCTACACTGGCAGTGTGTTATCACCATGGTTACCAGGATCTACGTTCCTGCCCTCACCATGGTAACCAGGATCTACGTTCCTACCCTCACCATGGTAACCAGGATCTACATTCCTACCCTCACCATGGTAACCAGGATCTACATTCCTACCCTCACCATGGTAACCAAGATCTACATTCCTACCCTCACCATGGTAACCAGGATCTACGTTCCTACCCTCACCATGGTAACCAAGATCTACGTTCCTACCCTCACCATGGTAACCAGGATCTACGTTCCTACCCTCACCATGGTAACCAGGCTCTACGTTCCTACCCTCACCATGGTAACCAGGCTCTACGTTCCTACCCTCACCATGGTAACCAGGATCTACGTTTCTACCCTCACCATGGTAACCAGGATCCACATTCCTACTCTCACCATGGTAACCAGGATCCACGTTCCTACCCTCACCATGGTAACCAGGATCTACGTTCCTACCCTCACCATGGTAACCAGGATCTACGTTCCTACCCTCACCATGGTAACCAGGCTCTACGTTCCTACCCTCACCATGGTAACCAGGATCTACGTTTCTACCGTCACCATGGTAATCAGGATCTACGTTCCTACCCTCACCATGGTAACCAGGATCCACGTTCCTACCCTCACCATGGTAACCAGGATCTACGTTCCTACCCTCACCATGGTAATCAGGATCTACGTTCCTACCCTCACCATGGTAACCAGGATCCACGTTCCTACCCTCACCATGGTAACCAGGATCTACGTTCCTACCCTCACCATGGTAACCAGGATCCACGTTCCTACCCTCACCATGGTAACCAGGATCTACGTTCCTACCCTCACCATGGTAACCAGGATCTACGTTCCTACCCTCACCATGGTAACCAGGATCTACGTTCCTACCCTCACCATGGTAACCAGGATCTACGTTCCTACCCTCACCATGGTAACCAGGATCTACGTTTCTACCCTCACCATGGTAAACAGTTGTGGGTGGTGACCAGAAGAAAAAGTTCATGAAAACAAGCGGCCGAAATGAGCTTTCTTTGTAGGGTAAACTCTCTAGATAGAGTGAAGAGCTCTGCCCTCTGGGAGGACTCCAAGTAGAGTTGTTGCTACTCTGGGTTGAGAGAAGCCAGATGGGATGGTTTGGGCATCAGGTTATGATGTCCCCCCGACGCCTTGCTGGTAAGGTGACCCAGAGGTAGTTCCCTGACCTGCTGGAGAGACTATGCCTGACAGATGGACAGGGAACACCTCAGGAAGCTCCCGGGTGAGCTGGAGGATGCAGCCGGGGTAACTGAAGCCTGGGTTTCCGTCTGAGTCTGTTGCCCTTGTGACGCGGCCCAGGATAAGCAGAAGACAACGGAACGGAACAGATTTTTATTTTTGCAGTCTGGTTGCAGTAAAGATGTGTAAAGTAAGTTTGTTTTCTTTATCTGCAGTACAATAAAGAGATGGAGTGTGCAGACCCAGATCACATCATCGCTTTGGTGAAGGAAGTCATCCCAAAACATTCCTGCCTGATTTTTTGTGCCACCAAGAAAAACTGTGAGAGCGTAGCATTGATGATCTGCAAGTATCTGGAGAGGTGAGTTAGTCACTGCCCCGTTCAGCTGTGTGAGGTGCTTCATGTCTCCTCTCTGCTCCTCCACAGTGATTTACTGACACACCAAAGAGCAGAAAAGGACTACCTCATCCAACAGCTGAAGGAAATCGGGAACGGCATCGTTTGTCGGGTTCTTTGGAAGGCCATAAATTATGGGGTGGCCTACCACCACAGCGGTCTGAGCTTTGAGGAGAGGAAACTATTGGAGGAGGCTTACTGCAACGGTGTGCTCTGCCTTCTGACATGCACCTCCACCCTGGCTGCAGGGATCAACCTTCCTGCCCGCAGGTCACATATTAATTTATCATTTTTTTTAAAACTTTCAGGAAGTTCCTGCTGCATCCATTAAAATCATTGTTGATTTGTTTCAAACTAAAAACATTTCATTGTGTTTTGAACACCATAAACTTTTGATGGAAAAATTTCAAACTCCATTCAAATCAATGTGGAAAAATATTACTAAAATTTAAATATTACAAAAACTAAGAAAAAATTCAGAAATGTCTATACACGCCTGGAAGTCCAAATAAAGCCGGCCGTTTTGAGACCAAAATGACTAAAATTAGTCATCTTAACTGGGACATCATGTGTTTAAAAAAGGGGGCTATAATGAAGAGAAGTGGACCAACACCTGCCTGCTTAAAAACAGAGCCAGAATACTTCATTAATGCCCTACTGGGGCGGTAGCTCTAAGCAGTTCAAGAGAGAGTTCTAAAACAGCTTCAGAACAGCTGCTAGATGGGTGGAGTGGAGCTGGAACAGCCGCTGGTGGAACATACAACAATTGGTTCTGTGCTGAGTGGAATGTGGGTTACCATGGCAACGACGTTTGAATGTTTCAGTGAATTATAATAACATCTTAAACTCACTAAAAGCTCCACATGTTGATCCTTCATTGTGGTGGAACAACACCAGCAGTCCACCATCTTTAGTTCCATAGTGAAGCCGGGTATGATGTCACTCAGAAGATCCTGTCTTCATTCCTTCTGATTCACTCCAACACCAAACATATCCACATGTTCACTGTCACTCCTCTGAGCTCATCTCTTGAAACAAAAATAAAAACTCAAAATTTCAAAAGAAATGTTGAACGCTGCACAAACCTGCTGCCATCACGAGTAGCACATTGTAATTGTAATCCAATCGTAATCCTGTATCTCTCTCTGTTTTGAAAACAGAACGAAACAATAAAAAATATCACTTTACAAAATAATGACTGGATATTTAAAAATGTCTCTAAATATAAAAAACATGCAGGTTATTAAAAGCATCAAGGTGATATTTTTATGATTTAAACAGTTCTGCAGCGTGCTGTTTAAACTTGGCTGTTTTGTTTTCTCTATAAACCTGCAGGGTGATCCTTCGCTCACCTTACGTGGGTAAAACCTTTCTGACAAGGAACTGGTACAAGCAGATGGTGGGACGGGCTGGACGAGCCGGGTTGGACTCAGCGGGGGAGAGCTTCCTCGTCATGGATGATAAACACCAAATGAAGGTAAAGAATGATAAAAGTTTGCAGAGGCAAAGAAAAAAAGAGGAAAAAAAGACTTCAATAATGAAAAGTTTGTAGATAAAATTGGTTCTGAGATATTTGTTTTAATCTGTCAGGATGTTTTCAAACTGTTTCAGGAAGAAAAAAAATCAAACTTGTATGTTGTTCTAATCGGATGATCTGATTGGTAGTTTGATTAAACGTCAGGTTAGTCTCACATTGCTGAAAATATCAGTGATCTTTTTTTTTCTCTTTCAGCTCTCAGAACTTATAAACGGTCCGATGGCAAACTGCACCAGTCACCTGCTGGATGAGGACGGAAAAGGCATCCAGAGTCTCATCCTCTCTCTGATTGGTTTAAACGTAAGCAACATCACACCTAAAAAAGAAAAAAAAAACGGACATTTTTTTATTCTAGTCGTAATGTTTTTTTTTCTTCAGATAAGCTCGACAGCGCAGCAGATCGAGGATTTCCTGCGACAGACGCTGCTCTTCGTGCAGCTGAACAAACTGTGTGAGGCCTCGAGTCTGTTAGAAGTGGTGGAGCAGAATGTTTTCAAGCTGAAGAAGCAAAGCTTCATCTCAGAGGAGGATTCAACGCTGAAGATCAGCAAACTGGGTCGAGCTACTTTTAAAGGTAACGTGGCGGCTTCCATCCAGCACTTATTAAAAACATCACTAAACTCTTTACAGACTTTTACCAGAAAACTTTGAAGATTTTCACTCTTTTCTCTCTTGTTTAAACATTCTTAATCTTAAAAAACTCTGCTGTGTTTCTTAGGCTGTGTGGACCTGAACTTTGCTGAAACGATCTTCAACGACCTCCAAAAGGGTCTGGACTCGTTGTTACTCAGCAGCTACCTGCACCTGCTCTACATTGTGACTCCACAGAATCTGCTGTCGCAGTTCACACCCGACTGGATGCAGTACTTAAGACAGGTAGAGAATGTTTAGACCACGTGGAAGAAAGGTGGTCTTCTGAGCAGCTGCTTCCTGTCCACAGTTACTCCAGCTTTCCCCCGCAGAGCAGAAGATGGTTGTATTCCTGGGAGTACCTGAAGGTTACGTGGCCAGTAAAGCTGCAGGCAATCGGGGGCCAAAGGTGAAAAGTCCCATCAAAGTATTTCCAGGAGAAAAGTCTCCAGCATTTTCTCTGCCTTGCAGGAAACTGACACGTTGGTGGTGAACAGGATGTACCTGGCTCTCATTCTTTCATCTTGGCTGAAAGGAGGTAACATTTGGGATGTGTCTAAGCGTTACCAGGTTACCAGAGGTTTCATCCAGTCCCTCATCAGCTCTGCCACCAGCTTCTGCTCCTGTGTGCTGCACTTCATCGAGGTGACTCTGCAGTTTACACAAAAATATTTACTGTAGCACAGCAGGGTTTCCAGGACTGTGTGTGTGTGTGTGTGTGTGTGTGTGTGTGTGTGTGTGTGTGTGTGTGTGTGTGTGTGTGTTTAGGAGCTGGAGGAGTTCTGGCCGTACAAAGCTCTGCTGTCCGACCTGTTGAAACGTCTGGCTTACTCTGCCAACAAGGAGCTGATTCCTCTGATGGAGATTCCTGGCCTCTCAGAGGTCGGTGGAAATAGTTTGTTTTTAATCCCTTCAGGCTTACTAAACTGTTTCCGTGCAGGTTGAACACACACACACAAACACACACACACTCACACAATGTGGCTGTGCCTCAGCCTGAAGAAGAGACATGAGCCACCTTTCCAGTGGACTCCCCTCCTGCAGGTAGGGGTATAGGAGTTGGGTGAAAGAGGAGATGGGCTTTAACCGAGGGCGGGACCCTTGCAGTCAGACCCAAAGTTTAAAGTATGTTCAGGTGGGGGGGATGCACAGAACAGCTGTGTAGATTACCAATCGTTTCTGTAGTGTTTAGGGGGAGTGCTGGAGAGGGCACCCCCTGGGGACTCCATTGTGCTCCTGGGAGACTCATGTCTTGAGACTCACGAAGCTTTCAACTTCCAACTTGAGTTAAAGTTGCGTGTGGAAGACTTGTTTATGTCTGAATGGAGCCTTGCTGTATACTTATTTTTAAAAAACCAGGGGTGTCCTTCTAGTACAAAGTGTGAATCCATTGGGAATAAGACGTTAAACTGATTCCTCCTACCATGGTGGATCTGGTTCTGACAGCTAGCTGCTGGTCGCGAGTGTAAACCAGTTTGGGCGACTTCATGTTTAGCACAAGAAGCTAAGAGGGAGCTAGACGGGCGAGAGAAAAAGCAGAAAGCCATCCAAAGAGAGTCTTCTTCTACTTTTAGCATTTCCCTCCAGGGGTCGCCACATCAAGTCAGTTTCTTCCATCTAACCCTATCTGCTGTATCCTCTTCAGTCACACCAACTATCTTCATGTCTTCCTTCACTGTATCCATGAACCTCCTCTTTGGTCTTCCTCTAGTCCTCTTTCCTGGTGGTTCCAAACCCAGCATCCTTCTTCTGATGTACTCTCTCTCTCTCCTCTGCACATGTCCAAACCATCTCAGTCTGGCCTCTCTGACTTTAAAACCTCTAACATGTGCTGTTCCTCTGATCCTGTCCATCCTGGTCACTCCCAGAGAGATCCTCAGCATCTTCATCTCTGCCACCTCCATCTCTGCTTCCTGTCTTTTCTTCAGTGTCACTGTCTCTAGACCAATCAGCATGGCCGCTCTCACCACGGTTTTGTACACTTTTCCTTTCATTCTAGCTGAAACTCTTCTGTCACACCTCACACCTGATACTTTCCTCCACCTGTTCCAGCCTGCCTGAACACGCTTCTTCACCTCTTTTCCACACTCTCCATTGTTCTGGACTGTTGATCCTAGATACTTAAAATCTTCCACCTTCTTTATCTCTTCTCCCTGTAACCTCACTTTTCCATTTGGATCCCTCTCATTCACACACATGTACTCTGTTTTACTCTGACTAATCTTCAAACCTCCACCTCTCCAGCTTTTCCTCCACCTCTTCCCTCCTCTCACTACAGATCACAACTTGGTTATTAGATATATCATCAATCAAAGTAACTTGATCTGTAGCTATGGAAACACTGCAGCGGGCAGCGCCAGTATTTTGTTTGTGAGAGATTGTGCATCAGTGTCAGTTATGTGTAAATGATGTTGTTCGAGCACGCTTCACGTCCCAGGACATTCACAGTGTAACTGTAGATGTGTTCTGGTTTCATTCCAGGTGAGAGCAAAGCAGCTGCTCAAGGCTGGTTATAAGAGCCCTGCCCACATTGCCCGCGCTAAACCAAGCGTCCTCTGCACTGAAATAAAGAATCTGTTCTTCAAACAAGCCAAACTTCTGGTGGCTTCAGCCGGAGTGAGTCAGTTATCTGTTGCAGAGCAGAGACGTCATAAAACTTTGGAAAGATGAGCCAATTCAATGTTTTTCTCTTCCAGATGCTCTTGACCGAAAAAACTGCAGCTCTACAGGAGCAAGTGGACGAGCTTCTGACCCCTGCAGCTGAAACCTCTAAATGAAGCAATACCTGCATTTATTTTAGACATTTTCTTATGTTATTTAAATGTTTTCGTTTAAAAGTGTAAAGCACATTCTTATTTTTGTTAGTCTTTTTGGATCATTTTGTATTTTAGATGTTGTAAAAACCCAAAGCCTTTAAATTTAATAAAAAATTTTGAAAAACTTGATGTTTGTTATTTTGTGTCTGCTTTACACGTATTTGGTAGTTGTCATGGTAACAAAGATTTCATCGAAGGAATATAATATTTCTTTGCTAAACAAGTCAAACATTTGATTTTAAATGTTCACAAATACATTTGATAAGTTAGTTTTTGCTCTTGGATTCATGATCAATTATTGCAGACACTGCTATGATCCGTCTGTCGATCTCCTGCTCCATCTTTCCCCCACTCGTGAACAAGACCCTGCGATACTTTAAACTCTTACTTGGATCAGGATACTGATTCTGACCTGCTGACGTCACTCCACCATTTTCTGGGCGAGGTGACCATCGTGTTGGTTTTGGTGGCGCTGATTCCATCCCATCTGCTTCACAATATACTATTGGTCTACGTTCCTACCCTCACCATGGTAACCAGGATCTATGTTCCTACCCTCACCATGGTAACCAGGATCTACGTTCCTACCCTCACCATGGTAACCAGGATCTACGTTCCTACCTTCACCATGGTAACCAGGATTTATGTTCCTACCCTCACCATGGTAACCAGGATCTACGTTCCTACCCTCACCATGGTAACCAGGATCTACGTTCCTACCCTCACCATGGTAACCACGATGTACATTCCTACCCTCACCATGGTAACCAGGATCTACGTTCCTACCCTCACCATGGTCACCAGGATCTACGTTCCTACCCTCACCATGGTAACCGGGATCTACGTTCCTACCCGCACCATGGTAACCAGGATCTACGTTCCTACCCTCACCATGGTAACCAGGATCTATGTTCTTACCCTCACCATGGTAACCATGATCTACGTTCCTACCTTCACCATGGTAACCAGGATTACGTTTTTCACCAGTGTTTTATCTGGTGATTTCGTGGTTACTCATGAGGACTGACCTACGTGCTCATTTTCATGAGCTTTTGTCTTCATAAGAGAATTGGTTATTGATCTCAATACAAGTCACTGTTCTGTCACTTCGTCTCACTCTCTTCTTTATCCTCTCATGACCTTTGCTGTTCATTGCTTCCATTCTGGTCCTTCTGCTCACAGTCAAGTAAGTGATTCATTAAGAGCACCTCCCTCACCAACCAGTGCCGTCCAATTGGAGCACTCAGCTTATCACAGTTAGAAAGTACTTTTAAATCCCAGTCATTTTCTCTGCAGGGGTCTCCAGAATCATGTAGAGCTCCTCCTCCTCTCCATCTACCACCGGTGTTTCATCAACTCATCTCACAGCGCTTCGGCCTTTGTTTTTCTCTCTGTCTACATTTACTGATGGCATAGGACGCTTGGCTCCCCTCGACAACCTTCTCTTTACCGCTTTCCACTATCAGCTCCTCTGCTTCACTTTCACTGTCAGTCCGACTTTAGCTAGCTCTTTTTACTGTCCTGGGTTCATTGTCTGTTCGTCCTGGGAGCAGATCCCTCCTTCATACAATTCTCCATAAGGTTTCCTATATTGAGGAGTGAGTCATCTTAAAGTCATCTTCTGGACAGTCTGTTTGACAATCAAGATGTTTTTACTTCCATACTGGTATCATTTAAACTGAAGATTGAAATTGTTTCAATTTTTAGAAATTTAAATTATTTCTGGATGAAAGTCCAAACATCTCGATCACAAAACACACTGTCCAGAGGACAACTTTGAAGGCTTTTTTTAAACTTTGGATTCCTGCTGGACGATTGAGGGATTACACAGACTTTGCTTACACGTTTCATGTTTGGTGGGTTGGATTACAAGGCTCCACTGCTCTCATGTGGTCACCAGGCCATAGTTTGTCCATCTCTGGTGAGAGGATGGGATGTCTCGGGGCTGGCTAGTTCAGGTTTGGCATGCGGTAGTGTGCTTACTCTCTAGCATGTGGGAGCCTCTCTGCTCTCTTGTCTCGTGTCTGTAAGCATGGTGTCTGTAGGCCCTCAGTTCTCTAGCTGTCACCACCAGGTCAGACCGGGGATCCCCTAATCCATCTGCTCCTCTTCCAGAGCACAGTCCTTCCAATATAAATATCATGCCAGGGTCTGCTGGACCAGAGCTTCTATATTCTGTAGTTAATGCTTCAGTTCAGCCAGTCAGCTGGGTCCCCTCTGAAAGAGGGATCTTCACCTTGGAATGTGGGAGTCATAGAAAACCAGTACCTGAGACCAAAACAGAGACGGTTTCAGACATAAATGCAGAGACTGCCAGACCGCCTTGGCCATTTCTCCTTTACCCCCTACCCTAACCAGGGTCTGTATCTCTTGTTCGCCTTAATCCCTACCCCAACCAAGGTCTGTATCTCTTTCCCCACTCCCTAACCCCTGGCTTTCTATCTCATTCATTGTTCTCTATTGTCTGTTTATTTAGAATTACACTGCTAGTTGGTACAATACAATTCACATGCTGTCCACTTCTCTCCCTCCTCTCTGGGAGTGAGCCCCATTTCAGATTCCTGATGAATACTCTGCGTTCCTGTCCTGGGCATGGCCACACCGAGGAGACCTCTGCGCTTCATCATCCCCACTCCATCAGGATGAAATCCATCTACTCATCCCTGTCCTGGACATCTCCGGGCTGAGGAGTCCCCACAAGGTTTCTTATTTTTTCCCCACTGATGGGTTTTTTGGGAGTTTTTCCTCACCGTGAAGGTGAGTCTAAGGACATAAATGTGCTAGTCTTGTTTAGTTAGCATTTGTTAGTTATTTTTCTTGTTGTGTATTTGTGTTAATACATTCCTCTTTTTCTTGTGAAGCCCATTCAGACGGAAATTCTGTGATTTTGGGCAACAAATAAAATTGAATTGAATTTAAATGGTTAAAAAGCTGCTCAAGAACATCAGCTTTCAATGCAACAAAAAACTTAGGGTTTTTTTCGTCTTTTTATTTTCTTTCTGATCTTGAACCCAAATATGTGAAAAATAATGACACAGGATTATAAAACATGGAGTCTAAAGGAACGCAATTTAAATCAAATAAGCTTTTATTGTTCATATTGAATCAGTGGGTTTCATCAAAGCATCACATTAAAGCTCAAAGTGTTCCAGACTAACGATAAGAGTGTTAATGATGAAAAGGATACATTTATCTGTGTTTATTTAACTGGAAAACATAATGAATCAAACTTACTGGAACTGGTGTTCCACCACTTCCAGCTAGTGGTCAAATGTTTGTGCTTCCAGTAAACTTCATGAGGAAACAAAGTGGAACCAAACAGGTGAAACATCCGACTGCAGAGAAGAAAAGTATCATCCTGTATGATCCTCCATGTCTTTTGTAGGACAGGAATCCCCTCTGATGAGGATCTAGTCAGGTTTAGATCTTTATGGAGTTCATCAACCTTCAATCATACTTGTGGAATCTTTTGAGAACTATTTGCTTCTGAGAGTCAACACTTGTTTCTATCCAGAGAAGTATTTTAGGTTTAGGTCTGTCCCTATCTATTACCCTTACATTCCTCCACCCGCGCCCTGTTCCATCCACATCAGGTCAGATGGTCTGGTTTATGTTCAGCTTAGGACTTTCTTTTAGGATTATAATTGAAATCTTTTACTGATAAGAAACACTGTAAGTCAGGCTGGTGACAACGAGACCCTGTTTCTGGGCGAGAAAAAACAAAAAATAAAAACCCAGCAGAGGGGAAAAAAAAAGAAATAACCTCATGGGGACCCACATGAAGAGGAGATACCCCCCTTGGGATGAGCAGCCAATTTATGTATGACTGTTATTTAAATATGATCTTAATCTAGTCTACAGCTTTATATCTGAAGAAATCAGTAGACGTTCTTCATCCTGATGGAAACAGGATGGTAGATCAAACACAGAGGACTTCTCGGTCTAGCCACGCCCAGCACAGGAAGTCAGAGGATCCAACAGGAATCTGAAACAGAACTCACTCCACAAAGGGAAGGATAGCTCAGTGAGTAGGGCGACCGCCGGAGGAGGGAAGAGGTGGAGGAAAAGCTGGAGAGGTGGAGGTTTGAAGATTAGTCAGAGTAAAACAGAGTACATGTGTGTGAATGAGAGGGATCCAAATGGAAAAGTGAGGTTACAGGGAGAAGAGATAAAGAAGGTGGAAGATTTTAAGTAATGTCTTAATGTCTTAAAATGTCTTAAAACCAAAAGAAATTTTAAATATCAGAATATTAGTGAGTATATGCAACGTAAAAAATAACATAGTTCCAAAAAATATCTTCTTGTTTGGGCATTTTCCTTAATGGGTTGCCACAGCAAGTCAGGCGGGGGTTTCCTCGATCTAGCCACACCCAGGACAAGAACACAGAGGATCCATCAAGAATCTAAAACAGATCTCTCTCCCAAAGAGGAAGAAGAGAGAGATGGACAACATGTGAATTGTACCGTACCAACTAGCAGAGTAAATCTAAATGAACAGACATTAGAGAACAATGAATGAGATGGAAAGCCAGGTATCTGCCACGGGTGATGTGGATACATCAAGCGGCCAAGGTAGTCTGGCAGGGAATACTGGATAGAATTAGAGGTCAGAACAAATGTACCATATTTTCCCCAGCTTCTACCATCTAGTAGCAGCTAAATGTTTCTGTTTCTATCTGGCCTGTTGATAAGCTCGTTCAAACAGGAATGCTTTAAGCCTCCCTTTAAATGTAGGAACACTGTCTGCCTCTCTCACTTGAGCTGGGAGCTTATTCCATAAAACTGGAGCTTAGTATCTAAAGGCTCTACCTCCAACTGTACTTTTATAAATCCTAAGAACCACCAACAGCCTGCATTTTGTGAGCAGAGCGTTCTGATTGGTTGATAAGGTACTTATAAGTTCATTAATGTAAGATGGAGCCATGCCGTTTAGGGCCTTTTTTTTCCCTCTGCTGGGTTTTTATTTTTTGTTTTTTCTCGCCCAGAAACAGGGTCTCGTTGTCACCAGCCTGACTTACAGTGTTTCTTATCAGTAAAAGATTTCAATGATTTTAAACTTGATTCTAAACTCAATAGGAAGCCAATGGAGAGACGCTAGCACGGGAGTAATATGATCTCTTCTATGAGTTCCTGCTAATAGTCTTGCTGCTGCATTTTGAACCAGCTGAAGACTTTTAGGGCATGCTACGAGCAAAGTGTTACAATAATCCAATCTCGATGTAACAAATGCATGGATAAGATTTTCAGCATCACTTTTACATAAGATATTTCAGATTCTTGAAATGTTGTGAAGGTGAAAAAATGTAGTTTTACAAGACTGTGCTATGTGAGCTTTAAATAATAAATCTGGATCAAATAAAACTCCTAGGTTTCTAACTGTGAGGCCAGAGGCCACAGTTACTTCGTCAAAGAAGACTGCTTGGTCAGTAAAAACATCTCTCAGATTTTTAGGACCTACTATAATAACTTCAGTCTTATTAGATTAGAATTACTTTATTGATCCCACACGTGGAAATCTGAGTTTAAGAGGCGATAATTGATTGTCATCCAGGTCTCAGAGGAAGAGAACTGATCATTTTACAAGCGCAAACTGGTATCTTCTTCTCCTTCTTTTAGCCACCTAACCACTTCCATACTTCCACAGAAATATTATCAGGACCAAGAGCCTTAAATAAGATAAATAAGATTTAAACCATTGAAGAGCTGCTCCTCTGATCCCTAAGTCATATTCTAATCTTTGAAGTAAAATGCTGTGGTCAATTGTGTCAAAGGCTGCACTAAGGTCTAAGAGAAATAAGATTGAAATTAGTCCCTTTTCTTTGGCTAATAAAAGGTCGTTTGTCACTCTAACTAGCACAGTTTCTGTGCTGTGGTGTGATCCAAACCCTGATTGAAATTCTTCAAAAAGATCATTGTCCTGCAGGTGGCGGTTCAGCTGCTTAACTACAACTCTTTCTAGGATTTATTGATTTAATCGGGATAGTTCTGACGTGGTGTCTATTGGTCTATAGTTGGCCAGAATGCTGGGATCTAGTCTAGATTGGTCTTTTTCAGAAGGGGTTTAATAACTGTATGCTTAAATAACTGGAACATATCCTGTTTCTAGGGAGGAATTTATTAGAGTTAAAATGGATTAGTTAATTACAGGGAAAGTTTCTTTGTAGTACACTGCTCCTACAGAGAAAATTATTATGGTAAGCTACAGTTCCAAAAAAAAAACCCAAACATATCATCACATGTTAACGAGAAGAAATCATTTAAAAAGTTAAATATGAAATGATAATAATAATAAAAAAAAAACATTCTAACAAACCTTAATATCAGGAAGGAAACACTGCCTCTCTTCCTTACAGTTAAATGATGTCATTTTAAGGCTCAAACTTTCTTTGTATTTGTTATGTAATTGAAAAAAAGCACAATTAAATTGAAACAGCCCTGCAGTCTTGATTAAAAGTATAAAGCAGTAGAAATGAAAGAAAGAGGGACGGACTAATACTAATCCTAATGCCCCATGCTGACATTAGCATCAGGCGGTTTGCAAACAGATCCCATGTTAGCTCCCAGAGAGCCAACATGGGTCCATTCTTTCCACTCATGCCAGCTCTCTGGGTGGAAAGAATAGACACCATTTAACAGAAAAGAATTACAAATCAGGTGAACAATGTTTGTTTAAATGTAGGCTATCTTTGGACCGGTCACACATACATGCATAAACAAAACCTCTGTTCTTCGTCATGGTCACTGTTGTGAAAAATGCAGCCTTATGATTTGACTATTTAAATGTTACTAGAACACAGCTGTCACTAACAGTGGTTCTTCTCCAGGTGAACTTCCAGCTCGTCCATTTGGTTACCAGAATCAGAAACCAGCAGAGACTTATTATTTCTTCTACACATAACACTAATGACACTATTGCCACCTTCAGTTGAAGTGTGTAAAATAACTTGGCCACATTGAAGTTTGTTAAAATAATAACAGTACAGTCTTTTATTTGCAACTCAATGTTTTACTCAAAAAAATATAAAAAAAATAAACTTTGTTGCCATTGATATGTGTTGGTGTGTTTAAAAAAAAACCAGGACAGTATTTGAAATGTTTTTATTTGCCAGGACGTTCAACGTTAGAACTTCTCTAAAATCAGGTTGAGTATTTGCTTGAAAAGATGAAGTGAACAGGTTCTCATTCTCAGCAGGGATGAAAAGTTTCAGCTCCGTGAAGTTGGCCCCTCTTAAAAAAAAATATAAACAAAAATAGACAAAAAATATGTCAATCGTTTGTGCTGTTTTGTGCTGTAAAAATTTTTGTTTGTGCCGTTTTATTTTTGTAGATTTTAACGATTCTTTTATAAGTCAATCTGAGGTCATCCAGCCCCTCACATTGCTTAAAAATGCGAGAAAACTCTTAAAAATGGTGTCAATCGTTTGTGCTACGTTTGTGCTGTTTTGTGCTGTAAAAATTTTTGTTTGTGCTGCTTTCCTTTTCTTTAATTTAAAGAAATAAGATTTGGATGATGACGTCATCAAGCCCCTCCTTCTCCCTGAAAATGCGAGAAAACTTATAAAATTGGCAGAAATTGTTTGTGCTATTATGATTTCAATAATAAGAATAAAACAAAAACCGGTTAATAATTTACTTTATGACAGCTCGTAGGCTACTGCAAAATCTGTCGTATGAAGTATAAGCCGGGCATTTATTGTAAATTCGACACACATGTTCAGTTATACCACCAATAGTAAAAAAAACTATGATCAAATCTTGACGCAAACGATATTCCAACTTGAGATATGCCAATGTTTTCAGAAAGCAGATAATTAATGTATACATTTTCCCTAATCATTGTTATACAGTAGTTGTAAATTTGCGCCCTATAATAAAAAAAAGGGAATAACAGAAACCAAAGATTACCAAAAGTTATGCAAAAAGGTCCCGTCTCCTTTCGTGCGTTTTATTATTCTTATGCAGCAGTTAAATGGCTACTAACGTCAGTGCCGTAAGTGTAACTGTGTCTATTGTAACTTGGAAAAAAAAGTGTCTACAGTATATAATTTGAAATAGTTTACCTATATCAGAATCAGAATGCTTTTATTGCCATGTCAATGAGAATATCAGAGACTAGGAACTTGCTTTGATACAGGTGTGCAATAATATAAGATAAAAATAATAAAAAATAAAATAAATAAAAATAATTTTAACAAAACAGAGTGCTCAGAAAGAAAAAGAAAAGTAGTGCAATGTCATAGAAAATAATAAAAAATAATAAAGATAGTAAAGTGACAAGAGGGAGGTGACTAAGAGATGTGGGGTTCAGGTTATAAAGTATTAATTAGACTAACGGCAGAAGGGAAGAAGCTGTTTTTGTGGCGGGACGTTCTGGTCCGAATGGACCGGAGCCTCCTACCCGAGGGGAGTCGCTCAAAAAGTCCATGTCCAGGGTGGGAAGGGTCAGCTGCTATCCGACCTGCACGCCCCCGAGTCCTGGAGACGTACAGGTCTTCGAGAGATGGAAGGCTGCAGCCGATCACCTTCTCTGCAGAGCGCACAATGCGCTGCAGTCTGTGTTTGTCCCTGGCTGTGGCTCCAGCGTACCACACGGTGATGGAGGAGGTGAGGATGGACTCGATGATGGCTGTGTAAAACTGCACCAACATCTGGGCGGGCAGCTTGGCTTTCTTCAACTGCCGCAGAAAGTACATCCTCTGCTGGGCCTTTTTGATCAGGGAGCTGATGGACGGCTCCCACTTTAGGTCCTGTGTGATGGTAGTGCCGAGGAAGCGGAAAGAGTCTACAGTGGTGATGGGGGAGTCTGTCAGTGCAAGGGGGGTAATGGGTGCGATAGCTTTCCTAAAGTCCACGATCATCTCCACTGTCTTCTGAGCATTGAGCTCCAGGTTGTTGTTGCTGCACCAGGACACCAGCCGGTCTACCTCCATCCTGTAGGCCGACTCATCACCATCAGAGATGAGCCCGATGAGAGTGGTGTCGTCCGCAAACTTGATCAGTTTAACAGAGTCATGGCTGGAGGTGCAGCAGTTGGTGTACAGGGAGAAGAGCAGGGGAGAGAGGACACAGCCCTGTGGAGATCCTGTGTTGATAGGTGCTTCTCCAACAACAAACCCTGGATCACCTGTGACCTAAAGACTCTCCTTAACAGGAAGAAAGCAGCCTTCAGGTTCGGAGACCGGGAGGAGCTGAAGATGGTGCAGCATCAACTCCGAGACCAGCTGAGGAAGGGAAAAGATGCATATAGGAAGAAGCTGGAATCCAAACTACAGCAGGACAACATGAGGGCGGTGTGGTCCGGAATGAAAAAGATCACTGGATATGGGGGAAGAAGCAGACCCACTAGTGGTGGCAAAGATAGAGCTAATGACTTTAATACCTTCTTTAATAGGTTTAGCTTTACGAATGCCTCTTCTTCTACCTCTACCTCTTCTTCCCTACCTTCACCACACCTGCTACCAGCGTCTGCTCCTTCTCAGCTATTCAATGGACTAGTACCTGAACCCCCCCCACCCAACCATTTGACTGTGACCACCTTTCAGGTGAAGAAACAGCTGGAGAAGCTAAACCAGCACAAAGCAGCTGGCCCGGATGGCATCAGCCCCCATACCCTGAGGACCTGTGCGCTCCAGCTGTGTGGGGTTCTCCAGCACCTCTTCAACCTGAGCCTCAGGCTGGAGACGGTTCCGCTTCTCTGGAAGACATCGTGCCTGGTCCCTGTACCCAAGAAACCATCTTCATCTCACCTCAAGGATTTCCGTCCAGTTGCCCTTACATCTCATGTGATGAAGGTGCTGGAGAGGCTGGTGTTAGCTCACATGAGACCGCTGGTGAACTCCTCTCTGGACCCCCTGCAGTTTGCCTACCAGCCACGCCATTGTACACTTCAGACTTCCAGCACAACTCCGATTCATGCCACCTACAGAAATTCTCTGATGACTCTGCAGTTGTAGGTTGTATAAGTGGTGGGCAGGAGGAGGAGTACAGGAGAGTGGTGGATGGATTTGTGGTGTGGGCGGGAGAGAATCACCTGCTCCTCAATGTAGACAAGACCAGGGAGATGGTGATTGACTTCCGGAAGAGGAGGACTGCTTTGCAGCCGCTCTGCATTCTGGGTAGAGATGTGGAGGTGGTGGAGGAGTACAAATACCTTGGAGGCAAGGCAAGTTTATTTGTATAGCACAATTCATACAAAATGCAATTCAAAGTGCTTCACAAGAAAGAAAAGAAAAAGAATGCATTAAAATCACAAAACATAGAATCAAAAAGGTCGTGTGTAAGATGACCATAGCAGTGAGGAAGTCTAAGAAGATGAAGGGAGTGCAGAAGACTAAATGGTGGAAACTGAAAAAGGAAGAGTGCTGCTTGAACTTTATAACGGAGTTGAGACAGGCTCTTGGTGGGCAGGAGAAGCTTCCAGATGACTGGACAACTACAGCTAATGTGATCAGGGAGACAGGCAAGAGAGTACTTGGTGTGTCATCTGGAAGGAAGATAGATAAAGAGACTTGGTGGTGGAATGAGGAGGTGCAGGATTGTATCAAAAGAAAGAGGCTGGCTAAGAAGAAGTGGGACACTGAGAGGATTGAGGAGGGTAGGCAAGGGTACAGGGAGATACAGCATAAGGTTAAAGTAGAGGTGGCAAAGGCAAAACAAGCAGCCTTCGACGACTTGTATGCTAAGCTGAACAGCAAGGAGGGAGAGACGGACCTATACAGGTTGGCAAGACAGAGAGACAAAGATGGGAAGGATGTGCAGCAAGTTAGGGTGATTAAAGACAGGAATGGATGTCTCTTGACAGATGCCAGTAATGTGATGGGACGATGGAAAGAGTACTTTGAAGAGTTGATGAATGAAGAGAATGAAAGAGAACAAAGAGTAGAAAACGTTACCAAAGTGGACCGGAAAGTGGCTAGGATCAGTAAGGTAGAAATAAAGAGGGCACTGAAGAGGATGAAGAGTGGAAAGGCTCTCGGCCCTGACGGAATCCCTATAGAAGTATGGAAGTGTTTAGGTGAGGTGGCAGTAGAGTTTCTGACTGGGCTGTTTAACAGAATATTAGAAAGTGAGAAGATGCCTGATGAATGGAGAAGAAGTGTGCTAGTTCCTGTTTTTAAGAACAAGGGAGATGTACAGAGTTGTGGTAACTACAGAGGAATTAAACTGATCAGCCATACGATGAAGTTATGGGAAAAAGTTGTCGAAGCTAGGCTAAGGTCTGAAGTAAGAATTTGTGAGCAGCAGTATGGTTTTATGCCTAAAAAGAGCACTACAGATGCAGTATTTGCCTTGAGGATGCTGATAGAGAAGTACAGGGAAGGTCAGAGGGAGCTGCACTGTGTCTTTGTAGATCTTGAGAAAGCGTATGACAGGGTACCTAGAGGAGAACTAAAGTATTGTATGAGGAAGTCTGGTGTGACAGAGAAGTATGTTAGAGCGGTTCAGGACATGTATGAGGGCTGTAAGACAGTGGTGAGGTGTGCTGTAGGTGAGACAGAGGAGTTCAGTGTGGGGGTGGGACTGCACCAAGGATCTGCTCTGAGTCCTTTGCTGTTTGCTATGGTGATGGATAGGCTGACAGACGAGGTCAGACAGGAATCTCCATGGACAATGATGTTTGCAGATGACATTGTGATCTGTAGTGAGAGGAGGGAAGAGGTGGAGGAAAAGCTGGAGAGGTGGAGGTTTGCACTAGAAAGAAGAGGAATGAAGATTAGTCAGAGTAAGACAGAGTACATGTGTGTGAATGAGAGGGATCCAAATGGAAAAGTGAGGTTACAGGGAGAAGAGATAAACAAGGTGGAAGATTTTAAGTACTTGGGATCAACAGTCCAGAGCAACGGAGAGTGTGGAAAAGAGGTGAAGAAGCATGTTCAAGCAGGCTGGAACGGGTGGAGAAAAGTATCAGGTGTGATGTTGTGGTATATTGCTTCAATATCAGGTGGTCAGCCTGACCCAGAGCCAGGGGGAAAACAACAGGTGACTATGTACTGTGGGTCAGTATAATGTCTTCATGGAAAGTCCCCGGCTAAGATTAGCAGACTAAGAGCCACTGATATTAAGAAAGCAATGTTAATGAATCTTTTCCCAGGTGGCTGGTAATGAGAGTACAGGCAGAGTACAGCCCATATTTGGAGAAATTAAGGGTGATCGCCAGCCTCCCCCATTTTCTCAACCATGATATAAGCAAGATGATCACGAATAACGGGGCTCTCCTGTCTGCCTGTGCCCCAGCGTGAGTGTGTGTACAGACTTCTAACAATAAAAGCCTGCTCTGGAGAACCGGTCCCTGTCCTGGTTATTTGCCGTATCCACGACTTCTTCGGGGATCGGACGGATGGCCGAGGACACAAGTCAGATACAACATTTGGCGAGCCAGCCAGGAGCCAAATGTTGTCAGATACAACATTTGGCGAGCCAGCCTTGGATTTCACAAAACAGCTGCTTGGCGCTTAGCCAAACCACACGGACACCTTTCTCCTGACAGGGAGTGAGGCTGACCGTGGCAGTCTTGGGTGAAAATCGAGCCAAGGGACTGGTTCTCCGCAGGCGGACGAGAGAAAGGTACAGACTCACAAATAAAAGATTAGAATTATCCGTAAAAATAAATAACTAAAGAGATACTATATGAATAGTGAAAATGAATTAGCCTGAAACAATAATTGGATCTGAACTCAAATAAGAGAGGTCTTTGTCTGAGGGCTGGGTCTCAGTTTGTTACTACATTTTTTGAGTTGTCGTTGGACGGGAGAGTCTATGTATAAGACTGAGAGTTTGTTACTACGTTTTTTGACTCGTCTTTGGATGGGAGAGTCTGTGTAAAAGACTGAGAGTTTGGTACTAAGTTTTTTAGTTGTCGTTGGACGGGAGAGTCTATTTAAAAGACTGAGAGTCTGTTACTACGTTTTTTGAGTTGTCGTTGGACGGGAGAGTCTACATAAAAGACTGAGAGTCTGTTACTACGTTTTTTGAGTTGTCGTTGGACGGGAGAGTCTACATAAAAGACTGAGAGTCTGTTACAACGTTTTTTGAGTTGTCGTTGGACGGGAGAGTCTATGTAAAGACTGAGAGTTGTTACTACGTTTTCCGCAAGTGAAGCGGTAATTGAAAAGGTACTTCAGTAAACACAGACACAGATAAAACAGATCCAGACCATAGAAGAGACAAAACAGTGCAAAAGGGAAAAAACAAACAAAACAAAACAAAAAAAAACGTAAAAACCAAAAGTTTAAGACCTACTAACACGACTGAATGAAAGTGCAAAGAGAAAAGGGGGCCCGGGCTTGGCAGGAGAGACACCCGGGGGTTTTCTTGTTGTATGAGCTTTCTGCATGATCCCTGCCTGCACAAGACTGCATGAACTACACACACTGTATGTCACCGTCTAAAAATAACGCCCGAAGCTCGCAGCATGCGTGTGTGAGTGTCTGTGTAATATCCAAAAAATAAGTACCAGGCAGAGCAGATATCTAATTAAAAGTAAAATCATTAGAATCAATGCCAATCGGTAAAAAATTAGGACAAAAAATTAGTAACGTGTCAATACTCTTGAGTGTGTCTGCAGGTTGGCAGCGCCATAAGGAGAAAACTCCCTATTGAGAAAAAAAAAAAAAAAAGGAAAAGAAAAGGAGTTCCCAGCCCTGATAAAGGAGGCAGGCAAAAAAGACAATGGCACACCCCTGCCCAGTTGGGACATTTGACCCAGAGGTACAGTATGTGCAAAAATGAAAATGCGAATCCTGGACTGCAAATCAGGAGACAAAGGAGAAAAAAGACAAGCAAAAAGAAAAAAGGAGCTGTTGATCTTGAGACTGTTTCAGGCCGAAGGTGAGTGCCAGAAAAATCCAAAATGGCAAACCTAAAGCCGTTCTCAATTCACAGATCCAACCCCTGAGAGTTTCAGGAAGGAATCTATCCTGCCATTACTTGAGATGGGATGGAGACTTTCAGCCAGAGGATGATCAGACACCAGCAGAAGATGATGGTAATCGATATCCAGTCAGTTCACCTCAGCTGATCAGTCCAGTCAGTACTCCCTCCCTTAAGGGAGCACGTGAGTCCACCTCACCCCCACTTGTGGATAGTTACACCCAAGTGGCACACAGTTGCAGGGCTGATGTGACTGATGGAATGAGTGCCCGACACACGCCAGCACTGATATCAAAAGAAGTGTCGTAATGGATTGATATAGAGACAGAAATAACCTCTTTGAAAGAAGATCTGGAGGAGATTTATTTTGGCTCAAGCTGCATCCCAAAAGCGTGAACCACAAAAGAGAATTGGATCGTACAGCAATCCAAGAATTGGAGTAACATGTTGATAACGAACTAAGAAAACATGATGTGTTAATTAAGTTCAGAGAGTTCCAGGGACAGCAAACCTGAACCTAGCAGCCACCATGGAAACTATGGGTTGAGGACCTTACGTGCATGATTGCCAGTCTTCCAGATATATTACAAGGAGCGGGAAAGTGAATACAAGAGTTTAAAGCTCTCATGATCAGTCGACACCTATCCCTGGGGGATCTCAAGCCTTACTAAATCAACACTCTGGGTCCAACACAAATGGAGCAGGCCTTAGAAACGCAGACCAGAAGTGGATGCTAGACCTCATGTCTGATGGTACAGAGTTAAATGCATTCAGGTCTACATACAGACTCACCTAATGAAACTGATTTAAAGGTCCTACAAGAAGATGCGATCAAGCATTTAGACTGTCAAAACATGGAAACTTGGAATTGAATGAGACTTTAAAAATATAATTAATAATAATAATGATTTTATTTATATAGCGCTTTTATGAACGCTCAAAGATGCTTACATAATAAAAACAAAATATAAAACAAAGTCATGCAGCATAAGATTTCCCAATACGGTAGAGCAGTGTACCACTGAGTAAGTCAAGGATTGATCGAGAGAATGAATGTAATGCTAAAAGCAAAAAATTAACAAGATTGTGCATGCATTAACCTAAAATGGACATGTGCTTTGCTTTGACCTCATAATTGGCCTAATTGTCACTGCATGAAATGCTTACGGGACGTCCCATGCCTAACCCTCAGTTAGCAGGCCTCTACAGAGGGCCACCACTCGAGCAGTTGGAGCAGGAAAAAGAAGACATAGAACAACTAACTGCTTTCCAGAAGTCTGTCTATCTCCAGGAAGAAAAGAGAACTGAACTGTAGCAAAAAGGCTGTCAGCAGAGTGAAGCCTGGAGACAAGATTTTGTAAAAGTGTTCCCCCAAAACGGTGGAGTCTACCTTGACATGGACAGTTGCCAGGATGGAGCAACAACACCTATAAATCAGGGAAGTACAATGCAACTACACACCCACCACAGCACTTGTAGTTAAATTACCAGCCAGCATCCACACTTAACCTTAAATATGTGACAATATATGCTCTAAGACACCATAAGGGATTTAACCTGTCCTATGTGCCAACCCTAGAAATGTCAAAACTAGATGTGAAGTGATTTTTACAAAACGCCTGAGTGATTGTCATTTTGTTGTCATTTCAAACTGTGATGCCTTTCAACTGAAAGACTGAGTTTATAAAAAACAGAAAAAAGTGTGGGGAAGTAAAAGAGAACAGGTTATCACTGCTCAGCACAATGTTTAAAATAGAGAACCTGAGAAGGGATGTGATGCTGGTAAGAAAAAAAAAAAAATGAATTAGATAAACAATATTTTTGGAAAATTGGAAACTGTGGTTTATTAAAACTGTAGTGAGTGCAGTGCTGGTGGTGATTCTATTTTCTTCTCTGTTGTGTTGCATCGTGCCTGCCCCGAAGAGACTGTGCCCCCAGAAAGTTGGCCATCAAACATCTATGATAATGGCAGAGCAACTGACACAGATGGACTTGTTCGAACTGAAACCCAATCCTATGCACTGAAAGAGAGTGTGCAACGTTGGACTTGGATGCTCTGTGCCACTGATCATTGAGGATGGTTCATCATTCATGTATCCACGTGCATGCCATGAATGTTAAAATGTATTTAATCAGAATGTTATTACTACTGTGCAAAGATTTGTACTGTTTAAGAAATTAGCACCTATGGTAAATGTGGTATTGACAAACCCGTGCCCAGCTGACGTTTTAGTCAGCTTTGGTGTTGAATGATGGTTGTTAACTTGACTTTGGGTGATCGCTTAGGGGTCGTAGTGGAATTTTTCTCTGCTGTGACATCTCAGCAGGTTTTTCGCCACTACATGGGTTTGCCAGCTTCGCGGGCCCGGGTGCCAGGTTAGACCTCCGAGGAGTTAGTTATACGTGTGTATTTAACCTGTTTTGGTGTGGCTAAGAAAGCCACAAAGGGGGGAATGTAGCATATTGTTTAGTGTGGCTAAGAAAGCCACAAAGGGGTGAATGTGGTATATTGCTTCAATATCAGGTGGTCAGCCTGACCCAGAGCCAGGGGGAAAACAACAGGTGACTATATACTGTGGGTCAGTATAATGTCTTCATGGAAAGTCCCCGGCTAAGATTAGCAGACTAAGAGCCACTGATATTAAGAAAGCAATGTTAATGAATCTTTTCCCAGGTGGCTGGTAATGAGAGTACAGGCAGAGTACAGCCCATATTTGGAGAAATTAAGGGTGATCGCCAGCCTCCCCCATTTTCTCAACCATGATATAAGCAAGATGATCACGAATAACGGGGCTCTCCTGTCTGCCTGTGCCCCAGCGTGAGTGTGTGTACAGACTTCTAACAATAAAAGCCTGCTCTGGAGAACCGGTCCCTGTCCTGGTTATTTGCCGTATCCACGACTTCTTCGGGGATCGGACGGATGGCCGAGGACACAAGTCAGATACAACAATGTGTGACAGAAGAGTTTCAGCTAAAATGAAAGGGAAAGTGTACAAAACCGTGGTGAGACCCGCCATGCTGTTTGGTCTAGAGACAGTGCCACTGAGGAAAAGACAGGAAGCAGAGATGGAGGTAGCAGAGATGAAGATGCTGAGGATCTCTCTGGGAGTGACCAGGAATGACAGGATCAGAAATGAGTATATCAGAGGAACAGCACATGTTAGAGGTTTTGGAGATAAAGTCCGGGAGGCCAGACTGAGATGGTTTGGACATGTACAGAGGAGAGAGACCGAGTACATCGGCAGAAGGATGCTGGATTTGGAACCACCAGGAAAGAGGGCTAGAGGAAGACCAAAGAGGAGGTTCATGGATACAGTGAAGGAAGACATGAAGATAGTTGGCGTGACCGAAGAGGATGCAGCAGATAGGGTTAGATGGAAGAAACTGACTTGCTGTGGCGACCCCTGAAGGGAAATGCCGAAAGGAGAAGAAGAAGAAGAAGAAGAAGATAGAATCAAAAAGTTTAAAAATTAAATAAATAAAATCATTAAAACATATTAAAAAAAAGAGCAATTAATAAAAAGCACAGTTAAACAGAAGTGTTTTCAGCCTAGATTTAAACATTGTCACAGTAGAGGCCTGTCTCACGGCTTCAGGAAGTTTGTTCCAGACTTTTGCAGCATAAAATTGAAATGCAGCTTCTCCATGTTTAGTCCTGACTCTAGGCACCAGCAGGAGGCCGGTCTAGGAGGTCCTCAGAGTTCTAGATGGTCAATGTTTAGTCCTGACTCTAGGCACCAGCAGGAGGCCGGTCCCAGAGGTCCTCAGAGTTCTAGATGGTTCATAAGGTACTAGCATATCACAGATGTACTTTGGTGTTAGACCATGGAGAGACTTAAACACAAGCAGAGCAGCTTTAAAGTCTATTCTCTGAGCCACAGGAAGCCAGTGCAGAGACTTTAGCACAGGACTAATGTGATCGTATTTTCTAGTTCTTGTGAGGACTCGAGCCGCAGCATTTTGAATAAACTGCAGCTGTTTTAAGGCCTTTTTGTTCGGACCAGTGAGTAGACCGTTACAATAATCTAACCTACTGGAAACAAATGCATGGATAAGAACCTCTAAGTCTGTTTTAGAAACCAAACCTCTGATTTTGGCTGTTTTTCAGGTGGTAAAAGGCTGCTGATGTAATTGATTTGATGTGACTGTTGAAGTTAAAGTCTGAGTCCATTATTACTCCCAGATTTCTAACTTGATTTGTCGGTTCCAGAGAGAGAGATTGAAGGTAACTGATGACACTTTCTCTTTGTTTCTGTGGGCCAAAGACAATGATCTCAGTTTTGTCTGAGTTTAGCTGGAGAAAGTTGTTTTGCATCCAGACTCTGATTTGCTGAACACAGCGACAGAGTGAATCCACAGGTCCATGTTCACCTGCTGTCAGTGACACATAAATCTGAGTATCATCTGCGTAATTGTGATAGGACACGTTATTACTGGCTATCAATACCCTAACGGCAGCATGTAGAGGTTAAACAACAGGGGTCCAAGAATTGACCCCTGGGGAACCCCACAGGTCAAAGGCATGTGATCTGACACACAATTTTCAATTTCTACAAAATACTTGCGTCCTTCTAAATAAGATTTAAACCAACTAAGTGCAGTATCAGAAACACCAACCCAGTTCTCTAGCCTCTGTAGAAGGATCCCATGATCTACAGTGTCAAACGCAGCACTCAGGTCCAACAGGATTAAAACAGAGACTTTGCCAGCGTCAGTGTTCATACGAATGTCATTTGTTACCTTGATCAGAGCTGTCTCTGTACTGTGATGAGGTCTAAAACCTGACTAGAAGACATCAAATGAGTTGTTCACTAAAATAAATTTTGTCAGTTGTTGGTAAACAACTTTCTCAAGAATTTTTCCTGTAAACGGTAAGTTTGAAATAGGCCGATAGTTTTTAAGTACTGTAGCATCAAGACTACTCTTCTTTAAGAGTGGCTTGATGACCGCAGTTTTAAAGGCACTTGGGAAGGTTCCGGTTTGAAGTGACACATTGACCATTTGAGTGATTGGTGCCAACATGCTGGTTAACACAGATTTTAGAAATCTGGTGGGTAATATATCAAGAGAGCAAGTAGATGAACTCAGACTAGTGATAATTTCTTCAACAGTTGTTTCTGTTACTGAGGTGAAGTCATTTAGCTTTAACAATCTAGATGGTGGTAAGATTGTCATTTGAACTGTGGCTTTGATGGAATTTTTGACGTTCTGAACCTTATCATTAAAAAATACAGCGAACTCATTACATTTTGAAGTCGAAACCAATCCAGCGATGATTTGAGTTGGGGGATTTGTTAATCTATTTATTGTTGCAAAAAGTACACGTGAGTTATTATTACAGTTCCCAATTATTTTAGAGAAATACATCTCTCGAGTTTTAAGTAAGATCTGATTGAAGACATGTAAGTTTTCTTTATAAATCTCGTAGTGAATCTGGAGCTTAAGTTTGCGCCATTTACGCTCAGCTTTCCTGCACTCCCGTTTTTGTGCTTTGACTGACTCATCGTTTCTCCAAGGTGCTTTCTGCTTATTTTTAACTGTTTTCACCTTCATTGGGGCAATGGCATCCAGAACATTCATAACACTAGACTGAACAGAGGTAACCGAATCGTTAACATCAAAACTCAAGAAATCTTCAAAATGAACCATTTCCATGAACTGTAAACGTGTGTTGTCTTTTATGTGTCTGCTGTGAATAACTGCCGGTCCAGTCAGTGGCCTGGGAGGGACAGTGAGGTCACAGAAGACACAGAAATGATCAGATAAGGCAACGTCAGACACAATCACATTAGAAACATTAACTTCTTTAGTAATGAGGAGGTCCAGAGTGTGACCTCTGCTGTGGGTGGGATCTTTCACATGTTGAGTCAAACCAAAGGTTTCTAAAACACTGTTGAGTTCTTTAGCATTTTTGTCATTGATGTTATCAACATGAACATTAAAATCACCTGTTATGACTAAACCATCAAAATCTGTGCATATGATTGAAAGAATTTCAGTAAAATCATCAATAAAATCTTGGCAGTGATGGGGAGGCTTGTACAGAACTAGGAATAGTATGGCAGAGGATTCTTTTAGCTCAAGCTTAAATGACAAATACTCAAAAGATGGAAATGTCCCAAACGAAGTGACCAAACGAAGTGACCATCGACAGTAGACTGAGCTGGAGGAGCAACAGTACTGCTGTGTACAAGAAGACTTGCAGCCGACTTTACTTTCTAAGGAAGCTGAGGTCCTTCAATGTGTGCGGCATGATCCTGGAGACCTTCTATCAGTCTGAGGTGGCCAGCACCTTGTTCTTCTCTGACATCTGCTGGGGGAGCACCATCGCAGCCAGTGACACCAACAGACTGAATAAACTAATCAGACTGGCTGGCTCTGTCAGATGTTCTTCATCCCGTGTCTCCATCAGGATGAAGAACATCTGCTCATCCCCGTACTTGACATCTCCAGGCTGAGGAGTCCCCCGTGTTTCCATCAGGATGAAGAACATTTATTGACTTCTTTAGATATTTAGCTGTAGATTAGAATAAGCTAATATTTAAACAATAATCTGTGACACATTGTTTGCTCGTCCCGGGGGAGGGATCTCTCTTTCACGTGGATCCCCATGAGGTTTCTTATTTTTTCCCCACTGATGGGTTTTTTAGGAGTTTTTCCTCACCGAGAAGGAGAGTCTAAGTGCATTAATGTGCTAGTCTTGTTTAGTTAGCATTTGTTAGTTATTTTTCTTGTTGTGTATTTGTGTTAATACATTCCTCTTTTTCTTGTGAAGCCCATTGAGACGGACATTCTGTGATTTTGGGCTATACAAATAAAACTGAATTGAATTGAATTGAATTGTAAACAGGACTCACTTGAGGCAGTGGTAGAGAGGAGGTCACTGAACAAACTTTTATCCGTCATGGAGAATCATGACCATCCTCTCTACCCACTCCTGGACAAACAGCGGAGCTCCTTCTCCAAGAGGCTCAGACAGCTCCGCTCGAGAACATCTCGATACCGGAGGTCTTTCTTTCCGGACGTGATCGGACTCTACAATGACTCACTTAGCAGATAGGAAGTTGTTGCTGTGACACACAAATTTCCCATGTGTGGGATCAATAAAGTATATTCTGATTCTGATATATAACATTTCTTGCTTAAATTTGAGTTGCAACTGAAGAAATAAAACAAAACAAACATTGAGCTCATTTTCAAACTGTAGCATAATTTACATTTGCCTACGGAAATATAACAATAAATGTCATAAATTGAATAGGAGCAAATTAAGACAGATGAACAGAAGTAGCCTACGAGCTGTCATAAAGTAAATTATTTACCGGTTTTTGTTTTATTCTTATTATTGAAATCATAATAGCACAAACAATTTCTGCCAATTTGATAAGTTTTCTCGCATTTTTAGGGAGAAGGAGGGGCTTGATGACGTCATCGTTCAAATTTTATTTCTTTAAATTAAAGAAAAGGAAAGCAGCACAAACAAAAAATTTTACAGCACAAAACAGCACAAACGTAGCACAAACGATTGACACCATTTTTAAGAGTTTTCTCGCATTTTTAAGCAATGTGAGGGGCTGGATGACCTCAGATTGACCTATAAAAGAATCGTTAATATCTACAAAAATAAAACGGCACAAACGAAAATTTTTACAGCACAAAACAGCACAAACGATTGACATATTTTTTGTTTATTTTTGTTTATATTTTTTTTTTTAGAGGGGCCAACTTCACGGAGCTAAAAGTTTCTCCAAAGCAGTCTGGATCTCAACCTGTGTCACTGATGGTTAGGCAACTCTGCACTCATCTAGGGAAAAACAGATTGATTAATAAATTACTTGTATTTAAAGTTATTTGGCGATAAATGTTTTCAAAAGAAAAGTACCATTATTTGGGAGAAAAAGCACGTTTTTGGGCTCCATACCGAGTTTTGTTACGAACTTATTCCACATCTTCTTGATGTGATCAGTGGATTCCTTTGTACGTGCTGTAAATTCCCATTTTAATTTGCCATAGTTAGTTTAACTGTACTTCACAGCTGAACATGTTTAAGTTGAGTTTATTAACATCAAAATCAGGATAAATGACCTTACCAAATAGAAAAGTGACCAAAGCCTTTTTTCCTTCCATCAATACTTCGAAATGCAAAAAGGCAAAGTTTTTGTAGTCTGTTTTAGCAACAACCATGGTAATTTCATACTGTTTTGCTAATAAAATAGAAGGAGCTTAGGAAAAGCAGTGTTAAAGGCTTTCCATTTCGATTTTATAATGTGTGGCTACTTACTCGGAACATTACATAAGTAGATCCCAGGATCTTTGGTTCTATTGGCCAAATGTGTATAATGTGAGCAATCGCCAGTTTTTCTACAAAGACATCAAATGTGACCCTTTAGAACTTACAGTATGCACACGTATATACTGTATGTAAATATGTGTTTCATTTTGTACTTACTCCAGTCTTTCATAGTACCCTTGAAAGTGCCCTTCTTCAGTCATTAGGACGTAGACTTTTTCCAGCACGGCCGTAGATTTCCACTCTATAAACCTGCTGTCGTCACTTGCTACTGCTATACAATACCAAATTCCTTGACACTGTTAGAAAAAACACAACAATTAGAGAAAAACTAACAAAAAATGTTGTAAGTATAACAATCAGACAGTTTCACTTTTGGTGGGAGAGGTGAAAATAACTTTTACTACTAAAAGATGAAGAAATGGGGTTGTCTTCTTCTTTCAGCATTTTCCTTGAGGGGGCGCCACAGCAAGTCAGTTTCCTCCATCTAATCCTGTCTCCTGCATCCTCTTGGGTTCATGTCCTGCTTCCCTGCATCCATAAACCTCCTTTTTGGTCTTCCTCTAGGCCTCCTGTCTGGCAGTTCCACTCTCTCCTCTGCACATGTCGAAACCATCTCAGCCTGACCTCTCTGACTTTAAAACCTCTAACATGTGCAGTTCCTCTGATCCTGTCCATCCTGGTCACTCCCAGACAGATCCTCACCATCTTCATCTCTGCTACCTCTATCTCTACTTCCTGTCTTTTCCTCAGTGCCACTGTCTCTAGACCAAACAGCATGGCCGGTTTCACCCCGGTTTTAGTGCACGAATGTTTCCACATGTCTGCTGCTGGTCAGAAGGGATTGAGCTTTTACACTACTGTAGAGCTGCATGTGTGAGCAGCCCTGACCGTCAGGGATCATTTGGAATTCTATTTAACAACCACGTGAAAGAAAGAGACAGTAAACATGTACTTCACATGTTGTCTGTATAAACAGGCTGCACGATGGCCTCACAGCAAGAAGGCCAGGGGTTCGAGCCCTGGGCAGGGGCAGGTTTGAAACACTGCCTTTTCTTTGTGGGGTTTGCATACACGATGTTGATTGGCTGCTACAAACCTGCCCCTAGGAATAAGTTTGTGTGTGTAAATGGTTTTCTGTGTGTGTGGTCCTGTAATAGACTGGTGACCTGATTGGGGTGTATCCTGCCTCTCAACTGTAATTTAATTCAATTTTATTTTTATAGCTCAATCATACAAAACAACTGGCTTCATGTGGTAGGTTGGGGGGAGGGGGGAGGACTAATAAAGAAAAAAAGACCAAAACACTAACAATTTCATTGCATTACTGCCCTTTAGACCCTCCTTCTCTGTGAGAAAAAACTCAAGAATAAACACATGAAGGAGGTGCAACCTGGGACAAAGACAACAATTTATCTAAGACTGTTAGTTAAATTTGATCTGATTCTAATCTAGAGCTGGAAATCTGAAGAAATCAGTAGATGTTCTTCATCCTGATGGAAACAGGATGGTGGATCAAACACAGGCCTCCTCAGTATGTCGACACACAGGACAGGAACACAGAGGATCCAATTTGGTTATCAGCCGTAATTGGGTCCGGCCCCTCCCCCCTCAAACCTGACTGGGTTAAGTGGTTCAGAAGGTGAATGAAACTCTACTACATATAATACAAGTTGCAAAATTTCCATACCCTCTTCGGTTCGAGTTTTTCTTGTGCTTTGAGGTTAGCGTGAACGTTCAGAGAGATGAGCACAATTCCCAGCAGGATGAGCTGAGAATTCATAGCTGCTGAAGGTCAAGCTGAGTTAAGGATCTGTGTCTGTGTTTGGACCTGCAGTGTGATGAATCTCTGTAGAGCGGAGTGTGCACACCCTTTCTCTCTCAGACACGTACACCTTCTTACTGGAACTTTGCTCACTATTGGTCAAATTAAATTTGGCTGATTTTGAAGTCACTTTTTTTTTTCTCTTTACCAAAATGTCCATAATTTGTTTTAAATGACAAAGCGGAATGAGAGGAACAAGATGTCCCAGCTGTGTGACAACAATGAAACATTCTTAATCTTCTAATGACAATCTGAATCATTATTAAAATTCATTCTGACTTGATTCTGTTAAACAAGCATTCAAAGGGACTGAAAACCATATATTTTTTTATTTATTTATTTGAATAGGGACAGTGCACATTAACAAACATTTGTGGTAAACAAATGTAAATATGCTAAATTATATCTGCAAAGCTAGTTTACATTTGTAATCCACAAGCAGCAGAACAAATAAAGCACAGAATTAAAACAGTGGAAATTTTAAAGTAGCCAAAAAAAACCCGCGAGAGAATTATACATATCAGTGACCACACAGTTGGTGTGATTTTAACCACAGTTTTAGTTTGATCTTCAAAATGAGAAGAGTGGAGCTTCCCTGAATTTCAGGGGAAGAGTGTTCCAAATCTAACTGGCAAACCTTTAACTCATTTTCCACTGATTTTAAAGCTTCATATCGATTCCTACATCCAGATGTTTCCTCCAATCATAGCTTTTAAACAACAAAATACAGAAGGTTGAGTGAAGAATTTGCTTAGAGATTTTTTCTTACATGCAGTGGCGGCTGGTGACGTGTGGCGCAGGGGCGCCGCCCCCCCGACCTCAGCCGCCACTGCATGTAAGAAAAAATCTCTAAGCAAACATGTATGTGTTTATAAGAATGCAAAACTGTCGAGTGTGAAGATTACATGCATTTTAATAATGTTTTCACACCGTTTTATTTTATTTTATTTTCTTACTTCCTGTGCAAACCGGAACGAGGGCGCGGGGTAGGTACGCCCTCCCAGGTAAACGCATTGGTGTGTATGTGGCTTCCGGTTTTTATGAAAAAACGTGACGTCAGCTCTAAATTTTTTACCATTCATGTGTATTGCAAACCATAACCACGCCCGCGGGGCGCAGATATTTTCCGCCCATCGGGCGTGTGATAGGTTATCCTCTCTGTCAATCTATTACATGAACCAATCAATTAGCTATAAGCTGACCTATAAATCCCACCCACGCCACGCCCTTTCTTTTCACTGCGGAATTCTGGGAGTCTTCATGATGGCGTTGGAAGCTAGTTCAGTTGCTAACAAAGCTCGTGGCTTTTTTAAAGAGAATTCAGTGTCGTCACTTCTACAGAATCCGTTTTCTAAGCGTTCTAAAGAAGAAAAAAGAAGAGTGGAGGAGCTTGGACTGGACACCCCAGATTTGACTGTGCAACAAAACAGTGGAGATCGCGGCCATTTTTATTTGAGAGGATAAGAAACACTGGATGAGAAACACTTTTTTTGTTTCCCCTGCTTATTGTTTAGTTCAGCAGCAACTCAAAAGGTGTGGATATCAACAGGGGTGAGTGACTTGAAGCATTTGTCTGAAAAGTGCAAACGTCATGAAATTTGCCGCAGCCATCTTGATAGTAGCTATAAGCTAGGTGTTTTTGGCAGGAGTAACATCCTGGCACAATTAAATGAAGGCTACCGAACTGGCATAAGGAAACATAATGAAGAACTCACCAAAAACAGACACATATTGTCACGAATAATTTTATATTTATTATATATATATATTTATATATACTTTTATATAATATATCTAAAAAAAAAATTTTGTGTGTGTTTGAAAAATGTGCGCCCCCCAGTTTTTTTTACCACCAGCCGCCACTGCTTACATGTTCAGGTACTTTCTAGAATCTAGACATACTGTAAATGGAATCTCGGGTTCGAACTACAGTCGTGCTCATCATTATTGGCACCCCTTCATGTTTTACATAACATGAATATCAGAATCAGAATCAGAATCAGATATCTTCAATATCAATATAATCAAATATCTTCAGAAATAAATTAAACTATACCAAGTTTATGTCAGCAGGTGTTTTTATTGGAGATCCAAAGTAATTTAACAAAGAGAAAGGTTTCTGAGCCGCTCCTCCTCCGGGTCGAGAGGGGCCAGATGGGGTGGTTCGGGCATCTGGTCAGGATGCCCCTCGAGCGCCTCGCGGGTGAGGTGTTTCAGGCACGTCTCACCGGGAGGAGACCAAGAGGCAGACCCCGGACCCGCTGGAGACATTATGTCTCACAGCTGGCCGGGGAGTGACTCGGGATCCTTCCGGGTGAGCTGGAGGATGCAGCTGGGGTGAGAGAAGCCTGGGCCCCATCTGAGGCTGTTGCCCCCGCGACCCGACCCCGGATGAGTGGAAGATGACGAAACGGAATTGTTTTTTCAATATAGCTAATGTAATTTCAAATGAAAAAACAACAGAAACCTTTTGGCAGTGATGACAGCCTCCAAACGTTTCTTTTACCCATCTTTAAGCTGCTTCTCGAGTTTTAATGTGCTCAGCTCTTAAACATTTGGATGGTTCTTTTCTTCAATGCAGATTTCAGCTCCCTTCAAAAATTTTCAATTGGATAAAGATCAGGACTCATTGCTGTCGGTTTTAAAACAGTCCATTTTTTTCTCTTTCAGCCATTCCAGCGTGGTTTTGGAAGTGTACTTTGGTTCTTCATCTTGCTGAAGGACCCATGATCTTTGTCTCAAACCAAGTTTTCTTACACTGGGTAAGACATTTTACTTCCACGTGCTTGTTGGATCCAATGACCACTACTCTCGTCAAATCCTGTCTCCCTTCCTTGCTCCCACTTATCACCACCATCATTCACTCCTCTTTTACACATGGATCTGTCTCTGCCCTCTTCAAAACTGCAGCTGTATCTTCCATCTTGAAAAAAGCAGACTCAGATCCCAAAAATGTCAATAATCTTCGTCCAATTTCTAATCTCCCTTTCTTGTTCAAAAAACTTGAAAAAACAGTGGCTTCTCAACTTCGTTCCCATTTGTCCCATAACAGTCTCTATGAAACTTTCCAATCTGGTTTCAGCCGCCATCACAGCACAGAAACAGCTTTAATAAAGATCACCAATGATCTTCTTATTGCTTCAGACTCTGGTCTTCTCTCCATTCTCATCCTTCTTGATCTGCCTTTGATATCAATTCTCATCCCGTCCTTCTCTGTAGACTTTCTTCCCATCATATCAGCCCCCCCTCCGCCCCCCCCTTCAGTGGTTTCATTCATATCTTGCAGGCCACACTCAGTCCGTCCATCTCAGGTCCTCAAGATCCAAGTCATTTCCTGTTTCTTCTGGTGTTCCCCAGGGCTCCGTCCAGGTGTTTAGGATAAGGCTGGAGTCCAGGTGAGGGAGGAAAGTCTGGGACTCCCTCTGGTGGTGGGCGAGGGAACCATGACAAAAGCAGAACAAAAAGATTTTGAAACCCCCCTTGATGAGCTCTGCAAACAATGCAAACTGTTAGACTATGGCAAGAAGATGAAAGTGAAAACAAGAAACAGATTTTGGACTTCAGTAAAAACCCTAGATTTTTACTGAAATGCAAAAAACATTCATAAAACATAAAAATTATTTATTTTAACTGTAAAAATAAACTACTTCTCATGAAACCAGGCTCAAGAGTGGTTCATGAGAGCGAGCGCCTGGCGGCCGGGCTTTCTCTCATGGAGCCCAGCCGTCCTCAGTCCAAGCAAGGGACGTGGGTCTTCCTTCCAGTGAGTTCACCGCCTGCAGATCAGGTGAAGGATGAGATGGTGGGGACCCTGGCGGTTGGACCCTAGGATGTACAGGCTCTTCTGACGGAAGGAGCTCGAAGTGTTGAGACAAGCCAGATGGAGTGGTTCAGCCATGACAACTCGCTGGTGGGTGTTCCGGGGACGTCCCAGAAGCAGGCCCTGGACTTCTGGAGAAACTATGTCTCAGAACAGGCCAGAAAATGCCTCGGGATCCTCCCGGGTGAGCTGAAGGATGCAGTGGATGTGAACCCTCACCCTTTTTACTTTTTTTATTGGAGTTTCAAGATTTGAAGTTCCTAGGCAGTGAGAAATGTTGAGTCAGAGTGGACGTGTCACGCTACAGGGAAGTTTTTTTTTATCTTGTTAGAATTTTTACCCATCAAAAACATTCCTGAAATGTTTGTTTTTTATTGCATTCCTGCGTGTTCAAGTGATTTTCAAGCTTGGATTCTATAAATCCAAAGCTTTATAGAATCTATAGAATCTTTGAAAAAAAAGAAAACAGAAGCACATCCTAATCAGGAAGTGTTTGTGATTGGACGGCTCAGTGATTACAGCCTTGTCCTCTGCCACGCCCACATTCTAGTGCAGGTGTTCTGATTTCGTTCAAATCTAACAGGAAGTGCCTTTTTTACTTAAATGGAAAAAAAATGACATAAAAGAATTATTATAAAATTCCCCCTTTAATTACTTGTATCATGTTTAGGTAAAAATTTATTGTTTCCATGACAAATGATACAAATGTGTTCAGTACATACAAAATAAAAGAGATCATTTTTTTCCAATTTTATTAAACTTAAAAAGCTTTGTTTGTTTTTTTTTACAGAATTAAAATAGAAAATAACACAAAAAATGGACAAACAGCAAAATGTGCTTTAAGCTTAAAAACTGACAAAAACATTCAAATAAAAATAAGGAAATTTCTGAAAAATTTGGATATTGCTTCATTTAACAATTTGCAGCTGGTCTTTGGGCGGGGTTCATTAGCTCATCCACTTGCTCCTGTAGAGCTGCAGTTTTTTCGGTCAAGAGCATCTGGAAGAGAAAAACATAGAATTGGCTCATCTTTCCAAAGTTTTATGACGTCTCTGCTCTGCAACAGATAACTGACTCACTCCGGCTGAAGCCACCAGAAGTTTGGCTTGTTTGAAGAACAGATTCTTTATTTCAGTGCAGAGGATGCTTGGTTCAGCGCAGGCAATGTGGGCAGGGCTCTTATAACCAGCCTTAAGCAGCTGCTTTGCTCTCACCTGGAATGAAACCAGAACACATCTACAGTTACACTGTGAATGTCCTGGGAAGTGGGATCGGTGCAGAATTATCAGCATCGATTCATCGTGGTGAAGAAAAAGCTAAGCCATAAAGCAAAGCTTACGTTTTACCAGTCAATCTACATTCCTACACGACTCCTGCTGAATAAAATGGATCATAAACACAATTTATACTATTAAAAAAAAATCAAGGTGCAACCATTTTTTAAATGGACAATGATGTTTGCAGATGACATTGTGATCTGTAGTGAGAGGAGGGAAGAGGTGGAGGAAAAGCTGGAGAGGTGGAGGTTTGCACTAGAAAGAAGAGGAATGAAGATTAGTCAGAGTAAAACAGAGTACATGTGTGTGAATGAGAGGGATCCAAATGGAAAAGTGAGATTACAGGGAGAAGAGAGAAAGAAGGTGGAAGATTTTAAGTATCTAGGATCAACAGTCCAGAGCAATGGAGAGTGTGGAAAAGAGGTGAAGAAGTGTGTGCAGGCAGGCTGGAACGGGTGGAGGAAAGTATCAGGTGTTATGTGTGACAGAAGAGTTTCAGATAAAATGAAAGGAAAAGTGTACAAAACCGTGGTGAGAGCGGCCATGCTGATTGCACTGAGCACTGACAAAAAGACAGGAAACAGAGATGTTTGTATCAGAGATGAAGATGCTGAGGATCTCTCTGGGAGTGAGCAGGATGGACAGGATCAGAGGAACAGCACATGTTAGAGGTTTTAAAGTCAGAGAGGCCAGACTGAGATGGTTTGGACATGTACAGAGGAGAGAGAGAGAGTACATCGGAAGAAGGATGCTGGATTTGGAACCACCTGGAAAGAGGACTAGAGGAAGACCAAAGAGGAGGTTCATGGATACAGTGAAGGAAGACATGAAGATAGTTGGTGTGACTGAAGAGGATACAGGAGATAGGGTTAGATGGAGGAGGCTGACTTGATGTGGAGACCCCTGAAGGGAGATGCCGAAAGAGGAAGAAACATTTTTTTAAATTGAACTCTCTCCCTCACACACAGACTGATACTTACTCTCATATTTCAAACATTTTTAATCCCATAACTGAAATCTCAAATTTCCAGAGCGATGAAGCAGAGGTCATATCTTGTGACCTACAGAGGTTAAAACTACAGGGGCCGTCTATGACCGGGCTTACGACATTCCCCCGATCTCCTGGATATGTGTTAGCTCCGACTGCTCGCCATGAGGAAACACGAGAGTTTAGATCACTAAAACGATTGTGATGCTTTTAGAGTGAAAACCACTTCATGTGAAGATTTGTGTGAGTGTAGATGGTTTCTACCTGCATTGGTTCTCAAATCGCTTTACATTGTAGCTCACATTCACACACACACACACACACACACACACACACACACACACACACACACACACACACACACACACACGTACATTCATACCCGATGGTGGAAGCTGACATGCAAGCTGGAAACATCCATCAGGAGACATTGGGGTTTTGGTGGTTAGAGCTCAGGGGCACCTCGACATGATCTCTAGGCGACCCTCAGGATACTGGACAGTACCCATACCCACTGAACCATCCTTCCCCTGTTTGTGTCTGTTCGTGTGTGTGTGTGTGTGTTTGTGTGTGTGTGTGTGTTCAACCTGCACGGAAACAGTTTAGTAAGCCTGAAGGGATTAAAAACAAACTATTTCCACCGACCTCTGAGAGGCCAGGAATCTCCATCAGAGGAATCAGCTCCTTGTTGGCAGAGTAAGCCAGACGTTTCAACAGGTCGGACAGCAGAGCTTTGTACGGCCAGAACTCCTCCAGCTCCTAAACACACACACACACACACACACACACAGTCCTGGAAACCCTGCTGTGCTACAGTAAATATTTTTGTGTAAACTGCAGAGTCACCTCGATGAAGTGCAGCACACAGGAGCAGAAGCTGGTGGCAGAGCTGATGAGGGACTGGATGAAACCTCTGGTAACCTGGTAACGCTTAGACACATCCCAAATGTTACCTCCTTTCAGCCAAGATGAAAGAATGAGAGCCAGGTACATCCTGTTCACCACCAACGTGTCAGTTTCCTGCAAGGCAGAGAAAATGCTGGAGACTTTTCTCCTGGAAATACTTTGATGGGACTTTTCACCTTTGGCCCCCGATTGCCTGCAGCTTTACTGGCCACGTAACCTTCAGGTACTCCCAGGAATACAACCATCTTCTGCTCGGCGGGGGAAAGCTGGAGTAACTGTGGACAGGAAGCAGCTGCTCAGAAGACCACCTTTCTTCCACGTGGTCTAAACATTCTCTACCTGTCTTAAGTACTGCATCCAGTCGGGTGTGAACTGCGACAGCAGATTCTGTGGAGTCACAATGTAGAGCAGGTGCAGGTAGCTGCTGAGTAACAACGAGTCCAGACCCTTTTGGAGGTCGTTGAAGATCGTTTCAGCGAAGTTCAGGTCCACACAGCCTAAGAAACACAGCAGAGTTTTTTAAGATTAAGAATGTTTAAACAAGAGAGAAAAGAGTGAAAATCTTCAAAGTTTTCTGGTAAAAGTCTGTAAAGAGTTTAGTGATGTTTTTAATAAGTGCTGGATGGAAGCCGCCACGTTACCTTTAAAAGTAGCTCGACCCAGTTTGCTGATCTTCAGCGTTGAATCCTCCTCTGAGATGAAGCTTTGCTTCTTCAGCTTGAAAACATTCTGCTCCACCACTTCTAACAGACTCGAGGCCTCACACAGTTTGTTCAGCTGCACGAAGAGCAGCGTCTGTCGCAGGAAATCCTCGATCTGCTGCGCTGTCGAGCTTATCTGAAGAAAAAAAAAAAAAACATTACGACTAGAATAAAAAAATGTCTGTTTTCTTTTTTTTTTTTTTAGGTGTGATGTTGCTTACGTTTAAACCAATCAGAGAGAGGATGAGACTCTGGATGCCTTTTCCGTCCTCATCCAGCAGGTGACTGGTGCAGTTTGCCATCGGACCGTTTATAAGTTCTGAGAGCTGAAAGAGAAAAAAAAAGATCACTGATATTTTCAGCAATGTGAGACTAACCTGACGTTTAATCAAACTACCAATCAGATCATCCGATTAGAACAACATACAAGTTTGATTTTTTTTCTTCCTGAAACAGTTTGAAAACATCCTGACAGATTAAAACAAATATCTCAGAACCAATTTTATCTACAAACTTTTCATTATTGAAGTCTTTTTTTCCTCTTTTTTTCTTTGCCTCTGCAAACTTTTATCATTCTTTACCTTCATTTGGTGTTTATCATCCATGACGAGGAAGCTCTCCCCCGCTGAGTCCAACCCGGCTCGTCCAGCCCGTCCCACCATCTGCTTGTACCAGTTCCTTGTCAGAAAGGTTTTACCCACGTAAGGTGAGCGAAGGATCACCCTGCAGGTTTATAGAGAAAACAAAACAGCCAAGTTTAAACAGCACGCTGCAGAACTGTTTAAAACATAAAAATATCACCTTGATGCTTTTAATAACCTGCATGTTTTTTATATTTAGAGACATTTTTAAATATCCAGTCATTATTTTGTAAAGTGATATTTTTTATTGTTTCGTTCTGTTTTCAAAACAGAGAGAGATACAGGATTACGATTGGATTACAATTACAATGTGCTACTCGTGATGGCAGCAGGTTTGTGCAGCGTTCAACATTTCTTTTGAAATTTTGAGTTTTTATTTTTGTTTCAAGAGATGAGCTCAGAGGAGTGACAGTGAACATGTGGATATGTTTGGTGTTGGAGTGAATCAGAAGGAATGAAGACAGGATCTTCTGAGTGACATCATACCCGGCTTCACTATGGAACTAAAGATGGTGGACTGCTGGTGTTGTTCCACCACAATGAAGGATCAACATGTGGAGCTTTTAGTGAGTTTAAGATGTTATTATAATTCACTGAAACATTCAAACGTCGTTGCCATGGTAACCCACATTCCACTCAGCACAGAACCAATTGTTGTATGTTCCACCAGCGGCTGTTCCAGCTCCACTCCACCCATCTAGCAGCTGTTCTGAAGCTGTTTTAGAACTCTCTCTTGAACTGCTTAGAGCTACCGCCCCAGTAGGGCATTAATGAAGTATTCTGGCTCTGTTTTTAAGCAGGCAGGTGTTGGTCCACTTCTCTTCATTATAGCCCCCTTTTTTAAACAAATGATGACTAATTTTAGTCATTTTGGTCTCAAAACGGCCGGCTTTATTTGGACTTCCAGGCGTGTATAGAAATTTCTGAATTTTTGCTTAATTTTTGTAATATTTAAATTTTAGTAATATTTTTCCCCATTGACTTGAATGGAGTTTAAAAATTTTTCCATCAAAAGTTTATGCCGTTCAAAACTCAATAAAATAAAAATGATTTCACCTAGAAATACTATTTTAGCTTTAAAATGCTCAAAGATTTTGTCTCTCTTCTGGTCCAATAAAATTAAGACGAGTGTTAATACTTTTTGAGATTTGACTGTTTAAAAACGGTTCAGCATGTGTGGGATCATTAAAGTATATTCTGATTCTGAGAGTCCCTCGGTCTATCAAAATACAGCTATTCAAAAGTCGACAAAAATGTCCGTAGCTCCATCAATTTTAATCCTACAGCCACAAATCTGGCATGAAAATGTAGAAAGTTTTGTCCTCCAACAATTTACTTGATATTTCTTCTTTCTTCATTTGTTCTTTTTGGGTAAAACGCAAAAAAAACATACCCCACATTCCACAGAAAAGGAGTACGATGAAGACCATTCTGATCACAAAAAAGAAAATAAATGCAGACACAATTACAGTCCTTTCACATACTGAACATTTGACCTAGTTTTTTTTTTAATTTAAGCCAGCGTTTCCTGCTGCAGCCTTGTGTACCGAATCTTTTGAGGAATAAACCTCTGATTTTGGAACTGTCAGCTGTCCTGCACTTGTTTCCGCACAAGCCCTGAATTATTTAAATGTCAACCTAATTAAGTAAATCATTGAAAAAGTTGGAAAAAATGATAGTTTTCAGTTTGAAACAAATCAGCAATGATTTTAATGGATGCAGCAGGAACTTCCTGAAAGTTTTAAAAAAAATGATAAATTAATATGTGACCTGCGGGCAGGAAGGTTGATCCCTGCAGCCAGGGTGGAGGTGCATGTCAGAAGGCAGAGCACACCGTTGCAGTAAGCCTCCTCCAATAGTTTCCTCTCCTCAAAGCTCAGACCGCTGTGGTGGTAGGCCACCCCGTAATTTACGGCCTTCCAAAGAACCCGACAAACGATGCCGTTCCCGATTTCCTTCAGCTGTTGGATGAGGTAGTCCTTTTCTGCTCTTTGGTGTGTCAGTAAATCACTGTGGAGGAGCAGAGAGGAGACATGAAGCACCTCACACAGCTGAACGGGGCAGTGACTAACTCACCTCTCCAGATACTTGCAGATCATCAATGCTACGCTCTCACAGTTTTTCTTGGTGGCACAAAAAATCAGGCAGGAATGTTTTGGGATGACTTCCCTCACCAAAGCGAAGATATAATCTGGGTCGGCATCCTCCATCTCTTTATTGTACTGCAGATAAAGAAAACAAACTTACTTTACACATCTTTACTGCAACCAGACTGCAAAAATAAAAATCTGTTCCGTATCGTTGTCTTCCGCTTATCCTGGGCCGCGTCACAAGGGCAACAGACTCAGACGAGAACCCAGGCTTCAGTTACCCCGGCTGCATCCTCCAGCTCACCCGGGAGCTTCCTGAGGTGTTCCCTGTCCATCTGTCAGACATAGTGTCTCCAGCAGGTCAGGGAACAACCTCTGGGTCACCTTACCAGCAAGGCATCTGGGGGACATCATAACCAGATGCCCAAACCATCCCATCTGGCTTCTCTCAACCCAGAGTAGCAACAACTCTACTTGGAGTCCTCCCAGAGGGCAGAGCTCTTCACTCTATCTAGAGAGGTTACCCTACAAAGAAAGCTCATTTCGGCCGCTTGTTTTCATAAACTTTTTCTTCTGGTCACCACCCACAACTGTTTACCATGGTGAGGGTAGGAACGTAGATCCTGGTTACCATGGTGAGGGTAGAAACGTAGATCCTGGTTACCATGGTGAGGGTAGAAACGTAGATCCTGGTTACCATGGTGAGGGTAGGAACATAGATCCTGGTTACCATGGTGAGGGTAGGAACGTAGATCCTGGTTATCATGGTGAGGGTAGGAACGTAGATCCTGGTTACCATGGTGAGGGTAGGAACATAGATCCTGGTTACCATGGTGAGGATTGGAACGTAGAATCTGGTTACCATGGTGAGGGTAGGAACGTAGATCCTGGTTACCATGGTGAGGGTAGGAACATAGATCCTGGTTACCATGGTGAGGATAGGAACGTAGATCCTGGTTACCATGGTGAGGATAGGAACGTACATCCTGGTTACCATGGTGAGAGTAGGAACGTAGATCCTAGTTACCATGGTGAGGGTAGGAACTTAGATCCTGGTTACCATGGTGAGGGTAGGAACGTAGATCCTGGTTACCATAGTGGTGAGGGTAGGAACGTAGATCCTGGTTACCATAGGTGAGGGTAGGAAACATAGATCCTGGTTACCATGGTGAGGGTAGGAACGTAGATCCTGGTTACCACGGTGAGGGTAGGAACGTAGATCCTGGTTACCATGGTGAGGGTAGGAACGTAGATCCTGGTTACCATGGTGGGTGAGGGTAGGAACGTAGATCCTGGTTACCATGGTGAGGGTAGGAACATAGATCCTGGTTACCATGGTGAGGGTAGGAACATAGATCCTGGATACCACGGTGAGGGTAGGAACGTAGATCCTGGTTAACATGGTGAGGGTAGGAACAGTAGATCCTGGTTACCATGGTGAGGGTAGGAACGATAGATCCTGGTTACCATGGTGAGGGTAGGAACGTAGATCCTGGTTACCATGGTGAGGGTAGGAACGTAGATCCTGGTTACCATGGTGAGGGTAGGAACAGTAGATCCTGGTTACCATGGTGAGGGTAGGAACATAGATCCTGGTTACCATGGTGAGGGTAGGAACGTAGATCCTGGTTACCATGGTGAGGGTAGGAACGTAGATCCTGGTTACCATAGTGAGGGTAGGAACGTAGATCCTGGTTACCATGGTGAGGGTAGGAACGTAGATCCTGGTTACCATGGTGGGTGAGGGTAGGAACGTAGATCCTGGTTACCATGGTGAGGGTAGGAACATAGATCCTGGTTACCATGGTGAGGGTAGGAACATTGATCCTGGTTACCATGGTGAGGGTAGGAACATAGATCCTGGTTACCACGGTGAGGGTAGGAACATAGATCCTGGTTACCATGGTGAGGGTAGGAACATTAGATCCTGGTTACCATGGTGAGGGTAGGAACGTAGATCCTGGTTACCATGGTGAGGGTAGGAACGTAGATCCTGGTTACCATGGTGAGGGTAGGAACGTAGATCCTGGTTACCATGGTGAGGGTAGGAACGTAGATTCTGGTTACCATGGGGTGAGGGTAGGAACGTAGATCCTGGTTACCATGGTGAGGGTAGGAACAGTAGATCCTGGTTACCATAGGTGAGGGTAGGAACGTAGATCCTGGTTACCCATGTGAGGGTAGGAACGTAGATCCTGGTTACTCATGGTGAGGGTAGGAACATAGAATCCTGGTTACCATGGTGAGGGTAGGAACGTAGATCCTGGTTACCATAGGTGAGGGTAGGAACGTAGATCCTGGTTACCATGGTGAGGGTAGGAACGTAGATCCTGGTTACCATGGTGAGGGTAGGAACGTAGATCCTGGTTACCACGGTGAGGGTAGGAACGTAGATCCTGGTTAACACTGGTGAGGGTAGGAACAGTAGATCCTGGTTACCATGGTGAGGGTAGGAACGTAGATCCTGGTTACCATGGTGAGGGTAGGAACAGTAGATCCTGGTTACCATGGTGAGGGTAGGAACGTAGATCCTGGTTACCATGGTGAGGGTAGGAACATTGATCCTGGTTACCATGGTGAGGGTAGGAACGTAGATCCTGGTTACCATGGTGAGGGTAGAAACGTAGATCCTGGTTACCATAGTGAGGGTAGGAACGTAGATCCTGGTTACCATGGTGAGGGTAGGAACGTAGATCCTGGTTACCATGGTGGGTGAGGGTAGGAACTTTGATCCTGGTTACCATGGTGAGGGTAGGAACATAGATCCTGGTTACCATGGTGAGGGTAGGAACATTGATCCTGGTTACCATGGTGAGGGTAGGAACATAGATCCTGGTTACCACGGTGAGGGTAGGAACATAGATCCTGGTTACCATGGTGAGGGTAGGAACTTTGATCCTGGTTACCATGGTGAGGGTAGGAACATAGATCCTGGTTACCACGGTGAGGGTAGGAACGTAGATCTTGGTTACCATGGTGAGGGTAGGAACGTAGATCCTGGTTACCATGGTGAGGGTAGGAACGTAGATTCTGGTTACCATGGTGGGTGAGGGTAGGAACGTAGATCCTGGTTACCATGGTGAGGGTAGGAACATAGATCCTGGTTACCATGGTGAGGGTAGGAACGTAGATCCTGGTTACCACAGTGAGGGTAGGAACGTAGATCCTGGTTATCATGGTGAGGGTAGGAACATAGAATCTGGTTACCATGGTGAGGGTAGGAACGTAGATCCTGGTTACCATAGTGAGGGTAGGAACATTGATCCTGGTTACCATGGTGAGGGTAGGAACGTAGATCCTGGTTACCATGGTGAGGGTAGGAACGTAGATCCTGGTTACCACGGTGAGGGTAGGAACGTAGATCCTGGTTAACACGGTGAGGGTAGGAACGTAGATCCTGGTTACCATGGTGAGGGTAGGAACGTAGATCCTGGTTACCATGGTGAGGGTAGGAACATAGATCCTGGTTACCATGGTGAGGGTAGGAACGTAGATCCTGGTTACCATAGTGAGGGTAGGAACGTAGATCCTGGTTACCATAGTGAGGGTAGGAACATAGATCCTGGTTACCATAGTGAGGGTAGGAACGTAGATCCTGGTTACCATGGTGAGAGTAGGAACGTAGATCCTGGTTAACATGGTGAGGTTAGGAACATTGATCCTGGTTACCATGGTGAGGGTAGGAACGTAGATCCTGGTTACCATGGTGAGGGTAGGAACGTAGATCCTGGTTACCATGGTGAGGGTAGGAACGTAGATCCTGGTTACCATGGTGAGGGTAGTAACGTAGATCCTGGTTAACATGCTGAGGGTAGGAACGTAGATCCTGGTTACCATGGTGAGGGTAGGAACGTAGATCCTGGTTACCATGGTGAGGGTAGTAACGTAGATCCTGGTAACCATGGTGATAACACACTGCCAGTATAGATTAAACATTCACCAAGAAGTTTAAAATCCAAGTTCAAATCGTTTATTTTTTTACAAGCACATGCCAATAAACTCTGCACTCCATCTTTTATTATAAATTATTGTAAACATGATTCACTTTGAGTCTTTTTTAAATGTTGTTTTCAGTTTTCATGTAAAGATCTTTGAATAATCTGGTTCATAAAATCTGCTTTAAAAACAAAAATGTTTGTGTTGATAAAGCAAACTCACGTAAGGCTGGAGCGTACGTTTGTATCCGAGGGGATTCTCCTGGTTTGGATCAATTTCAAAGATCATGTTGCTGAATTTCACATGTTCTACCAACTGAACCTGGAAGAGATGAGATGGAGTTCAAGAGAGCAATCAAACTTGACCTGTGGTGAAACCTGAACAACATTAGATTTGGTAAATACAGGCCGGAAGTCGTTTGTGTAAATTTCTGCGTTTAGAAACTCCTGCACGTCCTCCATGTTTCCTATGGTGGCGCTCATCCCGATAATCTGGGTCGTCTCTAAAAACAAAGAACAACAATGTTTATTTTATTTAGAATTTTACAGCCTCACACGTGCACGACACACTTACTGCTCATAAATTGAACTTTAGCTAACGTCATTTCAATCAGAACTCCTCTGGTGTCGTCTCCCAGCATGTGAAGCTGTGGAAATAAACATCTCATCAAAACTCCTTTTCTTTCACAAATTGAAGGATATTTCATAAAAATGGAGGAGTGTCTACCTCGTCCACCACCACCAGTCCCAAGTTGGAAAGTCTGTTGGTCTCTATCAAGCAGTTGACGAGGCCGTGGGCCTTTTCGATCGTGGCGATGTACAGAGTTGTTCTGTCCTTTACCTTCATAGGAGGATACTTTCCTTTGGGGCCGGCGTACTCCTCCACCAGGAAATTCAGATCCAAGCCAAAAGGGGCCAAGCCGCGCACCTTCCGGGAGATTTTTACATTTTTGATTGTTTCTCACTTCAGTCATTTGGCTTTTTTAACCTCTTGTTAAAAGAGGGATGTCAAAGTCCGGTCCTTGAGGGCCGGTCTCCTGAAGGTTTTTCATGTGTTCCATGTTCTACACAGCTGATGCACATACAGTGAAATCAACAACCTATAAAATGTGGCACATTGACTCAATAAGCTGGATCAGGTGTGTGGGTGCATGAACACATAGAAAGCCTTCAGGAGACCGGCCCTCAAGGTCCTGAGTTTGACACTTATGTGTTAGACAGTTAACTAATTTAACCAACAAACGTGTCAACCAAACCAAAGTAAAGTGATTGCTCTGAGAGTAAGAATAAATATTGAGATGTTCTATTTTAATATTAGAATGAATAAAAACCAATTCAACAATGTCTCCATCTGGTCTCTTCTTTAAGATCTCTTTAATTGATAAAAACTTTATTTGAAGCTTTGGAACTCACCCTCTAGTTCAATTTAAACAATCATTCAAGCCAGAAACATTTAGATATTCTTCTAATATTAATCCGTATACTTTGAGTTGTTTTTAGTCTGCATCGTGCAGTTGGTTTGCACTGTGGCCTCAGAGCAAGAAGGTTGAGGTTTATTTCAATAAAACTTTGGAGTTTTTGTGTAGAGTTTGTGTGTTCTGCCTGTGTGCATATTGACTCTAGCACACCCTCCAAAAACCAGCAATGTCAGGGCGATTTATCACTGGGGAATTTTCCCTATGACTGAGTGTGTATGTGTGAGTGGTTCTCTGTAACAAGCTGGTGACCTGTATGGGAGGTATCCTACCTCTCGTCTGTACCGTATTTGCCTATACGTCGCAGGTTTTGTTATAGTTTGGTCAGGGATGCGACTTATAAACCGGAGCGACAGATATGAGAAATTATTAACACATTTTTACCATCATTTCACATGTCATTTTCACTTTTTACCGCAGGAGGGCGCCCTAGTTTACACTTTGCCAGTAACATAAAAACAATTAAAGAGGAAGGACAAAACGGAAAAAAAACAAAAGGAAAAAAAAAATATTTTTCTCCCGATTACAAGCTGAAAATAGTCAAATATGCAGCTGAAAACGATAATAGGTTACTCGAACTGGAATGAAGAAAACAAAAAAGCTAATGGCGGGCTGAAAGCTAAGTGGCCACAGTTAGAGGAACGGGTTCATACATGGGTGTTTGAACAACGTGCTACAAGGAGAGTAGTTGTGAACGGATCAAGACATGCTGAACTCATGGCTTACAAAGTGCTACAAAGTACAAAGTGCAGGATGGCTTCTTTAGAGCACGTAATGCTATGGTTGTGATGGCTAGCATGCACATAGATCGTACATCACGCCACAGTTCAAAGCAAATTTAAAAGTTTTCAACTCCATACCTGCCATCCTTCCTGGAGGCTTAACCGAAATATTCCAACCACTTAATGTTTCCATGAATAAGAGCTTTAAGGCAGTCTAGTGTAACCTGTGAGAGCAGTGGATGAAGGATGGAGAGCACAGCTTCACGGTAATCAGGAGAAGAATGCCCCGTGCAACTTTCCTGGAAGTCATTGGCTGGATTGACAAATACGCGTTCTCAGTTTTTTAATGCGTCATGTAACGGTCGTATACCGTACCGCCTGTTGTTCTCCATGTTATTTACTTTTTTAAATGTTTTTGGTGTTGAATTTCATCAAATAAATTTCCCCAAAAATGCGACTTATGTGTTGTTTTTTTCCTTCCTTTTGAGCATTTTTTGGTTGATGCGACTTATACTCAGGTGCGACTTATAGTCTGAAATATACAGTAACTAGCCACGAAAGGCTTTGGTATCCCCATATCCCCAAAATGGATAAGTGGTACATAAAATGAATGCATTTGGTTTCTTGTTCAAGTGTTTCAATTAAAAAAATTTAATAAATGTGATAAATTCCTCTGTTTATATTTTCTTAATGGATCTAAACTTATTTCTTTAAAGTTTCACTTTCATAAAGCCTGATGTTTGTGCCCAAAAGCAAGTGTGAATAAAGGGGTGTCTTTGGGTACCTTCTCCTGTACCAAGGATATGTACGGTAAGATGAACAGACAGTCGTTCTTCCTGCACAGCAGCTCTCTGAGCATGAGGACCTCTGCAACCAGCGTCTTCCCACCACTGGTTGGAAGAGAGTAGATCAGGTTCTTCCTCTGCTTGATGCAGTCCAGTTCTAAGCATGTCTCCTGCCAGCCTGACAAAAAGAAAAGAAATAAAAACACTTATTTTCTGTTGTTTATTTAGAAGCAGATCATATTTATAATTTTTATCTTTATTTTCAGCTGAAAAAAATCTACTAAATGAATAAATGTTTATTTTCTATCTCACCATATAAGTTCTTGATTCCTCTCAGTGAGAACATCAGCTCTCCCACTTTCCTGGGCAGTCCATAGTACGGTCCTTTGTCAGGTGATCCAGGAGACATGGTCTTCATTGCCTGTGCAGCAACAATGATTTCATTGGAAACTACTGCTTGTTTTAGCGCAACACTCCGGGAAATGCCAGGAGAGGCTGCTGCATTTTCCAGCAACACTTTCTTCAGCTGCAATGTTACACGTCTTCTAGGTTTGGTTTCTCTCTTGGTTCCATCCTGGATCTTAAATTGAGTTTTAGTTGTTTTTTCTGCTCTTTGTAAAGTTGTGGAAGTGTCTGCTTTTGGCTGAAGTTTGCTTCTTTTGATTAGTGCATACTCCATGAACTGAAGCTGGCTAGATGGTAAGCACTCCTCTTCAAGCTCCTCCGACATTGAGTAAGCTGATAAATCCCATTTGGATTGCTCCTGGACATTTTGTGGTGCCAACAGCAAAGAAGTGAAGTTCTGCTCATTTGCAGCTTGCTGTTTATTTTCTTCCGCATCATTCTGATCCATCAGGAAGAGGGCATCATCCTCCGGGAGGCAGTTGTAATCATCAAACATATCCTCACTGTCGCTGTAGAACTGAACACAAAACATAACAACTCAGTGTCAGGAAACTCAGACAAGAGTTTTTTTTACTTTCAATTATTGGTTTTTCTTTAAAAATTTACCAGGAGTGGTGTGGTAGAGACACTACCTTCTATACATACATAAACCTTCTTTTTAACTTTCCTGTGGGCCTCCTAACTGGCCGTTTAAAACTCACCATACCTGTGCCAAAATATTCCCTCTCTCTCCAAACCATCTCAGTCTGGCCTCTTCATCTGTAAAACCTCTAACAAGATTCTTTATTGTCACCATTCTCACAGTAAAATTTAGACAGACGTCAGGCTAAAAAACATATACATAAATAAATAAAAGTAGAAATAAAAGCGTGATTTGACCTCAGGGTAATGACGTCACCTGAAAAATCAAGTGTAGTTTTTACTAAATATCTTCTCCTTTTTTGCACCAAGAGCATTATTGTCAACATTATTGCGACGTAAAAAATTAATTGCTCCTCAGAATATCAACATATAATAAAAAATACTCCTCTTTTGTAGATAGTTTCATCCTAATGCAGACCTGGGCAAATTAAGGCCCGCGGGCCACATCCGGCCCTTTGTACGTCCCTATCCGGCCCGCGTGAGGCCAATCATAAACACCATAAATTAAACTTTTTAAAAAATTTTTTTTTTTTAATTTCATTTTTATTTTATTTTGAAAGCGTTACGTCGCTACGTGCACGTCGTATGCATACGTAGCGACGTGCATGTGAAGTTCAGATGGAACTCATTGATCTGCAGTCTGACACACATCTGGCAGATCACTTCAAGTCAGTCTCACTGCTGGACTTTTACTCGGCCCTCAAAGAGGAGAACTTTCCACACCTGAGGAGGCATGCTCAGAGGATCCTAGTCCTCTTTGGATCTACCTATCAATGTGAACAGACATTCTCAGTTATGAAGTTCAACAAATCCAAACACAGATCCTCTATGACTGATGACCACCTCTCAGCTGTCCTTCACATAGCCACTTCAGACATTCCGCCAGATTTCAATGTACAAGCCCAGAACAGACTGGATTATTCTCACTGAAGAGGTAACATGAGGTGGAAAGCATTACAAGTTATTGTTTGTGGAGATTAACAAGTTCAAAAATACATTGTTTTTCTTATTTAACCAGTTTAACATAACCTAATATACATATTTACAGAGTGCTTTATTCTTCTGATTATCAGTACCAGCTATGTATTTTACAATCAAAGAAAGTTAGTGGCCCTCTGACACAATTCAGGCTTCTCATGCCGCCCCTGATAAAAATTAATTGCCCACCCCTGTCCTAATGGATGTTACTTCAATATGGCCGACTTCCAGTTTCAGTGGATAATAAAAACAACCTAACAGTAATTAAATTAGCAAAACACTTTAAAAAAATACTGACCATCAGCAGGTAAAAAAAAACTCAGTTATTAGTAAAAACAAAAAACAACAACAAATATCATGTCTTTCTGTGGAAGAAAATACCAGCTAAAATCTATCTTTTATTTTATATTAAAACTGTTTAGAAACAAAACAGGTCATTACCTTCATTTCAAACATCATTTTAAATTCATTTTTAAACAAACCCGCTTTGACATGTAAATTTAAATTATATCAGATAAACATTTAACTTGTTTACGCAATGTAGCGAGAAACGTTTGAAGTTCAGAGAAACAGAAATTCATTCAAGTTCACTTCCTGTTAAACGTCTTAACACGTGTCCAGCACAATGACAGCGCCCTCTAGCGACTCAAAAACAAAATAGTTTACATCCATTGGAGTTTTTTATTAATAGTAAATTAATTTTATAGTTTGTGTTTATAAACAGATACAAATTATTTACACATTTAATTGAATGTGCATGTTTTGTCCCTTTTTAAAAAAAAAATAACTCTGTCAAGGTGCCGGCTTAACGTGGGGAGCAGTAGACACCAGTTATACTCTATGTGGCTATGGGATGCCATGGGATCCCATAGCCACATATAACTATATAACCCCATATAACCCCATATAACCCCATATAACTATGGGGCTATATGGGGTTATGCATAACCCCATATAGCCCCATAGTTATGTGGGGCTATAGGATGCTCTCGAGGGTAGGAGGATTCCTATGACTTCTTTGGGAAATTCCCGCCTGCCTCAACCTGGGCAGTTCCCGGGCAATAGAGTGCTTTCACCCACATGACTACAACCCGAAGTCGGTCATTTTTAATGGATAGACCAGGATGAAACTATCAACAAGGCAGTGTTTTATTTTTTTCATTTTCTGGTGCTAGTCAGAGGTGCAATTGGTTTTCCACATCATTAGTAATATGGCAGAAAAATCCTCTGGTTTCGGAGTGGAAGAAAAGAGATGAAATTTAGAAAAACTCAGTTGATTGGTTTTTCACGTGACATTATCAACCTAGAAACATGCATCCAGTCCTTTCTAGGTCTTCAGATCTGCAGCTGTTTAAAAACTTGGAGTGAAGATAAGGTCATTCACAATGACTTGGAATTGTATAAGGATCTTCTCCACTAATCAACTGTTGTTTTTCTTGATATCTTCTCTTTTGTTCCGTTCCAAGACCAAACCATGATGTAGAAAACTAATTTGAATGAAATTACACTAAAATGTTACAGATGTGTTACACTAAATCTAACATACTTCTCTGTCACACCAGACTTCCTCATACAATACCATAGTTCTTCTCTAGGTACCCTGTCATACGCTTTCTCTAGATCTACAAAGACACAGTGCAGCTCCCTCTGGCCTTCTCTGTACTTTTCTATCAGCATCCTCAAGGTAAACACTGCATTGTAGTGCTCTTTTTAGGCATAAAACCATACTGCTGCTCACAAATTCTTACTTCATTCCTTAGCCTGATTTCAACAACTTTTTGCTTGTTTCAAAATAAAGATAAATTGTTTGCAAAAATTGAAAGTAAAAGGACCCGCTGGAGAGACTATGTCTCACAGCTGGACGGGAACAACTCGGGATCCGTCTGGGTGAGATGGAGGATGCAGCCGGGGTGAGAGAAGCCTGGGCTTCCTGTCTGAGGCTGTTGCCCCGGTGACCTGGCCCGGTGAAAGAATCCGGGGTTTCTATTTCTTCTCAGGTTTGATTATATCCAATATTTGCTTCAACTATAGTTCATTAAATAATCTCACCACCCGGTCTTTCTTGCGTGTCCAGACTGAAGAGACAAGGCCAGTGATTCCAATACTAAGATAACTAAATATTAAGCATACCAAGTATTTAAAATACCACCAGGATTCAATTATTTTCTCAATTTCCAATATTTATTCCTCAACATTAAAATCTAAACAGATGCATCTGGGTTTCATTGTCCTCACAGAGCACACCTATGTCTCTCTGTGAGGTTACAATAAAGAACACACATAATACTGCTATTGACATCTTTATAGAAAACCCCAGTTCATGAATATTCATTAATTAAGGCGTCTTCTCTTTCCTCCAATTGGTCATTCGTTCTCCTTCTCCCATTCCTTTTTCAGCAGACAACAGATGTCCCTTTCTCATCTTTCTCACCTCCTGAAAAACAAACAAAGCATTCCTGCCCAGGAGTCACTGATTGAAGTTAGCTGGCTTCCTGTGACTCATTGACTCCCCAATGACCCTTTACATACCAACTCCCCAATGACCCTTTACACTCAGTAAGCTTTTATCCTCCAGGCACAACCTTAGCAGATAAAACATTCACGAACATATCTTTATTGAATACAAAGTAAATCAAACATTCATAAGCATGTCTTTATTGAATAAAAAGTAAAATTTTATTCTTTTTAAAATGTTTAAAAGTAAAGAGTAAATATATCAAAGAGTAAATATATCAACTTCCTTCACCGGGATAAGCAGAAGATGACAGAACAGGTATATTGTCATTTCTGTTCAGCTAAAAAAAACAAACCGCTCAAAAAAAATTAAAGATCGTTTTGTCAACAAGTCATACATTAAAACGCCTAAAAATAACTTACTTTCAAGCCAACTATACTATACTCCTGGTAGCCTTTACAGCACAGTCAGACCTAGACTGTTTAACTCCCCTTGATGAAGTAGAGATTATATCACAAGAGCTCAAAGTGTAACCAAACAGGAGAAGCTACTGACAATATCACTGTGGCTCTGTATCAAGAAGGTTGCTAGTTTGAACCAGAGCTGGGGCAAGACGTAAAACAGTTGACTTTCTGTGTGGCGTTTGTGTGATAATCTGTCCTCTGTTTAAGTCTGCAACAGCCTGGTGACCTATTAAAGGTGTACCCCACCTCTGGCCTAAATATGACTGGGAAAGATTAGAGCACTCCTGCAACCTGAAGTGAAAAAGTGATCTAGAAGACAGTGTGATGCAGAGAAAATGATCATTCTATTTGATCAGCAGATTCTAGAAAGTACCTTAAAATGAAAGAAAAAATCTCTAAGGAGATCCTTCACCTAACCCTCTGTATTTTGTTGTTTATAAGAGGAAATGTCTGGATGTAGGAATCAGTATGAAGCTTTCAATCAGTGGAAAATGTGTTCTAAGGTTTTCAGTCCCTTTGAATGCTTGTTTAACAGAATCAAGTCAGAATGAATTTTAATAATGATTCAGATTGTCATTAGAAGATTAAGAATGTTTCATTGTTGTCACACAGCTGGGACATCTTGTTCCTCTCATTCTGCTTTGTCATTTAAAACAAATTATGGACATTTTGGTAAAGAGAAGAAAACAAAGTGACTTTTCAAAATCAGCCAAATTTAATTTGACCAATAGTGAGCAAAGTTCCAGTAAGAAGGTGTACGTGTCTGAGAGAGAAAGGGTGTGCACACTCCGCTCTACAGAGATTCATCACACTGCAGGTCCAAACACAGACACAGATCCTTAACTCAGCTTGACCTACAGCAGCTATGAATTCTCAGCTCATCCTGCTGGGAATTGTGCTCATCTCTCTGAACGTTCACGCTAACCTCAAAGCACAAGAAAAATTAGAACCGAGGAGGGTATGGAAATTTTGTAACTTGTATTATATGTAGTAGAGTTTCATTCACCTTCTGAACCACTTAACCCAGTCAGGTTTGAGGGGAGAGGCTGATAACCAAATTGGATCCTCTGTGTTCCTGTCCTGTGTGTCGACATACTGAGGAGGCCTCTGTGTTTGATCCACCATCCTGTTTCCATCAGGATGAAGAACATCTACTGATTTCTTCAGATTTCCAGCTCTAGATTAGAATCAGATCAAATTTAACTAACAGTCTTAGATAAATTGTTGTCTTTGTCTCAGGTTGCACCTCCTTCATGTGTTTATTCTTGAGTTTTTTCTCACAGAGAAGGAGGGTCTAAAGGGCAGTAATGCAATGAAATTGTTAATGTTTTGGTCTTTTTTCTTTATTAGTCCTTTCCCCCAGCCCCCCAACCTACCACATGAAGCCAGTTGTTTTGTATGATTGAGCTATAAAAATAAAATTGAATTAAATTACAGTTGAGAGGAAGGATACACCCCGATCAGGTCACCAGTCTATTACAGGACCACACACACAGAAAACCATTTACACACACAAACTTATTCCTAGGGGCAGGTTTGTAGCAGCCAATCAACACCATGTATGTTTTTGGAGAGTGAGAAGAAACCAGAGGTTCTGAAGAAAACTCCCACCTACACGGGCAGAACATGCAAACCCCACAAAGAAAAGCCAGTGTTTCAAACCTGCCCAAGGCTTGAACCCCTGGCCTTCTTGCTGTGAGGCCATCGTGCGGCCTGTTTATACAGACAACATGTGAAGTACATGTTTACTGTCTCTTTTTTTCACGTGGTTGTTAAATAGAATTCCAAATGATCCCTGACGGTCAGGGCTGCTCACACATGCAGCTCTACAGTAGTGTAAAAGCTCAATCACTTCTGACCAGCAGCAGACATGTGGAAACACGTGTGCACTAAAACCGGGGTGAAACCGGCCATGCTGTTTGGTCTAGAGACAGTGGCACTGAGGAAAAGACAGGAAGCAGAGATGGAGGTAGCAGAGATGAAGATGGTGAGGATCTCTCTGGGAGTGACCAGGATGGACAGGATCAGAGGAACAGCACATGTTAGAGGTTTTAAAGTCAGAGAGGCCAGCCTGAGATGGTTTGGACATGTGCAGAGGAGAGAGAGGAACTGCCAGACAGGAGGCCTAGAGGAAGACCAAAAAGGAGGTTTATGGATGCAGGGAAGCAGGACATGAACCCAAGAGGATGCAGGAGACAGGATTAGATGGAGGAAACTGACTTGCTGTGGCGCCCCCTCAAGGAAAATGCTGAAAGAAGAAGACAACCCCATTTCTTCATCTTTTAGTAGTAAAAGTTATTTTCACCTCTCCCACCAAAAGTGAAACTGTCTGATTGTTATACTTACAACATTTTTTGTTAGTTTTTCTCTAATTGTTGTGTTTTTTCTAACAGTGTCAAGGAATTTGGTATTGTATAGCATTAGCAAGTGACGACAGCAGGTTTATAGAGTGGAAATCTACGGCCGTGCTGGAAAAAGTCTACATCCTAATAAGTGAAGAAGGGCACTTTCAAGCGTACTATGAAAGACTGGAGTATGTACAAAAGAAACACATATTTACATACAGTATATACGTGTGCATACTGTAAGTTCTAAAGGGTCACATTTAATGTCTTTGTAGAAAAAGTGGCGATTGCTCACATTTTACACATTTGGCCAATAGAACCAAAGATCCTGGGATCTACTTATGTAATGTTCCGAGTAAGTAGCCACACATTATAAAATTGAAATGGAAAGCCTTGAACACTGCTTTTCCTAAGCTCCTTCTATTTTATTAGCAAAACACTATGATATTACCATAGTTGTTGCTAAAACAGACTACAAAAGCTTTGCCTTTTTGCATTTCGAAATATTGATGGAAGGAAAAAAGTCTTTGGTCACTTTTCTATTTGGTAAGGTCATTTGTCCTGATTTTGATGTTAATAAACTCAACTTAAACATGTTCAGCTGTGAAGTACAGTTAAACTAACTATGGCAAATTAAAATGGGAATTTACAGCACGTACAAAGGAATCCACTAATCACATCAAGAAGATGTGGAATAAGTTCATAACAAAACTCGGCATGGAGCCCAAAAACGTGCTTTTTCTCCCAAATAATGGTACTTTTCTTTTGAAAACATTTATCGCCAAATAACTTTAAATACAAGTAATTTATTAATCAATCTGTTTTTCCCTAGATGAGTGCAGAGTTGTCTAACCATCAGTGACACAGGTTGAGATCCAGACTGCTTTGGAGAAAATTTTCATCCCTGCTGAGAATGAGAACCTGTTCACTTCATCTTTTCAAGCAAATACTCAACCTGATTTTAGAGAAGTTCTAACGTTGAACGTCCTGGCAAATAAAAACATTTAAAATACTGTCCTGTTTTTTTTTTAAACACACCAACACATATCAATGGCAACAAAGTTTTTTTTTTTAATATTTTTTTGAGTAAAACATTGAGTTGCAAATAAAAGACTGTACTGTTATTATTTTAACAAACTTCAATGTGGTCAAGTTATTTTACACACTTCAACTGAAGGTGGCAATAGTGTCATTAGTGTTATGTGTAGAAGAAATAATAAGTCTCTGCTGGTTTCTGATTCTGGTAACCAAATGGAGGAGCTGGAAGTTCACCTGGAGAAGAACCACTGTTAGTGACAGCTGTGTTCTAGTAACATTTAAATAGTCAAATCATAAGGCTGCATTTTTCACAACAGTGACCATGACGAAGAACAGAGGTTTTGTTTATGCATGTATGTGTGACCGGTCCAAAGATAGCCTACATTTAAACAAACATTGTTCACCTGATTTGTAATTCTTTTCTGTTAAATGGTGTCTATTCTTTCCACCCAGAGAGCTGGCATGAGTGGAAAGAATGGACCCATGTTGGCTCTCTGGGAGCTAACATGGGACCTGTTTGCAAACCGCCTGATGGTAATGTCAGCATGGGGCATTAGGATTAGTATTAGTCCGTCCCTCTTTCTTTCATTTCTACTGCTTTATACTTTTAATCAAGACCGCGGGGCTGTTTCAATTTAATTGTGCTTTTTTTCAATTACATAACAAATACAAAGAAAGTTTGAGCCTTAAAATGACATCATTTAACTGTAAGGAAGAGAGGCAGTGTTTCCTTCCTGATATTAAGGTTTGTTAGAATGGTTTTTTTTTTATTATTTCATATTTAACTTTTTAAATGATTTCTTCTCGTTAACATGTGATGATATGTTTGGGGTTTTTTTTGGAACTGTAGCTTACCATAATAATTTTCTCTGGAGGAGCAGTGTACTACAAAGAAACTTTCCCTGTAATTAACTAATCCATTTTAACTCTAATAAATTCCTCCCTAGAAACAGGATATGTTCCAGTTATTTAAGCATACAGTTATTAAACCCCTTCTGAAAAAGACCAACCTAGACTAGATCCCAGCATTCTGGCCAACTATAGACCAATAGACACCACGTCAGAACTATCCCGATCTCCCTTTTAAATAAAAAATCCTAGAAAGAGTTGTAGTTAAGCAGCTAAACCGTCACCTGCAGGACAATGGTCTTTTTGAAGAATTTCAGTCAGGTTTTAGATCACACCACAGCACAGAAACTGTGCTAGTTAGAGTGACAAACGACCCTCTATTAGCCAAAGAAAAGGGACTCATTTCAATCGTAGTGCAGCCTTTGACACAATTGACCACAGCATTTTACTTCAAAGATTAGAATATGACTTAGGGATCAGAGGAGCAGCTCTTCAATGGTTTAAATCTTATTTATCTTATTTAAGGCTCTTGGTCCTGATAATATTTCTGTGGAAGTATGGAAGTGGTTAGGTGGCTAAAAGAAGGAGAAGAAGATACCAGTTTGCGTTTGTAAAATGATCAGTTCTCTTCCTCTGAGACCTGAATGACAATCAATTATCGCCTCTTAAACTCAGATTCCCACGTGTGGGATCAATAAAGTAATTCTAATCTAATAAGACTGAAGTTATTGTAGTAGGTCCTAAAAATCTGAGAGATGTTTTTACTGACCAAGCAGTCTTCTTTGACGAAGTAACTGTGGCCTCTGGCCTCACAGTTAGAAACCTAGGAGTTTTATTTGATCCAGATTTATCATTTAAAGCTCACATAGCACAGTCTTGTAAAACTACATTTTTTCACCTTCACAACATTTCAAGAATCTAAAATATCTTATGTAAAAGTGATGCTGAAAATCTTATCCATGCATTTGTTACATCGAGATTAGATTATTGTAACGCTTTGCTCGCAGCATGCCCTAAAAGTCTTCAGCTGGTTCAAAATGCAGCAGCAAGACTATTAACAGGAACTCATAGAAGAGATCATATTACTCCCGTGCTAGCGTCTCTCCATTGGCTCCCGGTTGTGTTTAGAATCAAGTTTAAAATCCTCTTACTAACCTACAAGGCCCTAAGTCACTGTAATAGTGACTACCAATCTGATCAGTTATTTGTACCTGCTATCATAGTGCTGAACTGAACACTATTGAAGCCTATTGTCTGCTGTTATATAGAGAATGCTATACTTTAATGTCAGCTCAAAGCTCTCGGCTCTGCAAAATGCATTGTATTGTGGATAAAAGCAGATCTCCCCCTTTGTGAAGACAATCTCTATGTGAGGCCACTGTGCCAATCACTGCACCAAATTGTTTGGAATGCAACCCCTCAAGCCCTCGAGCCCTGGCCCTGGAAGCCAGGGCTTTCTGGCTGCCTGAGCATAACTCTGTTATATCATACAAACCTCCAGATCTTCATCAGCGTGATCTTCAGCAGCTATGCATTCTCTGCTCCTCCTGCTGGGTGCTGTGCTCATCTCTCCTCAATTCTCACCTCCAGCAGACTTCAACCTCAATCGGGTACGATACTTTTGAAATTCCAGCATCTGGTAGAAGCTACGTACATTAAAAAGAAAGGATTTTAAACACATGTAAATCTTCTTCTCCTTTCGGCATTTCACTTCAGGGGTCGCCACATGAATTATTTTAAACATATTTAAATGACCTATTTTGGAACCACCAGGAAAGAGGCGTAGAGAAAGACCAAAGAGGAGGTTCATGGATACAGTGAAGGAAGACATGAAGATAGTTGGTGTGACCGAAGTGGATGCAGGAAATAGGGTCAGACGGAAGAAACTGACTTGCTGTGGTGACCCCTGAAGGGATATTATGAAAGAAGAAGAAGAAAAAATGAAAGATCCCATTTTTTCTATGTAATTGCTAAATAGATTTCCAGATTTAATTCCAAATGCTCAGACGTGCAGCTCTGTATCAGTCTGAAGCTCAATCAGTTCCGCTCGTAAAATGCCCCGAACCACCTAGACCGCTCCATCGAAGTTTGTCCAACGTTTACTCACCGCCAGTGTAACGCTGACAAAGCAGCGGTGGCTCAGCATTCGAGATTTCTTCGCTGGCCAAATGGATCCAAGCGTCTAGCAGTACCAAACTTTGACTGGGCATTGGTGCAGCGAGTGAACTTTGCTGGACTCCATTACCAACACCAAAGGTATCTGATACACTATTGTCCCATCTCACCTACATTTCTTGGTGAGCATACCAGTAGACCAGTATTCTCAAAGTATACCGTGGCACCCCTCTTTGAAGCAATTTGAAAAACAGTTCCCAGTGATTGGTGCGATCAAATGCTTTTGATGCATCAATAAAACAAAACAGATGAATTTTTATTTCGATATTTTCTGATGATTTCTTTAAATCAGTACCATGTTTGGACTTGAAGCCAAACTGGTTGTCTGTAGAGTTAATACAATATTTAATTGGATCCAATAGTATTCTTTCTAAGACTTTGGATAATACACTTGCCAAGCCAATTGGCCTGTAATTATTTAAACTTCCCACTCTACCAGCCTTAACCTTAATGATTGGTACAATCGTCACAGACAGGAGAGAGTCAGGAAGTACACCATGTGTCAAACAACTAGAGAAACAAATGGCCAGAAGAGGACACAGCTTCATTCTGGCATGTATCAGGTGTTCAGCATAAATACCATCTGCCCCTCAAGTCCTATTAAAAGGTAACTTTTGTATTGCTTCGTACAGTTCATGAGCAGTTACAGCTATTTGTTCATTTTCATCAATCATACCAATTCTAAAGACATGACTGTGGATACAATTAAAAGTGCTGCCTCCAACATTCAGCTATGTTCTCTGTTACAGAAATGCCACCTACAGTACAAGGAAGATATGTCTTATTATTATTAAGGACATGTACTTCTTTCCAAAAATCCTTTACATTTTTACAAAGAAGTTTTCTTGCCAATAAATCAGATCTCATATTTTGTTCACTTTTAGAAATAAATCTAATGGTATATTTGTATCTGGCATTAGTGAGCTTTTTTTTCAAATATGGGACCATGCCTTGGTCTACCAGATAGTGCCCACTCTTTAACAGCTTCTTTGGCCTGTTCATAATACCCAGCTACATACTCATTCCAGTTGGGACGTTTGGCATGATCAATTTTCACTTGTTTACAGAATAGTTTACCACTTTGATCCAGGGCACCTATCATGTCATTATAAAATATGTTCAGAACTCTCTTGTGGTTCTCATCCCCACAGATGACATCAGTACATCTGATCACATCATATGGTACATTCACAATACCTAACAGGTTGTCAGTTCTAAGTGAATAGGATGTACGGTCACTCTCTGTGCAAGATTACCAGTCTAATTTAGCTTGCCTTGCAGGGCCTTTGTTTATAGACTGTACAGTTAATTACTCAACATTTATTGGAAAAAACAATGGAATATAATCTCCTATAGCTTCACTGTACAAAATTTCCATAGACCCAAGAGAGGCATTTGCATCAGATGTACTTATACAGTGGTCTAGTCACGAGGTGGCATGCCATGGTAAGAGCAGTTTGCTTGACAAAATGTACTTATGATCTTCACAGAACATATGTTTACCAAACAATGAATTGATTTCCGTAATATCTACATTCATGTGTCCTACAATATAAAAACTAGACATAGCACACTCTTGAATAAAAGCATTTAAGAAAGCAAGCTTATTTAAATATTCATCTTCATTTTGGCAACATTCATGTGGCATATGCTCATTTAAAATAGTGAAGTTCTTAGCATCACATGTGAACTGTAATGCAATGCACATACAATACACAATGTAATCCAAGTTATAAAGAAAAAAGTTACCCAAAAAACCGAGAAAAAAGTTAGGCAGGCAAACAGTCAGGCTCTTCAACTCCTCTCTGAGCAGTGCCTGAGCCATTACAGAATATCATGACTTCTTCGTTTACACTGAACTATATGATCGTCAGTATGGTACTGTCATGGTTCCCTCACCTACCACCAGAGGGGCCCGGGACCTTCCCTCATCACCCTTATTCAGGACACCGGGGGGATTGGCCTGCTGCCTATTAAAGGGCAGCCTATCTTTCCTTTAGGGTCGGGTCATCATCCCTTCCAGCCAGGTCTTCCTGGCTGCCCGACAAAGACGTGCTCTTTGAACATTTATCATTTGCCTTTTGGACACCCCCTTGAACTATGTGTTTTGTGTTACAGCTGTACTGGACTCCTGGGTCCTCCTCCTCCTTCGGCACCCCTGTTGTGACAGGTACGTATTTATAAAGCAAACAACTGAAACATTTGAATTATTTATCTTTTTATTTGCCGGTGCTTTTTGGAGAAGAAAATTCTAAAGTCATGCGGAACATTTGAAAGAAGAGACAATAAAGTGCATGAGTCCTCATTTCCAGCAGACTGTAAAGAATACAAAGTTTCCCCAAAGCAGTCTACTCCACCGACTGTGAAAGCAGACTCTTTAAGATTTGGTTTTGTTGCAAAACCCTAAGAGGAAATAAAGGAAATGGATATGAGCAATAAATGACGTGTTTGAGCTTATTTGGAGTAATAATTTTAGAAAAAAAGTACCTCCGTAGGGCAAAAAGAAAACAAATTCAGGACCGAGATTAACTTTTGAACACATCTCCGGAAATTTCTTTTTTGCTTCAGGTGTGGGTTCCTGGCTGCGTGCTGTGAATTACAATTTAAATTTAAATTGAGTTATTAAATGAACATCACTGCTTCATAAATATCAATATAAGAACAAATCATTTTACCCAGAAGAACAACTTTGAAGGATTTTTTTTTTGGCTTATACAACTTATGTATCATCACAGCATAAGTATCGTACTTGGCTTCAACAATGGTCATTACGCGTCGGGTGGATCTAACTGACAAAATGAGAGACGCAAACAACAATGAATGTCAGTTTGTTATTTCATGATGTGTGTTATTATACTGACATTTGTAGGTGAATTTTCCAGGGGTACTTGTCCTGTTGCAATGGACTTTATAATTGTAACACTTGACACCTCTGCAAAGTGATCAAAGTGACTTAAAATTCAAACACAAGTTTATGTGTATAGGTAAATAAAATGTTCCTGTTTGTTCTTTTGGACTCACTTCTTTCTTTCATAGGACAAGATTAGATCTGCCATTGGAGTTGGTTCAAATTTATATTTGCCTATTACATGTTCATGTCTTTGCTTCAGAAACCGTTTGTGGTTATTGGCGTATCCAACCTCAAACCATTGTCCTTCCATCTGTGATACAAAGAAAGTGAAAACACATGAAATGACAAAACTAGCACGTCGTCAAAGAAAGAACTAAACTCTTTGGTTACAGAACTATTACTGCTAAAGATCAGAAGATATGAAGTCTGTTTTAGAATTTCGTACATTTGTTTCCACATGTCTGTAGCTGGGCAGAAATAATTGCGATCAGGGATGGGGTATTTGTAATATGTAATAGAAGTTTTTTTGTTAAAAAAAACAAAAAACGTAAAAGTTTGGTAATAGTATATTACTCGTCTATTATAGTATATTACTCGTCTATTATTGTTACCCGTTTTTGTCTTGTTGAAAGGGCCACTGGGGCTTAGGGCAATTAACACTCAGGGGTGTGAATGGCTTTGGGCACTGTGATGATTAACTGTGAGGGTGTTGCTAGGGTAAGACAATGGCCTGCTGGCCATTGCAATCTAGCTAGTGGACAGGTAAGTACCTTGTTTACAATTGGGTGGGTCTAGTTAATCTCTTAAGAGGTATTTTTTATCTTCTATTGTCCTCACCGAAACTTAACAACCAGTAATACGCTCCCCTCGTGTTCACATGATAATAGTCCTGTGAACTGAACTGCTACCCTAAAAAAGAGAATGATAACTGAAAGAAACTGATGTGAAGGATAGTTTGTATGCATTTTAATGGTAGTATCATTGTAGTAGTTTAATATTATCGACCAATAAAAAAATACATTTAGAAAGATAATAAAAATACAAATTATGTATTGATCATTTCTGTCAAGTGATTGTGACAGGGAGAGACCAGAATGGACAGGATTAGAAATGAGTATATCAGAGGAAGAGCACATGTTAGAGATTTTGGAGATAAAGTCAGAGACTGAGATGGTTTGGACATGTACAGAGGAGAGAGACGGAGTACATCGGCAGAAAGATGCTGGCCTTGGAACCACCAGGAAAGAGGACTAGAGGAAGACCAAAGAGGAGGTTCATGGACGCGGTGAAGGAAGACATGAAGATAGTTGGTGTGACTGAAGAAGATGCAGCAGATCGGGTTAGATGGAAGAAACTGACTTGCTGTGGCGACCCCTGAAGGGAAAAGCCAAAAGAAGAAGAAGATCATTTCTGTCAAGAAAGAAACCTCGCCGGTACGATTATGTAAATGTATTATGCAATAGTAGTAAAGGACCCTGCAACGGTAACGACAATGTAATTGCAAATAACAAAATAATGGTATTATGTTACTGCAAATGTAATAGTTATCTATTTACTGTAATAGACCCCATCCCTAATTGCGATTCAGACTGATGTCAAGCTGCATGTCTGGGCATTTGGAATTAAATCTGGAAATCTATTTAACAATTACCTGAAGAAAAGACATGTTTCTTTTTTTTTGTCTCTCTCAAAATGAGTCATTATCGTGTGTTAAAAATCTCTCCTGTTAACGTAACATCTACCAGCTGCTGGAGTTTTAAAAGTATCATACCTGACTCAGGCTGAAGTCTTCTGGAGGTGCGGGGTGGGGATAACCATTGAGAGAGATGAACACAACCACCAGCAGGAGGAGCAGAGAATTCAGAGCTGACGAATATCGACCTGATGAAGATCTAGAGGTTTGGATGCCAGACATTCTGTAAGATGAACCGTTACTAACAGAGTGTGCACACTCTTTTCACTGTCTGACACGTCAAACTTCTTACTGGAACTTTGCTCATTAATATTCATGAGAAAAAAAGTGGGTTTTAGAAGACCACGTCACTTCTTTGTTTTAACAGAGAGACTGAAATGAAAGGAACAAGATGTCCCAGCTGTGATAACAGTGAAAGATTTTCACATTGTCTAATTTTATACTGACAATCTGAATCTTTATATACAGTAATCCACTCTGACTTCTCTGATTCTATTTTGGAGTTTTTAAAGAGACTGAACCCCATCAAACAGTTGTTAAAAACATCTCACAACATTTCCCATTGATTTAAAGCTTCGTTCACATGTCTTAACACCAAATGTTTGGCTGGATGTTTTTGGAGAATATTCACACGTCTTTGTGGATAGTTAGTATGGTTTTAGTACCGAGTCTTGAAGTCTTTTACCTTTTGCCTTAGCTGTCTGAGAGTGTGGGGATGGCAGGGGGCAGTGTGAGGCGCTCAAAGCCAGGACCAAATCGTGTTCTCTGTTCTCTTCAGAGAACTAGTCTGATAACGTCAGGAGCAAATTTTCAGCAGCAAATTTAATTTTCCTGGAAACTAATTGTTTAATCTAACTTTAATCCCCTCGACGCCCCTGTTTGGAACTGCTGTTATGTATCAAATAGGAATAAATCTTTCTTTCACCACACCTCCACCATCTGTAGGTGCTCTGTAAGTGTTACATCTGTAAGTGTTCTATCCTTGTGCAAGTAAAATCTGATAAGTCTCTGGTTTGTGGTCAAGTCAGCACTGTTTTGTGATAGAGATCTACAGTATAACTATTCCATCTTAAAAATAAAGTTTTTGGGGGGAAAAGCCTTAGTCTTTTTTTCAATGCTGAACTTCTACACAATAGTGATCTCTAGTGACGAGGAAATGAAACAAATCAAAGTATGACACATAAACAATCTGGATAGAAAATATCATCAAAACACAACACTCTTAAAAAAATCCAAGTCCACAATCTCAAAGCTTTTCAGTTGTCCCTTTTCCCAACTTGATCCATATTTAATGGGTTAGCTTGTTTTAGGTGTAGCAGGAGGGCATACTGACAAGGCCTTGACGTTCTTTAAGATGAGAGTCTGGCTGAAGAACTCTTTCATGCCTTGTGCCAGTAGACTCTATAATGCAGCCTTATCGAGCAGGAGAAGAAGAGAGTTGCTGTATTTTAACTGTTTTTATTGGTCCATACACACACAGATACAGTGCTGTGCAAAAGTTTTTGCCCCCTGACCATTTTCTGACATTTCTTGAACGTTTGTCACACTCATCCAATTCAGATCAGGCAAACCTGAATATTATACAAAGATAAAACACAAGTAAACACAAAATGCAGTTTTCAGTGCCACTGTCATTTATTAAGGGAAAAAACAATATCTGAACCCCCATAGGGCCATGTGAATAAGTAATTGCCCCCCTAAACCTAATAGCTGGTTGAATCACCTTTTGCAGCAATAACTGCAGTCAAGCGTTTGCGATAAGAGTTGATGAGTCTTTCACATCGCTGTGATGGGATTTTGTTCCACTCTTCTGTGCAAAATTGTTTAAGATCAACCAAACTGGGTGGTTTTCGGGCATGAACATTCTTTTTAAGGTCATGCCATAGCATTTCAATAGGGTTTAGGTCGGGACTTTGACTAGGCCACTCCAAAACCCTCATTTTGTTCTTTTTTAGCCATTCAGAAGTGGACTTGCTGGTGTGCTTTGGATCGTTGTCTTTCTGCAGAACCCAGGTGTGCTTTAGCTTGAGTTCTCGAACTGACAGCCGAACATTCTTTGCCAGGATTTCTTGGTAGTGAACAGAATTCATGGTTCCATCAATAATAGCAAGTCGACCAGGTCCTGAAGCAGCAAAGCAAGCCCAGATCATCACCGTTCCTCCACCATGTTTCACTGTTGGCACAATGTTCTTTTTATCAATTGCAATGTTCTTTTTGCACCAGATGTAACGGGATGCATGTCTCCCAAAAAGTTCAACTTATGGTTCGTCAGTCCAGAGGACATTTTCCCAAAAGCTTTGGGGATGATCAAGATAATTCTTGGCAAAAGTGAGTCGGGCCTTGATGTTCTTTTTGGTCAACAGTGGCTTTCGCCTTGTATCTCTTCCATGGATGCCATTTTTGCCTAGTGTCTTTCTGATGGTGGAGTCATGAACACTGACATTAACTGTAGCTAGTGAGTCTTGCAGTTGTTTAGATGTGGTTCTTGGATCCTTGTTGACTTCTGCAGCTAGTCTGCGCCATGCTCTTGGAGTAATTTTGGTAGGTTGGCCACTCCTGGGAAGGGTCACCACTGTGCTATGTCTTCTCCATTTATGGATGATGCCTCTGACAGTGCTCCGCTGGAGTCCCAAAGACTTACCAATGGCTTTGTATCCTTTTCCAGACTGAGACATCTCCATAATTTTCTTTCTTGTATGTTCTTGAAGCTCACTGGAACGTGGCATGATGATATGTATTCAGTATGGCCTACCTCACCTTGTCAGACAGGTTTTATACTAGTGGTCTCCTGATTGGGAATGTCTGGCAGCAATCAGACCTGGGTGTGGCCATGAAAATGAACTCAGCTTTCCCCAGTAGTAGGATTAATCACAATTACCTCACCTTTTAACAAGGGGGCAAATACTTTTTCACAGAGGATCATGTAGGTTTGGAGAGGATTTTTCTCTCAACAAATAAAATCACAACAGGACAACTGCATTTTTTAAATACCTGGGTTATCATTGTGTAATGTTTAAATTTGTTTGATGATTTGAGAAGGTTAAGTGGGACAAAGGTGCAAAAAGGTGAAAAATCACTAAGGGGGCAAAAACTTTTGCACAGCACTGTACATGATAGAAGTGAAAAAAATTATTATTTTTTTTAAATATTTTTTTAATTGATTTTTTCAAATTTTACAAACACACACAACCCAAACACTGCCAAGGTACATTAGACAGATACAAGATGAATGCCCACGTATGATTTACAGAGAAAGTGAATTGGACCAGTGAATCTAAAAGAAACCAAACAGAGGTCTTCAGGAGAGAGGCCTGGTTTGAGGCTGGGTTCAGGAGAGAGGCTGGGATTGAGGCTGGGTTCAGGAGAGAGGCTGGGTTTGACGCTGGGTTCAGGAGAGAGGCTGGGATTGAGGCTGGGTTCAGGAGAGAGGCTGGGATTGAGGCTGGGTTCAGGAGAGAGGCTGGGTTTGAGGCTGGGTTCAGGAGAGAGGCTGGGATTGAGGCTGGGTTCAGGAGAGAGGCTGGGATTGAGGCTGGGTTCAGGAGAGAGGCTGGGTTTGAGGCTGGGTTCAGGAGAGAGGCTGGGATTGAGGCTGGGTTCAGGAGAGACGCTGGGTTTGAGGCTGGGTTCAGGAGAGAGGCTGGGATTGAGGCTGGGTTCAGGAGAGAGGCTGGGTTTGAGGCTGGGTTCAGGAGAGAGGCTGGGTTTGAGGCTGGGTTCAGGAGAGAGGCTGGGATTGAGGCTGGGTTCAGGAGAGAGGCTGGGTTTAAGGCTGGGTTCAGGAGAGAGGCTGGGATTGAGGCTGGGTTCAGGAGAGAGGCTGGGATTGAGGCTGGGTTCAGGAGAGAGGCTGGGATTGACGCCGTTTGAAATGATTCATAAAGGGTCCACTCATCTTTATGAAATTGTCCTGTTGATCCGTCAGTTTGAAACGAATCTCTTCGAGGTACAAACAGCTCATCATGTCCATTTCCTGGGGGTGTAGTGACCTTCCACTCTCTCAGGATAATCCTGTAACCATTCCATGCATGATGGCTTGGCGAGCTGAGTGTGAGAGTTTCTGGGTTTGTTCCGAACAACCAAATACTGTGATCAGAATATCGGGAGTTATTTTTACATTATAAACTAAACAAGTTAAAAGTCTCACACCAAAACTGTCTCAGCTTGGGGCATGTGTAAAATGAACGACATAAAGAACCTACACCAGTTTGACAGCGGTCAGATGTACAAAATTATGTCAACTGCTAGCTTGGCTAACACTGCTAATTATGCTTCTGTGTCTTGCTGGATCTTTACCTTTGCAAACATGGTGTCCTTAGTAGTATCTGGACTAACACCTGAAGGGAAACTTTTTAATCAAAACCAGTGGTGAGAAGTTGTCATAGTTTTATTCACTGCAATAAGATACGATCCATTCACGAGAACACATTAGAAATCTGATTTGCAGGAAGAAAAGTTGCTCTTATTTTTTTTTTTTTTTTTTGTTTATTTTGTATTACTCTATTCATCCCTCACCGGGGAAATTTGATTGCTGCACTCCTTACACCGCAGCAGGCTGCCCTTCAACGGCGCCAATGGTGGGAGAAGTGGGGGTTAGGTGTCTTCTCCAAGGACCCTAGACGTGCTCTTCGTGGGACGCGAACCCGCGACCTTCCGGTCCACGGGCGAACGCGCTAACCATGCGGCCACCGTCTCCACCCTTACCAACCTTTACTAAAAATGTAAAGAAGAAGGAACAGGTCAAGTCAAACTAAATAAAGGAAGATTTTCTTATGTCTAGTTCTTCACTAGCGGGCATTGATGTGTGCTTTGTAATTGTTTCCTCACTGCTTCAAATGCTTCATTTCACTGTCCTTAGTTCAATATAATTACTATTCGGCAGCTTCAAACTTTGCCCAGAGTTACGCTGGTACATATTTGTGAAAACAAACTAAAGAACAATTTAAAATTTTTATCTTTTTATTTGTCAATACTTTTTAGAGAGGACATTTCAAAAGTTATGTGAAACATTTAAAAGAAGAGATGATGAAGTGAACGTGTCCTCATCGGGAGCAGATACTTTGATGGATGGAAAGTTTTTTCAAACTAGTCTGGTCCTCCACGTGTGCCACTAATCTTAGATGAGGCTTGGGAGGAGAGCTGGGCAAAATCCTGAAATGGATTAAAGGAAAAAGAAGATGAGGAATAAATCACATGTTTAAGATTCCTATCCTACCGCACAAACTTTGCTGGAGCGTTCTAGTGGCGGGGAAAAACTTCCTGACCTCTCGTAACCAATCATAACCCTTTACAAAAGTTGGCTCCCATTAAAGCAATGTTGTCAACGCTCGTCCACCGCTGATGTTTCTTGACGGGCCCTGCTACCATTCCGAAAACTTCACAAAATATTTCGAGTGGCGAGGAGTGGTCAATTTTTCTCTCCGGCAAAGTTCACTCGCTCCACCAATGCCTAGTCAAAGTTTGGTACTGCTAGACGCTAGTTCATGGACGGTTGGGTCCATTTGCCCAGTGAAGAAATCTCGAATGCTGAGCCACTGCTGCTTTGTCAGCGTTACACTGGCGGTGAGTAAACGTTGGACAAACTTCGATGGAGCGGTCTAGGTGGTTCGGGGCATTTTACGAGCGGACACAGCGGTGTCAGGCATTGAAGCAGTGATCCATGGTGGCTATGAACTTTGATTTAGCGTTTTCATCGAGATGCCGGGGCAGTGTACTGGTTACTACTACTAGACCGACACTAAAGCAGTGCCATCTTCAGCTGTGCACTGTGAAGCCAATGCCCTTGTTTTCAATTGTTTTATAATAATAATAATAATACATTTTATTTGTAATGCACTCTACACCTGAAATCAAGCCTCAGAGTGCTACAAGGTTAACTTAAAACAATTAAAACAGTACAGCACAATAAAAACAAACATACAATGCAAACAAAATTTAAAAATGATAAGCTTTTGTAAAAAGGTGGGTTTTTAGTCCTTTTTTAAAGGCATCCTCCGTCTGTGGGGCCCTGAGGAAGTCTGGGAGGGCATTCCACAGGTGGGGAGCAGCAGCCTTGAAGGTCCTGTCGCCCATTGTTTTTAGCCGTGTCCTGGGTGGGTTCAGACGATGCTGTTGGCCTGACCGGGTCCTGGTTGAGGTATTGAGTGTGAGTAGTTCTGAGAGGTAAGTGGGGGCCTCACCGTGCAGACAGTGATGGGTGTGAAGGAGGACCTTCTATTCAATACGGAGGTGAACGGGAAGCCAGTGAAGGCTGTGAAGGATGGGGGTGCACCCTCATCAGGACCCTGGCAGCGCTGTTCTGAACAAACTGGAGCTTTTGAGTGCTCCTGCCAGGGATCCCGATGAGAAGCGCATTACAGTAATCCAGCCTGGAGGAGACAAAGGCATGGACGAGCTTCTCAGCAGCTGGGAGGGAGAGAGATGGACGAAGTTTTGAGATGTTATGGAGGTGAAAGAAGGGAGTTTTGCAAATGTGGGTGACATGATTGTCAAAGGTGAGGTGGGGGTCGAACTTAACCCCGAGGTTGGTAACAGAGGGAGAGAGGGGAATGTTGTGGCCAAAGAGGGAAATTGAGTTTATGGGGGAGGAGCGAAGTTGTTGAGGGGTACCAATTTGAATGGCTTCGGCTTTAGAGCCGTTCAACTGAAGAAAATTTTTTTTTCAAATTTTTTCTCCCATTTTGAGTGTGGTGACAAGCACCCCTTGCCACCATTCAAGGAACGCTGCAGCAAAGTTCAACCATTAAGCTTATTAGACAGAAATAGTTTTAGAAAAAAGTACCTTTATTGGAACGTAAGAAGATGTTTTTAGGTGTGATTTTTGCTTTTAAAGACATCTCCTCAAATTTTTTGACCACATCAGGCATGACTTTCTCGGTGCGTGCTGTGGATTTTCATTTTAATTTGCAACAGTTATTAACTGCTCAACACTGCTTCATAAACATCAATATTAGAACAAATGATTTTACCCAGAAGCATAGTCATGTTGTGGTTTTTTCTTGGCTCGCTGAAAAATAAAGCCAAAGCATAATCTGTGTAGTTGACTTCAACAATAGTCATTACGTCGTGGGTGTCCAGTACTGAATAAATGAGAGAAGCATTCATTCATTCATATTGTGAACTGCTTATTACTAATAAGGAGCCTATCCCAGAGGATTTATGGCAAGAAGGCAGTATACACCCGAACAGGTCGCAAGTCTATTGCAGGGGCACACACACAGACATGACAGAAGCAAAAAAATAATAAATGGCAGTTTGATATTTCATAATGTGTGTAATTATACTGACAATCGTAGGTAAATTTTCCAGGAACGTCGGTCTTTTTGGCACTGATGTTATATCTCAAACAAGATCCGTCATCCGATCTGCAAAGTGATCAAACTGACTTACGATTCAAACACAAGTTTGGGTATTAAAATAAAATGTTCCTGTTTGTCCTTTTGGACTCACATCAGTTCGTCATAGAACATGTCTAGGTCTCCTTTTGAAGTCGGTTGAAATTTGAATTTTCCAATATTTAACATCTCTTTTTGCTCCTTAAAAAATTGGTCGTTAGTGGCAAATCCAACCTCGAACCATACACCTTCCATCTGTGATACAAAGACGGAGAAAACACATGAATCAGACAAAACTAACACAACATTTAATTAGTGGAAGAACTAAACACTTTGTTTACAGAAAGATCAGAAGATATGAAGTCTGTTTTAGTGTTTTACAGTTATAAAGTACACATGCTTCCACGTGTCTGTAGATGGTCAGAACTGATTGAACTTCAGACTGATACAGAGCTGCATCTCTGAGCATTTGGAATTAAATCTGGAAATCTATTTAGCAATTACATGGAAAAAATGGGACCTTTTATTTCTTCTTTTTTCATAATATTCCTTCAGGGGTCGCCACAGCAAGTCAGTTTCTTCCATCTAACCCTATTTGCTGCACCAACTATCTTCATGTCTTCCTTCACTGTATCCATGAACCTCCTCTTTGGTCTTCCTCTAGTCCTCTTTCCTGGTGGTTCCAAAATAGGTCATTTTAATACGTTTAAAATGTTTTATGTGGCGACTCCTGAAGTGAAATGCCGAAGAAGATTTACACATGTTTAAAATCCTTTCTTTTCAATATACATAGCTTCTACCAGATGCTAGAATTTCAAAAGTATCGTACCCGATTGAGGTTGAAGTCTGCTGGAGGTGAGAATTGAGGAGAGATGAGCACAGCGCCCAAGAGGAGGAGCAGAGAATGCATAGCTGCTGAAGATCACACTGATGAAGATCTGGAGGTTTGTATGTCGGACCTTCTGTGTGATAAACCTTTAATAACAGAGACTGTACGCGCCCTGTCACTCTCTGACACTTGTAAAATCTTACTGAAACTTTGCTAATTAATATTCATGATAAAATAAAGTAAGTTTTAGAAAACCACGTCACCTCTTTGTTTCAACAGAGACCAGAATGAAAGGAACAAGATGTCCCAGCTGTCTGACAACAATGAAAGATTTTCACATTGTCTGCTTTTCTATCGACAATCTGAATCTTTACATAATCCAATCTGACTTCTCTGATTCTATTGTGGATGTATCCCTACATCTTAACTCCAGATGTTTGGATGCTGTCTTTACTTTTATTAAATCTGTTTTTCAATAAAGACAAACAGCATGGAGCTTCATTGAGCCAGGGAGCTGAAACCTGACTGCAGATGGGTTGGTACGAGCCAGAACCTCAGAAGGGCCCTAGCCATGTAGAGATGTAGAGACTGTTGTGATGTGGAGATGTGGAAGGAAGGAGGACGCAATTGCAGAACAACAAAACAGAATTTACTAACCAAAACTCCAGTGAAGCTGTAAGGCAAAGGGCATAGGATTAACACAGGATCAAAAAGTAGGGATGGCCAGCTCGAGCCCTTCTGCACGAGCTGAGCCGAACAGAGTGACACATAAGTATCGCGAGGATTGCTCCGATTCCGTGTGTCGGAATGCCAAACATCCCTCATGCTACCCTGTCTCTAGCAGTAATGTCATTGTATCCAGTGCCGTTAAACTCCACAATTGCTGCACGTTGGCAACATCAGTAGGTAAAGAGTCTGAGCCAAGCACACTCCATTTTTTTCTTTATCACATGATGATGCCAGTCCACACGCGCACACACACACACACACAAAACCAACACAGTCACTCACGCACACACATATTTCTTAGATTAGTTTTTAGGATTCCGTTCCGTTCCGTCATCTTCCGCTTGTTCCGGGGTCGGGTCGCGGGGGCAACAGCCTCAAACGGGCAGCCCAGGCCTCTCTCTCCCCGGCTGCATCCTCCAGCTCACCTGGAAGGATCCCGAGTCGTTCCCCGGCCAGCTGTGAGACATAGTCTCTCCAGCGGGTCCGGGGTCTGCCCCTTTGTCTCCTCCCAGTGGGATGTCCCTGAAACACCTCTCCCGCGAGGCGCCCGGGGGGCATCCTGACTAGATGCCCGAACCACCCCATCTGGCTCCTCTCGACTTGGAGGAGGAGCGGCTCGACACCGAGCTCCTCCCGGATGGCAGAGCTCCTCCTCCAGGTCGAGAGGAGGAGCCCTTTTTAGGATTCACCAACACAAATATAGAGTGTTTGGAATTGAGAGGTTGAAAGAGTTTTTGCATGAATTGTATGAGAGTGAAATGTGAGTGTGTGTTTCTGTGTGCAAGTTGTATCGAGAGGAAGGTAAATGGAGGGAGTACCAATTCTGTTTCAATAGTCCCAACCGGGAGCGTCATCTTCAGTGGAGAATGACATTTTGTGGGACCTGCTGGACAGCCGGGTTGGTACGCATTTTCATCAGATCAACGATGTCCTCATGTTACATGGTTTTACTAACTTCTATTTTTTAGGTGAAACCCAGAGAAGTCAGTGCCCGATGGCGAACGCCACCGTGGAGGTTCAGAGATGCCTATCGGAGCCCTACCTCTCCTGGGGAGAAGACCCGCTCCCATTCTGGGCATCGAGGACAACAGTTTACTCAAACCTGCACAAACTGGCCAAGCATCTCCACATGCCAGCAACCTCGGTGCCTTGTGAGCGGGTCTTCTCCAAAGTGGGAGAGGAAGTCAGTCTGAAGAGGAGCAGACTAAAGCCAACCATCGTGGAAAAGATTTTATTTTTCAATAAAAATCTACGACAAAAACATTTACAATTGTCCTGTTTGAGTTTTTTGCGCTGTTTTAGAGCCGCAGAGACTCTCTTACGTCTTCCCTAAATGTTGCTGCTTGTGTCACAGATTGTTGATTCAAATCGTATTTAATTTATACAGTACTTCTCTTACCAAAGCATTACAAAGTGCTTTAGATTAAAATAATATCAAAACAGACTTTATTTATACTTTGATTTGGAGAACATCCAATCAGACAAAGGTGAAAATATCACACTCTCCCAAAACCAAACTATTTTTATGAAATTTTCCACTGTGCGCTAGCACAAAATCTCGATGTTAAATTGTATCAGTGTGTTCATTTTCCCTTCCGTAAGATTCTATCAGCCGGTCCTCTGGAGTTATTCAAATGACAAAAAAAACTGTGGGTCAGTGTGGGGCTTTATTGAACATTTAATTACATTGTCAGTAACTGAGTGAAATTTGATTGTTTAGGTAACTGTTACTATGGCAACGGATTAACGCAATAATCTCATTTCATGATTTAAAAAAAACCTACAAGAGGAATTGCCCAACAATAACCCGCATTTCATCTACTAGTAAGACAGAATTTAAGGCGAAGATTTTCTTTTTTTCTTGGGGTTGTCGTGGTTCCCTCGAGCCACCACCAGAGGGAGCCAGGGATCACCTCACCTTTCCCCCAATTCTGGCAATTAGACTATTCAACACCTGTGGGTTCAGCTGGAGCCAATCTCCCGGCTGCCTATTTAAAGGCAGCCTCACCAGCCTTTCTTTGTCAGGTCTTACAATCACCTTTCCCAGCCAGGTTACCCTGGTTGCCTGACCATGTTTTGCATTTTTGGATTTAAGTTGGACTTTTGAAGCCTTAAGTTAATCATGTTCTTTTTCCTTTACAGACTTTCCGGTATTATGTTAATAAATTATGTTTAAGTCCTGCATTTGGGTCCTCCTCTTTCCACCATCCCTTCCCCAACCACAACAGGGGTTTGTTTTTCATCTACGCATGCGCAGCCTGCAGATGTGCCGACTCCTCGTGTCGACTTTTCGCAGTTGCTTGAAGTTGCTCGATGAGTCGCGAGGTGTCGGATTTCCCATCCCTATCAAAAAGTTCAAATGATAAAACAGAGTTCAAAGATTAAACTTATGGTCAGGCAGCCAGAATGCCCTGGCTGGCAGGGATGGCGATGATGACAACAACTTGACAAAGAATTCTGGGGATTGTCTTTAAATAGGCAGTAGAATCCACGGGTGTGTACAATCAGACCAATCACTCTCAGATGTCCCTAATCAGGCTGATGAGAGAAGTCCAGGGCTCCCACTGGTGGCAGGGGAGGGGATCATGACTGAGACAGTTTCCTAGAATCAGTATGCAGTGGGATGTTTTGGAGGATGTTCACATCTTCTGACAAGAATTGTAGCGGGAGACAGGAGACCTTTGCTGAAAACATTTGCTGCACGACGGTCATGTCTCAGAGCCCAAAGGAGTGCCAGGTGGCAGATCGCCACACTTTGCAACACCTGCAGATGTGCAGCTGGACTGACAGTAGCGACCTACTTTTCCTGGATGGGAGACAGAGGTAGCTTGAACCCTAGAGAGCATTCAAATGGAGACAGACAAGTAGCAGAGAGTTTATGGAATCATGAACATACTCAACCCTGTCCAGATGATCATTCCAGGAGGAGGAGTAAATTAAGCCATCCAGAGTTAGTTATTAGCTCAGAGAAGTTCTGAAGTATCCATGCTTTGTAGTTCCTAATGGAAAGGAGCAAACGTCAGTTCCAAGAAACATCTAAGTGAAATAGAACTAAGCGCATTAGTTCTAGCTCACTTAGATCATTGTTCATGGTCTGCAGCAAATAAGAGTGATTTATATAAACTTCAAATAGTTCAAAACAAGGTTGCACGCTTAGTTTTAAGATGCCCCTACTCTACCAGTGTCATTAAAATGCATCAGACTGTTTATTGACCTTCAATTAACAAGAGATTAGAATTGTTTGTTATTATTCATAAAGAAAACTATTTTAATTGGAAGACCAGACTCATTTTCTGAAATAATCAATAATATTAATCAGATTCACTCACATGGTACGCAACTCCCCGTCAACTCTAAACCATGTGTAATACTGTACGTCCAATGACTAACCTTTTTAAACCAAAATCTGTATATTTTAGATGAAGTGAGTTGTCATCATCAACTTTATTACAGACTCAAGGCCCAATACAGAAAGACACAACTAAATAACAACAACAAAATAGAGAAAATAAAAATGAAATACTTTGTATATATAACACATCAAACCAGCTAGGACGTTTGGCTTGATCATTTTTCACTTGCTTACAGAATCGTTTAGCACTTTGATCCAGAGCACCTATTATATCATCATAAAATATGTTCAGAACTCTCAATTTAATTTACAGTATTTACGCCGTCTGCATCAATAAAATTGCCTTCTGCCGGAATCCATCAGCGCCTCAACCGAAAAGGAAACAGAGCCAGAGGTCAGTATAACAGCAAGTGTAAATCTTGTCGTTATGATCTAGGGGTTTTGATTAGACTGGTTGTACCCACACATGACCCAAGTTCTCCTGGTGGTCTTTGTCTTTTGGCCAGTAAGAGCATGTCCACAGTTGGTAGCTGCCTGAACCACAGTAAAGACATTTCCTCTGTAACCCTGCGGTCTCTTTCTTTTAGGGAGAGATGTGTCCATCCCAGCTGCATTGGTTCTGGAGGAGAAAGCCCAGATCCTAGTGGTGTAGCGGTGGAGGGCGCCAGCAGCTGATGGGTATGAGTCAGTTGCACAGGGACCAGGTTACGGGAATGCATCGCTCTCTCTTTAGTGACTCGTTAAGGGCTTTGAAGAAAACTCCTCCCAGCCAGCCTCCACTGCCAAGGTCTTGAACCTTATGGAGAACTCCGTAACGTAGTCAGTCCACTGGGAAAGGAGAAGAAGCCGCCAAGAAGCCTCACCATACCAGTTAAGCATGTCAAACATAGTTTTGGATTTAGAAAATTATGTATGAAGTGATCTACACAAGGTGTAGATGCATATTTTGCATCTTCTGCTGCATCTTCTTCCTAGGCCCACTCCAGCGCTCTGCCCCGAAGAAGTGCCCGGGCTTCTTCAGGGAAATGAAAAAGAAATGAGGGGAAAAGGAAAAACAACGTAAAAAATAGACCTCAAAGGTTGTCAGACCACAGGATCTCTACCTCTTCTAAAAGGGCTAACACCTGTTGGGGAATTTTCAAAATCAGTGGCGAGAAGTTTTCATAGTCTCATCCATTGTAAAAAGTGATGATCCATTCACGTGAACATGATAGAAATTGATTAGTAGGAGCAAAAGTTGCTCTTATTTGCCAACCCTTGCTAAACATGTAAATGAGAAGGAACAGGTCCAGTCTTACTGAACAATGGAAGAAGATAAAATGTGTCCAGTTTTCTTATGTTAGACCTACACTGACAGGCATTCAAGTGTGCTTTCTAATTATTTCCTCACTGTCACAAATGCTTCATTTCACTGTCTTCAGTTTACTTCAGCTTCTATCCACATGTTTTGTCTTTTCTACATGTTTTACTATTTGGCAGCTTCTGACTTTACTAAGAGTTACACTGGTAGCGTCATGGTTCCCTCACCACCAGAGGGGCCCAGGACCTTCCCTCATCACCTTTATTTAGGACACCGGGGGGATTGGCCTGCTGCCTATTCAAGGGCAGCCTATCTTTCCTTTAGAATAGGGTCATTGTCCCTTGCCTGACCAAAACATGCCCTTTGAACATTCACCATTTGCCTTTTGGACACCCCCTTGAACTATATCCGTGTAGTCCCTCATTCATCCAGGAGTGATCCATAGTAGAAAAAGTTTCAAAAAAGTCTTCTGGACAGTTTAATTCTTGAACGAGACGTTTCGACTTCCATCCGGAAATTTTGCCCGGTATCTATAGCAGCCTTTTGAAGCCATGGACTAAAGATGACACCTCGTGACCCAGTTTCACGCCTCTTGTTAGCAGGTATTTTCTATTCACTAGGCTTTTAGCATTTTTATAATAGGGTTCATTTACTGGTCTGTGGCTACAATAGGAGCCATTCACGGCCATCATAGGTAACACAGGCTCATTGGTTGAGCCCTTCTTACTATTTTTTTTACTTTTTACTCAGGTTGGTATAAATAGATCCAGTTTTCAGTCCATTTCATTCGATTGAAAATGATTTCCGGATGGAAGTCGAAACGTCTCGTTCAAAAATTAAACTGTCCAGAAGACTTTTTTAAAACTTTTTCTACCCCTTGAACTATGTGTTTTGTGTTACAGCTTTAACAAACAAAATCCTGTTTGTTGTCCTGCGCTGGGTCCTCCTCCTCCTTCGGCACCCCTGTTGTGACAGGTACATATTTATAAAGCAAACAACTGAAACATTTGAATTATTTATTTTTTTATTTGTCGGTGCTTTTTGGAGAAGAAAATTCTAAAGTCATGCGGAACATTTGAAAGAAGAGACTATAAGGTGCATGTGTCTTCATTTCCAGCAGACTGTAAAGAATACAAAGTTACCCCAAAGCACCGGCTCCACCGACTATGAAAGCAGACTCTTTAAGATTTGGTTTCGTTGCAAAACCCTAAAAGGAAATAAAGTAAAAAGATATGAGCAATAAATGACGTGTTTGAGCTTATTTGGAGTAATAATTTTAGTAAAAAAAGTACCTCCGTAGGACAAAAAGAAAACAAATTCAGGACCGAGATTAACGTTTAAACACAACTCCTGAAATTTCTTTTTTGCTTCAGGTGTGGGTTCCTGGCTGCGTGCTGTGAATTACAATTTAAATGTGAAACAGTTATTAAATGAACATCACTGCTTCATAAATATCAATATAAGAACAAATCATTTTACCCAGGAGAACAACTTTGAAGCCTGTTCTATGTGGCCTATACATCTTAAACAAAATCACAGCATGAGTCTCGGGCTTGGCTTCAAGAAAGGACACTATGTAGCGGGTGGATCTAACTGACAAAATGAGAGACGCAAACAACAATGAATGTCAGTTTGTTATTTCATGATGTGTGTAATTATACTAACATTTGTAGGTGAATTTTCCAGGGATACTTGTCCTGTTGCCATGGACTTTATAATTGTAACACTTGACACCTCTGCAAAGTGATCAAAGTGACTTAAAATTCAAACACAAGTTTATGTGGATACATAAATAAAATGTTCCTGTTTGTTCTTTTGGACTTACTTCTGTCTTTCATAGGACAAGATTAGATCTGCCATTGGAGTTGGTTCAACTTTAAATTTGCCCATTACATATCGATCAATATTCCTCAGAAACCCTGCGTGGTTATTGGCAATTCCAACTTCGATCCATTGTCCTTCCATCTGTGATGCAAAGACAGTGAAAACACATGAAATGAGAAAACTAACACGTCGTCAGAGAAAGAACTAAACACTTTAGTTACAGAACTATTACTGCTAAAAATCAGAAGATATGAAGTCTGTTTTAGAATTTCACAACTATTATGTACACCTGTTTCCACATGTCTGTAGCTGGGCAGAAATAATTGTGATCAGAGATGGGGTAATTGTAATGTGTAATAGAGGTTTTTTTTTATCGTAATAACCATAATATCAGTGGTGGATGAACTACTCACTTACAGATAACTAGGCAAAAAATTTACTTAAAGTAAAAGTACAAAAGTAGTTGGTGTAAATTTTACTTTTTAAGTAAAAAGTAAAAGTATTCGATCATAATTCAAACGTTATTTTTTGTGCTATAGGGTGTCATCATGGTAACCAGGATAAATACTCTGCAGGGGTGTGACCCCCGTCTCCCGCCTCTTTTGGTCCACAAAAAAAAAAAAAAAATAAAATAAAAGGAAAGGGGACAAGTCAAGCTATCCCCAATAAGGGCCAGTGAATGGGCTCCAAAATGGAGGAAAATGACACTTATTTTTTAAAATGTTCTGAGGGGGGGAGCCCCCACTCACTATACATTGGCTTTGTCAAAGCCCCACCCCCCTTTTGGAAAATTCTAGATCTGCCCCTGCTCTGTGTAATGATGGCTCAACTTTTTATTTAGAAGTAAACACAACAAACAATGATCTTCTGACTCTTTAATTTGTTTATATTTGATGTTTGGTTTTTGAATGAATGCGGAAAATGTTTCTCGATTCATGACTTCTTCTCCCGATCAACTGCTTCTTTTGATTTTGGCGATGCGGCTTCAAGATGCGCTAAAAAAAAAAACCTGTGTATTTTTCAAATTTCCTGAACAAAAATGTAACAAAAAATGTAAAACACACTTTTAAAAAATAGCAAAGTAAAAGTACAGATATTTGCTCTAAAATGTAGTGAAGTAAAAGTAAAAGTACCGGTCTTAAATTTTACTTAAGTAAAGTACAGATACACAATTTTTTACTTAAGTACAGTAACGAAGTACATTTACTTTGTTACGTTCCACCACTGCATAATATTTGAGGGTTGAGGATAAAACATTTTATTTCTAAGAAGCCTTTCTAGACAATCAAGGTAGCCGTACATCACATTTAGAAATATATAAAGAAATACAGTAATAGTTAAACATAACATAAAATATTACAGACATACAAATTTAAACATTTGTTAGCATAAAAACATAGATTTAACAAAGAGAACAAGCCTCTTAAAAAAGATGAGTTTTTAATCCAGATTTGAAATGTGAGGGTGTGTTAGTGTCCGGAGATCAGGAGGTCAGGAGGGATGGAGTTCCAGAGACAAGGAGCAGAGCGGCTGAAAGCTCTGCTCCCCATGGTGACAAGACGGGCGGAGGGACAGAAAACTGAATGAACGAGGAGCGGAGAGAGCGAGCAGGTGTGGCAACATGGATAAGATCAAAGAGATATGGAGGTGTATGGCTGTGTAATGATTTGAATGCATAGAGCAGGATTTTGTATTGTATGCGGTATGGAATGGGGAGCCAGTGGAGTTTTTGAAGGACGGGTGTGATGTGGTTAATGGAGGAAGTGTGTGTGATGAAACCAGCAGCTGAATTTTGAACCAGTTGCAGTTTATGGAGAGTTTTTTTGTGGGAGACCAAACAGAAGAGAGTTACAGTAGTCCAGGCGTGAAGTTACAAGACCGTGAATGAGTACAGCAGTGGACTGAGGAGTGAGGGAGTGCCGGAGACATTGTATGTTGCGTAAATGGAAATAAGCGGAGCGGGTGATGGTGTTTATGTGAGAGGTGAAAGAAAGACTACTGTCGAGAATGACACCGAACTCTTTACTTGAGGAGAGAGAGAGATGGTGGAGCCATCGATGGAGAGTGAGAACGGATCAGTCTTGCTTAGGGTGGAAGTAAGATATGGAAAAGAAAGGGTAACAGTAATATATCGGGTAAAGTAATAGAATAATACTATATTCCTTGTCTATTGTGTCTATTGACACTTGTTTTTGTCTTGTTGAAAGGGCCACTGGTGCTTAGGGCCATTAACAATCAGGGGTGTGAATGGCTTTGGGCACTGTGATAATTAACTGTGAGGGTGCTGCGAAGGCAAGACAATGGCCTAATGGCCATTGCAATCTAGCTAGTGGACAGGTAAGTACCTTGTTTACAATTGAGTGGGTCTAGCTAATCTCTTAAGACAAGGGTGGGCAAATGTTTTGGTTGGCGGGCCACATTGAGTTCTAACATTTGACCAGGGGGCCGGAACAGGATCAGATGGATGGCATGCTTTGGTAGCCTCTATATTGGACCAATAGAATGATGCTAGATTTTAAACAAGTGCTAAATGTTAAATGAGACGTTGGAGGGATCCAGTTTGGTGACCTCAGGATCGGATCTCTGCTTTTTGCGGATGATGTGGTCCTGTTTGCTTCATCGGACCGTGATCTCCAGCTCTCACTGGATCGATTTGCTGAAGAGTGTGAAGCGGCCGAGATGGGAGTTAGCACTTCCAAATCCGAGACTACGGTCCTCACGCTTGTTTACGTGTGTGTATTGGCCCCGATGTCTTTCCATATCTGTATACACTGTTTATTTGGTGGGGCGTCATGGAGACATACACATTTTAATGGAGCAGTGTTTGTGTTTTTGGTGCCTGCTAGTGACCAACAATCAGAATTACAAGGAAAATAAAACATTAACAAGGTTTATTTATTTAAATTTTTTATGTTCGGCGGGCCGGATTAAAACGTTTAACGGGCCGCATGTGGCCCGCGGGCCGTGGTTTGCCCACCCCTGTCTTAAGAGGTCTCATTACGGTCCTCACCAAAACCAGTAATTCGCTTCCCTCGTGTTCACATGATAATAGCCCTGTGAACTGAAACTGCTACCCCAAAAAGAGAATAATAATTAAAGGAAACTGATGTGAAGGATAGTTTGTATACATCATAATGGTAGTATTATTGTAGTAGTTTAACATTATCGACCAATAAAAAAATACATTTAGAAAGATAGTAGAAAAAGTTTCAAAAAAGTCTTCTGGACAGTTTAATTCTTGATCGAGACGTTTCGACTTCCATCTGGAAATCATTTTCAATCTGAATGAAATGGACTGAAAACTGGATCTATTTATACTAACCTGAGTAAAAGGTAAAAAAAAATAGTAAGAAGGGCTCGACCAATGAGCCCGTGTTACCTATGATGGCCGTGAATGGCTCCTATTTACAGACCAGTAAACGAACCCTATTATAAAAATGCCAAAAGCCTAGTGAATAGAGAATACCTGCTAACGAGAGGCGTGAAATTGGGTCACGAGGTGTCATCTTTAGTCCATGGCTTCAAAAGGCTGCTATAGATACCAGGCAAAACGTATCCAGCGCCTCCACTCCGATTCAGTGAGGGATTTTCTTTCATCACAAAGATGGCTTCCTTCACCCCTCTTTCAAACCATCCTTTCTCTCTATTTTTTTTTTTTTTATTTATTTTGAATTACTCTATTCATCCCTCACCGGGGAAATTTGTTTGCTGCACTCCTTACACCGCAGCAGGCTGCCCTTCAACGGCACCAATGGTGGGAGAAGTGGGGGTTAGGTGTCTTCTCCAAGGACCCTAGACGTGCTCTCCGTGGGACGCAAACCCACGACCTTCCGGTCCGCGGGCGAACGCGCTAACCACGCGGCCACTGTCTCCACCCAATGCTCTCTACTTAGAATCTTCACCTCACTGTCCTCAAAAGTGTGTTTGGTGGATTTAAGATGTAGATGCACAGCAGACTGTGGACCACTTGAGGCTTCTCTTCTGTGTTGGTAAAGTCTTTTGTGGAGTGGTTGCTTCGTTTCCCCAATGTAGTGTTCTTTGCAGCTCCCTTCACTGCACCGGATCGAATAAACTACATTGCTCTGTTTTTCTGTAGGCATCTTGTCTTTAGGATGTACTAGTTTCTGCCGTAATGTGTTGACCGATTTAAAGAAAACCGGGATGTCATGTTGTCTGAAGATTCTCTGTAACTTCTCAGACAGTCCTGACACGTAAGGAATAGAGACTCCATTTTTCCTCTTCTCAGTTTCTGTTTCCCTCTTCTCACGTTTCTTGGACGTTCTCACCCTATTCAGGCTCATTGGTCGAGCCCTTCTTACTATTTTTTTTTACCTTTTACTCAGGTTAGTATAAATAGATCCAGGTTTCAGTCCATTTCATTCAGATTGAAAATGATTTCCGGATGGAAGTCGAAACGTCTCGTTGAAGAATTAAACTGTCCAGAAGACTTTTTTGAAACTTTTTCTACTATGGATCACTCCTGGATGAATGAGGGACTACACGGATTCATTTAGAAAGATAGTAAAAATACAAACTGTGTGTTTTCCATTTCTGTCAAGAGAGAAGGTTCAAACTCGCCGGTACGATTATGCAAATGTAACCTGTAATAGTAATAGATGACCCTGCAAGCATAATACTAATATATTACAAAATGACAGTAATATATTAAGGCAACTGCCATGGCAATATATTGCCTGTAATGGATCCCATCCCTGATTGTGATTCAGACTGATGTCAAACTGCATGTCTGGGCATTTGGAATTAAACCTGGAAATCTATTTAACAATAACATGAAGAAAAGACACATCTCTTTTTTGTTTAGTCCCTGATAAAATGAGTCATTTACATGTGTTAAAAATCTCTCCTATTAAGGTAACTGTCACCACATGCTGGAGTTTTAAAAGTGTAATACCTGACTCAGGCTGAAGTCTTCTGGAGGTGTGGGTTGAGGATAAACATTAAGAGAGATGAACACAACCACCAGCAGGAGGAGCAGAGAATTCATGGCTGCTGAATATCAAACTGATGAAGATCTGGAGGTTTGGATGTCAGACTTTCTGTATGATGATCCTTTTATAACAGAGAGTGTGCACTCTTTTCTCTGTCTGACACGTCAAGCGTCTTACTGGAACTTTGCTCATTAATATTCATGATGAAATAAAATAAGTTTTAGAAAACCACGTCGCCTCTTTGTTTCAACAGAGAGACTGGAATGAAAGGAACAAGATGTCCCAGCTGTGATAACAGTGAAAGATTTTCACATTGTCTGATTTTATACTGACAATCTGAATCTTTAAAAATCCAATCTGACTTCTCTGATTCCATCGTGGGGTTTTTAAAGAAATTGAAAACCATCAAACAGTCATTTAAAACATCTCACAACATAACCCAAAACTTGTTATATATCAGTCCCTGCACAAAAAATGTAGTACCATCTGCACATAATACAAACAGAGGACCACTTGATCTCCTCAAAGATCACTGAGAGAAGCCAAACACTGACAAAGACAATGTGGTGTCCTATGTCCTAAAGATGACAGAGGCTGGAGAAGATGAGTACTTTGGCACAAGAGCACATGAGGGCAGCACAGGCACAACAAAAGACATGGTATGACAAGAGAACCAGAGACCAGACTCTCTGGCTTGGTCAGCAGGTGTTATTGCTCCTGCCAACCAGAGACGGTAAGCTCTGTTAAAGGAGTTTAATTTGCCATCATCGAATTAGCAGGAGTCCCAACAGTCACTCTTCATCCGAATTGCTCATGATGAGGAGCAGAAGAGAGAGCAGTTTTTTCCGAGTGAGGAGACAGCAACCAGACCTGTTGAAGTGGCACATCTCCAACCGGATCAGCAGAGGGAGGTGATGCAGTTATTGGATGCAGACCTTCTCGAAAAGACACCAGAATTCACCCCACTGGTTCAACATAATGTCCACTTGAAGGAGAATGCAGTTCCCCACCACAAGTTCCACAGAATTCCAGAAACTTTGGTTCTAGAGCTCAAGGAGATAGAACTGATGCTGGGCATTATTGAGCCATCAACCAGTGAGTGGTGCAGTCCTGTTGGGTTAGTCCCAAAGAAGGATGGATCATTGAGATTCTGTATTGATTTCAGATATCTAAATGTCTCTAAAGCACCAGACATACCCAATGCCACACATTGATGAGTTGTTGGAGAGAGTTGGGAAGTCAAAATTCATCACCATACATTTTTTTCATACAGCGAGTGCCGCAGTCTCAAGCGCTCAACTGATTTACAGAGATGCAGAAGGTGTTGTTACAGATCTTGTAAAGCTTGATCAGCATCCTCATCTGGCCTACAGAGTCCAGAGAATCCAAAAAACAGCCCAGGAGCTTTGCTTTACAGCTCTTTCTTTACCACGAGCGTCCTGATAATTGTAGACGCCACACCAATCAATCGATCAATCTCCCACTCTATCCTTCCACTCGTGAACAAGACCCCGAGATACTTAAACTCCTCCACTGCTGACATGAACTCAGAAAACCTCTTATCCAGAGGATATCAACCATTGCTATCACAAGCTATGGGACACCTCTGGTGTTGTTAAGGAACAAATATTCCTGAATTTTAGAGTTTTTGCAGTGAAGGTTGCAGGTTTGAAAATTGGCTTGGGCAAGATTTAAAACAGTTGCCTTTCTGTGTGGAGTTTGCATACCCCCACAATCCTTTCCTCACTTCACGTAATGTATATGTGGGTCTTCACAGGGTACTCTGGCTTTTTCACACCGTCCACTCCGAAGACATGCATGGTAAGTTTAACTGAGAGTAGGATATGGCTCTACGAGTGAGTGTCTGTTATAATCTGTTTACTATTTGGCTCTACAACAGTCTGGTGACCTATTCCCAGTGTACCCCATCTCTGGCCTGCTTACACCTAGATTAGGCATGAGCACCCCTGCAACCTCAAATGAAAACGTGATCAAGAAGATGGATCTGTCAGTGAAGAAAAAATGATCATTCTATTTGATCAGCAGATTCTAGAAAGTACCTGAACAAAATCTCTGAGCAGATTTTTTACCTAACTCTCTGTAAGTTGCTGTTTAAAGGCTGCGTTTTGAGGAAATATCCAAACGTGGGAATCAGTGTGAAGCTTTAAATCAGTGGAAGATGTTGAGTACATTCTGCTAACTTTTTTATAATTATAATTTTTTTTGAATGCTGGTTTAATGTAAACGAGTCAGAGTGATTTTTTTAAAAAATAAAGATTCAGATTATCTTCAGTAAATCAGACATTCTGAAAATATTATATTGTAGTCACACAGATGGGACATCTTGTTCATTCCAGTCTCTCCATTGAAACAAAGAGGGGGAGGTGGCCTTCTAAAACTTGCTTCATTTTAACCTGAATATTTTTTAGCAAAGGGCTTGGAAAAAGGCCGACGTATCAGACAGAGAAAGGGTGAGCACACACTCTGTTATTTCAGGTTCATCACACTGAAGGTCCAACATACAACCCTCCACATTTTCATCATCAACTCTGAACTCAGCTTGATCCTCTTCAGCCATGAATTCTCTGCTCATCCTGCTGGGAGTTGTGCTCAGCGCTTTGAACATTTATGCTGACATCACACCTCAACCTGGGCTTGAAATAAAGCAGGTATAAAAATTTTGAAACTTTCAGTATATGTGGGAGAGTTTATGGAAGACAATTTGCAAAGTACATGTTTATTTTATCTCTTTTCCAAATGATTGTTGTACAGAATTCCAAATCATCCCATGCTGTCAGGCCTGCTCACACATGCAGCTCTACAGTGGTGTAGAAGCTCAATCCCTTCTGTCCAGCTACAGACATGTACAGTAGAAGCATGTGTGCACTTTACGCCAGAATAGACTATTTGTTCTTCCTTAAGTAGTAAAAGTTATTTTCACCTCTCCCACCTAAAGTAAAACTATTTAATATTTTTATTTGCAACACTTTTGACACACCGGGATTTTGTCTAATTATTGTGTTTTTTGTGCCACTGCATCACAGATGGAAGGGACTTGGTATGAGGTTGGGCTTGCCAGCGACAAAGCAATATTCGTGAGGATGAAACTTAAAGAAAAGGCAGGCAAAGCCTTAATCAAAGCAACTAATGATGGAAACTTTGACGTGTTCTACGAACGACAAAAGTGAGTGCAAAATGTAAAGAACAGACAGGAACATTTCGTTCACAAACTTACTTGTGTAAGTAGTTTAATAATAATACATTTAATTTAAAAGCGCTTTTCAAGATCCCCAAGGTCACTGTGCAGTTTATAATCATCAATAAGTCATAGATCAGAAATAAAATAACAATAAAAATAAATAAAGTAAAAATAACAAAATAAAAAAATAACAATAAAATAAAACTAGAAGGGTGGGGCCAGATTATGAATTTCTTTGAAAGTGATGAGGAGAATTTTGAAAATAATACTTTTGTTTTACTGGAAGCCAGAGGAGATGTCGGAGGATGGGTGTTATATGGTGACATAGTGGAGTCCTGGTGAGAACCGGGCTGCAGAAATTTGGAGGGATTTGTTGGGCTAACCAAAAAGAAGAGAATTACAGTAGTAAGTCGCACTAAGTCACATTTCATGTCTTTGTAGACCAGATGGTTCTTGCTCAAGACATTCCATACGAGCTACAAAGTCCAGTGTGGTTGGGGTATTTAAACATGATAAGTGTAAGTGTACAGCCACACATGATCAAAACAGAAATCAAAGCCTTTTAAACATTGCTTTACCTATGCTCCTTCTCATTTATCAGATAAGGGCTTCGATGTGGTCATGACCATAGCTGAGACGAACTACAAAGAATATGCCTTTGTGGTATTCCAAATGACCAGTTCAGCTAGGAAGGCCAAAGTCATTAGTCTATATGGTAAGATTATTTTTCCTGATACTGATGTTTATTAATATAACTTAAACATGGTCAGTAGTGAAGTGCAGTTGAACTAACTGTGACAAATTAAACTGTGAATTCATAGTACGTACCATGGAGCCCAGCGAGGAAGTGAAGAACAAGTGGAACAAGTTCTGTACGGACAATGGCATCAAAGATGAAAACAGGATTCATTATCCCAAGAGCGGTATTTTGCTTATAGAATTTTTATAAACAGATCCTTTTAAATACAAGTAATTTATTCATCAACCCTGATCTGTTTTCCCTTAGGCGAATGCAAACCTGCCTAATCTTTATATGTCAGCTGTTACATCAGTGACACAGGACCAGACTGCTTTGAAGAAACTTTTCCTCCATCAAGGTCTATGCTGTGAATGAGAATATATTCATCTTCACTTGTCTGGCAGCTTGATTTTAAAGAAGTTCTGATGTTCAACCAATAAAAGTCCTGGCAAATAAAAGATATACACCTAAAATACTTTGTCTTTTTTTTTTTTAAAAACAAACCTACATCAATGACCCAGCTTTGGTAGAAATAGTATTTTTTCTTTAACTGATATTTTTCTAAGTGTGGCAGACCTCTAAATAGTGAGAATAAGGGATGGCTAAATAAGAAAATAAGAAAAAAGGGTGAGGAGCATGTATAATTTTTAGAGGCTTTTGTCTGTGGAATTTTTATCATTTGAGAGTCATTTAAACTTGAGCAGAAAAAAAATTCCCTGCCATACTATTCCTAGTTCTGTACAAGCCCCCCCCCCCGCCCCCCCCCGCCCCCTCCATCACTGCCAAGAATTTATTGATAATTTTACTGAAATGCTTTCAATCATTTGCACAGATTTGGAATGTTTAGTCATCACAGGTGATTTTAATTTTCATGTTGATAAGTGTTGATCATGTTGATAGGTGGAGACGGTGGCCGCGTGGTTAGAGCGTTCGCCCGCGGACCGGAAGGTCGCGGGTTTGCGTCCCACGGAGAGCACGTCTAGGGTCCTTGGAGAAGACACCTAACCCCCGCTTCTCCCACCATTGGTGCCGTTGAAGGGCAGCCTGCTGCGGTGTAAGGAGTGTAGCAAACAAATTTCCCCGGTGAGGGATGAATAGAGGAATTCATTTATTTATTTATAATATCAATGACAAAAATGCTAAAGAACTCAGCAGTGTTCGAGGAACCTTTGGTTTGACTCAACATGCAAAAGATCCCACACACAGCAGAGGTCACACTCTGTACCTCCTCATTTCCTACAGTGGGCAGGAAATGAGAAAAACAAGGGCTCAAATCTAAAAAATGGATTGGAAGGTAGAGTTCCAGCAGAGAAGAGGTTAAGCTGTTGATGAAAACGGTGAATTTTTGTGGTGAACATCCAGGGTGTTGCAGAAATCATGTGAGTAGAGATGTGATGGAATGGACTCAGGAGGTTTGGTGACGCTACAAATGAGAGAAAAGAGGATTTTCTAATTTCCTTAATTTGAATTGATTAGATTCAAATCAGAGAAATGATTTTCACAGCCTCATTACAATATTTTCTGATTGAATCTTCCCAGTGGGCCGGCTGGGATCTTTTCCAAGATAGGGGAGCACAGTACACATAAGCTATCCAAAACTTGATCCCAAACTTGTCAGGTTTACTTAAACATACTACAGGAAACTGCAGTGGGTCTTTGACAGATAAAGTTGTTCATCAACGATGATATGTCGACCAAAGTTGCATGATTTTATGCAGTTGGTGACAAATGAGTTCCATACTGTACGTCAGAAATTGGAGTAAATTTGTCAGTCTTTGTTCATACTCTTCAGGTCGACTTGTAATCAAAGGGCAGGTGTTGCATGATGTCTTGAAAGTGGTCACGTAGCATGATATTTTTTTGATGTGCTGGTTTCCAAAGTTTTTTAACCAGTTATCATGTAATTTAGCTATTGTCCAACAGAATGTGCTACTTTACCTTTTTAGGCTACAATCACTAAATCCTGTGTGTGTTCAGCTGGACATAAACTCTTTATTATTTTGCCAGACTCTTGTCATTTCAGGGTATACGACCATTCTAAGATGGGTCTGAATTTTGTTGCAACCATAGCAACATTGAGGCAAAGCTTGTTGAAGAACTTTAGTTTAATTTCGCTGGTACAGTGTGAGTGGTTCACTCGCAGCACTATAGACTATGCTGTACTTCTGTGTGAGTACTGTGAGGCTTCATTCCTTGGCTGTAGTCTCAGAATGTGGATGGAGGTTTCATTTGGTACCTTTTGAAATAAGTGTGTGTTTAGCTTAAGAGGAGACTTGATGTTAATACTTAAGGGCCACCAGCCAATAAGAAACACGATGGAGTGCATAAATTAAGCAAACAATGCCCATGGACACCTGATTTCCTGAGATGCTCGTACAGAAGCAGAGTGTCTTGGCGTGCCCTTGGTCGAAGGCGGTAGAGTTTTGTGATCCATGCAGATAGGATTCATTGGCTCAACCCACAGCCAGTATGAGCTTCTCCAGGGACTCCAGTAAGAGATGCCCTGTCATCTCCTTCTGTGAGTCTACTTGAACTTTTGGTGCTGGGTGACTGGATCCTCGTCAAGGAGAGCCGGCAGAAGCACCCATACAGCGGTGAATGTCGAAGATAGAGCAACTTGGGTTCATGCCTGGCAAAGTGGCATTATGACCCAATGCGGCATCATGACCTCCGGAGTAACCTTTGGTGGTTTGTGGGCAATTGGATTGCGTGACGTTTTGGGAACAGCAGCTTTTTTGTTTGTGGATTTATCCCTCATGCTACCGTGTCTCTAGCAGTACTGTCATCGTATCCAGTGCCGTTAAACTCCACAATTGCTGCCCGTTGGTAACCCCCCGCCCCCCCCCAACACACACACACATCCTGATCCCGTTGAAATGTTTGTGCTTACAGTAAACCTTTTCCCTTTTGGTTTGGTTTGTAAAAACAAATGTAAATTGTGTCCAGTATACAACAGTGTGAAACAAACCAAATAAAGTGGAACCAAACAGCTGACTCATCTGGAGAACACTATCAAATGATTTGACCCTAAAGAACTTCTTAGATGGTGGCTCAGTGGTTAGAGCAGGGGTGGGCAAATCCGGTCCTCGAGGGCCGGTGTCCTGAAGGTTTCATTGTGTTCCTGGTTCAATACAGCTGATGCACAAAAAGTGAAATCAACAGCCAATAAAATTTGGCACAGTGACTCAATTAACAGGATCAGGTGTGAAGGTCTAAGAACATATGGAAAACCTTCAGGACACTGGCCCTCGAGGACTGGATTTGCCCACCCCTGGATAAGAGCGTTCGCCCGTGAACTGGAAGTCAACCCAAAGTTTGTGGGTTCACACCCCATTGAGTGCACGTCTAGAGTCCTTGGAGAAGACACCCAAACCCTCGTTTCTCCCACCACTGGTGCTGTCATAGGTGGCTGCCTGTTGCAGTGAAATGCAGCATATAAATTTCCTGGTGAGGGATTAATATAGTATTTTAAAAAATTAAATAAAACTATAACAATTGCATGTGTTGATTATTTGGATTGATTTTCAGCAAACAACACGTGTCCATCATCTAAATCAGGCAGAAAAGTTGCTGACAAATTCTGATACCAAATTCTTACTTAAAGCTGCTTTCTGTTCACCAGGAAGTAATTCTTCAACCACAAATAACACAAGAAGATAATGAGACAAAGTACAAGAGGTAAAATTATAATCTGAGAAACAAGTCGCTGGTACCCAAACTTTGAAGGTCAGGAGTCTGGTTAATCCAACCCTTACTTATACACACGAGTTGACAACAGTGCTAAGAGAATCAGGTTAAAGAACAAAAGGTAACGGCATTGATCAGCTGTTTGTCCCTCTGTAGCTTTTTCTGTAAATAATGTATTGGGAGGCTCCCAGCATCATGCAGGTCAGCAGAGTGGCAGACAGCCCCATCTGATTGGTCAACCGCTCTCAGCCCAGAAAACAATTGCAGTTCTAGTAGATGGGCTCGTTGATGAACCTCCCCTAGATGAGTGACATCTAGAATCCAGCGTTTGCTTCTTCGTCAAACAGGCGGTAATGAAACAGTGAGGGTATGTCTGTGTTATTTGTGTGGATCCATGTTCTGTGCATCATGGGAATGTCTACAACACTTTTTATTAAAACATATCACCAATAAATCCCCCCCAAAATAGAGCTTTTTAGTTGAATGCAAGATTTCCAGTTCTCTAGAATTATAACCCCAGGATCCATTGATCATTTTTCTAGTTGGTGGGATTATTGTGGGAAAAAAATCTCAGTTTTCATTAAGATTTGAGCAAAAAAGTGCCAAGACTATCAGCAGGAAGTAAAACAAGACAACGTATTACGTGTCAGCGTCTCTCCACTAGCTCCCGATTGAGTTTAGAATTAAGTTTAAAATCCTCTTACTAACCTACAAGGCCCCATTTTACATTAGTTACACCAAGCAGAACCTTTGCGAGCTCCAAGCTGGGCGAACAGGCTGTCACAAACAAACCACTACTGGGTGTGTGACCAACCCTGGTCCAATGCTGACCAGCATTTCATGCTCATTAGCTGGTTCCTAATAACTGTAAACAAGGCATTCACCTCGGAGAGCCAGGCTTACAGCACTGACAGCTCAGCCAACACCATTACGAGCTGGGCTAACACTGCTGACTCGGCCTCTGTGTCTTGTTGGATTTTTACCAAACAGGGTGTGGACTCTACTGGCTGGGCTAACACTGCTAACTGCTAAAAATGAGCAAAGAGAAGTTTTCATAGTTTCATTCATTGCAATAAAAGAAGATTCATCTACGTAAATAATGTCGAAATCTGATTTGCAGGAGGAAAAGTTGCTCTTTGTTACCAAACCATGCTAAACATGTAAAAGAGCAGGAACAGGTCAGGGCTAACTAAACAATGGAAGAGGAAAAAATGTGTCCAATTTCTTTATGTATAGTCGTACACTGACAGGCATTAATGTGTGTTTTTTATTGTTTCTTCGCTCCTTGAAATGCTTCATTCACTGTCTTCAGTTCACTTCAGCTCCTGTCCATAAGTCTCGTCTTTTCCTTACTTTGAACAATTTGGCAAAAACTAACAACAGAACCATTTTAAATGTTTGTGTTTTTATTTGCTGATTCTTTTTAGAGAAGGTATTCAAAAGTTATGCAGAACATTTGAAAGAAGAGATGATGAAGTGATCGTGTCCTCATTCCCGCAGAGACTTTATTAGATGGAAAGTTTCTCCAAAGCGGTCCGGTTCTCCGCCTGCATCACTGATGAGCAGGCAGCAGGGCAAAAATCTACAAAGATGTAAAAAAAAAAAAAAAAAGAGATGAGGAATCAATCACATGTTTAAACTTATTTGGAGTTATAGTTTCCTAAAAAAAGTACTTGTCCGGGTTGGGAAGACTATGTTTTCAGGATTGATTGCAGCTTCTGAAGACACCTCCTTAAATTTCTGTATTATATCAGCCGGGGGTACATTGCTGCGTGCTGTGAATTCACATTTTGATTTGCAACAGTTATTGACTGTACGAACATCAATATCACAAAAATGATTTTACCCAGAAGTGAAGTCATGGTGCTCAGCTCTCCTGGGGTGTTCAAATGATACAAAATTATAGCATAATCATCGGTGACTTCAACAACCGTTACTTGGTTGTGGATGTCGTCAGCTGGCAAAAAGAGAGATGGAAAAACAATTAATGCCAATTTGTTATTTCATCATGTGTGTAATCATACTGACAATCAACGTTGAATTTTCCAGGCACGTCCGACTTTATGGCAAGGAAGGTATTTCTGTCACAAAGTCCATCATCCGATCTGCAAAATGACTTAATATTCAAACATAAATAATACATTTAAATGACATTTTTCTAATTGTCTTTTGGACTCACGCGGGTTTTTCATCGGTCATATGTATGTTTCCTTCTGGAGTTGAATAAATTTGGAATTTTCCAATATTGACTGCCTCTTTGTTCTCAACAAAAATGGCATCATTGCTGGCTACTCCAACCTCGAACCATTCTCCTTCCATCTGTGATGCAAAGACAGGGAACACACGTGAATCAGTCAAAACTAACACAACATGCTGTCAGTGGAAGAACTAAAGACTTTAGTTACAGAAAGATCAGAAGTTATGAAGTCTGTTTTAGTATTTCACAGTTATAAAGTACACATGCTTCCACGTGTCTGTAGATGGGCAGAAATGATTAAGCTTCAGACTGATGTAGAGCTGCATGTTTATTTATTTATTTTTTTATTTATTTATTTCGGTCACAGTGCAACCTCATATCAATGAAATAAAGAAAACAACCATATTCCAGCAAAGGACCGAAAAGGTAACGGCTGAAGCAAACGCTTATTACGCCGACCCTTTTTTTTTTTTTTTTTTTTTAATGTCATAATAAAAGCAAAAAGACATAAGTAAATACTAAGTCATCATAATTGTTATAACGCATAACATAATAATATCATAATACATCATAACATAATCATAACACATCATAACATATAACATAATCATAACACATATTCGTAACACATAACATAATCATAACACATCATAATTGTTTACTTTTTATAGAAGCTTGAATTTAACCATCAAGACTTGCATATTTTTTAAGTATTAATAACTTAAATTTCTTTTTTAAACATAAAAGATTTAAACACAATTTAAGTTCATCATTACAATTATTCCAAAGATCCACACCTTTAATAGAAATACAGAATTTTTTAACATTTGTTCTAAATTTATTTTTAATGAACACATCATTTCCTCTTAGTTCGTATGGACTTTTCCTAATAATAAACATATTTTGTAGAGAGTTTGACATCATGTTTTTTTTTATCTTAAACATACATTTTAAAGTGTGTAATTCCACTAAATCATAGAACTTTAATGTTTTTAAATTTATAAATAGATTATTGGTAGGTTGATTATAAGATGAGAATGTTATTGCTCGTATTGCTTTTTTTTGTAAAATATAAAATGGTTTTGTGTTAGTTTTGTACGTATTTCCCCAAATCTCGATACAATAAGTTATATATGGAAGTACTAATGTATTATTTAACATAAACAAACTTTTTTTATTTAGGACAAATCTGAATTTATAAATGATTGCTATTACTTTAGACAGTTTATTTTTTGTATAATTTATGTGTGATTTCCAGCTTAATTTGTGATCTATAATCATTCCAAGGAACTTACTGTCGTAAGCTCGTTCCAATGGGGTGTTATTAAGCATAATTTGAATTTGTTTAGGTACTTTTAATTTTGTAAATACTATAAATTTCGTTTTTTCAATATTTAATGATAATTTATTTATGTCAAACCATATTTTTATTTTACTCAATTCTCTTTCAACTGATTGTATCATTTGGTTCAGGTCTTTTCCTGAAAAGTAAAGAGTAGTGTCGTCTGCAAATAGTACATAATTTATTATTTTGGATGTGTAACACAAATCATTGATGTACAGGATAAAGAGTTTAGGCCCCAGCGTTGAGCCTTGTGGAATTCCACATATGACTTTTAATAAATCAGATTTTTCCTCCTTTATTTGTACATATTGATATCTATTTTCTAAGTAGCTCTGAAGCCATGTATATGCAGCTCCTCGAAAACCAAATCTGTCTAGTTTGCTCAGTAATATATTATGATCTATGGTGTCGAAAGCTTTCTTAAGGTCTATGAAAATACCGATGCCATAATTATTTGAGTCTATTGATGTAGTAATATTTTCTATTAGTTCTGTAACAGCCATATTTGTGGTGTGAGGCCTTTTAGGCCTGCTTGTTTGTTTTTTATCTCCCCCAAAACTCACAGGTGCTGGATGGCTTCTAACGGGAGGATTGGCTGATTGCTCCCAGCTGCACAGACTTACCGGTGGCTATAAAAGACCTGGTGTCACCCACAGTCTCTGTCAGGTCTTCAACGATTCTAGTGGTAAACTGACAACCTCTAAGCTGAGTCAAATTTTGATATCAGACTAATTTTCTTATTCTCCTCACAGGAACCTTCAGCCTTTCCTCTTGGCCATCCAGCACTGCCTGAAGCCGTTATCTCTCTGCTGTGGATTCCTTTGTTCAACACTTAATAAACTGTTAAACCTGCATTTGGATCCTCCTCATTCCCTCTCCTACACAACAGAAGACCTGACCAGAATGGATCCAGCGGGTTCTGCATCACCCTCAGTGTCAGAGATTCTGACCCGACAAGGAATATTCCTGGGACAACAACAACAGGCCATAAAGGCCCTTATGGACGAAAATACTCAATTAAAAACACAGTTACAGGCTTTAACAGACAAAGTAAATAATCTAAGTTCTCTTTTTCTGTCCACAGCCTCGGCACCTCCTTCAGCTATGCCCAGCCCACTCATGGACCACCATATTACGGACCCGGAACCTTTCCATGGAACCCTGGGGAAATGTCGTGGGTTCCTCTTGCAGTGTTCAAATGTCTTTGCTCTAAGACCGCGGACCTTCGAATCAGACAAAGTTAAGAATTTGTACATTGTGGGTCTTCTTCGGGGCAGGGCACTGGAGTGGGCCGAGGCCGAAGACGCGGCAGCCCCCCTGGCTGATCGCTCAACATCTGATTTTCTGAGTTTATTCAGAACCATGTTCGAGGTGCCGGACCGGGCTGGAGATGCCTCCCAGCGTCTACTCCACCTTTCCCAGGGAACTCTATCTGTGGCGGAGTTCTCCATCTCATTCCGGACCCTAGCAGTAGAGGCTGGCTGGGGACAGAAGGCACTAAGAGGGGTGTTCCTAAATGCCCTGAATGATCCTCTGAAGGATGAGCTAGCTGGCAGGGGGACCCCATCCACATTGGAGGAACTCATTTCGCTGGCAATACAGTTAGACAATCGTCAAAGAGAGAAACGATATGAAAATACCACCCGGGCCCTACACCCTACTCCAGTTCACAGCCATCGACAGCCTTCCTCGGTCTGCCCCCCACCTAGGGCATTTGCATCTGTTCCACAAGAGGCTGAGCAGCCTTCCACAGAACCAATGCAGTTGGGACAGATGCATCTAACCAAAAAGGAAAGAGAGGTTAGACTAAAAGAAGGGAGGTGTCTCTATTGCGGGTCGAGAAGTCACTTACTCTCAGCTTGCCCTTGTCGCCCAAAAGACGGGGCCCACCGGTAGACCTAGGGTTACGGGTGGGCACAACTAGATGTCATGGTACCCCTAGGCTTATGATTCTTGTGACACTAACCTCTGGTTGTTCCTCTTCTTTTCCGGCCGAAGCGTTGGTGGATTCCGGGGCCGACGGCAACTTCATCGACGCAGATTTTCTCCGTCAGTGTGGATTCCAGTCCCAACCACTCGGAGAACCCATTAATGCCACGGCGATCGATGGACACGTTATCACCAGGGTGACCCACCAGTCCTCCCCGTTGGAGATGGTGGTATCGGGTAATCACCGTGAGCACCTTTCGTTTAACGTTATTTCTTCACCCGGCTCACCCCTTGTGTTAGGTTTCCCCTGGCTTAGGTTGCACAATCCACAGGTCGACTGGCAAAACCGGCGTATCGTCGGGTGGAGCAATCAGTGCCATGCAACTTGCCTCCAATCTGCCGTGACAACCGTCTCTTCTGACACGGTAGGCTCAATCGACCCGGTGGACGTTGCGTCTATCCCGGCAGAGTATCATGACCTCAAAGAGGTCTTCAGTAAGGAGAGGGCACAATCTCTCCCGCCTCATCGGCCATATGATTGCGCCATCGACCTCCTCCCTGGGGCAACCTTACCCGCCAGTCGCCTGTACAATCTGTCTGCTCCAGAGAGGGGGGCGATGGAGAAGTACATCAATGAGTCCCTGGCGTCGGGGCTTATTCGCCCTTCCTCGGCACCCATAGCAGCGGGGTCCTTTTTTGTGGGTAAGAAGGATGGTTCCCTCCGTCCGTGCGTCGATTATCGGGGTCTTAATAACATCACCGTTCGCAACAAATACCCGTTGCCCCTCATTAATTCGGCGTTCGAGCTACTTCAGGGAGCCCGGGTCTTTACAAAACTCGATCTGCGTTGCGCCTACCATCTCGTCCGAATGCGGGAGGGGGACGAGTGGAAGACGGCGTTCAACACCCACCTGGGCCAATTCGAATACTTGGTCATGCCTTTCGGGTTAACTAACGCTCCCGCAGTCTTCCAGGCATTCATTAACGATGTGCTCCGTGACTTCCTTAATCGTTTTGTCTTTGTTTATCTGGACGACATTCTTATTTTTTCGCCCACTGTTGAGGAGCACATCGTCCATGTCCGTGCGGTACTCCAGCGGCTCCTTGAGAATCGTCTGTTTGTAAAGGCTGAGAAGTGCGAGTTCCATTCTCAGTCTGTCAACTTCCTTGGTTTTATTGTACACGCTGGGCAGGTTTGCCCGGACCCCAAAAAAGTTAGCGCGGTGGCTGAGTGGCCTCGACCCGACACCCGTCGCAAACTACAACAATTTCTGGGTTTCGCAAATTTTTACAGGCGTTTCATTCGCAATTACAGTCAGGTAGCTCTTCCCCTTACCCAGCTTACTTCCACAGCCAGACCGTTCGTTTGGTCTCCCCAAGCAGAGGGTGCATTCACTGAGCTTAAAAAGAGGTTTACCTCGGCCCCCATTCTGGTCCAGCCCGACCCCTTGAGGCAGTTTATTGTGGAGGTGGACGCCTCGGATTCAGGGGTGGGTGCTGTGCTGTCCCAATACCATCAGGAGGATGGCAAACTCCATCCCTGTGCCTTTTTCTCTAAGCGTCTCTCTGCAGCTGAACAAAACTACGATGTGGGGAATAGAGAACTGCTCGCAGTCAAACTGGCACTCGAGGAATGGAGGCACTGGCTCGAGGGCGCAGAACACCCATTCGTGGTCTGGACAGACCACAAAAACCTCGCTTACATCCAAGCAGCTAAGAGACTCAACTCTCGACAGGCCCGGTGGCAGCTGTTCTTTACACGCTTTAATTTTACCCTCACTTACAGGCCGGGCAACCGCAATACCAAACCTGACGCCCTCTCCCGCCTGCATGATGGTCATCAGTCCAGATCGGAGCCGGAGCCCATTCTACCCCCCTCCTGCGTCATTGGGGCAATCACTTGGGAGATCGAGACTGCAATAAGGGATGGTCTGCAGCATGATCCGGACCCAGGTACTGGCCCAGCTAACCGTTCGTATGTGCCATCCTCTGCCCGCTCCCAGGTTCTCCTATGGGCACATGCATCCCGGTGGTCCTGTCACCCTGGGATTCGCCGTACAATGGCGCTTCTTCAGCGGCGGTTCTGGTGGCCAACGATGGAGGCAGACACTAGGAATTTTGTCGCTGCCTGTTCTGCCTGTTCCCGGGGCAAGGTTCCTCATCGTCCTCCTGCGGGGCTGCTCCATCCCCTACCGGTTCCCAGTCGTCCCTGGTCCCATATCGCACTGGACTTTGTGACCGGACTCCCTCCCTCAGAAGGTAACACTGTTGTGGTCACGATTGTGGACCGATTCTCCAAAGCTGTACATCTGGTGCCTCTTCCTAAACTCCCTTCAGCCTTGGAGACTGCCCAGCTCATGGTGACCCATGTGTTCCGTCTGCATGGTATCCCTCTGGACATAGTCTCTGACCGGGGTCCGCAATTCACATCAGCTGTTTGGAAGTCCTTCTGTAAGGCGCTGGGGGCTTCCGTCAGCTTGTCATCTGGCTTCCACCCCCAATCCAACGGCCAGTCGGAGCGGGCTAACCAACACCTGGAATCCACATTACGGTGCGTGTTGGCCTCTGCCCAGTCCACGTGGTCGTCTCATCTCCCGTGGATTGAGTATGCCCATAATTCCCAAGTTAGTTCCTCCACAGGATTGTCCCCGTTCGAGGCTTCTCTGGGTTACCAACCCCCATTGTTCCCGGATCAGGAACAGGAGCTGGCCGTCCCTTCGGTGCAGCTCCATATCAGACGGTGTCGTCGGATCTGGAGGAAAACTAGGAGGGCCCTCCAACAGGCCTGCGGCCGGGCTCGGCGCCAAGCTAATCGCCACCGTCAGCCAGCCCCAGCATATCAGGTTGGTCAGTCTGTCCTTCTGTCTACCAGGAACATTCCCCTCAGGGCAGAGTCTCGCAAGCTTTCACCCCGCTTCATTGGCCCTTTCCGGATCCTGCGGCTGGTCAACCCGGTCTCGGTAAAGCTCGCCCTGCCCTCTTCCATGAAGGTACATCCTGTGTTCCACGTCTCTCAGATCAAACCGGTTTCTACCAGTCCCCTCCAGCCTCCTTCTGCTCCCCCTCCACCTCCTCGCCTTGTCGACGGCTCGGATGCGTACACGGTCAACCGTCTTTTGGATGTTCGTCGCCGAGGTCGGGGTCTACAGTACCTCGTGGACTGGGAGGGTTATGGCCCGGAGGAACGGTGCTGGGTGCCCCGTTCAGCGATCCTGGACCCTGGCTTGGTCCGGGACTTTCACCGCCGCTTTCCGGACAGGCCTGGTGGTCCGCCAGGTGGCGTCCGTAGAGGGGGGGTACTGTGGTGTGAGGCCTTTTAGGCCTGCTTGTTTGTTTTTTATCTCCCCCAAAACTCACAGGTGCTGGATGGCTTCTAACGGGAGGATTGGCTGATTGCTCCCAGCTGCACAGACTTACCGGTGGCTATAAAAGACCTGGTGTCACCCACAGTCTCTGTCAGGTCTTCAACGATTCTAGTGGTAAACTGACCACCTCTAAGCTGAGTCAAATTTTGATATCAGACTAATTTTCTTATTCTCCTCACAGGAACCTTCAGCCCTTCCTCTTGGCCATCCAGCACTGCCTGAAGCCGTTATCTCTCTGCTGTGGATTCCTTTGTTCAACACTTAATAAACTGTTAAACCTGCATTTGGATCCTCCTCATTCCCTCTCCTACACAACAATATTAGTGGATCGGTTTTGTCTAAACCCATATTGTTTGTCACTAAGGAGCTGGTGTTTCTCTATAAATTTATCTAATCTTATTACAAATACTTTTTCTATTATTTTTGAAAACTGTGGAAGTATGGATATAGGCCGATAATTTGAAAATAATTGTTTATTGCCATTTTTATAGACTGGAATAACTCTAGTTATTTTCATTTTTTCAGGAAATTTACCGATTTGAAAAGACTTATTGCAAATATATGTTAGAGGCTGTGCAATATGTTCTATTGTATTCTTTATTAAATTCATATCAATGTTAAGTGTATCTTTAGATGTTTTTTATTTAAATTGCTTTACTATTTTAATTATTTCATTTTCATTTGTTGGGTTTAAATAAAATGTAAAAGGATTTCTGTTTACAGCATCACTTGGACTTATGTTATGCTTCTCAATACTTTCAGCCAAGGTATTTCCTACATTAACAAAATAATGATTAAATCCTTCTATAATTTCTTTTATATTTTCCAGCTTTGAGCTTTTGTTCATGAATTGTTTTGGTATTTTATATTTTTTATCTTTTATTTTAATTATTTTATTAATGACATTCCATGTTCCCTTAATATTTTCTTTTTGTTCTTCAAATAATTTATGAAAGTATTCTTTTTTGGTTTTCCGCAAAATACTAGTCAATTTGTTTTTATAATTTTTATATTTTATTTCAGATTCCTTGGTTTTGTGTTGAATAAACTTTTTATATAACATATTTTTCTTCTTACATGCATTTTGTAATCCACTTGTTATCCATGGTTTTATTTTAGAATTTTCTTTAAGTCTTACCTTTTTTAATGGGCAGTTTTTATTGTAGATTTCTAAAAACATGGATATAAAAATTTCATACGCTTCACTTGGGTCAGTTTGGTTGTAGACCTCGTCCCATTTCTGTTTTAATAAGTCTTCTTTAAGTTTATTTAGAGTTTGGTCTGTCACTCGCCTAATATATCTGAATGTTTCAGAGTTTTCTTTGTCATCAGTTATAATTTTATTTTGAAATATAGCAAAAACTGGTAGGTGGTCACTTATATCACTGACAAGAAGGCCACCAACAATTTTAGCTTCAATATTGTTTATAAAGATATTATCTATTAGAGTGGAGGAATCAATCGTTATCCTGCTGGGTTTATCAATAATTGGTAGTAACATATTTGAATGCATCATATTTATGTCTGAACGTTTGGGGTTAAATCTGGAATTCTATTTAGCAATTACATGAAAAAAATTATGTTACTTTATTTTTATGATAAAATAGATCATTTCAATATGTTAGAAATTCTCTCCACCACATGCTGGAGTTTCAAAAACATCATACCAGACTCAGGTTGAAGTCTGCTGCAGGTGCGATTTGAGCAGAAATGAGAGAGATGAGTACAAAGCCGACGATGAGCTGAGAATTCATAGCTGCTGAAGATCAAACTGATGAAGATCTGGAGGTTTGTATGTGGGACCTTTAGTGTGATGAATCTTTAATAACATAGAGTGTGCACGTTCTTTCTCTCTCTGACACGTCGAGCTTTTTACTGGAACTTTGCTCATTAATATTCAGGTTAAAATTGAGCAGGTTTTAGAAGGCACACATCACCTCTTTGTTTTAACAGAGAGACGGGAATAAAAGGAACAAAATGTCCCAGCTGTGTGACAACAAGTTGCACATTGTCTGGTTTTCTACTGACAATCTGAATCTTTATAAAACGTCTCTGATTCTATTGTGTCACTTTTTTTTAAAAGACTAAAACCCGTCAAACAGTCGTTAAAAACATCTCACAACATTTCCCACTGATTTAAAGCTTCCTGATTATCCCTACATCTTAACACCAGATGTTTGGCTGCTGACTTCACTTTTATTGAATCAGTTTTTTTGATAAAGACCCTGGCACAGACAGGCTTCAGACTGGTAAACCTTGGTTTGAGAAAACCCAACAGAGACAGGGAGCCGGAGCCTGACTGCAAATGGGTTGATAAAGGCTGGCATGCCAAAAAGGACATAGTTACGGGGAGACAGTTTCCCGGAGTCGGTACGTAGTGGGATATTTTTGGAGGTTATTCACACCTTCTGACCAGGACTGCAGCGTGGGGCAGGAGACCTCTGAGCTTTTTAGACCTCTGGAGAACCTGACGACTGGTCACCACACTTTGCAACCCTTGAGGATATGAAACTGGACAGATGATAAAGAAACCTCCTACTGTATATCAGAAAAGAAGTTACTGGAACTTGCCACAATGAGCAACAGTCAAAGATGATTAAATAATAAGATTTTATTGGTTTAATGCAGCAGGTTTTTTTAGTCAGGAGACCTGTAAAGTTGTAAAGGATGGTCCGGCGGCAAAAGGTGTCCCTAAGGGTTTAAAAACCTTCTATTGGTTCTGATGATCATTCCAAGCGGAGGGGTTTAGTCTCAGCACTTCATAGACAACAACACATGCAGCATGTGGCAAGGCATCAAGACCAGTTTAACATTTTTTATTTTTTAAATATACTTTATTAATCCCTGACCAGGAAATCTATGTGCTGCCACCTATGACGGCGCCAATGGTGGGAGAAACGGGGGGTTAGGTGTCTTCTCCTAGGACCCTAGACCTGAACTCAGTGGGATGCAAACCCGCAAACTTCCAGTTAACTTCTGGTCTGTGGGCGAACACTCTAACCACTGAGCCATCGTCTCCCCCATTTAACACCATTTTCCCAGACGCACTGACCCTGAAGCTCCATTACCCAGGTTTGTCAGCATCCCTCTGCTCCTGGATGAGGGACTTCCTTACCAACTCGCCCTAGTTTTTTTTTTTTTTTTTTAACCAATGTTTTTATTAGCTTTCAACAGCAATAACAGAAAAAAAGACTTTACAGTAGCCATGGTTTTCTTTTTTTTTAAACAAAACAAAACAAAAAACAGAAACAAAAACAAAACAACAAAGATAACGTTATGCAAAAAATTTCAACATCTCACACTAATAAAAGTCATTTTTGTCTGAGGAATCTCAATAAGGGTGCCCAAACTTCTTCAAAATGTTGAGCTTTACTTTTTTTTTTATTATTTTGAATTACTCTATTCATCCTTCACCGGGGAAATTTGTTTGCTGCACTCCTTACACCGCAGCAGGCTGCCCTTCAACGGCGCCAATGGTGGGAGAAGTGGGGATTAGGTGTCTTCTCCAAGGACCCTAGACGTGCTCTCCGTGGGACGCGAACCCGCGACCTTCCGGTCCGTGGGCGAACGCGCTAACCACGCGGCCACCGTCTCCACCACAACCTCAAAATATGAGTTAGCTTTTCCAACGTAAACACTTAAAGACATTTCTCTCAGCCAAGATTGTACAGTGGAAACTACTGACAGGCATTAATGTGTGTTTTTTATTGTTTCCTCAATTCAATTCAATTTTTCAATTCAATTCAATTTTATTTTTTAGCCCAAAATCACAGAATGTCCGTCTCAATGGGCTTCACAAGAAAAAGAGGAATGTATTAACACAGATACACAACAAGAAAAATAACTAACAAATGCTAACTAAACAAGACTAGCACATTTATGCACTTAGACTCTCCTTCTCGGTGAGAAAAAACTCCTAAAAAACCCATCAGTGGGGGAAAAATAAGAAACCTCATGGGGATCCACATGAAAGAGAGATCCCTCCCCCGGGACGAGCAAACAATGTGTCAAAGATTATTGTTTATATATTAGCTTAATCTAATCTACAGCTAAATATCTAAAGAAGTCAATAAATGTTCTTCATCCTGATGGAAACACGGGGGACTCCTCAGCCCGGAGATGTCCAGGACGGGGATGAGTAGATGTTCTTCATCCTGATGGAGACACGGGAGACTCCTCAGCCCAGCGATGCCCACGGCGGGGATAAGTAGATGGATTTCATCCTGATGGAGCGGGGATGAAAAAGCGCGGAGGTCTCTCCGGTGTGGCCATGCCCACTCACTCCTTGAAATGCTTCATTCACTGTCCTCAGTTCACTTCAGCTCCTGTCCACAAGTCTCGTCTTTTTCTTACATCGAACAATTTGGCAAAAACTAACAACCATTTTAAATGTGAAGGAAGTTGATATATTTACTCTTTACTTTTAAACATTTTAAAAAGAATAACATTTTACTTTTTAGTCAATAAAGACATGCTTATGAATGTTTGATTTACTTTGTATTCAATAAAGATATGTTCTTGAATGTTTCATTTGCTAAGGTTGTGCCTGGAGGATAAAAGCTTACTGAGGGTAATAAAGTTTATAGAGGTATCAATATGTAAAGGGTCATTGGGGAGTCACCAGAGACCACTTCAATCAGCATTACTCCGGGGTGGGAATGCTCTGTTGTTTTTCAGGAGATAAGGAAGGTGACAAAGAAAAATCTATTTTCTGCTGGAAAAGGAGGACGAATGATCAAAGGGGGAAAAAGGAGGATGAATGACCAAGTGGGGGGGAAAAGGGGGCATCTTAATGAATATTCATGAGTATAAATCTGGCAAATCTCAGTAGGGTGTTGTCTCTTCTGTAACTTCACAGAGGCACACAGGTGTGTTCTGTCAGGGAACTGAGACCCAGATGCATCTGTCTAGATTTTGATGTTGAGGAATAAATATTGGAAATTGAGACATTTGTTGAATCCTGGTGGTATTTTAAATACTTGGTATGCTTTAAATATTTAGTTATCTTAGGATTGGAATCACTGGCCTTCTCTCTTCAGTGTGGACACGCAAGAAAGACCGGGTGGTGAGATCATTAATTAGTTATTGATAATTAAAAAAGATATTGGATTTAACCAAAACTGAGAAGAAGTAAACCCCCGGATTCTTTCAAATGTTTGTCTTTTTATTTGCTGATTCTTTTTAGAGAAGATATTCAAAAGTTATGCAGAACATTTGAAAGAAGAGATGATGAAGTGATCGTGTCCTCATTCCCGCAGAGACTTTATTAGATGGAAAGTTTCTCCAAAGCAGTCTGGTTCTCTACATGCATCCCTGATGCTGGCTCATGAAGATCAGGCAGCAGGGCAAAAACCTAAAAAAAAAAAAAAAAAAAAAAAAAAAAAAAAAAAAAAAAAAGAGATGAGGAATCAATCACATGTTTAAACTTATTTGGAGTTATATTTTTTTTTAAAAAAAAGTACCTGTTTTGGTTGGAAAGACTATGTTTTCAGGATTGATTGCAGCTTCTGAAGACACCTCCTTAAATTTCTGTATTGCATCAGCCGTGGGTACCCCGCTGCGTGCTTTGAATTCACATTTTGATTTGCAACAGTTATTGACTGTACGAACATCAATATCACAAAAATGATTTTACCCAGAAGTGAAGTCATGGTGCTCAGCTCTCCTGGGGTGTTCAAATGATACAAAATTATAGCATAATCATCGGTGACTTCAACAACCGTTACTTGGTTGTGGATGTCGTCAGCTGGCAAAAAGAGAGATGGAAAAACAATTAATGCCAATTTGTTATTTCATCATGTGTGTAATCATACTGACAATCAACGTTGAATTTTCCAGGCACATCCGACTTTATGGCAAGGAAGGTATTTCTGTCACAAAGTCCATCATCCGATCTGCAAAATGACTTAATATTCAAACATAAATAATACATTTAAATGACATTTTTCTAATTGTCCTTAGGACTCACGCGAGTTCTTCATCAGTCATTTCTAGGTTTCTTTCTGGAGTTGAATGAATTTGGAATTTTCCAATATTGATTGTCTCTTTGTCCTCAACAAAAATGGCATCATTGCTGGCTACTCCAACCTCGAACCATTCTCCTTCCATCTGTGATGCAAAGACAGGGAACACAAGTGAATCAGTCAAAACTAACACAACATGCTGTCAGTGGAAGAACTAGAGACTTTAGTTACAGAACTATTACTGGTAAAGATCAGAAGTTATAAAGTACACATGCTTCCACGTGTCTGTAGATGGGCAGAAATGATTAAGCTTCAGACTGATGTAGAGCTGCATGTCTGAACGTTTGGGGTTAAATCTGGAATTCTATTTAGCAATTACATGAAAAAAATTATGTTACTTTTTTTTTCTTTGATAAAGTAGATCATTTCAATATGTTAGAAATTCTCTCCACCACATGCTGGAGTTTCAAAAACATCATACCAGACTCAGGTTGAAGTCTGCTGCAGGTGCAAGTTGAGCAGAAACGAGAGAGATGAGTACAAAGCCGACGATGAGCTGAGAATTCATAGCTGCTGAAGATCAAACTGATGAAGATCTGGAGGTTTGTATGTGGGATCTTTAGTGTGATGAATCTTTAATAACATAGAGTGTGCACGTTCTTTCTCTCTCTGACACGTCAAGCTTTTTACTGGAACTTTGCTCATTAATATTCAGGTAAAAATTGAGCAGGTTTTAGAAGGCCACATCACTTCTTTGTTTTAACAGAGAGACGGGAATGAAAGGAACAAGATGTCCCAGCTGTGTGACAACAATTTGCACATTGTCTGGTTCTACTGACAATCTGAATCTTTATAAAAACCTCTCTGATTCTTTTGTGTCATTTTTTTAAAAGACTAAAATCCATCAAACAGTCATTAAAAACATCTCACAACATTTCCCACTGATTTAGAATTACATTTACTTTATTGATCCCACACTTGGGAAATTTGTGCGTTACAGCAGCTGTCTGAGCCTCTTGGAGAAGGAACTCCGCTTCTTATCCAGAAGTGGGTATAGAGGATGGTCATGATTGTCCATGATGGATAAAAGTTTATTCATTGACCTCCTCTCCATCACTGCTTCGAGTGGGTCCTGTTGGCAGCCAATGACAGAGCCAGCCTTTCTTATCAGTTTATTAAGTCTGTTGCCGTCACTGGCTGCAATGCTGCTCCCCCAGCAGATGACGGAGAAGAACAAGGTGCTGGCCACCACAGACTGGTAGAAGGTCTCCAGGATCTTGCTGCACACATTGAAGGACCTCAGCTTCCTTAGGAAGTAAAGTCGGCTGCAGGTCTTCTTGTACACAGTAGTACTGTTGCTCCTCCAGTTCAGTCTGCTGTCGATGGTCACTCCCAGGTATTTGTACTCCTCCATCACCTCCACATCTCTACCCAGAATGTAGAGGGGCCGCAAGGCAGATCTGTTCTTCCAGAAGTCAATCACCATCTCCCTGGTCTTGTCTACTATGAGCAGTAGGTGATTCTCTCCCGCCCACTCCACAAATCCATCCACCACTCTCCTATACTCCTCCTCCTGTCCACCACTTATACACTCTACAACTGCAGAGTCATCAGAGAATTTCTGTAGGTGGCATGACTCCAAGTTGTGCTGGAAGTCTGAGGTGTACAATGTGAAGAGGAATGGAGAGAGCACAGTGCCCTGTGGGGCTCCCACACCACTTAGAACCACATCAGACAGAACATTGCGCAGCCGGGCTAACTGTGGCCTGCCCGTCAGGTAATCAGTGATCCAGGAGACGATGGACGTACCAGCACCCATCAGCCGCAGCTTATCACCCAGTAATGAGGGTTGGATGGTGTTAAAGGCACTAGAGAAATCAAAGAAGGTGATACTCATCATGCCACCACCGCCATCCAGATGTGAATGAGCTGCAGCAGATGGATGACAGCATCCTCGACTCCCAGGCGTGGCCGGTAGGCAAACTGCAGGGGGTCTAGAGAGGAATTCACCAGCGGTCTCATGTGAGCTAACACCAGCCCATAAGGGTTTAATAACCTTCTATTGGTTCTGAGGAGGGAATTTAAGATTATTGAAAGCTGTAAGAGGAGCTTTGGTGGAATACTTTATTATTTGTGTGTAATATCGATATGTATTAGAAACACGTTACTGAGTTTTTGTATTTGTAAATATCTATTTTTTATTGAATTCGGAAACTTTTAATGAAATTATTTTAATTTCTCTATAAATAATTTTTCTGTTTAACCTGGCATGATCGTATCTTCCAGAAGAGAAACACAATGTAAAGGTGGAAGTTTTAAACCTTCAGTGCTCAGATAGTTGGAGAAAGGTTGTTAATTGAAAATTTATGAAAAAAAATTTAAACTAAATCCAAGACTTGGGACTTCTTTTGTTCTTTTTTAGCACAGTTTTGGCCTCCAAGACTACGGGCTCAGCATGACAGAACCCCAAAGAGCATCTAAATGGGGACAAGACAAAAGCAGAGATGGTAAAAGATTTCTGAGCATACTCAACCCAGATGATCATTTCAAGAGGAGGGGTTTAGTCTCAGCACTTCATAGACAACAACACATGCAGCATGTGGCAAGGCATCAAGACCAGTTTAACATTTTTTATTTTTAAATATACTTTATTAATCCCTGACCGGGAAATTTGTGTGCTGCCTTACACCGCAGCAGGCTGCCACCTATGACGACGCCAATGGTGGGAGAAACGGGGGGTTAGGTGTCTTCTCCTAGGACCCTAGACCTGAACTCAGTGGGATGCGAACCCGCAAACTTCCAGTTAACCTCCGGTCTGTGGGCGAACACTCTAACCACTGAGCCATCGTCTCCCCCATTTAACACCATTTTTCCAGACGCACTGACCCTGAAGCTCCATTACCCAGGTTTGTCAGCATTCCTCTGCTCCTGGATGAGGGACTTCCTTACCAACTTTCTAAAGACTCAGATTGTCAGTAAAAAAATCAGATACAGTGAAAATATTCAATTGTTATCACAAACCTGGGACATCTTGTTGCTCTAATTCCAGTCTCTCTGTTCAAATAAAGAGGTGACTTGACCTTCCAAAACTTGCTTAATTTTAACCTGAATATTAATGAGCAAAGTTCCAGTAAAAAGCTCGACATGTCAGAGAGAGAAAGGGCGTGCACACTCTGGTATTAAAGGTTCATCACACTGAAGGTCCAACATACAAACCTCCAGATCTTCATCAGGTTGATCTTCAGCAGCTATGAATGCTCTGTTCTTCTGGTGGCTCTTCAAGCCTTCGCAACCCTCACCTCCGGCAGGCTTCAACCTGAGTCAGGTATGACACTTTTAAAACTCCAGCATGTGGTAACAGCTATGTTTACTGGAGAGAATTTTTAACATACTGTCTGTAAATGACTTATTTTATTAGAAAAAAGATCTTCTTGTTCTTTCGGCATTTCCCTTCACATCAGTTTCTTCATCTAACCCTATCTGCTGCATCCTCTTCAGTCACACCAACTATCTTCATGTCTTCCTTCACTGTATCCATGAACCTCCTCTTTGGTCTTCCTCTAGGTCTCTTTCCTGGTGGTTCAAAATCCAGCATCCTTCTTTAATACATTTCCAGATTTAACTCCTAACGCTCAGACTTTCAGCTCCACGTCAGTCTGTTGTTCAATCACTTCTGTACATCTACAGACATGTGGAAGCAGGCATACTTTCTAGCCGGGAAATATTGAAACAGATTTTATATCTTCTAATCTTTAGCAGTAATAATTCTGTAACCAAAGTATTTAATTTATCCTCTGATGGCATGTTGTGTTAGTTTTATCCGTTTCATGTGTTATCTCTGTCTTCACATCACAGATGCAAGGACAATGGTTCGAGGTTGGAATAGCCAGTGATGAACCAGGGTTCAAGCAGAAAAAAGATACATTTTACCTTGGAAGAATCAAAATTCAACAAACTCCAGAAGGAGACCTCGACATGGCCTTTGAAAGACTGAAGTGAGTACAAAATGACAAACAAGAACATCTCATTTATGTGCATAAACTTGTGTTTGAAGTCAGTTTCTTCACTTTGCAGACCTGATGGATCTTGTTGGAGATTTACATTTCACGGAAAGAGGGCCAGTGAGCCTGGAAAATTCAACAACAACTGTCAGTATAATTAAACACTTAATCAAAGAACAAACTGACATTTATTGTTCTTTGTTTCTCCTATTTTTCCAGTGCTGGGTTACCAAAACCAAATGACCGTTGTTGAAGTCAGCAGGGATTATGCTTTGATTTTATTTAATGTGAATACACCCCAAGAGATGAGCACCACGACTACACTTCTGGGTAAAATAATTTATCCTGTTATTAATGTTTAAGAAGCAGTGATGTGCAGTTAATAACTGTTAAAAAAATGTGAATTCCCAGCGCGCAGCGAGGAACCCACGGCTGATACAAAACAAAAATTTATGGAGATGTCCTTAAAAGCTAAAATTGAGTCTGAAAACATAGCCTTTCCGCCCAAAAAAGGTACTTTTTTCATAAACCATTTCTGCCAAACAAGCTTAAACATGTATTTTATTCCTCATCTCTTTTATTTTATTTCCTTTAAGGGTTTTGCCCTGCTGCATGATCTTCATGAGCCAGCTGTCACATCAATGATGCAGGCGGAGGACCAGACTGCTTTAAAGAAACTTCTCCATCTGCTGGGAATGAGGACACATTCACTCTGCATAACTTTTTAATTTTCTTCTCTAAAAAGCACCGGAAAATAAAACAACAAACATTTTAAATGGTTCTGTTGGGGTTTTTTTTTACAAATATGTACCAGTTTAATTCTAAGTAAAGTCAGAAGTTACCAAACCGTAAGATGGGACGTAAAGTAAAGACGAGACATGTGAACAGAAGCTGAAAGGAACTAAAACAGTGAAATGAAGCATTTAAAGCACTGAGGAAAGAATTAGAAAGCACACATAAATGCCTGTCAGAGTAGGACCATACATAAGAAAAATAGAGCACATTTTTTCCTCTTCCATTGTTTAGTTAGACTGGACCTGTTCATTTACTTTTACATGTTTAGTAAATAAGAGCAACTGTTCCTCTTTTAAATCAGATCTCTACCATGTTCACGTCAATGGATCGTCTCTCTCACCTCTGATTTTGATATTATAAAAATTCCCCAACAGGTGTTGTTCCAGATGGTAGATATGACACCCTGTTTGTAAAGGTAAAGGTCCATCAATGTAATCTTGTCTCCTGTGTGTTCATTTCGGTGAGGTTGATAAATTCAACCCTATAGAGAAGACATCCCAGCTAAGCAGATGAAGATCTAGCAGGACTGTGAGGGTCTGAGCAGTGAGGTGAAGGACAGAAAGAGTCTATTTAAACAATGGGATCTATAACAACAAAGCAGCTGGTTCTCTAAAAGAGAACAACGCCAAAAAGTGTAGAACAAATAAATAATACTTAAATAAAGGCAAAACAGACCTAAAATAATGACAGAATGAGAACTTCTATACGGGGTTGGACAAACTAATTAAAATACAAGCTAAACAAACACTTTACTGTACTAAACCCAAAAAACACCGCCCATTGTGCTGCAGCACATGCTTTGGTCCAATTACTCAGTGACCTTCAGCCATGCTCTCTTCAGCCAGGGAGGAAGTATCCCCCTCCCGGATGAGATTGTGGGGTGTCAGCCATCACAAGGACACAGAGGCCTAATTAAGCAGTGTTAGCCCAGCTAGCAGTGATATTGAGATTCTTAATTCTTAATTGATTCTTAATTGTCAGTGAAATTTCGACAGACTTGCTTTTATTTTGTGACCTCTCTGATTGTGCCCAGGTTCCAGTAGGGGCGCTGCCCAATCAGGCCTCACAGCATCCACCTCAGTATGTAGGGCTCCCAGCACCTTTTTGTCTTGTGTAGTGCAGCTGCCGTATGACACAGTCATGCTGAGAGGCAGGATGCTCTCAAAGGTGGCTCTGTAGACGCTCAGCTGAAGTTGGGAGGATTGTCGAGAGTGCGTCATCTTCCTGAGGAAGGAGAGTGGTTTTTGGGGCTTCTTCACCAGGTGTGACGTGTTAGCGATCCATGAGAGGTCAGAGGAGATGTGGATGCTGTCAATACGCTCCACAGCCTTCCCCTGTATGCAGTCCTCTTAGACCTCCTGCAGTTCACTATCACTCCTTTGTCTTGCAGATGTTCAAGATGAAGTTGTACCCTGCACACCACAGTGGGATGCTCTGGACATCCTCTCTGTACCGGGTCTCATCATCATTGGTATTTGGCAGAACAGGGGTGGGCAAACTTTTTTATTCGCGAGCCACATTGAGTTCTAACATTAGACAAAGGGGCCGGAACAGGAGCAGAGGGATGGCATGCTTTGGTAGGAAAAAAAATACAAATCTTGGCATGTGGAGAAAACATGTGTTTTAATGTCCAATAAAAATAAAGAAAAAAGCGTAACAACAAAATCTCTGATTTTAAAATGAGTCTTTAAACACTGAAAAACAAATGAATAGCTTTTTTATTTCAAAGCATTGAAAGTTCTTTAATCCTTCAGAATATCACCGTCTCTCTCCTCATGACAGTCTTCTTTTTTTTTAACCAAAACAGAAGGAGATACAGATGCACTTGTGCTGCTCCTTCTGTTCAATTTGTTTCCCCGATAAGAAAAGTCAACAACGACCAATGCAAGGATGAAACAGTTGCAGCAAGTCAGTCTGTGGAGAGCGTAATATTTGATTTGTGTATGAAACGCCATCAGGGCCACAACACGCATGTAAACAAGTGCGCTAGTTGTTACATCAAGCGCATTAAAAACATGCATCTAGCACGCTCGGTTTTAAATGTAGGTTTGAAATCTAACGCGCTTGTTTACGTGCTTGTTTCGGCCCCGATGGCTTTCCATATTTGCGTGCACTGTTTATTTTGACAGCATGCGCATCACAGAGACACACACATTTTAATGGGAGCAGTGTTGCTGTATTGTCAACAAAGCCAACATGTCTGGAGTGTGCCATCTAGTGAGGAAACATCAGAATTACAGGAGACATAAAACTGGGCTGTATGGAGGCGTTACTGTAATAAAACTGTGCCATTTATTTGATGGATTTCTTAGAGGTCACCGTCTGACCAGGATGACCAAGAGGAGACACTTGACAGGAACAGATGTAGTAAAGGACTTTTCTTTGCCTAAACACATTTGTTATATTACCATAAAGAGAACGGACTTTTCTACCAAACACTTGAAGAATCAATCTCACACTCGTTCGGTAGGGCATTTCTCGTCTGGCTATCATCCAATTTGTGCTACATTTTCTCTGTAAAAAACATCTTTTTATGTCACTAAGTTTGTTGCAAGAAGTGTCTTTTTATTGGAAACCAACAGACAAAGACCACAACAACTGCTAATAAAATAACACAATGATCAGAGAGATCAGATTGAACGCTGTAGATATTTTATGTGGCTTATTGCTGAATATTAGATCAATATTTGTTTTAGACTTATTAGTTATTCTTGTGTTTTTTAATAATTTGTGTTAAATTATATTCACCTGCAGGACGTTTCAATAAGCTGTCGCCCCAGCAACCCGGCCTCGGATAAACGGAAGACGTCAGAACAGAATGTTTTCATTTTTTTCTATCTGACTTACTTTTCCCAGTGAAGATCACCCATAAAAATGATTTCCTTATCTCAAGTTGCTAATGAAATGGTATGGATCAGGGGAGGAAAGAGATCCGGACGCAGGTCAATGATCACGAAAATACAATTTATGAAATAACAAAATGTGTCCACATGGAAGTGGGGATGAATCAGGTAGAACTGGGAGGCAGAAGAACTCAGGGGCACTCAAGTGATAGTTAATTGGATGAGTGCTAGTGTTACCACAAGGATTATTGCAGAAGAACTGACAAAGTGTTGAGGTGAGCCTTGGTTTTATATAATGACGGGGTACGTGGATACAGGTGAACCTCATCAGGCCAGTCCTCCAATCAGCAGCCACCACAATCCAGCAGCTGAGCATAATTAAAGAAACTGACAATCAAACCAGAGGGTGTCACACAACATGAAATATGGTTTTGGGATGTTTTGAATAAGGTGTCGAGGGTGATAGGAGGGTCGTTTGTGTTTATGTGGGTTCCGGGCCATTCTGGGATTGGAGGTATGAGCGGGTGGATGTGGTGGCAAAGAGGGCTGCGGATCAGGTGGTGGTGGAGAGGGTCGTGGCTCTATCACGAGGGGAGGTGAAGGCGTTGGTCTGGAAGGGGATAATGCAGCAGTGGCAGATGGAGTTGGAGTCAGAGGTGAAGGGACGACACTTGTATGAAGTACAGAGGACGGTGGGGGTGACTGTGGATCCGGTGGGTGGTGGAAGGCGGGGGCAGGTGGTTTTTAGCCAGTTACGTATTGGGCACACAGGATTAAATGAAACGCTCAAGATTCTGGGTAAACATTTGAATGGGTGTTGTGATTTCTGTGGGGAGTTGGAAGGGGTTAGTCACGTGGTGTTGTCATGTAGAAAATATGAGGAAGAAAGAGAGGCTATGATGGTGGTGCTGAGGAGTGTTGGGATGAGACAAGTGAGCTTGAAGGAGGTGTTTTTGTATGGACGACAGGGGAAGGGTTTTGGTGCCCTGTACACTTTTTTGAGGTGTACAGGGTTATTGAGGAGGATTTAAGGTTCGTGACAGTCAGTAGGTGGCGGTAATGCATCCATGTTGGTGCTTCATGCCGCAAACTAAAGAAGAAGACGAACATGAAATATGTCATTAGCAGAGTGAGGACGATATGTACAGATCATAATGAATGGCATAGGGATTACGCATGTGTTTTTTTATAATCTGACCGGTATTGACTATTGTTAAAAGACTTTTGTGCAACGTACCTCAAACATTCTACAATGAAGCAATAACCTCATCAGAGGCAAAGAGTGGTTTAGTGCCATGAATGAAGAGATGCAATCATTAAAGGAAAACCTTTTACTACAGGACAAAGATGCAGTGGGGGTAAATGAGTCTATGCATTTTAAAAAAACCCTGGAGGAACAAATAAAAACAAAGCCCGATTTCATAGAAGAGACTTTGAAGTTGTCTTCTAGACAATGTATTTTCTGATTGAGATGTTTCGACTTCCATCCGAAAATCATTTTCAATCAGATAAAATGGCCTGGAAACTGCTTCAATATATAATTGTCATGAAGCGGAGTGCAGGTGGAAAGAGGAGGACCCATTTGTAGACAGAAAGCAAAGTTTATTTGAATTTGGCAGTTCATTATTACTGTGGAAAGAAAAAACAAAGTCTCAGTGGGATGGTAAAAGGTTATTACAAGAATGTGTATTTGGTCAGGCAACCAGAGAGACCTGGCTGGAAGGGATTGTACGACGTGACAGGGAAGTCTGGGGTGATTGACCTTAAATAGATGGCAGAGGGCACAGATGTGTGGAATCTGTAATCATCATCAGGTGTTCCCCAATCAGGGTGATGAGGACCATTCAGGGCTCCCTCTGGCAGCAGGAGACGGAATCATGACAACCTGAGTCACCCAAATCCCTGAAGAGGAGCTAAAAAAAACTGTAACCAACTGTGTTTTGACGGGTTAAATAACTTGTTTACCTTGATAGTTGTCTATGATCAGACATCTAAGACCCACAAAAAACGAGAAAATACACAAAAACAAACAACTAAACCATTTGAAATGTTTGTCTTTTTATTTGCTGATTCTTTTTAGAAAAGAAAATTCAAACGTTATGCAGAACATTTGAAAGAAGAGATGATGAAGTGATCGTGTCCTCGTTCCCAGCAGAGACTTCATTGAATGGAAAGTTTCTCCAGAGCAGTCTGGTTCTCCTCCTGCATCACTGATGCTGGCTCATGAAGATCAGGCAGCTTAGCAAAACCCTACAAAGAAATTAAAAAAAGAAACAAGGAAGAAATCACATGTTTGAGCTTAGTTGAAAGAAATCTTTATAGAAAAAAAAGTACCTTTTTTGGAAGGAAAGACCATGTTTTTAGGATTAATTTTTGCTTTTGAAATTATCAACTTTAATTTCCATTTTACATCAGGCAAGGGTTGGTTGCTGCGTGCTGTGAATTCCCATTTTAATTGGCAACAGTTATTAACTGCACATCACTGCTTCATAAACATTAATATCAGTACAAATGATTTTTACCTAGAAGTGTAATCATGAGGTCATCCTCTGCTGAGTTGGTCGGTTTTACAGAAATCAAAGCATACTCATTGTAGTTGACTTCAAGAACGGTCAATTGGTCACTGTTGCTCTTTGCTGACAAAATAAGAGAAGCAAAGAACACTAAATGTCAGTTTGTTATTTTATTTTTGTTCCGTTCCGTCGTTTTACGGTCATCCGGGTCACGGGGGCAACAGCCTCAGACGGGAAGCCCAGGCTTCTTTCACCCTGGGTTCAACCTCCAGCTCACCCGGAGGAATCCCGAGTCATTCCCCGGCCAGCTGTGAGACATAGTCTCTCCAGTGCGTCCAGGGTCTGCCTCTTGTTCTCCTCCCAGTGGGTCATGCCCAAAACACCTCACCAGCGAAGCGCTCGGGGGGATCCTGACCAGATGCCCGAACCACCCCATCTGGCTCCTCTCGACCTGGAGGAGGAGCGGCTCCACACCGAGCTCCTCTCAGATGGCAGAGCTCCTCACCCGATCTCTGAGTGAGAGCCCAGCCACCCTGCGGAGAAAGCTCATTTCGGCCGCTTGTATCTGCGATCTCATTCTTTGTTTGTTATTTTATGATGTATGTAATTATACTGACTTTTATAGGTGAATTTTCCATTTACATAAGCCTTTTTGGAAAATCTTTGAGTTGCCAGACAAGATCCCTCAGATCTGAAAAGAGATGAAACTAACTAAATATTGAAACACAGGTTTACGTATAAAAATGAAATATTCTTGTTTGTCCTTTTGGACCCACATTGGTCTCTCATAAACTATGAACATGTCTTCATCTGGAGTTGGTTTAATTCTGATTTTTGAAATGAGAAAGTTGTGTTTATGCTCCACAAACCAAGGGTCATTACTTGCATGTCCAACCTCGAACCATACTCCTCCCATCTGTGATGCAAAGACAGTGAAAACACATGAATCAGACCAAATTAAAACAACATGCCATCGGGGGAAGAACTAAACACTTTGGTTATAGAACAACCAGAAGATATGAAGTCTGTTTTAGTGTTTCACAGTTATAAATGATACATGATTCAACATGTCTGCAGCTGCACAGAAACGACTGAGCTTTAGACTGACCCCAGACTGATGCATGTCTGAACAGTTGGAATTAAACCTGGAAATTTACATGGTGAAAGAAAACCTTTCTTTCCTTTGTTGATAAAAAAAGTTATTTCTGTATGTTAAAAATTCTCTTTTGTATACCTAACTAGATGATGGAGTTTCAAAAGTATCATACCATAAACACGTTGAAGTCTGCTGGAGGTAAAAATTGAAGCGAACCGTTCAGAGAAATGAGCACGACGCTGAGGATGAGCAGAGAATTCATAGCTGCTGAAGATCAAAATGATGAAGATCTGGAGGTTTGTGTGTTGGACATTCAGTGTGCCATTTCTCTGTCTGACACGTTGAACTTCTTACTGGAACTTTACAAGTTTTAGAAGGCCACGTCAGCTCTATGTTTCAACAGAGAGACCGGAAAGAGACAAACAAGATGTCCCAGCTGTGTCACAACATCTTTTACTGACAATCTGAATCATTATTTTTTTTAAAAAATCCCCCTTCCTAATCCTTCTTACATCTTAACACCAGATGTTTGGCTGCTAACTTCCTTTTTATCAAATCTATTTTTCGATATAGACACTGGAACAGACAGGCTTCAAATGGGAGGCGGGAAACATACGATGGACCATCATAGAGGAAAGGACCTGGAGCCTGACTGCAGATATGTGCCAGAACCTCAACGTAGCCAAAGTTACTGTATGTGGAGACAGTTTCCTAGAATCAAAATGCAGTGGGATGGTTTTGGAGGATATCCATAACTTCTGACCAGGACTATAGCCGGGGGCAGGAGGCCTCAGACCATCTGCTGATCGACGGTCATGATCCCGAACACAAAGGAGTGCTTGACTGCAGGCTCAAGGCCCTCATGGTCTGGCATCATGCAGCACATTTAAATGACATGGAAAATAATTTTTTAAACAACATAACTGTTTTGTTTAATCTTCAGAACCACTCATCTCTAATGGGATCACGGCAGGAGGCGAGAGGAGGGGGTGTTCCAGAGCCTATTCCTGCTGATTTAATGCGAGTAGAAGGATACGCCCCAAACAGGTCGCCAGTCTGTTGCGGGGCCACACACACACACACACTCATTCCTAGGGGCATTGTTTTTCCAGCCAATCAACCTCACACATATATTTTCGAAGGGTGACAAATCCGTGTAGTCCCTCATTCATCCAGGAGTGATCCATAGTAGAAAAAGTTTCAAAAAAGTCTTCTGGACAGTTCAGTTCTTGAACGAGACGTTTCGACTTCCATCCGGAAATGGATCCAGGTTTCAGTCCATTTCATTCAGATTGAAAATGATTTCTGGATGGAAGTCGAAACGTCTCGTTCAAGAACTGAACTGTCCAGAAGACTTTTTTGAAACTTTTTCTACTTTCGAAGGGTGGAGAATGTTGGGGAAATGTTTGTAGTTCTTCACATTAGGTGCATCTAGAGGACAACAGCTGTATAAATTGTTTTGAGTAGTAATTGTATTAACCTTAACAGATAGGTGTTATCTTTCTTAAGTCCTGGGGGGTCAGGTATGTAAACTCAAGAAGGCCATATGTCTGTCAGAACAATGTGATGCCTGTGGTTTTGAGAAGATAAGGTTAGATTTGGGGTGTAGGGGGATTTAGAAGGGTAGGAGGGATTTCAGGTATAAGAATGCATGATTTTACTCTGTATTCAGACTTTCTGCATTTGTGACCGACAGAGGTAGAAACTCTCGCTGCAGCTAAATAAAATTGTCTGATTACTTCTCACCAAGTTTGGTCAATCTATTTCTTCCTCAACAATTTGGCGTTGTCGGCAGGATTCCTTAGGCTGGATGGAGGAGGACAAACTCAAGCGGGGAACTGATCACTCCTGCGATTTTAGGTATCTCGCAGTCCCGCTGCATTTGCAGACTATCGGGGACCGTTTGAGCTGTCTGTGCCCCTCCACCACAGGAATCAAATACCTGGCTGCTAGGAAGAGGCACGCTGGGGAAATTACGGTGAGAAGTTTTCATTCTAGTTGGGATGGAATCACAATCTCTGGTAAGGAGAGTAAAAAGACCGGTACGGCGATACCGTGATTTACTCTCCAGGTGGAAGTGAAAAGCTCGGTACGGCGATGCCGACATTCACTTTCCAGGTTCACTATCGGCGTGTAGTGAAAAAGGTTTTTGCATTTTCGCCTTAGTAGGCTTACTTAAAGGAAAAGCCAGCAAGGAGACGTCCTGCTGATAGGTAAAAGCTAGCTAGCATTTCAGGGATTGTGAATTCACCTAAAATTAAATTCAGATGAATTAACGGTATGGACTGGACTCATGTGACCTACCAACAGACTGGACTGAAGACTTGGGTTCCCAACAGGGGATGGCTCATGTACTGGGTAAATGGCATGCACTTAAAAAACATGTTAAGGAAAAGTGTTTTTTAAAGAGAATTTTTATATTACAGAAGAAAGCCTATGATTGTTCATGCTTTCATTATTTTTATATGTTTATTACTGCGTATGTGAAGGGATATGTTTTGGTGTATTTTTACCTTAAATCTTTTTCTTTTGAAATACTTTGAGATTTTCCTAATTTAAAGATGTATTGTTTATTTAGTATGATTATTGAAGGAGGAGGTTGTGAAAGTGTTGAAAACGAAAAGAAAGTGAGTTAAACAAAAGATTCTGAAGCATGAGGAAAACACAACAGGTGTTTGAGCAGTTGGGTTGAAAAAAAACTGCAGTGGAAGAAAAGGGGGGAAAGTTAGAGATGAATAGATATGATTGGTGATATGTAAAAAGTGGAAAATGTAACAATTGGGTGGGGATGTCAAAGGCTCCTCTACCAAATGATCTTAAGACATTGTTGAATGGTTCACATCTCCCTCCCAATCCGTAGATTTTTTTCAGATGCGGTGCAGGCTCTGAGTGTGGCTAAATCTGGATTCCTGTCCTCCTCTGCAAAGGCTGCAGTCTCACCATCAGGCCCATTCGCACACAGCTGGAGGCCTCTACTTTGTCCCTCTTATCCCAGATATCATTTCACGTCTGGGTCAACGGAGGCTGCAGGTTCCCCTGATGCAAAGCCATGTTGGAATTTTCCAGAAACCCGTTCACAAATCAAGGGTTCTGATGATGTTTTGAGTGCTCCTCTGATGGAAGTTGGAGGACTAGATGGGCCTCAGTTTGTTTTGAGACCACTGACCCCAGTGACATTCAGGCTCATACATGGACAGTGGTTTGGAGAGGAGGTCCTGGTTTTGGATTATTGTGTGCTGCCATACTGAATGGACTGAGACCAGAACTTTCTGCTCATGTTAAAAAGCTTTATGTGGACATCTTAGCAGACGCGCCGAGCATGCTCAGGATGTTTTAACTGAGAGCAGAAGGGAAAACAGCAGTAAAGAGGGAGTCCGAGCTGCAAACAACCACAGTGACTTTGTTTCAATCGCAGGCCTTTCGGCAGACCAAAGAGGACAGGCCGTGGCAGAGGAAAAGGTAGAAGACCTGTTGTTTTGGATGGAGTGTAGCTCCTTTGTGGACAAACAGGACACTGGCAGACTGAGTGTCCTCATTTACATGATATGAGATGGAGCGGACATACAAACTCTGGACAGGACCATCGTGAGGTGAACTGACACAAAGGAGGAGGAGGACAGGACTTCATGGGAGCTTTTGTTCCACCCACTCTGGAGATTCCATCAGAGCCTGGAGGGGGAGGTGATATCCACCACACACGCAGCACAGACACACACACATCTCACGTTTGATGCATACATGAAACTTTGTTCACATTAGTTGTGATGGGGAGCCCTATTATTTTATGTTCAATAGCGGGGTTACTCATTCAGTTATAAAACTAAATACCTTCCCACCTTCACTAGGAGGAAGGACTGTGGGGTTTCTATTTCAGCTGCGGGTCACCAGGAGAAAGAAACTTTTACACACCAATTTCTAAATACCCAGGTGTGCCCAGTTAATCTACTGGGATGTGATTTGATGTGTAAACTTGGCCTAATAATTCCCTCTGAGGAATTGCTTATTATATACGAATCTCAGGGTCAGGGGGAAGAACTGATATCCACCATGCCAAATCAGAACGGCCTTACACCCCATAATGGTTATATTGGCAATATGGGAGTGGCCCTGTTACCAAACATTGGCTTAATGAATGCTCTCACAGGGTGTATCAGAAAGCTGATGCGTGGGGAGAAGGGGATTTAGATTGCACACCATTTATTTCTCCTGGTGGTCCCAACTCTGATTATAAAAAAAAGGTTTTCAGAAGAGAAAGAGGACAGACTGACTTTGACAGACATGTTTTGGGACCTACATGTTTGTGTGTGTCTGCGTAACTACACGGTGTGTGTCTGTGTTATCACATGTTCATGTGTGTCTGAGTACCTAAATGTTTATGTGTGTCTGTGTTACCACGTGTTTATGTATTGTCTGTATCACTAACACCCTCCCAACGTTTTTTTAAGGGTAGTATGCTTCTCATATCCCCTGTCTAAGGCCCCTAGACCAATCCTGGGAGGATATTGAAAATTTTTTAAATGTCTTGTGACCTCCAACTCTCAAAGTTTCCAGGCTGAAAAGGCCTTCCGTGAATCACTGTCAGAGAAGGATCCATCTGGCAGGTGATGACGAGAACCCTTTAATGTACTGTAAATGCCCCCTGAATTGGGTGGTTGTAACTTCCAGAACTTATTTCAGACACTCAGGTTGTATAGTTTCATTTGCATAGCGGAGGACATAGAACGTCCCTTGAAAAGAAAAAAAAAAAGAGATGGATCTCAGAAGCAAATATAGTATTTATTCAGCTTAAACAGGTCCTTGTGTGTGTGATGCACCTGTCTTGGCTTTGCCTGATCCGTAAATATTTTTTTTTTCAGATGGTTGATGAAAAACATAGGTTCATGTTGTCTGTTCTCTTACAGAATCACAGGGATCATCTAGAACCGTTTGTCTTTTGTTCATCTAAGTTGGATGCTGTTGCTATTGGTCTTCCCTGCTGCCTCCGAGCTGTGACAGCATGTAAAAAGTTGTGTTGGCTTCTGGAGACATATTCATATTCTGGGATATTCAGTATTAGAGGTTATAGTTCCACACAATGTATCCATAAGTCTTCTTGAACAAATGACTTCACAGTGGCGTCTGGACATGCCAAATATCACAGGGGATGGATGTACATCACATAATCTTCTCACTCTTCTTCTAACAACTGAGGATGGAGAACCGCATTTCTGTAAACAAGCAAAAAATCTACACGCCAAAGCCAGAACTTAAGAATGTTCTTCTTCATGCTGGTGTGATTCTTTTGGTGGATGACTCCCAACAAGGTGGAGTGTACTGTCAGCACTTTTCAAAATGCAGTGGCTTCTGGATCTTTATCAGCGCACTGTCAAGGTCAGATGGTTGAATTAAGAGCTGCTGCTCGGACACCCTTCTCTTAGCACGCCACCTCTTTGGTTTCTTCTAAAATCTTGTGCTCTATCGTTGACGCTGGTGGACATGCAGACATAATGTTTACAGTGTTCACTTAAAGGGCTTTAATCTATTGTTTGTTCCCAGGGTTAAGTTTGAATTTTTCTTTCCAGTTTTCTGGAATATTATATAGAATGATTTAAAATTGAGGAAGCTGGTCTTCTTATAATGATTTAATAACAAGTTTCAGAAGACAGTTTTGTTTAGAACCAAAAGTGTGAAATTTTTCTTAGTTGAAAATTTATGAACCAAATGGATTAATCTATGTTTTAAAAGTATATAATTTTAAGCAGTGACTGTTATCATGTAAATAGTGGCCACTTGGCCAGGATACTTTTAAAAAAAAGAGCTTTTGAGACTTTGATACTCCTCATGATGAGAAGGGCTGGCAGAGAGCAGGCTGCAGTCGAATGGGGGTGGGGTGCATCTGGATAGCTCCAGATGACTGACCCTGTTTGCCTGCACTTTTTTTTTTCTCAGTTTGTTTGCATATAGAGACAATGGTATGGTAGCATCAGTGGCTCTGGTGTCAGACAAATTCTGCTTTAACGGTCTTGTCTGTGCCACTCACAACAGTAATTCAGAATTTTTGAACGTGTAATGATGGATTTCATTGAGCTCTCACCTTCAAATGGTAAGAAATACTTTTTGGTGATTGTGAGAGGTGGTCCAAACAGGTTGAAGGTTTTCCTGCTAAACAAGCTACCAGTTCAGTAGCCAAGGTTTTGATTACTGAAATAACTCGAAGATAGGGTTTACCAAGGAAAGTTCCTTCTGATAAGGGTAAACTTTTTGTTACCAAGGGTCTGGATGAGGTGAGTTTCTGGGGTTCCAGCTCTGAACACTATGTAGTTATCATCCCTGATCAAGGGGTGGTGTTAAACAAGAGAACGGCACCACAGCAGAATCTTCTTCTTTCGGCATTTTCTCTTCAGGGGTCAGGGTAGAATCTAAGCTAGCTAAATTTTGTGAAGAAACTGGCTTTTCCATGATGAAATCTTTGTCATAATTGTTATTGTACAGGAAGAGAGCTGGAACCCCCACATCTCATACGGCACCATCTATGGTGTCGAGTGAAAATGACAAGTTGACTTATTGTTGTTTTTTCTCTCCAAACATTGTTGCAGGTGAGAACAACGGTGAGAGAGAAATTCCTGCTGGTTCTGGCAACGAGTCTTTTGGTGTTACGTGACTGAATCCTCATCAAGGAGATTTGGCAGAAACATTGGAAATCCAGACAATGGCATAGGCCATTTCAAGTTCTGCTGGTCACCCATACGGCGATGAGAGTTGGAGAAGGAGACATTTGGATACGTATAAAACCTCTGCAAGAAGTTTCATGGAAATTCTTCAGAGGTGGCTGCGACACCTTCACTAGTATGACAAGGCTCTGCATCTTCATAACTATGGTTCTACTAAACTGCTACAGTGATCCAACGACACCCGCGTTAGTGGATGAATCAAAATTGGGTCAGCAGTCACTCAATGGTCTCAAGCGAACGGCTCATAAATGTGGTATCATGATCCCCAAGACAAACTTTGGTGGCAAATGGCCAATTTGACTGTTCATCAGCTTGGATCAGCTGCTGTTTTTTTTTGTTGATTTATCCCTCATGCTACCCTGCTGACTTCAACAGAAACACGTCTTTTTAACGCAACCAGCATCGTTACTTAGTGTCCGAGTGAAAAGGGTGGGGTTTTGGTTTCCCCAGAACACAGACTTGTGGGCAACACTCTTATCTGTATCTGATTTCTAACGTGAAGTGATGTGTGCTTCTTGACATTTGTCGTACAAGCCCTGCAGTAGGTGAAGAGAAACAAGGTGTCTCTTTGACAAAAGCACTTGCTGGACTTATACCTATGCATGGACTCGCATCATGGGAATGATCTCGGCTTTTAGCTCGAATAATTTTCTAATTTAGTGGACTCTGGGTTTAATACCCTGATGGAGGAGCTAAAAGTTCTGTGCACCATGTCTTTGCAAAACCGCATGTCTCTGGATTTTCTATTGGCTGAGCGTGGAGGGACATGTGATCTGATTGGAGATTAGTGTTGTACATTTATCCCTGACACCTCAGATAACATGACTGACATCCATACTAAACTTCAAAATGTTATAGACTGTCTTCATGCAGAAAGTGTAAGCTCTTTTGGGGGAGAAATATGGACCTGGCTTATTTTGGGAGGTGTACTACAATTGCTGAAAAAAACAAAAAAAACAAAAAAAAAAACCTGGAGGTTTTCATGATTGTTTTTTTTATAGTGTATTGCTCTGTATTTCTTGTTGTATAATCCCTTTAATCAGGCAAATGATTTCTTCTATAGTAAGTTTAATATGTTTCAACCTGAGTATACTGTATGTCTCTATTTAAAACTGAAATGCCAAATGATGATATTTAGGATGATGATCTTGTAGTGATTAATGAATGATTATGCATGATTTATTAATCAAAGGGGGGAATGTTGGGGAAATGTTTGTAGTTCTTCACATTAGGTGCATCTAGAGGACAACAGCTGTATAAATTGTTTTGAGTAGTAATTGTATTAACCTTAACAGATAGGTGTTATCTTTCTTAAGTCCTGGGGGGTCAGGTATGTAAACTCAAGAAGGCCATATGTCTGTCAGAACAATGTGATGCCTGTGGTTTTGAGAAGATAAGGTTAGATTTGGGGTGTAGGAGGGATTTCAGGTATAAGAATGCATGATTTTACTCTGTATTCAGACTTTCTGCATTTGTGACCGACAGAGGTAGAAACTCTCGCTGCAGCTAAATAAAATTGTCTGATTACTTCTCACCAAGTTTGGTCAATCTATTTCTTCCTCAACAAGAAACTGCCAACATTCATTCATTCATTTTATAAACCGTCCATCCCTAATGGGCTGGCAGGGGTGCCAGAGCCTATCCCACCTGATTCAAGGAGAGAGGCAGGGTACATCCAGAACAGGTTGCCAGTTGGTCGTGGGGCCACACACACACACACACACACACACACACATACACACACACACACTGATTCCTATGGGAAATTTTACTGTGGTCAATCCACCTAACATGCATGTTGCTGAAGAGTGGGAGGAAACCAGAGCACCTGGACAAAACCCAGATCCATGGGAAGAACATGCAAACTCCACACAGAAAGGTCAGTGTTCCAAGCCTCTTCCCCAACTGGAACTCGAACCCTCAATCTTCTTGCTTTGAGGCCAACTGTCAACAGTAATTTATGTAATTATTTGTGTTTTATTCTGTTGTTTTTTTTTACTGTAGGGCTGCGTGGTGATGCATTGGTTAGCACAGTAGCCTCACAGCATGAGGGTCGGTTTTGAACTCTGGGTGGGGTGTTTCTCACTCCTTTCCCTCCCCGGCTCCTCAGTATCAGACCCCTTTTGGTCCACACAAAAAAAAGTGTTCTTACTACTTTAATTATTATACACTTTGGAAAAAATATGCACCAAAAATGCAGGGAAATGACTTATTTTTCTAAATATTCTGGGGGGAACGTCCCCAGATCCCTTATACTGGCGAGCACCACAGGTGCTCGTTTTGTCTATGACCTCACACCCTCCCACTTCCCACCTCCCTTTAGAAAATCCTGGATCCGACCCTAAGTATTCCCTGTCAGGTCCAGCAAGAAGAACCACAGGAGGCCCAGGCGTTTACGATGTAACACAAAGCATTAAAAACATAATATTTGTCATGGCCGGCACATGGTGCTGCTGACCCTGTCCAGCAATACCTGACATACAATTCACCACTACAATTCTAGTTGTCCCAAAGCCGGACATGCTAAAAAAATAGATATATACATTTGCAAATAATGATATGACATAAGTTTATGTTATTGGTAATGACAGAAATCAAAAGGTTTTCTGTGAGACTTCCTAAGATACAGTTTTCTGGAACAGTGATGTTTTGGGGTTGTTGTGTGATGTAGAAACACTAGTTCTATTTTTAACCGCGTAACTCTTAGCAACATAAATAAACAAGAAAATTGCTTCAGTAAAATGTTTAAACTCTGATAAAAAAAAAAAAACAAAGGAACTTGATTAAAACTTAAAAATGTATGTTTTATTTTGTCAAGACAGGATGTGACGTAAGTATTGCGCCGGAACAGCCAGTGTAGTTTAGGAAAAAGAGTGTATAATGAAACTTTTTCCGTCGGTGGCATTTCTACCACATATTTTTTTTCTTAAATAAACTGTCTTTAAATTCTCAATCTGAACAATAGTTTCCAACACGGACCGTGTAGCATGGTTCATCTAATTTATTTTCGGCTTTAGAACTACAAACATGGAGGAGTGACGACAAACATTAAAATTTTTCTTTACTCAGCTAAAAAACTACAAACATGGCAGCCTGACGTCATATATATGTTAGGACGCTATGCTACTGGAATCATAAACTAATGGCTGCAGTTCCTGATGCTGGAGTTAAATTAAATATAGACACTATATGACGTCATCCTGACTGTTATTTTATAGCTTTAATTCAGAATGTTTAGTCAAATCTGCACAGCGGCCATTTTGCAAGCAGGAAAAAGAAGAAAAGAAGAGCAAAGCTCAGAATTGGAAGAAATCTGTTTTCCAGAGAAGGTGAGGATTGATGAATGGATTACAGAAAATAATTCTAGATTCTAATCAGTAATAAACACAATTAACAAACAAACAATCAGCAACACCAAGTGTTTGGGACTGAAAAGTTTTTACAAATGACTGCTTCTGTCTGAATTTCTAAAAAAATAAAATTAATAACAATCAGCTCCACATTCAAATTAACTGGATGTGTTTTCTTTTTAAAAACAACCCTAAAAACATTCATACAATTAAAAATAAAAAAACACAAGAAGATGCATGTGTTCTTGCATCGACACACCTGATCCAGGTTAATGAGTCACTGTGCCAAATTTGATTGGCTGTTGATTTCACTGTATGTGCATCACCTGTATTGAACCAGGAACACATGGAAAACCTGCAGGGACACCGGCCCTCCAGGAACTGAGTTTGACACCCCTCTTTTAGATGGAGGTGGACGTCTGACCCTGGTCCACTGAAGTTGGACCTCCTGTGCAGCGGCTGCTCAGTTTAACCAAGTCGTTACGTTCTATGACCACACTTAACTCCATACACCAGGTCTCTCTATTTGTGTCTGGGTCTCTTGTCCGTCGGGTGGATCAGTCTGTGCCTGAAGGTGTTCCCTGGTTTGAAATTGACAGGAATGTTGTTTGTAAAAGATCCTTTCCAGCTCTGATAATCCTGCCACATAGGGATGTATGTTTATAATTCCTCCCTGTTGTTGGTGGTGGGTCGCCTTCTTGCTTTGGTGAAGGCCCATTTGGGTTATCCATAAGACTTCGGGGCATTCTGGACATGTAATTTTTACTTATTGGCCCCTTCCATCATTGTGGGCACTTCCTCAGTCCTATGATCCAGAGTTTTGAAGACAGGCAGTTTGTGGAAAAGTAGAGACTGATCTGTGTGCGTCAGTTTCCAAAATATTTCCACCTTTAACTCATTTAATTCATTTTATTATTGAATTAAGTTAAATTAAAGATCCGTAAATCCAGTTTAAATGAGTTTTTTTTTTCTTTCAGAGTCTCTGCGGCTGTGCAGCAGGTGATGGTTACAACAAAGAAGTTCCCTGGTGATGAAGACTGGACAAGCTGCCTTACTTTTCAATAGAAGAACCACAGAGGTGTAAAAAGAATCATGCAGGCCTGAGAAATCCAGAAGTGGGAATAGCTGGTGTTCCACTGATAGAAAGTCTCAGCAGTTTACCAACAATGATGTCTTTAAAGAGTGAAGATGAAGAAAAAAAAGTTAATCCTTCCTCACATTCAGAGCACCTTCATCAAAGCCAGATGGAAGATAACACAGAGTTAGACGTTCCAAGCAACAAGCCAGCTGGACTGAATAAATCCCAAATCAAAGAAGAGGACTGTGGATTACCAGAGGTGAGCAGTAACCCTGAGCCCAGCTTTTATTTACAACCACAGAGTGAGAGAAGGGCTTCCAGCTCTTCTGAGGTAACATACTTTGGAGCTGAAATGGAAGACAGTGGCACTGAAAGCAACAAGAAACCTGGATCAGATGTAAACAGAAAGTCAACCTCAAACCAACATACGGGAAACGTCACAGCAGACAAACCCTTCAGCTGTGATGAATGTGGAAAAAAATTTTGTCGCAAGTCGCTGGTCAAAACACACATGAGGGTCCACACAGGAGACAAACCTTTCTGCTGTGATGAGTGTGGTCAACAGTTTAGATGCAAGTCAGGTTTAAACAAACACATGAGAACCCACACTGGAGACAAACCATTCTGCTGTAAAGAATGTGGACAAACATTTTCACAAAAGTCAACGTTAAACCAACACATGATGATCCACACGGGGCACAAACCGTTTTGCTGTGATGAGTGCGGACAACAGTTTGGTCGAAAGGCACACTTAAAAACACACATGAGGATCCACACAGGAGAGAAACCTTACAGGTGTAATGCATGTGGACAGAAATTTAAACACCAGTCAAGTTTAAACCAACACATGAGAACCCACACCAGAGATAAACCGTTCAGCTGTGACGAATGTGGACAAACATTTACTCAAAAATCAACTTTAAACCAACATATGGCGACGCACACTGGGGACAAACCATACAGCTGTGAGAAATGTTCCAAACAGTTTAGACGCAAGTCAGATGTAAACCAACACATGAGAATCCACACCGAGGAAAATCCATTCAGTTGTGATGAATGTGGACAAATATTCAGTCTAAAGTCAAGCTTAACCCGACATTTAAAAAACCACAAGAGACAAACCGTTCAGATGTGGCCACTAGTCAAAAGTCAGACTTAAAAATGACCTCTGAATCCACATACGAGACTAACTCTTCAGCTTTGATAACATGGACATACATTTTGCTGTATTTTCCGGTCTATAGATCAGACCTGTTTCTAAGCTGCAGGAGCCCACATTGTAACATAAGATATTTACAAAGAAAGTTTACTAACCCTTAACTTTTCTTTCCAAACAGAGTCTGTAGCTCAGCAGTAAGACCGGACTAACACTGCTGGTTTATTTACATTGGTCTAGTTTTTTTCAGCTGCAGTTTCCAGTGTATCCAGCCAAAATGAGCTTCCTCCGCAGGGTGGTTGGGCCCTCACTCAGAGATCAGGTGAGGAGCTCGGTGTCGAGCCGCTCCTCCTCCAAGTCGAGAGGAGCCAGATGGGGTGGTTCGGGCATCTGGTCAGGATGCTCCCCCCGAGCGCCTCGCTGGTGAGGTGTTTCGGGCACGTCCCACCTGGAGGAGACCAAGGGGCAGACCCCTAACCTGCTGGAGAGACTATGTCTCACAGCTGGCTGGGGAATGACTCGGGATCCTTCTGGGTGAGCTGGAGGATGCAGCCGGTGTGAGAGAAGCCTGGGCTTCCCGTCTGAGGCTGTTGCCTCCGCGACCCGGCCCTGGATGGGCAGAAGAGGACCGAACGGAAAAAAGTTTTCAGTGTTGAAATGTCTTTCCTTAATCCTTCTGAATCAGAATGAATGTACTTCCATGTGTTTTACATCCGTTCATATCATTCTGTCACATTTGATTTTTGTGTTTCTGGTAACTTTTCACATTTATTTTTAATGAGTTTTTGGTTTAAAATTATCTCTGATTAGTTTTAACCCATTGTTACACTATTTATCAAACTGTTACAGAAAAAATAAAACTTTTCTATTTTTACTGTTAAATTTCTCTTTGTTTCGTCTTCTGACCCCTCTATCTCTAATGGGATCGTAGGAGAGCTGGAGCCTATCCCTGCTGATTACAGGCAAGAGGCAAAGTACACCCTGGATTTCAATTTCCCCATTGTGGGACTAATAAAGGTTTTCATAGGTCTATCGCAGGACCACAGACACTCTGTTATTTCTAAGGACAAGTTTGTAGCAGCCAATCCACCTAACCTGCATGTCTTTAGAGAGTAGAAGGAAACCCCACGCACACAAGAGAGAACATACTCCACACAGGAAGGCCAGTGATTCAAGCCTTGCCACCACTCCAGGATCAAACCCCCAACCTCCTCGCTGTGAGGCCACCATGCTAACCACTGCACCACCATGCAGCCATTTTTTTTGTTTAATTGTATTCTTTTCTTATTTTCCGTCAAAATATTCTTTTTTAGATATTGGAAAGACAGATCAGTGTGGTGTCTGCAGTAATTAAGATGCTGCTGGATCGGTTCAACGTGGTGAAGAAAGAACTGAGCCAAAACGTAAATCTCTGGATTGACCAATCAAATTATTTTCTGACCCTCACCATGCTGAGGGTGGTGAAAGAGAGGCCAAAATGAGCTTCCTCTGCAGGGGGGCTGGGCTCTCACTCAGAGATAGAGGGAGGAGTTCTGCTAGCTGGGAGAAGCAGTTGTTCCCCTGGGTCGAGAGAAGCCAGATAGGGTGGTTCAAGTGTCTGGCTAGGATGCCTCCTGAACGGTGAGGTGTTTCGGGCGCAGAGAGGAGACCCAGGACCTGCTGAAGGGACTATGTCTCACAACTGGACAGGGAACACCTTGGGATCCTCCCGAGTGAGCTGGAGGATGCAGTCGGGGTGAAAGAAGCCTAGGTTTCCCGTCGGAGGCTGTTGCCCCCACGACCTGGCCCCAGAGGAAGACGACGGAACGGAACACTCTAATCAGCTTTTATAAACATATAGATACACACCCTGAAAGAAAGGAATCATTCAGGGTGTGTCGAAAACCTAAAAAAAACTATTGTTCAGGAGTTTGTTTCTAAAGATTTCAGACACCCCCTGATTGATGAGGTCAGGACATCAAATTAAAAACTTACCAGGCCTGGAGGACTGAAGAAGCTCTCACAAACCCAGGAACAGAGTCTTTACTGTGGGACACAGGTCCTCTGAGATGTCCTCTCAGTGACCCTAAAAGACCCACAAAACATTTTTTTAAATGACTTGAAGACATATTTAAAATTCAAAATACTTTTTTATAATGTTTTAGACCAATTATTGTAATAAAATGGGATTTTCTCTCTATATATATATATTATTTCTGCAGCATTTTGACATTTTTTTTCAAATATAAACTGCAAATATCAATTAATATTTAGGCATTTTATTTGTTTGCTTTACATTTTCTAAAAACAAAACAGCAACAATTTAAAAACTTACTTTTTAAAGAACAGAAAATGTACAATCAGAATAACAAATAAGAAATGTCTTATTATTACTGTACATTTATTTCTCCATGTGGGAATAATGAAGGTTTTCTTAATGTGTTTGTGTCCTAAAAGTAATTAGACATGTACATACTGTGTGTGAATAACGGGAGCAAAATATATATGATTAAAAAATACTAATGAACAAACACTTATGACGTCATAAAAACTCCAGATAAATAAATCCACAGTGTCTGATGAAAGCTGCAGAGAGGCCATTTTAAAGTCAGAGCTCGTGTTTCCTGACGGAGTTCTTCAGTGTAACACCAGGAAGTAAATAAAGTGTGATGAATAGCTTTGTTTTTTCTCTGAAATGAAGATTTGATCCAAAAAGCTGTTTTTCAGAAGAACTACGTGAGTGAGGATGAATTAGAAAACATCATTAATCAGTAATAATAATAATAATCTAGTAAGTAATTAATAAGCGTTTTATTTCAAACTGAAGAAAAGAGAAATTATTCTAAAAAAAAATCAAATCCTGAACGCTTTAAGGTTTTAAAACAATCATGTTTTATCGAATAAATTAGCAAATGAATAAAAACCTTATTGTGATTTACTTTTTAAAACTATTTAAACGCCCGTTTTAATTAAAAATCTCAATAAAATTGTATCATCGGATAAAAAAGGCTAGAAAATATTTTCCAATTGGGAAAAAAATACACACAAAAAAAAGAAATGTCGGGGAAAAACAACAATTCAGAACATTTAACATCCCGACATTAAATAAATAAAAATAAGTTTTTCATGTTTGATTTAAAAGCTTGATGAACCATAATTTAACATCATCCATTCTACTGGTTCTTTAAAGACAACCAAATACAATCCCAGTTCACACTGGTGTCCTGCACTGTTTGTGATTTATTCCAGTTAAACACTTCATATTTTATTTATTTACTTAAACTATTAAAACAAACAATGATCCAGTTGTTTATGTTAGTAACAACCTCATTAATCTAATCAAGTTGAAGATTTATTTAAACCTCAACTTAAATCTTACATTTAATTTATGTGATTAATTAAAAAAAACATGATTATTTTTCATAGAATGTAAAGAAAATCCAGAAAAAAATCCGTTCGTTCCGTCATCTTCCACTTGTTCCGGGGTCAGGTCGCGGGGGCAACAGCCTCAAACAGGCAGCCCAGGCCTCTCTCACCCCGGCTGCATCCTCCAGCTCACCCGGGAGGATCCCAAGTCGTTCCCCGGCCAGCTGTGAGACATAGTCTCTCCAGCGGGTCCGGGGTCTGCCCCTTGGTCTCCTCCCGGTGAGACGTGCCTGAAACACCTCGCCTGCGAGGCGCTCGGGGGCAGAGCTCCTCACCCGATCTCTGAGTGAGAGCCCAACCACCCTGCGGAGGAAGCTCATTTCGGCCACTTGTACCCGCGATCGCATTCTTTCGGTCACCTGCAGGAGGGGCCATAGGGCTCGGGTGAAGGAGGAGATGGGTGGCAGCCAACGACGGGGACCCTGGCGGTCAGATCCTCGGCTGCACAAGCTAGAAAAAAATCCTCTTTTTTATAATCATTTTGCTGTTTTCTGCAGATGTGCAGCTGATGGGAGTCTCTGGTTCTGTTTAAATGGAGTCAAACGGAGGTGAAGCTACTGTCCTGACCTGTATTAGAAGAACCAAAGAAGCTATGACTCAGTCTGAAGTGATGGGAAGCCACGCCGCCTCACCCAAATTAATGACTTTGAAAAGTGAAGATGATAAAGAACTTGAGCCTTCTTCATGTTTAACCCAGGTTTACCTAAGCTCAACGGAGGAGGAGTTAGAGGTAAAAGCTTCAACTTACAATCCAAATGAAATCATTAAAACAGAGAATGAAGAAAAGGAATGTGGAGTACCAGATGAGAGCAGGAACCCTGTCCAACCAAGCGGTGACGTAGAGACTCCAGGTTGTTCTGTGAATAAACACGTTCAAGGTGACATCGATGACGCCTGGGCACATGGATCAGATGATGGCCAAACAAGCAAACAGAGTAATGAATGTTACATTTGTGGTAAAATATTTAATGGAAGAGGACATCTTGAGGTGCACATGAGAGTCCACACTGGAGACAAACCGTTCAGCTGTGATGAATGTGGACAAAGATTCAGTCAAAAGTCACACTTAAATCTGCACATGAGGGTCCACACGGGAGACAAACCGTACACGTGTGAGGAATGTGGAAGAACATTTAGTCAGAAGTCAAGCTTGAAGCAACACATGAGAGTCCACACTGGAGACAAACCCTTCAGCTGCAACGAGTGTGGACAAACATTCAGTCAAAAGTCAAACTTACACAATCACATTAGAATCCACACGGGAGACAGACCATACGGGTGTGATGAATGTGGACTGAGATTTAGTCAGAAATCAAACTTAAACAATCACATGAGAAGCCACTCGGGATTCAAACCGTTTGGATGTGATGAATGTGGAAAAACATTTGGTCACAAATCAAGTTTAAATGTTCATATGAGGGTCCACACGGGGGTCAGACCGTTTAAGTGTGACGAATGTGGACAAACATTTAGTCACAAGTCTCACTTAAACGAACACATTAGAATCCACACGGGAGACAGACCGTTCAGCTGCGAGGAATGTGAGCAAACATTTAGTCGCAAGTCACGGTTAAACCAACACATGATCACCCACACTGGTGAGAAACCGTTCAGCTGCGCTGAATGTGAACAAAAATTTAGTCGTAAAACAAGTTTAAACCGACACATGAGAATCCACACAGGAAACGAAGAGTTGTCGGTTGAATTCCCGATGAGCTCGTGCGTAGTTGTCCCTGAAGAAGACACCTAAGACCTTGTTTCTCCCAGCATTTACACCGTTGTGGCTGTCTGCTGCGGTGCTATGCTGCAAAAGTACTTTCCTCATGAGAGATCTGAATTACCTATGATTATTATTTTGGTCGTGTCGCTTTTTGAAGCGTCGCATGCATGTTTACATAAAATATAAAACTCATGAAGGCGTACTTGTTACATAAACAGAAAGAAAGTCGATTTGTAAACATAAAATAGTGTTTAACGGAGCTTTAGAAAATAGATTAACTGTAAATAACATAAGACAGGGTTTGGGTTAGTCATACCCAACCTTACCCAGAAACAACCACAGCCTAGGGTTTAATATACTGGTCTGTGATGATAATAAAAACCCAACCCATAGCGGGAAGAGAATAGTTGTGATGCTCTCTGCGTTTTTTACCAATAAAACTTTTATTTGTGCGATCAAACATGTTGGACTTTGTGTCGTGTCATTCTGCGCTCGCTGTCGAGGTGGGCTCCCTTGCATGTCGGTGATCCATTGCATTGGTTTTAATGGGTCTTCTTCTTCTTTCGGAATTCCCCTGGGGTACTTCTCCCCCCTCCTCCTCTCCTTTAGAAAATCCTGGATCCGCCGATCGATGAATGTTGGCTCAACTTTTTATATAGAACGTAACACAACGAACAACGATCTTCTGACTCTTTAATTTGTGCTATATGTGATGTTAGTTTTTTTGGCGCTGAATGAATGCGGAAAATGTTTACTCTTGATTCATTACTTCTTCTCCCAATCAACTGCTCCTTTTGAGTTTGGCAATGCGGCTTTAAGATGCGCTAAAAAAAAAACCTCTATTTTTCAAATTTTCAGACCGAAAATGTAACAAAAAATGCTAAACACACTTTTAAAAAGTAGCGGAATAAAAGTACAGATATTTACTCTAAAAATGTAGTGAAGTAAAAGTAAAAGTACAGGTCTCAAATTCTATTTAAGTAAAGTACAGATACACAATGTTTTTACTGAAGTGGAACGAAGTACATTTACTTTGTTACGTTCCACCACTGGAAGCGTGTTTGAAAGGATTCCGACTGTGTAAAACTTATCATCTGCGTAGCTGACGAGTCATCGAGGTAGAAACTGCTTGTTCAATGTCAAGCGACAAGAAGCAGAAATACTTGTTCAAAAACTGCTGAATTTTTATAAAAACAGAATGAATTAGATTTAATTACTCTTGAAAATTCTTATTTCTGATTCCAGTTTTTGACAAATCTTTACCAAATATGTCACTGTGGTAAATCTTGACCTCTGATGAGGAGATGTAACTGATTTGTAGAACTGTTAAACTATGAATCTTTCATTAATGTTAACGATTAGATGTGTGATACTATAATCTAGCACCATTAACCGTCTGGATGTTTTTACATTTTAATGTAACGCCCAGCTTTTACATCTACATTTTTTTTGTGTAAGTCATCTGTTTTCTTTCCATTAATAAAAATGACTAAAAAAAGTTTGTAAACTGAGTTTGTGTGATTTGTGGGCATAAAAAAAGAAGATGTGAGAGATTTTACTTATTTAAAAAAATAACATTCTGATACAGTCTTTGTTTAATCAGAACCGAACATCAAAAAAATGCCATCAGGACAGACAGACGGAGTGTCTTTGTGATCTAGATTGGTTGCTATGGTTACAGGAAGCTGATGTGTGACACATAAATAAATGTGTCAAAAAAAGAAAACTGAAGCCAAACGTCAAACAGAAACAATCTGACAAATAAAACTTGAGAAAGTTCAGTCGTCTTCTGCTTATCCGGGACCGGTCGCGAGGGCAGCCCAGGCTTCTCTGACCCCAGCTGCATCCTCCAGCTCATCCGGAAGGATCCCGAGTCGTTCCTCAGCCAGCTGTGAGACATAGTCTCTCCAGCGAGTCAATCTTTTGCCAAAAACTGGCGGCAACAGACATAACCAGTAAATGAGGCATTGTCATTATCATTGAAAAAAAGTTGAATGTGTCCTCTTACTATGGATTGTCTGGAACTTTTCACACAGCAGCTAAATGAACTCATTAGCATAATGTTTAATTAATCAGTGACTGAAAATAGAATTACGTAGAAAACCGTTTTTTCTGTACCGTTCCACCTCTAAACATGATGTTGATATCGTTTCAGTGTTTGGTTTTCTTTGGCTTACGTCATCTTTTTTAGTTAAGAACGGTAAAATCAGGAGGAATTTGGATTGAATTCAAACTTTGATACAACTCAAGCTTACTTTGGACTTCAGTCACTAAACCTCCACTCAGCCGGATATTAGACTTGATCAGAGCTGACATCTTGGATTCCAGTCGATCAGTGGTTAAACATCTGCTTCTTGGTCTGATGGTTTTTGGCTCTTGCTTTAGATTCCATGTCCGGTCAATGTGGCTTCTGGACCTCCATCTCCTGCTTCTCTCCTTGTTGGGACAGGAAACTTGAATGAGACCTGAGCTGGTTTACAGTAACTGTGAGGGTGGGACTGATTTAAGAAGATTCCAGTCAAAATATTCCACAGTAAATTTATTCACAATAACAAGCAATACAAACATTTTTTTATATATATTTAATTGTGAGCGGTCTAATCGTAAAGTTAAGAAAATGTCACTTTGGTTCATCACGATAGTTCAAGATTTAAAGAGCTAAGAAACACCAAACAGTAAAGTACACCTATAGTAAGACCGATTTATCAACAAGGTTTCTATAAATGTTTTTCTTTTTAAAGTCAGATTATAAATACAAGCCTTATTTATCAGAATGTTTCTTTTTGGAAACAGTCTTAACTCACATCAATAGAGTTTGTTCGCTTCATGTGAGGTGGGGTACTTTTTTGCTTGAACCAATCTCTGCTTTCCGGTCAGGACCAGGTGGATGCATGTAACACGCTAACGGAGTCAAGCTGAAAAATGAACCCAAATTGTAATGCCAGGGCAACCAGGTCTTTCCTGTGAATAAAACTCTCTAACATTGTCTTTGTTCTGGACAGTGATTAGCTGCTACAAAATCACCCCGAGGCATGAGTGTGTGTGTGGATCATTGAGTGTGTGTGGCCCAGCAACAGACTAGCGATCTGTTCAGGGTGTACCCTAGTCCTCGCATAAAATTAGTTGGGATAGGCTCCTGCATCTCCCGTGACCCTGTTACAGATACGTCATTCAGAAGAGGAAACTTTCAGAAACTCCTGCAAACACAGCTTGTATGGTACGGTCGACTTCCATGCTGAGCTATCAAGTTAGAACCAAACCCACACAGATGCTTTTACATTCAACGTCACAGTGTAATTTCTATTCTTGTGAAGGAGTGAAGACACTAGGTGGCGCCAGTCTGGCTGCACATCTATATAATTTCACTTAAAAACAAAGCAGCACTATAGTTTTACCATTATATTAACCGTTCCATTGTTTCCTGCTTATCTGGGGCCAGGTAGCGGGGGCAACAGGCAACAAATTAAGAGCTTTGCTTCTTTGGCTCAGCTAAATCTCCACCACAATGGATAGATGGAGAGTCCTGATTAGTGGGGATGCCAAACTGATCCATCTGTCAATCTCCCGGTCCATCTTTCCCCACTTGTGAACAAGACCCCGAAACACTTAAACTTCTCTTAACTTGTAGAAAATACTTACAATACTTAAAATATTTAGAAAATATTAATAAAATACAGTAGAAAACAAACTGGAAAACGGAGAAACAGTGTTGTCTGTTAGTTAATTTTGAGGTGAACGTTCATGTGGCTTTTCAAAGAACTACGCCATCGAAATAATTCACCACAAATTTTACAAGAAAATGGTTTTTCTCCAGTGTGGATCCTCGCGTGTCGAAGCATGTGTGACTTCTGACTAAAAGTTTGTCCGCACACATCGCAGCTGAATGGTTTCTCTCCTGTGTGAATTTTCATGTGATCGTTTATATTTGACTTTTGACTGAATCTCTGTCCACATTCATTACAGCTGAACGGTTTCTCACCGCTGTGGATTTTTTTGTGTTGATCTAAACTTGATTTACGATTAAACATTTGTCCGCATTCCTCGCAGCTGAATGGTTTTAATCCCGTGTGGACTGTCATGTGTTGGTCTAAACTCGATTTGCGACGAAATGTTTTTCCACATTCATCGCAGCTAAAAGGTCTGTCTCCTGTGTGAATTCTCTCATGTTGGATTAGGATAGTTTTGCTTCTAAATTGTTGTCCACATTCATCGCAACCAAACGGTTTGTCTCCGACGTGGATTCTCATGTGTTGGTTTAAATGTGATTTACGAATAAATGTTTGTCCGCATTCATCACAGCCGAATGGTTTGTCTCCTGAGTGGATTCTAATGTGCTCATTTAAGTGTGATTTGTGTCTAAATATTCGTCCACACTGATCACAGTGGAATGGTTTTTCTCCCGTATGGATTCTCATGTGACAGTCTAAGCTTGATTTACGATTAAACGTTTGATTACATTCATCACATGTAAAAGGTTTTTCTTCATTGTGGATTTTTATGTGTTGAATTAAGTTGGAATTACGACTAAATTGTTTTCCACATTCGTCACAGCTGAAAGGTTTGTTTCCTCCGTGGATTTTCATGTGTCGATTTAAACTTGACTGAGCGCTAAATGTTTGATCACAAGTCTCGCAGCTGAATGGTTTCTCTCCTGTGTGGATTCTCACGTGTGCACTAAGAGTGAGATCATTACTAAAATTTTTACCACAAAAAGCACATTGATTGTGTTTTTCTGTTTCTTCGTCGTCAGAAAAGTTTGCATTCCGTAAATTTTTACAGGAAAAAAAGTGTTCCTGGAGAGATCGTTGGTCGTTGAACAGTTCAGAACATACTGAGCAGCTGTGGAATGTTTCAACAATGTCACAGTCCTCATCAGCTGGTTCATCCATCCTGTTCCCATGCCATCCGATGTTACCCTCTTCCTTTTCATTTTTCATTTTCATCTCAGTCTGTTTGTTTCTATGTGATGGTAGAAAATGATCAGGCTCTGTCATGCTGCTTTTTTCTGATCTTCTACAGTCGTCTTCATTGATTTCTGATTTAATCAGTGTGGTTAAACTGTAGGCCACATCCTCCTGCTCTGTTTTGACCTCTAGTTTATCTGAAAATGATGAAGGATTAAGTTCTACTTCATCATTTTCAGTCTTCAGAGACGTCCTCACTGGTAAACTCCTGAGACTTTCCACCACCTCCTCACCAGCCACTCTGCATCCTGATTGGCTCATAGTTTCTCCCAGTCTGCTGATGGAAGGGCCTGTTTGTTCAGACTCCATTTACTTGGAACTTCTCAGTAGTCACCAACGCGTGCTGCAGAAAGACTGAAAGAACAAAAAAGATCATTTGAATTTCAAGAATTTAGAATCAGAATATACTTTATTGATCCCACACATGGGAAATTTGTGTGTCACAGCAACAACTTCCTGCTAAGTGAGTCGTTGTAGAGCCCGATCACGTACGGAAAGAAAGACCTCCGGTAACGAGATGTTCTCGAGCGGAGCTGTCTGAGCCTCTTGGAGAAGGAGCTCCGCTGTTCGTCCAGGAGTGGGTAGAGAGGATGGTCATGATTGTCCATGATGGATAAAAGTTTGTTCAGTGACCTCCTCTCTACCACTGCCTCAAGTGAGTCCTGTTTGCAGCCAATGACAGAGCCAGCCAGTCTGATTAGTTTATTCAGTCTGTTGGCGTCACTGGCTGCGATGCTGCTCCTCCAGCAGATGACAGAGAAAAACAAGGAGCTGGCCACCACAGACTGATAGAAGGTCTCCTGGATCTTGCAGCACACATTAAAGGACCTCAGCTTCCTTAGAAAGTAAAGTAAAGTTAACCTTTTTGTTCTGTTTTATTTTTTTTTTCACTTTCTTTTCATGGAGTTTGTAGAGGTGAGCTACACCGGCCCTGAGGAATGTGGAGTCTTCATGGACGTGTGGAGACGTTCAGAAGGAATGAAGACAGGATCTTCTGAGTAACATCATCAGTGATTCCTGTCTTAACATACCCGGCTTCACTATGGAACTAAAGATGGTGGACTGCTGCTGTTGTTCCACCACAGTGAAGGATCAACACGTGGAGCTTTTAGAGACAGTTTAAGATCTAATTAGGATTCACTGGAGCTTCAATTATTGTGTTCCACCAAGCAGCTGTTTGGAGCTCCCAGACACACCGATACAGTATAATAAACAAGTCCGTGTAGTCCCTCATTCATCCAGGAGTGATCCATAGTAGAAAAAGTTTCATAAAAGTCTTCTGGACAGTTTAATTCTTGATCGAGACGTTTCGACTTCTATCTGGAAATCATTTTCAATCTGAATGAAATGGACAGAAAACTGGATCTATTTATACTAACCTGAGTAAAAGGTAAAAAATAGTAAGAAGGGCTCGACCAATGAGCCTGTGTTACCTATGATGGCCGTGAATGGCTCCTATTGTAACCACAGACCAGTAAACGATCCCTATTATAAAAATGCTAAAAGCCTAGTGAATAGAAATTCTTGCTAACGAGAGGCGTGAAACTGGGTCACGTGGTGTCATTTTTAGTCCATGGCTTCAAAAGGCTGCTATGAATACCGGTAAATCCTGGGCAAATCTTAAATCCACCAAACACACTTTTGAGGACAGCGAGGTGAAGATTCTGAGTAGAGAGAAAGGATGGTTTGAAAGAGGGGTGAAGGAAGCCATCTTTGTGATGAAAGAGAATCCCTCTCTGAATCGGAGTGGAGGCGTTAGATACATTCTGCCCGGTATTTACAGCAGCCTTTTGAAGCCATGGACTAAAGATGACACCTCGTGACCCAGATTTACGCCTCTCGTCAGCAGGAATTTCTATTCACCAGGCTTTTAGCATTTTTATAATAAGGTTCGTTTACTGATCTGTGGCTACAATAGGAGCCATTCACGGCCATCATAGGTAACACAGGCTCATTGGTCGAGCCCTTCTTACTATTTTTTTTACCTTTTACTCAGGTTAGTATAAATAGATCCAGTTTTCAGTCCATTTCATTCAGATTGAAAATGATTTCCAGATGGAAGTTGAAACGTCTCGATCAAGAATTAAACTGTCCAGAAGACTTTTTTTAAAACTTTTTCTAATACAGTATAATAAAGTATCATTTATCTGTAAAGCCTTTCCAGTCAATGTAGTAGGTTTTTTAACAGTGAAATAAAATCCAAATGGATTTTAAATGTCGTTCAGTATTTAGAACATTTTTTTAACAGAAAATCAGGTCACTTTAGTAAAATTTTCATCTTTAAAATTTACCTGCCAGTTTTATTTAGTCATCCACACACGTTCAATCCACAGAATGTGTCGCTATGCAGCAACAAGGAGCTCCCAAAAAGAAAAACACGGATATTTACATTATTCTAACTGATTAGAATCTTAAGAATAATTTACTGTAATCCATCCTCACCTCGTTCTTCCGGGAGAACAGATACTTGCTCCTCATACTCCTTTTCCTTCTTTATTCAGGCTGCTTTGGACCAGCGGCTCAGAAAATAACTGAATAAATGTGAAAAATAAAGAAATATTTTCTGAAAATCAAATGGACGCCATGTTTACTTCTTGGTGTCACACTGAAAAGCTCTCTCTGGAAACAAGAGCTCTGAGAAGGAAAAGGATTGCTGGATTTAAACTGGGAAATTAATCCCGTTTTAAACAGACAAATATTGTTATTTATCTTAAAATATATTTGGATCTATCTGTTATTAACACATGCTTTGATAATAACCTGATTTCTCTTTTAATTAAACGAATCGTTCTTTTTCGCTCCAGAGTGGAGTCCAGAAAACAAGAAGTAAAAATAAACGTTTTCCTCCAGCAGCTGTTTAAGCACATCTTTTTAACTGAATAAACTTTCTAAACACGGTCTTTAAATTCTTAATGTTGGGAATCGCTGCCAACACGGACCATTTATCATGGTGGATCTATTTTTTTCAATTATAAAAATACAAACATGGGGAAGTGTTTATCAATCCTGCTAAAGAACTACAAACATGGCGCTGCTGTTCAGGTCTTGGCGTCATCGTCGATTAAAATTATGTTGAGTGGAGACACTAGGGGGCGCCAGATTGGCATCGAAATTACAACACAGTTCAGAGCGTTACAAGGAATAACACGCCAGTCAGACAAGTACAAGAAATCTGTTTAAACACTTTACAGGAGACATTTTCAACAGTGACTAATGAAAGAAATACAGTAACACCCCTCACAGACTGCATGCAGTGGTTTTCTCCAGCAGACAATGTTGGTTTTTTAAGTTTATTACAGATATTTTTTATTTCAAGAAGCACTAGAACTCTTAAAGTTCTGATTTTACTTTAACTTTGAACAAACACATTTATACCTCAACAAAAAAAAATGACAGAAAACATAAAAAAGAAGAGTTTAAGAGAACCTTAAACAGTCACATGTAATTATTTACATTAAAGATGAAGGAGATTCCACCGTTCATCACCATGAACTACCTTTCAAATATTTTAATCAAACAGTTTTATAATCTGTATCTATATGTATCTATATGGGAATTAGCGCCTCCAAATCCGAGACCATGGTCCTTGCCCGGAAAAGGGTGGAATGTCCCCTGCAGATCAGGGACAGGGTCCTGCCCCAAGTGGAGGAGTTTAAGTATCTCGGGGTTTTGTTCACGAGTGGGGGAAGGATGGAGCGGGAGATCGACAGGCGGATTGGTGCGGCATCAGCAATAACTAGGACGCTGCATCGGTCCGTCGTGGTAAAGAGAGAGCTGAGCCGAAAAGCAAAGCGCTCGATTTACAAGTCGATCTACGTTCCAACCCTCACCATGGTAACCAGGATCTACGTTCCTACCCTCACCATGGTAACCAGGATCTACGTTCCTACCCTCACCATGGTAACCAGGATCTACGTTCCTACCCTCACCATGAAAACCAGGATCTACGTTCCTACCCTCACCATGGTAACCAGGATCTACGTTCCTACCCTCACCATGGTAACCAGGATCTACGTTCCTACCCTCACCATGGTAACCAGGATCTATGTTCCTACCCTCACCATGGTAACCAGGATCTACGTTCCTACCCTCACCATGGTAACCAGGATCTACGTTCCTACCCTCACCATGGTAACCAGGATCTACGTTCCTACCCTCACCATGGTAACCAGGATCTACGTTCCTACCCTCACCATGAAAACCAGGATCTACGTTCCTACCCTCACCATGGTAACCAGGATCTACGTTCCTACCCTCACCATGGTAACCAGGATCTACGTTCCTACCCTCACCATGGTAACCAGGATCTACGTTCCTACCCTCACCATGGTAACCAGGATCTACGTTCCTACCCTCACCTATGGTAACCAGCTGTGGGTGGTGACCGAAAGAATGGGATCGCGGATACAAGTGGCCGAAATGAGCTTCCTCCGCAGGGTGGCTGGGCTCTCACTCAGAGATCGGGTGAGGAGCTCTGCCATCCGGGAGGAGCTAGGTGTCAAGCCGCTCCTCCTCCAGGTCGAGAGGAGCCAGATGGGGTGGTTAGGGCATCTGGTCAGGATGCCCCCGAGCGCCTCGCGGGATATCCTGAGACATAGTCTCTCCAGCTGGCCGGGGAACGACTCGGGATCCTTCCAGGTGAGCTGGAGGATGCAGCCGGGGAGAGAGAGGCCTGGGCTGCCCGCTTGAGGCTGTTGCCCTCGCGACCCGACCCCGGAACAAGCGGAAGATGACGGAACGGAAGCTTTATAATCATTTGACTTTTTTATGTTAAAATATACATAATTTTACCAAATTATAACAAAGTTAAAGTTATTTTTTTACTTTCTATTTTTAAGCGTATTAGTTCATTAAACAAGACAATTTTTAAAGTCGAACTTCCTTCAACTGATTACTTTTTTATTAAACATAATATTTAACAAATTTTAAAAACAGTTATTTATTAAAGAGCAGTTTAGCAAAAAAAAATCAACCCCATTGTTTCTCTTTTCTCTGAAATGTCAAGTTGAAATGAGAAGAAATCCACGACTGTTTACGCGACAAAAAGCAGAGAAACGAAGTGCTTTGTTCGGTAGTACACAATACATCCCATAATATGTTGAAACACAAATCCAATCACATAGCTTCTGATTGCAGCAGCAGTTATACATAAACAATACTTTAAGAAGTGCAAAATTTTAACCAAACCAAAGCAGATTAAGTTTTGATTTTCACGTCTGACGACATGACTGATTTTTTTTTTTTTTTTTTTTGACCGATTAAATCTGTCGTTTACGCGTTCTCACGAGATACTTTCATCTGCAAAGTTTTCTGATAGGGGTTGATTGATTTCTATCTGAAAGTGTCCAGTATAAACACTCAGGTTTACTGTTTCATAAACACACAGTGAAGGTACTGCAGACATGGAAGACTCTGCTCAGACATGGAAGAAGAAAGCAGAAACAGACCTTTTTCATCTTGTTTCTTATTTTAAGTGCCTTTTCTAGGGAGACGGTGGCTCAGTGGTAGAGCATTTGCACGCGGACCCTTGGAGAAGACACCTAACCCCCCTTTCTCCCACCACTGGCGCCGTCATGGCTGCCTGTTGCTTGTAGTAGTGCAGCACACAAATTTCCCCGGTGAGGGATGAATGGAGTGTGTAAAATGATCCCTCATCGGGGAAATTTGCACGCTGCATTACACCACAGCAGGCTGCCAGGATGGCACCAATGGTGGGAGAAACAAGGGGTTAGGTGTCTTCCCCAGGGACACCTAGACATGAGCTCAGTGGGATTCAATCCCACGAATTTCCGGTCCAAGGGCGAACGTTCTACCGCTATCGCCTTTCCCTAAGAGACAGGCAGGGCTGTTCTAAAAGTTGTCCTAAATTGGCTGACATATCGGAACTTGACTTTGGTCTCAAAGACTCATAATTAGTCCGGGCTTCTCAATCCATGCATGACATAAAATAAGTTTAACATCAGCTGGAATATTTACATTTGAAGCGCTGCGTAGAAGCGTAACGCGTTCTGACAGACAAGCAACTACAGCAAACTGAAAAAAATATCTGATTTAACAGAGAGAATTTCCTAAATTGAATGGGCATGCATGTGACGTTTCCAATCATGTCTCCAACGAAACAAATGCCCACAAACTTTACAGGAGAATGGCGTGGCTCCGGTGTGGATCCTCATGTGTTGGTTTAAAGTTGTCTTATCACTGAATCTTTGTTCACATTCATTACAGCTGAACGGTCTGTCTCCTGTGTGGATCCTTGTGTGTCGGTTTAAATGTGACTTGTCACTGAATGTTTGTGTACATTTATCACAGCTGTAAGGTCTCTCTCCGGTGTGAACCCTTATGTGTTGAGTTAAGCTCGACCTGTGAATGAATCTTTGTCCACAAAAACCACAGCTGAATGGTTTGTCTCCAGTGTGAATCCTTCTGTGTTGATTTAAACTAGATTTTTGAGTAAATCTTTGTTCACAATCATCACAGCCGAATGGTCTGTCTCCCGTGTGGATTGTCAAGTGTCTGTCTAAGTTTATCTTTTGATGGAATTGTTTTCCACATTCATCGCACCTGAATGGTTTGTAACCAGAGTGGATTTTCACATGTCGGTTGAAGTGGGACTTGTCACTGAACGTCCGTCCACACTCATCGCAGCTGAAGGGTCTCTCTCCGGTGTGAATTCTCACATGTCGATGCAAACTTGATTTTTGACTAAATCTATGTCCACACATTTCACATGAAAATGGTTTTTCTGCCATTTGGTTTTCTGAACTGTTGTCGTTACAAACTAAAAAAACATCTTGCACTTCAAGTTTAAATTGTTTGATCCCAGACGAGCCGGAAGCATCAATGTCACTATTTGGAGGGGTACTTTGTGCCTCTGGTGGTCCTCCATGTTTCTCTTTAGATTTTGATTTAATAAACCCAGCTTGGTTCTCGTTTGGAGGGTTTATCTTTGTGTCGTCTTCTGTCTGACTCGTATAAAGTTGATCTGAACATGACGACGGCTTCATTTCTCCGTCTTCATTTTCTTTCTTTAGATCCATCATCGTTGGTAAACTGGTGTGACTTTCCATCATCCTCGTTCCTGATTGACTCACTGTCTCCTTAATATCTTTATCAGAGGATGAGACCATCGGTCCTTCTTGTCCGGAGTTCATTTACAGAGAGCTTCAGTGCCGTCACGTCCTGCTGCACATCCAGAGAGACCCTGGAATGAAAGGTAAGAAGAAGCTGAATCCTAGAATTCCATCTTAATCTAATAAAAACAATCCCAACACAGGGCTTCAGAAAAGGAAATAGTTAGAATACTAAAGGCTGATCCTGGAGTCAAACCGATCATCATTTCAACAAACTGACAGTAAATCAAAGAAAATCTGCATAAAATAGAAGAAAACTAAGGACTGCACTGCGTTAGTAACTCAGTTACATTTTGAGAGAAGTCATTATCAACATAACTAATTACATTTTACATTATTTATATTACATTATTATACATTTACATTATTTTTTCCTTCACAAGTGGGGGAAGGATGGAGCTGGAAATCGACAGGCGGATCGGTGCAGCGTCAGCAATAACTAGGACGCTGCATCTGTCTGTTGTGGTAAAAAGAGAGCTGAGCCGAAAACCAAAGCTCTCGATTTACAAGTCGATCTACGTTCCTACCCTCACCATGGTAACCAGGCTCTACGTTCCCACCCTCACCATGGTAACCAGGATCTACGTTCCTACCCTCACCATGGTAACCAGGATCTATGTTCCTACCCACACCATGGTAACCAGGATCTATGTTCCTACCCTGACCACGGTAACCAGGATCTATGTTCCTACCCTCACCATGGTAACAAGGATCTACGTTCCTACCCTCACCATGGTAACCAGGATCTACGTTCCTACCCTCACCGTGGTAACCAGGATCTACATTCCTAATCTCACCATGGTAACCAGGATCTATGTTCCTACCCTCACCGTGGTAACCAGGATCTACATTCCTAATCTCACCATGGTAACCAGGATCTATGTTCCTACCCTCACCATGGTAACCAGCTGTGGGTGGTGACCGAAAGAATGAGATCGCGGATACAAGCGGCCAAAATGAGCTTCTTCCGCAGGGTGTCTGGGCTCTCACTCACAGATCAGGAGAGGAGTTCTGCCTTCTGGGAGGAGCTCTGTGTTGAGCCGCTCCTCCTCCAGGTTGAGAGGAGCCAGATGGGGTGGTTCTGGCATCTGGTCAGGATGCCCCCCGAGCGCCTCGCTGGTGAGGTGTTTCGGGCACGTCCCACCCCAGGTCTCCTGGAGAGACTATGTCTCACAGCTGGCTGGGGAACTTCTCGGGATCCTTCTGGGTGAGCTGGAGGATGCAGCCGGGGTGAGAGAAGCCTGGGCTTCCCATCTGGGACTGTTGCCCCCGTGACCCGGCCTCGAATAAGCGGAAGATGACGGAACTGAATGGAAGGTTGAATACAGACACTGGTTCTGAAATACTTGAGCTACAGTTCAGTTTATAAACTTTTTTTTTCTAATTGTTAAGTGTTATCACTACCTGAATATCAAAGGCAAGACGTTTCTCAATTTTTGTCTTTTTCACTTGCATCAAACCTGCGTGTGAGCATGTTTACTTGTGCATACATCACAGCAGTCTGTCTGTACATGTCGTCTCATTTTCATCTAACGTTACACTCCTATCATCTTTTGTTCTACAGACCATTACAACACTGACCTTATGTCCCATTCCAACCCTGCACCACTCGGGCTGAAAACAAGATTCATGGATTAAATTTATGTGTAGGATTATTTTAATTTCATGTCTCACAGAAACACAGTCCATGAAAAACAGTTTAAATTGATCATAAATAATGTAAAATAATAATACTATGATAAATATTTTAGAATAAGGGGTCATCAGATTAAGAAATTTAATCTGGGGCAGATTTTAAAAAGTACACAATAAAAAATAAACGACAAAAATCTGAATGTCAGACTTTTACATCAAAGTTATGTAAGAATAAAACTCAGCTTTTTATTTTAAATAATTACAGATAAAAACATCAGGTTTTACAGAAAAAACATATTGAAAAGAGAGAAATGCTTGTTAATCACTGATTATTTCCTCCATCGTTTTTATTACTGATTAGAATCTAGAATTATTTCTCTAATCCATCCATCCTCACCTCCTTCTTCAGGATGACAGATGTCTATAAAAGATCTTTTCAGAAAGAAAACAAAGCTCCTCATTTAGGGAATGACTTCCTGGTGTCACACTGAAAAACTCCCTCAGGAAACAAGAACTCTGACTGGATCCTACGTGAAATGACCACAAGGCGTCGCTGTTCTTCAAAGAAGCAGTCCTTCAAAAAAAAAAAAAGAGAGAACTCAGAAAACAAGTTAAAATACATTTTTTATATTGATTTCAAACAAAAAACACAAATATTTAAGAAAACAGAATTATTTGCAATAATTTGAAATCTTATACTCTTTTTAAAAATATGAAAAACATGCAATAGTTTTAGAAAAAGAAGAGTTTTTTCTAAATAAAGTTACACAGAAAAATTCTACACAGTGTCAATAATAAAATAATTTTCAAGCAGAAAAACCATGAACGACTAAGATTTTTTTTTTCCAGAAAAATAAGTGGTGCCAAGACAGATCCCTGCAGAACGTTCTGCTTTTATAATTAAATCTCAAACATCAATCCAATTTTTTTTGTTAAAAAAAGCAGTAAGAATAATTAACGAAGCACCAACAAACCCACTTTTTATTACATTAAATATACTACATGATCTGGTTGCCTTTATACTGCAGTAATCATGTATGAGGCCTGTAATCATAGGCTTCCACTCTGTATCCAGATGTTCCAACTCAGAGAGACATAATAATTTTAGAAGTACGACAATCTTTAAAGACAACATGGCAAGAACCACAAGAAAAAGTAAATGCATTTCTGTTCGAGGGTAAAACTGTGGAATTATTTAGAGAATAAATTGAAAAAATTGATTGATGGCATTTAAGAAAAAGATGTATAAACAGTTCATTATAATAAAATATAATGAATGACTTGGTAATCCTGTTTCATCCATACAAGGGAACGGTTAAATCCATTTCCTTCTAAATGAATGTAAATCTGCTTTTTATCTTCTATTTGCTGTTTATTTTCCTCTTGCTTTGTTCTAATTTATTCAAACAGCTTGAACTTCGCTGGTGATTTTCATTAATGCTTAATTGGGTTAGACGTCTAGGAGTTTTTAACTTCAACCTAAAACCCTTTGGTCTTCTTTATTTTTTACACGGTGGCGCAGTGGGTAGCACGGCAACCTCACAGCAAGAAGGTCGTGGGTTCAAGTCTCGGGTGGGGACACTGTCCTTTCTGTGTGGAGTTTGCATGTTCTCCCTGTGTCTGCGTGGGTTTCCTCTGAGTACTCCGGTTTCCTCCCACCCTCCAAAGACATGCATGCTAGGTTGATTGGCCGGTGCCAAACTGCCCCTAGGAATGAGTGTGTGTGTGTGGATGGTTGTATGTGTGTGGCCCCGCGACAGACTGGCGACCTGTTCGGGGTGTACTCTGCCCTTCGCCTTGAATTGGCTGGGATGGGCTCCGGCACCCCCCGCAACCCTGAAAGGGATAGACGGATAAGAAGATGACTGACTGACTGACTGACTGACTGACTGAAATATGATCGTTGGCTGAATGAAATAAACAAACCTAACTGAAGGAGTGACGATAAACTGTAGTTCAGAAGGAGAAAACAAGACTTAAGTGGAAACATTTGGTGGAGACAGTTGGGTCGAGATGTACAAAATCAGGGCAAAAGACAAAACATGAGGGAAGATAAAAGAGCCAGAAGGGGTATTTAATGACAGTATGAGAAAGATGGAGGCAGGGAGGGCTGGAGGTGTCTGTTTAGCTGCAGATAGGAATCTGTTTTTTGTGGTTAATCAAAGACAAACAGCCTCTGAGATCAAACTTAATTCTAACAGTCACAAGCAGAGACTGAAACGTGAGAATCAATTCAGGAAACATCTGCTGTTCTTCATGTGAAAAGAAAAAAAAAACACTGATCTGAGCTTCAGGAGGAGAAGCAGTGCATCATCAACCCGTTTTACAGTTAAGATGGAGAGCTGCTGAACTCATCTCCAGACTCTTTGGAACTCAGGGAGGGGGCCCTTCTGTCTGAAGCTCTCCGGTGACAGGACCCCACGGGGTGGATGAGACAGTCTTTCTGGTTCAAATGTTCTGAGATTTGAAGTTAAGAAATAACAGAGTTTTCTAATCTTACTTTTAAAATCTCAGAGCTCATTCATCAGTTTGTAGTTCAGAAAATGAGCAGGTGATCTTTCTAGAATTATTCTCCATCTTTGTAACAGTTCTGATGTTGATAAAGAAGACAGCCTCAGTTCACAGTGTAGTTAAAACTAAATGTAGGTAACATGAAACAGGAAGCCACACGGCTGCAGGAACTAGAGTCTTTATTGTCAGCAGCTTTTTCACTTTGATGAACCAGAGAGAACAGATTTCGATCTGCAGCTCAACGGCCTGATCAAACCCTTCCTGTCTCCATTTATTTATCACCTGCTGGTTTCTGAGGAAACATTTCTTCTTCACATTACATCGAAACGTCTTCCTCAGGCCTGGTTTTCTTTATTAAAACATATCTGAAAAACATTGGATTTTTCATCACTTCATCTATCGGTGAAAATGTTTGTGTCCTCAGCCTAGAAGTTTATATTCCTATTGTTACATGTATTTTACTCTAAATAAATTATCCAGGAGTACATATGTTAGTGATGAACCATGCATTTAATAATAATAAAAATTTTATTTGTAACGCATTTTCTATCTCCAGTGGAGATCTCAAAGTGCTACGATGACCAAAATAAACAACAAACAGCAAAATTAAATAAAACCACAACACAAAAAACAACACTAAAAATTTTGTTTAAAAGCCTTTAGAAATAAAAATGTCTTCAGTTTTTTTGTGGAGCCCTCAAGCTCTCGGGAAGATCGTTCCAGAGCCGTGGAGCAGTTGCCTGGAAGGCCCTGTCCCCCATAGTGGAGAGTTTGGTCCTTGATTGGTGCAGGCAGTAGGAGGAGGAGGAGCGCGGGTTTCGGACAGTGGTGTGGAGGGTTAGGAGTTCTTGGAGATAAACAGGTGCAGTGCCGTGTATGCACTGATGGGTGAGGAGGCGGAGCTTGTACTGAATTCTGTATTTAACGGGTAGCCAGTGGAAGGATTTGAGGATGGGAGTGATATGGTCATATTTGCGCCTCCTTATCAGGATCTGGGCAGCGCAGTTCTGGATGTGCTGGAGCTTTTGTAAACCCCTGCATGGGATCCCTACAAGGAGGGCATTGCAGTATTCCAGCCTGGAGGAGATGAAAGCGTGAATCAACCTCTCAGCGTCAGGTTGGAAAGACATGGACGTAGCCTGGCTATATTTTTAAGATGGAGGAAGGAAACCTTGCAGAGATGGTGAATGTGGGAGTCAAAGGTGAGGTTAGAAACTCATTTCACACCTCAGCCTTCAGTAGTGCTCCATCTGCATCAATCAGCCTTCAATAACAATTTTACCATCTTACTATTCAATTCAATTATATTTGTATAGCCTAGGCACAGGCAAACTACGGCCCGCTGGCCACATGCGGTCCGTTAAAAGTTTAAATTCGGCCCGCCGAACTTGAAAAAAAAAAAAAAAAAAACATGTTAGTGTTTTCTTTATTCTGCAGTTCTGATGTTTCTTCACTAGAGGGCGCGCAGTATGACATGGAGCACTATTGGGCCCAATACATGCACGTAAACAAGCGTGTTAGATGTTGAAAACAAGCAAAATGTTAAATCAAGCACTTAAGCGCCATTCTATCGGTCTAATCTAGAGGTTACCAAACCATGCCATTCTTCTGCTCCTGTTCTGGAACCTTTGTCAAACGTTAGAAATCAATGTGGCCCACGAATCAAAACATTTGCCCACCCCTGGAATAGCCCAACCTCAGAAAGACCAGCTAGTTGTCTGAGTAACTGAAGTAAAAGTTTCATTGCCATTGAGTCAGTGTGGAGAAAGAATTCTGAATGTCTGCTGATTTTAACCTACTCCGCAACAAAAACTGTCTGAAAAAAGATTGGTCAAATGCTTTCATGTGAAAACCCACGTTTGGAAGGAGTGCAGCTATCGGACAACGTATAAAAGAAAACAGACAGACCATTTGAAAATATTTTACAAATATTATTGGCTGGATGACAACTAACACCACTTTGTGATTCATTGTTTACGTTCCGCTCCTGTGACCCGGTTGGAGGAGGCCCACGGAGGTCTGGGAAGCACAGGCCTCTATCCCCTTGGCTGCATCCTCCAGCTCACCCGGAAGGATCCCTGAGTCGTTCCCTGTCCAGCTGTGAGACATAGTCTCTCCAGCAGGTCCGGGGTCTGCCTCTTGGTCTCCTCCCGGTGGGACGTGCCCGAAACACCTCACCAGCGAGGCGCTCATTGTTTACACCAGCAGAAAAAAGCTGTGAGGGAATTCAGTGTGTGTTCATGACAAACTAAAGCTGCTTCAAGCTGGTTCCCATGGAAACATTTCTAAATGGTTTCCTTCTTGTTCTTAAGTATGTTTCCATGATGTGAAATTTTATGACAAACAAACAGCAATTTTTATGTTTGATATTTTATTGAGATGATTTATAAACTGAAACATCTACATCTGATTTTTTTTCTAATATTTGAGCAAAAAAGGTCAAAGTGAGACGAGCTGGTGATGTTTAACAGAGAGAGGGTTCCGAGTCAGCCTGTGTGCAGGAGCACCATCACTCCACAGCAGTAGAGGAGACTCTTCTCTATCAACATGGCAGACAGCAGCAGGAGAAGCTTCATCTGGTTTACCAAACTCTGAGACCCAGAGGAATCATCTGGAAGAGAAAAGCAGATATTGGAGTGAGAAATGTGTGTGTTCTGCTCTTTCAGGCTGCATCTCATTGGTTCCAACCCTTTGAGGACTGAAGACTGAAGATTTGGGCCTCCACGGTTCCCCCCTCATGCCGGACGGAGCAGGTGTACTTATATCTGCTGTCCTCGGCGTGATGGAGCAATAAGATGGTGGCAGTGTGTCCCGACTCTTTGAGCTGCAGCTGCTCTCCCTCAGCAGGGAGCAGCTCCTCCACAGAGCCGTCCTCCTTCTGTCCTTTCCAGGAGATCCGCACCAGAGGAGCTGAGGCCACACACAGAAGGAGCTTTCTGGATGCTGCAGAGTACACACTCACCACGGGCTTCACCACCGGCTCATCTGAAGCATCACACACACACACACACACACTCAGTCCTGAATGCTTCTTATTTCTGGTTTGATCTGTTTCTGCTGACCGTGTGTGTGTGTACATGCAGCCATGTTTACATGTATGTAAATATAAATAATAAAACATCCTTCAGCATAAAATAAAAAATAAAATGAAAATATGACAAAATAAAACCTTAAAAATAAAATAATAAATGACTTTTCATAATTTTGTTTTCAAAATATAACATTTTAAAACATTATAAAATACCAGGACATAAAACGTCAAAGAAAAATCGTTTAAGTCCGATGAGCTAAAAAGTTAATCGGTTTTAATCAATTTTTTTAACAATATATTTTCTAATTTTATAGTTTCTGAAATTAATAATAAATAATATTTTGCGATCAGATTAAAGATGAAAATGTTCAAATTATAACCTTTACTTTTTGTCATGGTTTAAATCACAATTAAAATAATTTATTTCTTACTTTTTATGCCTGTTTGTTCTTTTTTTTTTAAACTGAATATTTGAAGAATAAAAATGTTCAAAAGTAATATTTATCATATAATTTTAATACAATTGAACATGTTTTTTTTATTTATTTATCTATTTATTTCGATCACATTTTAATTCACATTAAAGAAAGTTACTTTTTTTTTACCCTTATTTCAAATCATCATGAAAACAAAAAACATAGAAGTAAATTTTCAGAAATCCATCAAAATACAAAATAAAAATGACAACATCAAAAGAAAAAGTAATAAAATTGTTACTTTAAATTCATTAGAATTTAACCATCAAGACTTTCATATTTTTTAAGTAATAATAACTTAAATTTCTTCTTTAATCAGAAAAGATTGGAACATAATTTAAGTTCATCATCATATTTTTTTTCCAAAGATCCACACCTTTAATTGAAATACAGAATTTTTTAACATTTGTTGTAAATTTATTTTTAATGAACACATCATTTCCTCTTAGTTCGTTTGGACTTGATGTTAAACATATTTTGTAGAGAGTTTAACATCAAATTAAACATAAATTTTAAAGTGTGTAATTCCACTAAATCATAGAACTTTAATGTTTTTAAATTTATAAATAGATTATTGGTTGATTATAAGATGAAAATGTTTTTACTCGTATTGCTTTTACCTGCTGACAAAAATAATAAAATATTTTTTAAAAAAAATCTTTACCACGGTCCGTCGTGGTAAAGAGAGAGCTGAGCCGAAAAGCAAAGCTCTCGATTTACAAGTCGATCTACGTTCCTCCCCTCACCATGGTAACCAGGATCTACGTTCCTACCCTCACCATGGTAACCAGGATCTACGTTCCTACCCTCACCATGGTAACCAGGATCTACGTTCCTACCCTCACCATGGTAACCAGGATCTACGTTCCTACCCTCACCATGGTAACCAGGATCTACGTTCCTACCCTCACCATGGTAACCAGGATCTACGTTCCTACCCTCACCATGGTAACCAGGATCTACGTTCCTCCCCTCACCATGGTAACCAGGATCTACGTTCCTACCCTCACCATGGTAACCAGGATCTACGTTCCTACCCTCACCATGGTAACCAGGATCTACGTTCCTACCCTCACCATGGTAACCAGGATCTACGTTCCTACCCTCACCATGGTAACCAGGATCTACGTTCCTACCCTCACCATGGTAACCAGGATCTACGTTCATACCCTCACCATAGTAAACAAGATCTACGTTCCTACCCTCACCATGGTAACCAGGATCTACGTTCATACCCTCACCATGGTAACCAGGATCTACGTTCCTACCCTCACCATGGTAACCAGGATCTACGTTCCTACCCTCACCATGGTAACCAGGATCTACTTCATACCCTCACCATGGTAACCAGGATCTACGTTCTTACTCTCACCATGGTAACCAGGATCTACTTCATACCCTCACCATGGTAACCAGGATCTACGTTCCTACCCTCACCTATGGTCACCAGCGTTGAATGGTGACCGAAAGAATGAGGTCGCGGGTACAAGCGGCCGAAATGAGCTTCCTCTGTAGGGTGGCTGGGCTCTCACTCAGAGATCGGGTGAGGAGCTCTGCCATCCGGGAGGAGCTCGGTGTCGAGCCGCTCCTCCTCCAGGTCGAGAGGAGCCAGATGGGGTGGTTCGGGCATCTGGTCAGGATGCCCCCGAGCGCCTCGCGGGCGAGGTGTTTCGGGCACGTCTCACCGGGATGAGACCAAGGGGCAGACCCCGGACCTGCTGGAGAGACTATGTCTCACAGCTGGCCGGGGAACGACTTGGGATCCTTCCGGGTGAGCTAGAGGATGCAGCCAGGGTGAGAGAGGCCTGGGCTGCCCGTTTGAGGCTGTTGCCCCCGCGACCCGACTCCGGAACAAGCGGAAGATGACGGAACGGAACGGAAAAAAAAAGTTCCACAGGGTCATGTCCCGGTGTCCCTGATGTTTCTGTAAAATAATTTGGTGGATTTTAGATTTTTCAGGTTTTAATCTGTTTTACTGTAGATTTTTCTTGGATTATTTACAATTGTAACAATGAACCGGTTACTGACTGGTTTTAAAAGAATTTCTGTCTTATTTATTAAAAAATATATGTTTCTCATTTTTTTAAATAATTCTTTACACTTCACTCTTGTAAATTAATCCTATGATTTCTATTTTCTGGAACTTTTCTAAAACTATTTGGATTTTTTTGTCTTTAAGACTTTTTAAATGTGTGGTTTTTTTAACTCTCTTTTCTGAGTTGTTTGTTTTTTATTTTATTTTTTTGGGCCGACATTTGCAACAAAGTTTCTCTACTAAAGAAATTTTTCTGATGAAACATCTGGAGGAAAAGAAAAAATTCTTCTTACCGGATACGAGCAGTTTGGTTCCAGAACCAAAGATGTGGTACTCGTACGACCCACCACAGTGAGAGAGAGCGACACAAAAACTTTTATCCTCTTTTTATTGTGTAGATATTTATTTAAGACCCAAATCAATACTTTCTTCTCCCTGAAAACATCATCTATTCATCTCAAAGAGTTCCAGATCTGTGAGGGGGAGATGTAGTTCTTCTTGATGGGAAATGTAGTCCTTCCTTCTGGGACAACAGAGTCTCCAGGAGTCTCCGGTCCATTCGGGGAGACGTAGGAGATGTAGTCCTCCGAATGGACCGGAGACTCCTGCCCGAGGGGGGTTACTCAAAAAGTCCATGTCCAGGGTGGGAAGGGTCAGCTGCTATCCCACCTGCACGCCCCCGAGTCCTGGAGACGTACAGGTCTTCGAGAGATGGAAGGCTGCAGCCGATCACCTTCTCAGCAGAGCGCACAATGCGCTGCAGTCTGTGTTTGTCCCTGGCTGTGGCTCCAGCGTACCACACGGTGATGGAGGAGGTGAGGATGGACTCGATGATGGCTGTGTAAAACTGTACCAACATCTGGGCGGGCAGCTTGGCTTTCTTCAGCTGCCGCAGAAAGTACAGAAAGTAGGGATGTAGTCCTTCCTACTAATGGGAGATGTAGTCCTTCATACTAATGGGAGATGTAGTACATCCTCTGCCCTTGCCTCCAAGTCAGGTGAACTGTGTGAACCTAGTTTTTATGATGTGTGTTCATCAGGAGGTTTTTGTTGAGGCAGCAGAGATCTCTCCTCACTGTGGAGGCCATGTTTCTTACAGCTGCAGTAATAAGTGGCTGAATGATCCAGTTGAACTTTTTTTATCTGAAACTTGCAGCCGTTCTCAGTGTTTACTGCTGAGAAATCTTTTTTCTGAGGATGAAGGTAACCTTTGTAAACAAAGCCTGAAGATTTGTTTATATTAAACATAATTCTGAATGTTTCTTTCTTCTGGTACCAATACACTAAACCATCGTAATCACACTGGTCAGTGTTTCCACATGTGAAGGAGACTCTCTGACCAGCTCTCCTGGTCAGGGTTAAATCCTCCTGGATCAGCTCTGCTTCCATGGCAACAAGCACTATGGAAACAACAGGTGGAGGTCAGTGTGATGGTGTTGTAGGTGGAGTTTGCTGGTTTCTTACCTGAGGCGAAGCAGCTCAGAAGAAGCAACATGGTGTGCTGTGTGTGTGAAACAGGAGAGAAGTGAAGCTCAGACCAAACCAGACCAGGAACACCTGCAGCACCACAGACTGATACTGCTGATGGGTGCTTTCCTGCTGAGGAGCAGCGACACCTAGGGGGCAGCTGTAGCTGTAGCAACCAGTAAAGTCTACAGATTATTGGCTAAAATAGTCTTTTGGCAATTATCAATATATGATATCATATTTAATTTTTTAAAAATGTTTTACTCTTTCTAGTGCAAACCTCCACCTCTCCAGCTTTTCCTCCACCTCTTCCCTCCTCTCACTACAGATCACAATGTCATCTGCAAACATCATTGTCCATGGAGATTCCTGTCTGACCTCGTCTGTCAGCCTGTCCATCACCATAGCAAACAGCAAAGGACTCAGAGCAGATCCTTGGTGCAGTCCCACCCCCACACTGAACTCCTCTGTCTCACCTAGAGCACACCTCACCACTGTCTTACAGCCCTCATACATGTCCTGGACCACTCTAACATACTTCTCTATCACACCAGACTTCCTCATACAATACCATAGTTCTTCTCTAGGTACCCTGTCATACGCTTTCTCTAGATCTACGAAGACAATCTAAATACCTTATTTTCCGCAAAATTTTATAAGGCGCCCCGTCAATGGATGGTTCATTTTAAAACATTTTTATATATAAGACGCACCGCAATATATTTTCACAGAGTGGTCTGAAGGTGAAGCAGAAAAACTAAATAAGACCAGCCTGAAAAACTGGCTTTTTAAAATAAATAAATAAACTTAAATCCACTTTGTCTTCAAGAGAAACTTTATTAACAACGTCTTTATAACATAGAAACATGAGGATGGTCAGGGTTATCCATGATGGTAGAGAGGATGGTCAGGGTTATCCATGATGGTAGAGAGGATGGTCAGGGTTATCCATGATGGTAGAGAGGATGGTCAGGGTTATCCATGACGGTAGAGAGGATGGTCAGGGTTATCCATGATGGTAGAGAGGATGGTCAGGGTTATCCATGATGGTAGAGAGGATGGTCAGGGTTATCCATGATGGTAGAGAGGATGGTCAGGGTTATCCATGATGGTAGAGAGGATGGTCAGGGTTATCCATGATGGTAGAGAGGATGGTCAGACACAAAGAAGAACAAGGTGCTGGCCACCAGGCCACCCTAACTCCCCTTAGCAAAGGAGCTTTCTATAAATCTTTGATTTTTTTTACTCATTTTGCTAGTTTAGGGGTTTAAATTTATTGGGATGATGCGTCGGATATAATAAAGAAAATCTGGTGACTTTTCAAATGAAAAAAATTTGCAGCCACTTTACACCAGCAGGGTGTGGTACAGTGAAAGTTCATCATGAAGATGCATGCAAATGTGGGTATTTGAAGTTTATGTATTCCAAAAAATGATCAAATCTGAAAGTATTTACAATGAATCTTTTTGCTTTGTGTGTAAAAGCATGTGGCTTTTCAAAAACCTACGGGAGCGAAATGATTCGCTACAAATTTCACAAGAAAACGCTACTTTGTGGATTTTCATGTGTTGGTTTGCGTTTGACTTGTTACTAAATCTTTTTCCACATTCATCACAGCTGAAGGGTTTGTCTCCCGTGTGGGTTCTCATGTGTCTATCTAGGTGTTCCTTCGCAGTGAATTTTTGTCCACATTCGTTACAGCAAAATGGCCGGTCACCTGTGTGGATTCTCATGTGTCTTGTTAAGTATGCCTTCACACCAAATCTCTGACCACACTCATCACAGCTAAATGGTTTATCGCCTGTGTGGATTTTCATGTGTTGGTTTAAAGTTGACTGGTGACTAAATCTTTTTCCACATTCATTGCAGCTGAAGGGTTTGTCTCCAGTGTGGATTCTCATGTGTCTATCTAGGTGTGCCTTCACACCAAATTTTTGTCCACATTCATCACAGCTGATTGGTCGGTCACCTTTATGGGTTTTCATGTGTCTTCTTAAGTACGCCTTCACACCAAATCTCTGACCACACTCATCACAGCTGAATGGTTTACTTCCTGTGTGGATTCTCTTGTGTCGGCTTAAGGTTGACTTGTGACTAAATTTTTTTTCACATTCATCGCAGCTGAAGGGTTTTTCTCCAGTGTGGATTCTCATGTGTCTATCTAGGTGTTCCTTCAGACCAAATTTTTGTCCGCATTCATCACAGCTGAATGGCCGGTCACCTGTGTGGATTCTCATGTGTCTATTTAGGTATGCCTTCGCAACAAATTTCTGGCCACACTCATCACAGCTATATGGTTTACGTCCCGTGTGGATTCTCTTGTGTTGGGTTACATTTGACGAGTAACTGAATCGTTTACCACATTCATCACAGCGGAATGGTTTTTCTCCGGTGTGGATCCTCATATGTCGGTTTAAGTATAACTTACATCTAAATGTTTGCCCACATTGATCACAACTGAAAGATTTGTCTTTTGTGTGGACTTTTACATGTTGGTTTAAGTATAAATTACATCTAAATGTTTGCCCACATTGGCTACAGCTGAAAGGTTCGTCTTCCGAGTGAATTATCATGTGCCTTTTAAGATTTTTTTTGCAGCTAACGACTTTACCGCAAATGCTACATTTAACTTTTTTTTTTCTCGTTTCTCGTTTTGTCCGCATTTTTAAATTCGGGGTAGCTTCACTGCTAAGACAACAAGACATTTTCTTTCCTATATGCGTCTGGAAACATTGCTGGTCTTCGAACTCTTCACCGCATTTAGAGCACCTTAGGGATGGCTTATCAACGTTACGCTCCGCTTTATCCTTCAAACCTGATCTACATGCACTATCATTACAGACTAAATCCTCTTCTGTTTTAGGTTTGAAATCTTCCATTTCAAAAGACTCAGATTCCTTTTTGTCAGTGGATGGTTGCAAATAACTGGTTGGGTAACTGGTTAAGCCATTCTCATTAGTTTCAGAGTTAATCAGCCCAGCGAGGTTGTTTGTTGAAGGCTCATTTTTGTATTCCGTCTGATTTTGATCGAGGTGATTTGGACAGGTAATAATCTTAAAATCTTCTTCAATCTTCACAGGAGTGGCCATCATTGGTAAAATGGTGAGAGCTTCCGACAGTCCGTCATCACCTACTTTACATACAGAATAATCCAGTTTTTCTAGTTCCTCACTGACAGGATGATCCCGTTGGTCCATTCTCAGGTAACCTCACAGGAATCCCCGCCAGCTGCTACAGACACTGAAATAAGACGAAAGATTAAATGAGATTTTCTGAAATTCTATCTTAACCTCACTATTATTAGATACAGACCTTTAAAACCACATTCTTCATTTAAACCTTGTCTCACAGGTGAACGACAAGATGATTTTTGACCCTTTCCAAGTCAAGAAAGACTTCAGATTATGTGTCCTCTTTATACACTACACTTCTTCAGCACCTCCTCCAGGAAACGAACATTTCTCCAGTCTCCTAATTCAAATTGAGTTCCTAATTTCCAAGCAGTACTAAAAAAAGTATGAGAGAAGCTCTTGGTCAACCAAAATACTAGAACTAGAGATGCGTTTTTTTGGGTTTTTTTTGTGATTCAGAAGTAAAAACAAAAAAAACAACCACAGCTCCATCGATTTGAATCATGCAGCAAAAGAGTTGGCATCAAAATGTAGGAAATTTTGTCCTCTTCAAATTAATTTTGATTTACGTGACAAGCATCCTACTGCAGCCCCTCTAAACAAACCATCATTGACTCCAATGCAATTTTAAAAGAGGCTGGAAAAAAATTTACGTAGTTTTAATGCCCTAAGTGGATGAGTTTAAGTATCTCTGGGTCTTGTTCAGTAGTGGGGGAAGGATGGAGCGGGAGAGATCAACAGGCAGATCGGTGCGGTGTCAGCAATAAGTATGATAATGCATCGGTCCATCTTGGTAAAGAGAGAGCTGAGCCGAAAAGCAAAGCTTTCAATTTACAAGTCAATCTACGTTCCTACCCTCACCATGGTAACCAGGATCTATGTTCCTACCCTCACCATGGTAACCAGCATCTACGTTCCTTCCCTCACCATGGTAACCAGGATCTATGTTCCTACCCTCACCATGGTAACCAGGATCTACAGTCCTACCCTCACCATGGTAACCAGGATCTACATTCCTACCCTCACCATGGTAACCAGGATCTACAGTCCTACCCTCACCATGGTAACCAGGATCTACATTCCTACCCTCACCATGGTAACCAGATCTACATTCCTACCCTCACCATGGTAACCAGGATCTACATTCCTACCCTCACCATAGTAACCAGGATCTACGTTCCTACCCTCACCATGGTAACCAGGATCTACATTCCTACCCTCACCATGGTAACCAGGATCTATGTTCCTACCCTCACCATGGTAACCAGGATCTAGGTTCCTACCCTCACCATGGTAACCAGGATCTGTGTTCCTACCCTCACCTATGGTCACCATCTGTGGGTGGTGACCGAAAGAGTGATATCGCAGATACAATCGGACAAGATGAGCTTCCTTCGCAGGGTGGCTGGGCTCTCACTCAGAGATCAGGTGAGGAGCTCTGCCATCCGGGAGGAGCTCGGTGTGGAGGAAGAGCGTCCTGAACGCCTCGTTTAGGACGGCTTCTGACCAGATGCCAAACCACACCATCTGGCTTCCCTCAACCAGGAGGAGCAACAGCTCTACTCGACCGTTTAAATCCGCAATCTCGTGTTTCTGGTCACCACCCACAGCTGGTGACCATAGATGAGGGTGGGAAAATAAATCGACTTGTAAATTGAGAGCTTGGCTTTTCAGCAGAACTTTTTCTTTAAAGCGACAGATTGATGCAGTGTTTTGATTATTGCCATGAACCTCCTCTTTGGTCTTCCTCTAGTCCTCTTTCCTGGTGGTTCCAAACCCAGCATCCTTCTTCTGATGTACTCTCTCTCTCTCCTCTGCACATGTCCAAACCATCTCAGTCTGGTCTCTCTGACTTTAAAACCTCTAACATGTGCTGTTCTTCTGATCCTGTCCATCCTGGTCACTCCCAGAGAGATCCTCAGCATCTTCATCTCTGCTACAAACATCTCTGTTTCCTGTCTTTTCCTCAGTGACACTGTTTCTAGACCAATCAGCATGGCCGCTCTCACCACACTGTCTCTAGACCAATCAGCATGGCCGCTCTCACCACACTGTTTCTAGACCAATCAGCATGGCCGCTCTCACAACACTGTCTCTAGACCAATCAGCATGGCCACTCTCACCACGCTGTCTCTAGACCAATCAGCATGGCCGCTCTCACCACGCTGTCTCTAGACCAATCAGCATGGCTGCTCTCACCACACTGTCTCTAGACCAATCAGCATGGCCGCTCTCACCATGGTTTTGTACACTTTCCCTTTCATTTTAGATGAAACTCTTCTGTCACACATCACACCTGATACTTTCCTCCACCCGTTCCAGCCTGACTGCACATGCTTCTTCACCTCTTTTCCACAGTCTCCATTGCTCTGGGTGAATATTTTTAACATGTTTATTATGTTTACTTTTTAAATGAGTTTGAAACACTTGGAAATTTCGTGGAGAAATTTTAGCTACAAAATTTAATGCATTTAAACTGATATTTCTTCAAAAACAAATTGAAATTCATTCTCGTAGAGGGTTACGTAACAAACAGCTGAATTTATTCATTATTATATGTTGAAAGAAGACTCCATGTTGAAATCAAAGCTAATCCATTTGGTTAGAGAACGATTAAATACATCTAGACACATTCCAGTAAAGTATTCTTACCTCCAGACTGACAGCTTTTATTCCAGTTTTACTTCACGTTCAAAATCCTTTTCTGTATTTTCTTTTTCTACCGTGTTTCTTTTCTTCTCAGTCTGCATGAAAAAAACAACAACAAACGAGGCTACATCACCGCCTTGAGGGAATAAAAAATAAAAAGGTAATATATAAAAAATAGGAGGCGTTTAGAAGGAATTAAAAATAATTTTTAATTCATACAAACCTGAAAAAAATAGTCAAAACCGGTTGAAATAAAAATTAATTTAAAGAAGATAACTCCATGCCGCCATGTTGGGAAGGGCAATGACGTCACAGTAACTCACGCTGTAAAAACAGCCCAATCCGGAAGTAGAGCTTTATTTTCTGCTCTTAGGGTTTTATATTTAAATTTATTGACATAATGTCCTCTATTAAATATCTAAGAGGGTTTATCTGTGCGAGGCTAACAGCTGCTGCTGAAGAAATCTTCCTGGAGTTTGAAAAAACCATCGTCCAGTATGAAGAAGAAATCCAGAAGAGACTCCTGGAAATCAGCTGGAAACCACAGATAAACATTCACACTGCAGGTATGTAACATCTGGAAACCACAGATAAACATTCACACTGCAGGTATGTAACATCTGGAAACCACAGATAAACATTCACACTGCAGGTGTGTAACACCTGGAAACCACAGATAAACATTCACACTGCAGGTATGTAACATCTGGAAACCACAGATAAACATTCAGACTGCAGGTATGTAACACCTGGAAACCACAGATAAACATTCACACTGCAGGTATGTAACATCTGGAAACCACAGATAAACATTCAGACTGCAGGTATGTAACATCTGGAAACCACAGGTAAACATTCAGACTGCAGGTATGTAACATCTGGAAACCACAGATAAACATTCACACTGCAGGTATGTAACATCTGGAAACCACAGATAAACATTCACACTGCAGGTATGTAACATCTGGAAACCACAGATAAACATTCAGCCCCATCTGGTTGTACTTCTTATCTGTCATGCCGTTGCGTACGGCTTCCTCTCTCCATTTCCCTGTATACAGTTATATTACTGCTTCTTTATTACCTTCTTCTCCTCAATCTGTCCTCGACCAGAGGTTAGGTCTTTTTAGATTTTCTCCTCATGTCTCTAATCATCTTTCTGGTTGCTCCAATATGCCGTACCGTTCCATCATGCACTCTGAGTTAGACTCAAACATTACAGATTAAATGGAACATCAGATTCTACTGCCTTCTGATTGGTTCATTCTGACCTGTCATTATAGCATCAGCTACACAGCTTCATTCTTTCCTGGTTTATTTGTTCCTGCAGGTCTGCAGCAACATGGCTTCCAGAACCAAGAAGCTCCTCCTCAGCAGCTCCTCTACCAGGTGCAAGAAGAGCCTTTACATGTCAAACAGGAACAGGAGGAGGTCCATGTCAGTGAGGACGGGATGGAGGCTGGAGATGAGCATGAGGAGGAAGAAAAGTTTGGCTTTCAGGAGAGAAAGAGTGAGACTTTATCTTTTTGGTTAACCAGAAAATGATTAGTCATGAAATAAACAAAAACACTTCTTCTTTAGATTCCTGTTTTCTTTTTATGCATCTATTTATACACTGATCCATCCATTCATCATCTGCTTGTTCGTTTATGTACACATCATTCATTCATTCTTCTGATTTATTTATCCTTTTATTCACTGTAACATTTATCTGTGCTTAAATAATCCGTTTAACCGTCCACTAAATTCGAATGTACTTTCAAAATAAGAGAGAAAAAGAGCAAACTGGTTCGTTTGGTTGCTATGGTTACAGTTAAACAAGTCAACAGAGGTATTCTTCAGCCTGGACGTACCAATCGGTATTATATCGACACATCAGACTGTTTCTTTAAATCAAGCAGTCTTGGTTCAGAAAGCTGGTGCTGCTAGCTCCTTAGATGATATGCTAAGTACGGCGCTTGCTGAATCCGAGCTTGGTTTCCTCCCAGGGGTTGCCACAGCAGCAGCAGCCTTGCCCTCAGTCTTATATTTGCGAAGGTTACTTGCCATTCCTACTTAAAAGATCGTTCATGCTGATTTGAAATGGTTGACATAATGATAACTAGTAACACAAACAGTCCACTTCCTCATTCAACAAGATGTTTAGACTTAGACTTTGTGGGTTCTCCTTTTTATAGTCTGTCTGTTTACAAACTTGGTCATTTCTCTTCAGACGTTTCAGACCACATCCTGTTTGCAAAGGGGGAGGAGCTTACAAACCAGGAAAGGAGCTTTGGCATGCACCAGGAGGAAGCAGAACTTTCTCAGATCAAAGATGAACAGCAGCACCAATCTACCAATCAGGGAGCAGTTCAGTTTCTTCTAAACCATGAGACCTTCACCATCTCTTCTGACGTGGAGGGTAAACATCAGATGGACCATGTGGAGAAACCGTACGTCTGCTTGAGTTGCGGAAAAAGCTTCAGGTACCGATGTAAGCTAGCCGTCCACGTGAGAAGCCACGCCAACCAGCGGCCATTCTCCTGCAAAGTGTGCAGGAAGGGATTCCTCCAGAAGGGTACTCTGACGGATCACATGAAGATCCACACGGGCGAGAAAGCCTTTTCCTGTGCTATCTGTTCCAAGCGTTTCCGCCGGAGCCACACGCTCACCGTCCACATGAAGATCCACACGGGCGAGAAGCCGTACGGTTGCCCTGACTGCGGTAAACGCTTCCGCCACAGCCAGTCCTTCAACATCCACAAGAGGACTCACACCGGAGAGAAGCCCTACTCGTGCTCCACTTGTGGGCGGCGCTTTGCAGATAACGGTAGCCTGGCTGCCCACGTGAAGATCCACACTACCGAACGACCATTCTCATGCGAGGTGTGTGGGAAGTGTTTCACTCTAAAGGGAACACTGACTGTCCACATGAGGACCCACACAGGCGAGCAGCCGTACGCCTGTATGATCTGCTCTAGACGTTTCAGACGCAGTAACAGTCTAACCGTTCACATGAAGAGCCACGCGGCCAAACAGCCCACTGAATGAAAACTGTTACCATCCTTTGTTTTGCTGGAGGAAAAATAAAGACAAACTTATTTTCTAAATGCATTTTTTTCACTGGGCGGTGATGGGTTATTATTATTTAGTCTGTTTATACCTCTACTGATCAGAATGTTGATTGGGATCAACTAGTAACACAAGGAATTGTTTTGGTCAAAATCCTAACAACCCCTATCTTCTCCTCCATCTCTCTGCTGGTTGTTGTCCTCGCCCAAAACAAAGAGAGATCTTTTTTTTAATGATTTGGAAAAACCTTTAGTTTATTTTACATGAGAAAAAACGTGGATTCCTGTTTCAATCCTTCACATTAAAAGAATTAAACATTCCTGCTAAACTTGGAACCAAACATATGAATTTGTAAAGTCAGCATCTAGAGATCCAAAATTTAAATAGTCAACAAACTATCTTGATACTGGTTGGAGCCAAACAAGTCCCATACCACCCCAAAATATAAACACATCATAGTCCCAACACATGTTGGTCTCTGGGTTTGGTTATTCAGGTACCACATCCGACTTGTCTGACACCATCGAAGCCTTCATATCACATTTTCTTCCAGTCCAGCCTGGTTTACATGAACAGTCCCCCCGATCACACTGGAGAGACTGTGACCCTGCAAACACACAGACACACATCATGTTTAAATTCCATCGTAGAAAGGCTTCAAAGTAGGCTTTGGAGAGTGTATTTGAAATGAATGAAAAAGATCACTGGATATGGAGAAGTAGACCCATTAGTGGTAGCAAAGATAGAGCTAATGACTTTAATACCTTCTTCAATAGGTTTAGCTCTCTGAATGCCTCTGCCTCCCCTTCCCCACCTCCATCACACCTGCTACCAGCGTCTGCTCCTTCTCAGCTATTCAACCGACTCGTTGATGAACCCCCTTCACCCAACTGCCGCTCACCTTCCTCTGTCACACTAAACCCACTTGGTCCACAGATCACCACCCCTTCCTCCACCCAACTTACCCACTCGATCACCCCCAGTCTGACTGTGACCACCTGCCAGGTGAAGACACCAGCTGTGTGGGGTTCTCCAGCACCTCTTCAACCTGAGCCTCAGGCTGGAGAGGGTTCCGCTTCACTGGAAGACATCGTGCCTGGTCCCTGAAACCATATTCATCTCACCTCAGGAATTTCCATACAGTTGCCCTCACATCCCATGTGATGAAGGTGCTGGAGAGGCTGGTGTTAGCTCACATGAGGCCGCTGGTGAATTCCTCTCTAGATCCCCTGCAGTTTGCCTATTGACCACGCCTGGGAGTCGAGGATGCTGCTCCCTTGTAGCTCACATTCAAACAAACATTCATTTTATGATGGTGGAAACTGCAAACCACCAGGAGCAATTAGGGGGTAGATGTCTTGCTCAAGGTTATGTCGACATGAGCTCCTGAGCTAGGTTTCAAACCTACAACCCTCTGGCTGAAAGACAGCTACTCTACCCACTGAACCATGTCCCTCCTAGAGTAGAGTACTTTGGTACCAAGAACTACTAGGGTACCAAGAGCTAGGTAGATACCCTGGGTAATCCGAGTGTAAGTTTATCCATGGTCCGTCCTGGTTCACACTCACCCTCTAGGTTACAGCTACAGGGCAGGCAGGTCTCCCCGTTGATGTCCGGGAAGTAGTTCTCTGGACAGGGTTTACAGCTGGGTCCGTACGAGTTCCCGGTACAGTTCACACAGTGACCTCCATGACCTGTGGTCCGGTACAACTCGGCATCGAAGTAACACTTGTTGCTTTTTCCGTTACAGTCGCACGCTGAAAGACACAACCAGAAATTAACCAGGATTCATTTGGAATGCACGCTAGTTTTAAATGGAATGACAAATTCTTTCTGAAAGGAATGTTTATAATAAAAAAAAATACATCACTCATCCAAACTGTTTAGATGACAAAATTCCGCCATAAGAATGGGTTGGTGAACTTACGTAGACACTCATTGGCGTTGTCGGCAGTGCCTCTCGCCCATGGGCGGTCATTGAATAAAGCTTGGCATTTGTTACAGTCTTTGCCCTCCGTGTTGTGTTCACAATCACACACCAGATGTCCGCTGACATCGGAACACTGGCTGGCATGGCCGTTACACTTACACCTGCAGCACAGGAAGTAGACATGTTTCACTTGGAGCGCCTCCTCCTGAAGACCTCCCGTCCATCTCGTTGTAAACAGGGTTTTTAGATTTTGTTTTACAAGCACATTGAAAAATGCTTCAGACACAATTTGAGGAACTGATGGTCTAACACGTTTACCTTCCTGCCACAATAAGGTCAGAGATGGCATAAAAGTAGGAATTGAGAGCGTCAGTGTTGCTTGGATCCTCATCTCCAAATGTATTGAGCCTGTTGAGGCTCACTCTGATGCTTGTTGCCGTTACCCAGTCCTGGAACCACAAACAGGATAATTCATCAGAGCAGAAAGTCGTCACAAATAAGTACCACAAAAACAAGGACACAAATGTAGCAGGTGGAGTGTTTTATTGCATGTTTTAAATGTCTTGTGTTTTTAGTATGTTTTAATCGTTTGATCGACTTCACCTGCTACTGATCAGTGGCGCAGTCCCTGAGGACTTGACAAGAGGCAGCTGGAGCAGCCGAGACACACACTGAGAGCCCTCGCCATGGACTACACAGATGACGGCATGCTGGTGCGTCAGCCCGCACGCCACCATGCCGCGAGGGATGAGGCTCCCCTTAAGAGACATGATGGCTGATCACGCCGGGCTGTCAAGGCAATAGCGGCGATCTGGGCCAGGCGGTTCCCGCAAGCCACGGTCCGGGCAAAGAGGGAGCCCGTAGGTTGCGGACGAGGAGGTGCCTGCGGGCCGCGCCCAGAAACATGAACTATCTCTCTTTTAAAGGACTGCTATCATGGTAGAAAAAGTTTCAAAAAAGTCTTCTGGAAAGTTTAATTCTTGATCGAGACGTTTCAACTTCCATCCGGAAATCATTTTCAATCTGATAGAAATGGGCTGAAACTGGATCTAAGATTCTAAGTAGAGAGAAAGGATGGTTTGAAAGAGGTGTGAAAGAAGCCATCTTTGTGAAGAAAGAAAATCCCTCACTGAATCGGAGTGGAGGCGTTAGATACTTTCTGCCCGGGATTTACAGCAGCATTCTGAAGCCCTGGACCAAAGAGGACACCTCGTGACCCAGATTCACGCCTCTCATTAGCAGGAATTTCTATTCACTAGGCTTTTAGCATTTTTATAATAGGGTTCGTTTACTGGTCTGTGGCTACAATAGGAGCCATTCACAACCATCATAGGTTACACAGGCTCATTGGTCGAGCCCTTCTTACTATTTTTTTTTACCTTTTACTCAGGTTAGTATAAATAGATCCAGTTTTCAGTCCATTTCATTCTGATTGAAAATGATTTCCGGATGGAAGTCGAAATGTCTCGATCAAGAATTAAACTGTCCAGAAGACTTTTTTTAAACTTTTTCTACAATGGATCACTCCTGGATGAATGAGGGACTACACGGACTGACTGATATTATGTATTTTCATAAATAATGTTTAAACTGTTCTTCTATTCTGTGGGTCTGTTTTCCTTGCACACCCTACCCGATCCTGAACCGGCGGTCCGGTTACACAAAGTTACGACATGAAGCAACGATTTAAGTTTAATTTAAAATATTTAATATAGAATGATCCTGACCAAAAGAAGAAAACCATTAGGAAGGGTGATCAGTAGGAGAGCAAACATGTTCACAAGTCGCTCGAGGGGCAACAAGAGCAAATACCAACGCTATGAAGCAAGGACTCAAAGTTTTATTATTAAAACTCTCATTGGTCTAATTAGTCAATGATGTCATCGTCCTATCATTTTACTTTGTTATCGTGAGTTGGTTCTTGTTGAAGTGAGCTAAAGTCTGTCAGATTTGTGGATATAGTGAAGGTTTCTAAAGTGTTTTTTTTTGTGGGTGATCTGAACCTGAAGAACGTCGCTCTTATCAAAGTTGTATGCGCTGGGTCGCCCCGCCAGCGTGGAGAAGACCACATTTCCTCCGGTCAATGGACTTATGTCACTAAATTTGTCCGTGCAGAAGGCCTTGTTCTCGTCCTCGCCGATTTGGATGTCATCTTTGTTGGGCTTCTGATAAGTCTGTTCACAGGAGGCGCTGAAGTACTGATAGGGCACCCATGGACTGTCCTCGCTGGTCTGTTTGTAGATGGCGAAGCTCTCTGGACGGCTGCTTTGGAACTTGAGCTTAATGTAGGAGATTTCAAATGCTTTACCTGCAGATAAACATTTAGAACAAGGACTGCTGGTTAGTTAGAATAATAGATTTAATTCAGAGCTCCTTTCAGGACACCAAAGGACACTGTATGTGATCATAAATAAGTCATAATCAATAAGACAGACAAACAAGAGTCAAAACATTAAGAAGACATTTAGAATGAAACTGGATGGATTAACTGTGGCTGGGCTCTCACTCAGAGATCGGGTGAGGAGCACTGCCATCTGGAAGAGCCGGTGTCGAGCTGCTTCTCCTCCAGGTCAAGAGAAGCCAGATGGGGTGGTTTGGGCATCTGGTCAGGATGCTGGTGAGGTGTTTCGAACATGTCCCACTGTGAGGAGACCATGAGGGAGACCCTGGGCCTGCTGGAGAGACTATGTCTCACAGCTGGCCGGGGATTGACTCAGGATCCTTCTGGGTGAGGTGGAGGAGGCAGCCGGGGTGAGAGAAGCCTGGGCTTCTCGTCTGAGGCGGTTGCCGGCTCCGGATAAATGGAAGACAACGGAACAAATTAACTGTCACATTGTTTGAAGAGGTCATTTTTAGCTTGGACATGAATAATGGGACAGAGTCAGCAGGTCGGAGAGAAGAGACTTCTATAACTTGGGGGCAGACTAACTTGAAGGCTCTGCCCACCAGGGTGACAAGATGAGCAGATGGGACACGGAGCAGGAGAGAGGAGGAGGAGCGGAGAGAGTGAGAGTGAATGAAGATGGGTAGAAGATCAGAGATGTAGAGTGGAACCTGGTTATAAATTGCTTTGAAGGTTATGAGAAGAATCTTACAACTAACCCTTTGTTTTATGGGATGACAGTGTACGTTTTGGAGGATTGGTGTGATGTGGTGGAATAATGGAAACCTGTGATGATGCGGGCTGCAGATCCTTGGAGGAGCTGCAGGTTCTGGAGGGAGCTAAAATGTCCAAACCATCTTAGTCTGGTCTCTCTGACTTTAAAACCTCTAACATGTGCTGTTCCTCTGATCCTGTCCATCCTGGTCACTCCCAGAGAGATCCTCAGCATCTTCATCTCTGCTACAAACATCTCTGTTTCCTGTCTTTTTGACAGTGACACTGTCTCTGGACCAATCAGGATGGCCGCTCTCACCACACTGTCTCTAGACCAATCAGCATGGCCGCTCTCACCACCCTGTCTCTAGACCAATCAGCATGGCCGCTCTCACCACACTGTCTCTAGACCAATCAGCATGGCCGCTCTCACCACACTGTCTCTAGACCAATCAGAATGGCCGCTCTCACCACACTGTCTCTAGACCAATCAGCATGGCCGCTTTCGCCACACTGTCTCTAGACCAATCAGCATGGCCGGTCTCACCACACTGTCTCTAGACCAATCAGCATGGCCGCTCTCGCCACACTGTCTCTAGACCAATCAGCATGGCCGCTCTCACCACGGTTTTCCTTTCATTAATATTCACTTTAAACCATCACTCAAAAAGAATTGAATTGATTGAACCTGATGTCTGCGGTTTAGTCCCAGACTCGCTCACATTCCTTAGTGGAGGTCAAACTTAAGTCACATTTTCTACAAGTCCAAACCCATTCCCACCCAGTCCTGTGAGCTGGAGTTTTTCTTTTTCTACTTCTCTACGTGATTTGACTTGTTACATTTTTTTCAGCTCACTAACAGAAAACATCCAGCGTGGCAACAGAGATCCTTAAAAGTCATCTGTATGATTCGGTGACTGCTGCTCCTTTTAATCTGATGTGACTTGTCTGTGTGATTCTCATATTCAGATCCTTCTTCAATAGCAGTGACCATGTCACAGGATTTAGGTTTCACAGAGTTTATCAGTGACTAAACCAAAGAAAGGGGATCGGTAATCATTTAAATGATAGTTAGTAGCTGTACATGTAGGTCTTACCGAGGTGCAGGGTGAGGTTGACAGAGTTGGGGTACTGGATCCCTTCCAGCATAGTCTGGCTCTGCCACCAGGTGGCGTCCTGCTCGTCAGTTAGAAAAGAAGCATTGTGTGCGAAGAGTGGGTCGAATGCATCGCAGTATCCCTGGATCCTGGAAGTGGGGGTGACCCGCTTGTACACCCCAGGTGGAGAACCACACGTGTTGGAAGCTTCCACTTCTTTCTGAAAGGCTGCGTTCACAGACGGGGCCTCTAAACCCTGTGACCCTGCCACCACACCGACACACAGCACTGGGAACCAGATCACACACTGCATGCTGAATGACACAGAAGACACACACACACAGATAAATACAGAGAGAGAGAGAGAGACACACACACACTCACAGATATATACCGGTACACAGAGACACACACATTCAAGCACTATGGTACACACACTGTACATACTCATTCACAATTAATTAAACAGCGATGCCCCACAGCAAGAAGGTCATGGGTTCGAGTCCCGGGTGGGAACAAGGCTTGAAAAACTGACTTTTCTATGTGTAGTTTGCATGTTCTCCCCGTGTCTGAGTGGGTTTCCTTCTCCTTCGAAAAAACATGCATGTTAGGTTAATTAGCTGCTACATAATTTTCCCTCGAGGTGACTGTGTGTGTGGCTCCGTGACAGACTGGCGACCTAATTAGGGTGTATCCTGCCTCTTGCCTTGAATCAGCTGGGATGGGCTCCAGCAGCTCTGCAACCCCACTGGGGATGGACAGTTCAGAAGACCAATGAATAAACAATAAAAAAAACATCCATTTAAATTAGATTTTTTATGATTTTTTTCCACTATCTTCTTCCAGATTTCTGTTTCTTCTCTGGACCAGTCGGTCGGTTATTGGGTCGGTCAGTGGGTTGGTCGGTTGGTCAGACGGTCAGTGGGTCAGTTGGTCAGTGAGATAAATGTGGTCAACCTTTGCATCCATGAAATGTCGTTCAACTATTTTCTCTTTATTTTCCCAGCGGGTTTTATTCCCTCTGAGTTCACGTCTAGGATCCTTGGAGAAGATACCTAAACCCCCCGTTTCTCCCACCATTGGCGCCGTCGTGGCAGCCTGCTGCGGTGTGATGCAGCACACAAATTTTCCCATTGAGAGATCAATATAGTATTAAAAATAATAAAAAAACAAAAAAATGTCTCAATAAAATGAAAACCTTGACTTTGTTTAGGTTGATTTATTTTAAAAAACAGACAAACATTCAGTTTTCTTTAAAAAAAAAGTAAAAATTTTATTTGCATACATGTTATCCAAAACAATCAGCATGACGTCGTCTGTGTTACTGCAGTTATAACAAAAGCATAATTAACCCTCTAAGATTCCAGTCTGATTTGGACTTAAATCTAAGCGTCTGTACAGGTTGGTCCACGTCAACACGGACCCTCTCTCATGGTTCTCTAAAGAACGACCCAACGTTCCAAACAGATCCGTTTACTTTGAGCTGTTTGTCGACCAGCAGCAGCCATGTTGGATCCTTTCTGATTGGCTCATTTCAACATTCTTTCTAACAGATGGACTTTGATATGATTCACGGGTAAAACAGGTTGGTTTTGGTTTGTTAGAAAGTACAAAGTATGTCTGTTTAAAGATAAGGGTATCTGGTTGAGGTTCGTACCATCAACAGTTTGTTTAAACACGTTAACCCTGTCCACCTCAAACCTCAGTCACATGGACAGTAAAAAAAAAAAACATCCACAGAAAATGTTCCACGAATCTTTTTCAAACTCCAAAACATACAAAACCATCAGTTTAAGTCCGGATGATTAAAGTCAGGACTGACTTTTTGTGGAATCGAGCTTCTGGATGTTAGAAAACTTTACCCCCTTCAGAAGAACAGGTTTAGGATGAACAAGTTCAAGAAGAACAGGTTCGAGATGAACAGGTTCGAGATGAACAGGTTCAAGAAGTACAGGTTCAAGAAGTACAGGTTCAAGATGAACAGGTTCAAGAAGAACAGGTTCAAGATGAACAGGTTCAAGATGAACAGGTTCGAGACGAACAAGTTCAACATGAACAGGTTCAAGATGAACAGGTTCAACATGAACAGGTTCAAGACGAACAGGTTCGAGATGAACAGGTTCAAGACGAACAGGTTCAACATGAACAGGTTCAAGACGAACAGGTTCGAGATGAACAGGTTCAAGACGAACAGGTTCAACATGAACAGGTTCAAGACGAACAGGTTCGAGATGAACAGGTTCGAGACGAACAGGTTCGAGACGAACAGGTTCAACATGAACAGGTTCAACATGAACAGGTTCAAGATGAACAGGTTCGAGACGAACAGGTTCTAGATGAACAGGTTCTAGATGAACAGGCTCAAGATGAACAGGTTCAAGACGAACAGGTTCAACATGAACAGGTTCAACATGAACAGGTTCTAGATGAACAGGTTCTAGATGAACAGGTTCTAGATGAACAGGCTCAACATGAACAGGTTCAAGATGAACAGGTTCAAGACGAACAGGTTCAAGACGAACAGGTTCGAGATGAACAGGTTCGAGACGAACAGGTTCAGGATGAACAGGTTCTAGATGAACAGGCTCAAGATGAACAGGTTCAAGACGAACAGGTTCAACATGAACAGGTTCAAGATGAACAGGTTCAACATGAACAGGTTCAAGATGAACAGGTTCAAGACGAACAGGTTCGAGATGAACAGGTTCGAGACGAACAGGTTCAGGATGAACAGGTTCTAGATGAACAGGCTCAAGATGAACAGGTTCAAGACGAACAGGTTCAACATGAACAGGTTCAAGATGAACAGGTTCAACATGAACAGGCTCAAGATGAACAGGCTCAAGATGAACAGGTTCAAGACGAACAGGTTCAACATGAACAGGTTCAAGACGAACAGGTTCAAGACGAACAGGTTCGAGACGAACAGGTTCTAGATGAACAGGTTCTAGATGAACAGGTTCAACATGAACAGGTTCAAGACGAACAGGTTCGAGACGAACAGGTTCTAGATGAACAGGTTCTAGATGAACAGGTTCAAGATGAACAGGTTCAAGATGAACAGGTTCAAGACGAACAGGTTCAACATGAACAGGTTCAAGATGAACAGGTTCAACATGAACAGGCTCAAGATGAACAGGCTCAAGATGAACAGGTTCAAGACGAACAGGTTCAACATGAACAGGTTCAAGACGAACAGGTTCAAGACGAACAGGTTCGAGACGAACAGGTTCTAGATGAACAGGTTCTAGATGAACAGGTTCAACATGAACAGGTTCAAGACGAACAGGTTCGAGACGAACAGGTTCTAGATGAACAGGTTCTAGATGAACAGGTTCAACATGAACAGGTTCAAGACGAACAGGTTCAAGACGAACAGGTTCAAGACGAACAGGTTCAACATGAACAGGTTCAGGATAAACAGGTTCAAGATGAACAGGTTCAAGATGAACAGGTTCAAGATGAACAGGTTCAACATGAACAGGTTCAACATGAACAGGTTCGAGACGAACAGGTTCGAGACGAACAGGTTCGAGACGAACAGGTTCGAGACGAACAGGTTCTAGACAAACAGGTTCAAGATTAACAGGTTCAAGACGAACAGGTTCAGGATGAACAGGTTCTAGATGAACAGGTTCTAGATGAACAGGTTCAAGATGAACAGGTTCAAGACGAACAGGTTCAACATGAACAGGTTCGAGACGAACAGGTTCAAGATGAACAGGTTCAGAATGAACAGTCTGATCACCACCAAATAAGGTTGTTGCTTTTTTATTCTATGTTTTTAGGAGTTTTTCCTCTCTGAGGATGAGGCTCTAAGGACAGGGGTGTCCTGCTCTGATTAATTCAGTTCTTCCTCATGCTGATTGTGTGTTTCTGTCTGATTAAAACACAAAGTAAGATAACTTTATGATCCGAGATATTAAAACAGAAAAGTAGGACCTAAACCTGTTCTTGGTTCTTCAGCATCATTTTCTTGGAGAACCACCAGCCAATCAGATTACTTTAACGAGATAAAATATTTTAATTTCATTGGCTGTGTTTTTTTATGTTTACAAAAAGTCCTGTCTGTCGTACCGTGATTGACCACCAGAAGGCACCGTACCTTTTTTTAAAACCCCTGTTTCTTCTTCTTTTTAACAAATAAAAATCTTTCATTATAAAACATATCATTATAAAAACACAAAGAAAATGTTAGCTAAAAGTTTGTTCAGTAGTTTTTTAAGAAATATCGAACCAGAACATTTTTATCTCCCTGAATTTGTCCCTTTTTAATTTTGCCGGCCCTTTAATTGGCCTGCAGCATGGACTTGATTTGCTTGGAGGTAGTCTCATCGTTCAGATGTTTGGTTGTGTACCTGAAACAGAAAGAACATGTACTCAGAAAACCAGGAGGTAGTCCTTCTAGGAGAGGCTCGGGGACAGAGGGAGAGTGAGGGTAGAACCAGGTGGGGTTCATCTCGTATGGACAGGGGAGACCAGTCCTTACACTCTGTGGAAAAACAGACAGTGGCATTGAGGGGTTTTCACTTTTGTTTTAAAGGGCTCATCTCATGCAAAAGTGACTTTCCAGAGTTTTCTAGCTTGTAAGAGTAATGTCCGGGCCTTGTGTGTGTGTGTGTGTGTGTGTGTGTGTGTGTGTGTGTCTTTCTAGATTGATTTAGCCCGTTTTTCTGCGGATTTCTGGAACGCTCAGACAAAACAACCAATGAGCAGATGTCTAAAGTATGACGCATTTGACGTAGCCACGCCCTCCTCCCTCCTCACCACCCGCCCGCCCTCCTCACCCGCCTCCGCTCCGGCCTTACGCCCTCACAAACTGGCTTTCAACGTCCGATATACAGGCTGGTTCGCTGCTCTGCGTCTTTTTTATTTTCTTGCTTTTTGTAGCTACGCACGGGTTTACGCCTGCCTTCCCCCTCCCGCTCAGAGATGGGCGGAGGAATAGCGGCTCAGTGAGAGCAGAGGGCGGAGCTTGTACTTTCTCAGGACGGGCGGGGGGATGAGCGATACCCGGCCTTTCATAGTTCCGGGTCTGTGACTGCGCTCCCCCAAATCAATATATTTTCATAACTATGGTGTAATGCATGTTGTAAACGTGTGTATGTGCAGAGGATACAATGTGAAAAGAGGTATTTTGCATGAGATGGGCCCTTTAACCAATCCTTGCTTTTTGAGCAATACTGCAACTTACGTCAGTAAAACGCTACCGTAGCCAACATAACGCCTCCACTAGGTTTCATTTTACTTCCTACGTCAAGTATTGAAGGCATTTGCTTTCTATTGCTCTGATTGGAGGATGTCCTACCCAATCACTGATCACTGGTGACGGTGTGAAATGAAGACAAACATTCCTCCGGGTCATGTTTGTAGGACTGAAGCTGAAAAAAGATGTCAGCCATGAAAACAGGATCTTCTGAGTGACATCATCAGTGCTTCCTGTCTGAACATACCCGGCTTCACTATGGAACTAAAGATGGTGGACTGCTGGTGTTGTTCCACCACAGTGAAGGATCAACATGTGGAGCTTTTAGAGACAGTTTAACATCTTATTAGGATTCAATGGAGTTTTTGAAAATTGCTGCCACAGTAACCCACATTCTGCCCAGCATCGAGAGTTCCACCAAAGGCTGGTCCAGCTCTATTCCACCAAGCGGCTGTTCCAGCTCCACTCCACCCCTCTCAGCACCACCTAACAGCTGTTCTGAATCTGTTTGGAGCTCTCTCTTGAACTGCTTGGAGCTATTGGACATACAGAACTCCCCACATGCAGATTACGCACATCACATCCGGTATCTACCAGAAAGAAAGCAACGATTGGACCTGCCCACAGTGGAGTGAGCAAACCCCAATGCTGCAAGTTAAGACTGTTTCTTTTTCTTCTTCTCTCAGCATTCCCCTCCAGGGGTCACAACAGCAAGTCAGTTTCTTCCATCTAACCCTATCTCCTGCATCCTCTTCAGTCACACCAACTATCTTCATGTCTTCCTTCACTGTATCCATGAACCTCCTCTTTGGTCTTCCTCTAGTCCTCTTTCCAGGTGGTTCCAAATCCAGCATCCTTCTTCTGATGTACTCTCTCTCTCTCCTCTGCACATGTCCAAACCATCTCAGTCTGGCCTCTCTGACTTTAAAACCTCTAACATGTGCTGTTCCTCTGATCCTGTCCATCCTGGTCACTCCCAGAGAGATCCTCAGCATCTTCATCTCTGCTACAAACATCTCTGTTTCCTGTCTTTTCTTCAGTGACACTGTCTCTAGACCAATCAGCATGGCCGCTCTCACCACACTGTCTCTAGACCAATCAGCATGGCCGCTCTCACCACACTGTCTCTTGACCAATCAGCATGGCCGCTCTCACCACACTGTCTCTAGACCAATCAGCATGGCTGCTCTCACCACACTGTCTCTAGACCAATCAGCATGGCCGCTCTCACCACGCTGTCTCTAGACCAATCAGCATGGCCGCTCTCACCACACTGTCTCTAGACCAATCAGCATGGCCGCTCTCACCACACTGTCTCTAGACCAATCAGCATGGCCGCTCTCACCATGGTTTTGTACACTTTCTCTTTCATTTTATCTGAAACTCTTCTATCACACATCACACCTGATACTTTCCTCCACCCGTTCCAGCCTGCCTGCACACGCTTCTTCCCCTCTCTTCCACACTCTCCATTGCTCTGGACTGTTGATCCTAAGTACTTAAAATCTGAAAGACTGTTTGACAGAGAGATAAAGAAATAGTCCGATGTATCTGGCTGACACTAACGTGGTTGGCTGAAAACTTTACCCAAATCATGAGAGCAGGAGGGCAGCCTCTTCTCTGCACTGAATCAAACCCTCTAAACATAATCTTCGTTCTGTCTTCAGGAATCAAAGCTTCCACAGGCCGCATACCTGGCTGACCGACATGTTTAACAACCGAACATGAAGAGGACCCAAATGGATGTTTTTACATGTGACGTCATAACGTCATCTGTATTCATTAACATGTTGAATGTTTTCAGTGGGCTCTAACTTGAGAGGAAGTAGGTTTAGGCCTCCTGAAGAGACAAAGACTGGTGCCAGTCCACCATGATGCGACCAGGTAAATGTTAGGAGCACAACCCCGTGTTTGTTACAGCTTGTTTTTTTTTTACCTGAGAGCATTCAGTAAACCCTCCACGCTGCTGGGCTGCTGCTCCTTTAAGACTCTGATACAACCTTTCATCTAAACAAAATCACACACAAAACATATGAGTAGAGTCCAAAATACATGTCGCACATCACAACGGTAATTTAACACGTTACCATGGTAACTCACATCTATGTTTGAAGTCTTAACGAAGGCTCCAGCCGGGTGAACGTGATCGTACAGGATGATGACGCCAACCATCACACGGAGGCAGAACAACACCGTCTCCTCACTGGTGAACCGACTCCGGTACTCCCTACACACACAGATACATAGACACACACGTTACCGAGCGCTGCTGTTAAACTTTAAAATGATACACTCTGGAAGAGCGGAACACTCACGGAGTTTCCAGCATGACTTTGCACACACACACCATCGTGCTCAGACAGTCTGTTGTGTTTTCAATGGGCAGCTCTGGATTCTGAACGAATGGAAACAGAGAAAGTATTTCTAACTGGAGTAAAGACTGAGGGCGCTCTCTGCTGGTGTGAATGTTCTCTGCTGCCCCAGTTTGTTCAAAATAAAAACACACGTTTTGTAAAATGGAAAACATTAGAAATAATTTTACATAATTAAGATGTATGTGAATATTTAACAAAGAACAAATATATACATAACTTCACTCAAATAATTACATGTTATACTTTAATACCTAAACGTTCTTAAATAAAACCATATTCAAAAGAGGGGTTTTTTGTTACTCTCTAAATTCAATAAATATAAAATCCTAAGTGACCTCCTAAGGAGACCACACTGGTCTAGAGACAGTGTGGTGAGAGCGGCCATGCTGATTGGTCTAGAGACTGTGTGGTGAGAGCGGCCATGCTGATTGGTCTAGAGACAGTGTGGTGAGAGCGGCCATGCTGATTGGTCTAGAGACTGTGTGGTGAGAGCGGCCATGCTGATTGGTCTAGAGACAGTGTGGTGAGAGCGGCCATGCTGATTGGTCTAGAGACAGCGTGGTGACAGCGGCCATGCTGATTGGTCTAGAAACAGTGTGGTGAGAGCGGCCGTGCTGATTGGTCTAGAGACAGTGTGGTGAGAGCGGCCATGCTGATTGGTCAAGAGACAGTGTGGTGAGAGCGGCCATGCTGATTGGTCTAGAAACAGTGTGGTGAGAGGGACCATGCTGATTGGTCTGGAGACAGTGTCACTGAGAAAAAGACAGGAAGCAGAGATGTTTGTATCAGAGATGAAGATGCTGAGGATCTCTCTGGGAGTTACCAGGATGGACACAGCAGCTTGAGTCATGTTGAACACGGTTCAACATGACTCTGCAAATTCATCCCTTCTGGGAAGGTTTTTTTTTTTTTTTTTTGGCAAAGTTTAGAGATAAAGAAGGTGGAAGATTTTAAGTACTTAGGATCAACAGTCCAGAGCAATGGAGAGTGTGGAAAAGAGGTGAAGAAGCATGTGCAGGCAGGCTGGAACGGGTGGAGAAAAGTATCAGGTGTGATGTGTGATAGAAGAGTTTCAGATAAAATGAAAGGAAAAGTGTAGAAAACCGTGGTGAGAGCGGCCATGCTGATTGGTCTAGAGACAGTGTGGTGAGAGCGACCATGCTGATTGGTCTAGAGACAGTGTGGTGAGAGCGACCATGCTGATTGGTCTAGAGACAGTGTGGTGAGAGCGACCATGCTGATTGGTCTAGAGACAGTGTGGTGAGAGCGGCCATGCTGATTGGTCTAGAGACAGTGTGGTGAGAGCGGCCATGCTGATTGGTCTAGAGACAGTGTGGTGAGAGCGGCCATGCTAATTGGTCTAGAGACAGTGTCACTGAGGAAAAGACAGAAAACAGAGATGTTTGTATCAGAGATGAAGATGCTGAGGATCTCTCTGGGAGTGACCAGGATGGACAGGATCAGAGGAACAGCACATGTTAGAGGTTTTAAAGTCAGAGAGGTCAGACTGAGATGGTTTGGACATGTGCAGAGGAGAGAGAGAGAGAGTACATCAGAAGAAGGATGCTGGGTTTGGAACCACCAGGAAAGAGGACTAGAGGAAGACCAAAGAGGAGGTTCATGGATACAGTGAAGGAAGACATGAAGATAGTTGGTGTGACCGAAGAGGATGCAGGAGATAGGGTTAGATGGAAGAAAATGACAATTGACATGCAAACATCTCACATAATTAATGCTTGCTGCATTAGAAGATAGAGAGGTTGTGGGGTTCTGATAATTCACTGGTCATGACAGGACCATGTCCGTGCTCCTCCAAATTCTATTGTTTTGAAAAAGTTTAAATAAACAGTCGGCGTGGCGAGGTAAAGAAATCACCGTAACAACTGAAGTCAAACTCACATCTAAGACAAACTTGGACGTAGCGTCGCTCAGGACCTTCAGCATGGGCGTGGCACAGGCGTAGAACAAAGACATACGATTGGCCAGTTCGTTGTTCACCTCATTTTCCGAGCCGGCCTGGATGATGAAGATTGCAACGGTAACCAAACCAGATCAGAAGCATGGTGTAAAATAAGAACTCACAGACACGTTGTTGATGCGCATGCGGCTGATGGTCCGACGGTAGTAGCTGAAGTCGTTCTGGATGGCGGGGTTGGTCATCTAGAGAGAGAAAGAGGAGTTAAGGAAGGATAAGGTTCCTGGCACAGGAGACACTACAGTCCCACCTTAAGCTCGTCAAAGCGCAGTGTGAAGTGCAGGATGTGTGCAAACTGTCGCGCTAACGCCTGCTTCTGCTCAAGCTGCTGTGTGGGCGAGGAGCCCGAGATGGTCAGCACATCCAGGAGACACTTCAGACTGGACTCTGTGAAAACAGAACATCAGAACTGGACCGAGGGTCCACAAGGAGACGTCCGAATGTCAGATCTACAATACTTTAAACATGTTGGAACCAGATGGAGAGACTTCTCTTTATTCTTCTCTGATTCTGCCTTCAGGTGAGCCGCAGCAGGTCAGTTCTCTCCGTCTAACTCTGTCTAGAACAGGAGGTCTCTCCTCCACCTCTCCAGCTTTTCCTCCACCTCTTCTCTCCTCTCACTACAGATCACAATGTCATCTGCAAACATCATTGTCCATGGGGATTCCTGTCTGACCTCGTCTGTCAGCCTGTCCATCACCACAGCAAACAGCAAAGGACTCAGAGAAGATCCCTGGTGCAGTCCCACCCCCACACTGAACTCCTCTGTCTCACCTACAGGACACCTCACCACTGTCTCACAGTGCTCATACTGTATGTGTCCCACATCGCTCTGATACACTTCTCTTCCACTCCAGACTTCCTCACATAAAAGCACACTTCCTCTCTGGTCTGCTGCTCAGAAACTTTCTACAGACACAGTGTAGTTCAGAGAACAGGGAAGGTCAGCTCCAGTCACTTTCCCCAAACACTGCGTCTCATCAGTGGGAGTTTTTGGGGCATAAAACCGCTGGTCAAAAAGACTCACTTCATCCAAATAAAAAAAAATCTTTAAATGAAAAAAATGGAGCAACAAACTAGTGGAGTTCCACAACATCCCAGTAAGTGGTGAGCCTGAGAAAAGTGATTACCATGCAGGGTTTTTCCTGGTCCGACCATCTGACCTTCCTGGTTCTAACTTCCCTTCACTATCTCTGTATGGTGGGGAGGCGATGATCATGTTCCTCTGTCTTTAAAACAGACCTCTGACCCAGTCTGGACCAGAAGCAGGGCCTCTAAAGAGGATGAAGACTCACCTAACTTGTGGGAAAACTCATAAAAGGTTTTGAGCTTGGTGACCAGAGGAAGGACAGCAGACCAGGCCTTCTCCTGAACCCCTTCCACACCAGGACTCTGGATGGCCTGCACAAAACCAGTCAAAACAAATTAGAACCAGTGGCAATCATTCAGAACCAGTTACAAAAAATAAAGTAGGACCAGTTAGAATGAGTTCATGGACAAATTTATCTTTCTATTCGTTTGTTTTTCTTTTGTATTTCTCATCATTTGGGTTGGGATTGTACAAAAAGGTCATCTCTCCCTGGAGATGTAGTCCTTCTTGTTAGGAGATGTAGTCCTTCTTGTTGGGAGATGTAGTCCTTCTTGTTAGGAGATGTAGTCCTTCTTGTTAGGAGATGTAGTCCTTCTTGTTAGGAGATGTAGTCCTTCTTGTTGGGAGATGTAGTCCTTCTTGTTAGGAGATGTAGTCCTTCTTGTTAGGAGATGTAGTCCTTCTTATTAGGAGATGTAGTCCTTCTTGTTAGGAGATGTAGTCCTTCCTGCTGGGAGATGTAGTCCTTCTTGTTAGGAGATGTAGTCCTTCTTATTAGGAGATGTAGTCCTTCTTGTTAGGAGATGTAGTCCTTCCTGCTGGGAGATGTAGTCCTTCTTGTTAGGAGATGTAGTCCTTCTTGTTAGGAGATGTAGTCCTTCTTGTTAGGAGATGTAGTCCTTCCTGATGGGAGATGTAGTCCTTCCTGCTGGGAGATGTAGTCCTTCTTGTTAGGAGATTTAGTCCTTCTTGTTGGGAGATGTAGTCCTTCTTGTTAGGAGATGTAGTCCTTCTTGTTAGGAGATGTAGTCCTTCCTGCAGGGAGATGTAGTCCTTCCTGCAGGGAGATGTAGTCCTTCCTATTGGGAGATGTAGTCCTTCCTATTGGGAGATGTAGTCCTTCCTATTGGGAGATGTAGTCCATGCATCATGTCTTGACTCTCTCACCTGTCGGATCTCCTGTCCTGCTCCTCTGTAGGCCTGTAGGTCCTTCAGGATGGTCTCAGCTTCCAGCAGGACTTGTTCCACGGTGTCCCACACGTCTTTTTCGGACTCTGAGGGCTTCGCATCTGAAACGAGTTGTAGAGATGAGTTTTCACCTGCTGGAGGTCATCAACACTTCCAGTAAGAATCTGACTTACTTTCAAAATCCAGGAAGAAGTTTCCAGCGTTGTTGTCGATGTCTCTGGTCAACACTTTGATCAGGTTCCCCATCCTGGAAGAGAAGACAGGAAGGATGGCTGGGAGGAGGACAAACGGACACACTGACTGAACTTCTTCCTAGAAACCAATCCGGGAGCAGATGTGGACCCAATGTAGACCTGATTTGGACCAGATGTAAACCAGACGTGGGGTTGATGTAGACCACTCATGGACCAGATGAAGACTAGATGTGGGCCAGATGTATACCAGATATGAACCATATGTAGACCATATGTGGGCTAGGTGTAAATAACAGATAGACCAGATGTAGAGAATATGGGTGATGTGTGGACCAGGTCTAGACCAATTGTTTTTTCCAGATTGAGACCAGATCTAGATCAAATATGGACTAGATCTAGGTAAGATGTGTGCCACATCTAGACGAGATACGAACCAAATATTAACCAGATGTAGGCCAGTTTTTTTTTTTGCCAGATGTGGACCAGTGAATGAGACCAGATCTGGGCTAAATGGGGGCCACAGGTTGCCCAGATATGGACTGGATGTGGGTGAGGTCTGAGCCAGATGTGCACCGAGAGTAGACTAGGTTTTTTTGCCAGATGTAGACTGAATATGGAGCATAAATAAACCAGAAATGAAAACAAAGCAGATGTAAAAGCAGATGTATTCCAGATCAAACAGGCAGCAGAGCTTTAGACTGGTTCCTGATGAGAGGTCCTGACCTGTCTGATCTGAGACCCCTCCTCACCCTCCCCTCCTCACCCCCTCCTCACCTTCTCTGATCGCTGATCAATGTGCAGATCGATGCGTGCTCCAGGTGTTCCTCCTCTCCTGTCAGACGAAGCTCTGTAACTATAAAAGGATTTTTTCTCTCAGGAGGAACTGAACTTCCAGCCAATCACAAGCCAGCTCTGTGCGGGCGGAAGCATCTGCGGAAGCGCAAACTCCGTCTTTACGGAAGTTAGAAAATAAACTTAAATACTTCCTTAAAGAGATTTTATTCTTCTTTTTATGGTTTTGTCTTTTATTATTTATATTATTTAAATCCATCAAATTCATTAGAACTTTAAAAAGTTCTATTTGTTCCGTTTTTTAGTTTATTTTTCCATATTTTAATGAAATTCTTGTGAGTAAAATATGCAAATGAGGTAGAATCTTATGTTTAATAACATCAACATGATGGTTTTATTACAATTATTTATCTTCAGTTAGATTTAACAAGTTTAGTATCAAAAAATAAAGTCTCTAAAGGTTTGAGACTAATACACAACAACACAGCTTCATCACAGTCCTGCCCTTTAGACCCTAGAAAAAAAAAGAAACCTGAGGGGGATCCACACGAAGGAGAGATCCCTCCCCCTGGAAGATCAGACTGTTAATTACGTATCATCCTATTCTACTCTATAGTCAGCTTTATATCTGAAGAAATCAGTAGACGTTCTTCATCCAGATGAAAACGGGATGATAGATCAAACACAGAGTTCTCCTGCAGGGTAGACCCACAACCTGCTGGAGAGACTGTCTCACAGCCGGATAAGTGGAAGACAACGGAATAGAAAAAAAAAAATAGAAAAACGTTAAAAGGCGCTGCCCTAGGCGGCTGCCTGCTGCGGTGTCTCCTGTTTTTTTGGTGTCTGGTCGTCTATTTTCACATTCTTTTCCACTCGGTTTCTATTTGTCTTTTGCCTGTGTTTGGTCCCGGTCTGGAGATGTGACTTTGTGCGCTCCTTGGACGTCGTTTTGGACTGCACTGGCTGTTTTTTGGCTAGCCGTTTATAGGTTTCAACGCTAGCACTCCGTTTTGTTGGTCATGGAGTCGTCCCTCTTTGTTTATGTGGACTCAACCAGCAGCTAGCTCTCAGAACCAGATCCACTGTGGCTGGAGGAGTCTATGCAGTCCCGACAGAACTGAGAAGGAGCCGATCATAAAGGAGGCGCTTTTAGCCCAGTTTCCTTGCGGTTGTCATGGGTAACATCCGGACGCTCACTGGCAAGATGGAGGAACTGGGGACGCTCATTCTGACCCAGCAGGAATATAGAGGGTCCACTTTAATGTGCTTCATGGAAGCCTGTCTTCGTGGACTCATTATGGACTGTTTTTTTAACCGTTCAGATGCCAGCTTTGACACCGTGTAAGCGAACCGGGAAGGCATCGAGGTGTTGGCACCGCAGCATCAAATTTACCTTTGGGGATTAATAAAGTATATTCTATTCAATTCAATAGAACTATTACCAGGGCACTTTATTCATTCTAAGGATTCTTTGGTTGTTTAACAAAAACTTTACTCATCAGCAGGTTTCCAGACCAATTAGATTTTCCCAGAATATCCATTCTTCCTTGGACCACTTTACTTGTTCCTGGATAGATGTTGATTTCCCCAAGTATTCAGTGGTAAAGTTACATTTGCAAATATTTAAAATAACAGTGCTTGGTACATTGCACGTCCGTCCTTGAATGAAATCTCTCCTTCATGTGAATATTTGTCCAGATTTTCAAACTTCTGAACCGACAGTTTATTGGCTTTTTTTAGGAGGTCAGACTGTTTTCACAAGGTAAGAGAAACAGGCTGGTAATGTGTTTTATTTCAATTCAAAATGCCGTGAATAAACAACCGTCTTTTCAAACTAAAGTGCTGTGATTTTCCAAAAGACTGTCCCTGTCCACACAACCAAAGCTGAGTTTTCATTTTGACATCAGAGTGAGTTTTCAGGACAAACGTCATGTTTGTAGATCAGGGGCAGCGTCGGGTGGAAGTTGTGCATGTGATCTGGTAGGAAAACGGTTTCTTTGCTGCAGGTGTGTTTGTGGTCTGAAGAGCAAGAACTAAATAAACACTCCTTCTCATGAGGAAAGACCTCCTCAATCCAGAGAGAGAGAGAACCCTCCCTCCTTTTACTGGTGGATAAACTGACCTTTAACTTTTCTGTCTGTTTCAGGTCACCATCCCAGCAGGGCTGCACAAACTGAGCCGCTGATGGTTGGAAAAGAAAATTCCGGATATTTAACCCTGTCTTGTTCGGTTTATGTAGAGTGTTGTTTAAAATTAAACAGACACATGTTCTCATGTTGGTTAAACCATTTTTTTTCCACAGTGCAGCCAGAGAAAAAGGAAAGACTGAACTTTTTAAATCCCTCTCCAATCAGGGAGAGCAAGAAGAACAGGTGGAACACACATAGACACCCACCTGTCCTTCAGGATACACTCCGACTCTCTTTAAAGCTCCTTCAGCTCCTTCACCTGCTCAGAAAACAAAAAGAAATTATGTCTGCAAAAAATTCTAATCGGCATCAGCATTAACTAGGACGCTGCATCGGTCCGTCGTGGTGAAGAGAGAGCTGAGCCGAAAAGCAAAGCTCTCGATTTACAAGTCGATCTACGTTCCTACCCTCACCATGGTAACCAGGATCTACGTTCCTACCCTCACCATGGTAACCAGGATCTACGTTCCTACACTCACCATGGTAACCAGGATCTACGTTCCTACCCTCACCATGGTAACCAGGATCTACGTTCCTACCCTCACCATGGTAACCAGGATCTACGTTCCTACCCTCACCATGGTAACCAGGATCTACGTTCCTACCCTCACCATGGTAACCAGGATCTACGTTCCTACCCTCACCATGGTAACCAGGATCTACGTTCCTACCCTCACCATGGTAACCAGGATCTACGTTCCTACCCTCACCGTGGTAACCAGGATCTACGTTCCTACCCTCACCATGGTAACCAGGATCTACGTTCCTACCCTCACCATGGTAACCAGGATCTACGTTCCTACCCTCACCATGGTAACCAGGATCTACGTTCCTACCCTCACCATGGTAACCAGGATCTACGTTCCTACCCTCACCATGGTAACCAGGATCTATGTTCCTACCCTCACCATGGTAACCAGCTGTGGGTGGTGACCGAAAGAATGAGATCGCGGGTACAAGCAGTCGAAATGAGCTTCCTCCGCAGGGTGGCTGGGCTCTCACTCAGAGATCGGGTGAGGAGCTCTGCCATCCGGGAGGAGCTCGGTGTGGAGCCGCTCCTCTTCCAGGTCAAGAGGAGCCAGATGGGGTGGTTCGGGCATCTGGTCAGGATGCCCCCCGAGCGCCTCGCAGGCGAGGTGTTTCGGGCACGTCTCACCGGGAGGAGACCAAGGGGCAGACCCCGGACACGCTGGGTAGACTATGTCTCACAGCTAGCCGGGGAACGACTTGGGATCCTTCCAGGTGAGCTGGAGGATGCAGCCGGGGAGAGAGAGGCATGGGCTGCCCGTTTGAGGCTGTTGCCCCCGCGACTTGACCCCGGAACAAGCGGAAGATGACGGAACGGAAAAATTCTAATCATGGCTTACCATCATTTATACAATCCATCCTCACTTACTGTACGGCGGTACAGTGGGTGGCACAGTGGCCTCACAGCAAGAAGGCTGTGGAGACGAGCCTTGAAAAACTGGTCTTTCTGTGTGGAGTTTGCATGTTCTCCCTGTGTATGTGTGGGTTTCCTCCGGGTACTCCAGTTTCCTCCCACCCTCCAAAAACATGCATGTTAGGTTGACTGGCCTCTACATGATTGCCCGTAGGAATGAGTGTGTGTGTGGCCCCACGACAGACTGGTGATCAGTTTGGGGTGTACCCTGCCCCTCGCCTCAAATTAGCAGGGATGGGCTCCAGCACCCCAACAACCCTGTCAGGGATGGACGGTTAAGAAACTGACTGATTGACTGATCCTCACTTTCACTATCACATCTTGATATAATTTCCTCTCCTTCAAAGACAAAACTCTCTTGAAATAATTGTTTCACTTCAAACTTCACTGTTTTTTCTGAAGGAACGAACCGTGATAAGGAAAGACACCATCACAACCCGTTCGTCACTCATTTACCCTGCTTTCTACAAAATTTTATTAATATAAATCTACAGAAAATTATTAAGCGATTCAAAGTGCTTCACGAGACAAAAAAAATGCATTAAAATTACAAAACATAGAATACAAATGACAAAAATAAAGTGAGGCTTTAGTCAAATACACGATTAAATGGGTTTAGTATGGTTACAAAATATTCACAATTAATCACAACTGATAAAGAAAATAGTTTCTTTTCTGGATGTTTTTTAAATGCATACTTTATTTTTATTTCTAGAAAACTTGTAGCTGCATCCGAGGCAACAGGTGACCTTGGTCGATTAAATAATGTAACTGTGAACTATTTTCTTTGGCATGAAAACTAGCATTCACTGTTTTTCACAATCTCACTGTTTCTTTTTTAAACGTGTTTTATGTTTTTCTCAAAGTTCTAGATGGTTCATGTTCAGTCCTGACTCTAGACACCAGCAGGAGGCCGGTCCCAGAGGTCCTCAGAGTTCTAGATGGTTCATGTTTAGTCCTGACTCTAGACGCCAGCAGGAGGCCGGTCCCAGAGGTCCTCAGAGTTCTAGATGGTTCATGTTTAGTCCTGACTCTAGACGCCAGCAGGAGGCCGGTCCCAGAGGTCCTCAGAGTTCTAGATGGTTCATAAGGGACTACTATAAGGACCATGGAAAGACAAGAAAGACATGGAGAGAAGAGCAGAGCAGCTTTAAAGTCAGGAAGCCAGCTGCATTTTGAATAAACTGCAGCTGTTTTAAGGCCTTTTTGTTCAGACCAGTGAGTAGAACCATTAAAATAATCTAACCTACTGGAAACAAATACATGGATAAGAACCTCTAAGTCTGTTTTAGAAACTAAACCTCTGATTTTGTCTGTTTTTAAGGAGTTAAAAGGCTGCTGATGAAGTCTGAGTCCATTATTACTCCCAGATTTCTAACTTGGTTTGTTGGTTCTAGAGAGAGACAGAAGACAACTGCTGACACCGTGTTTCTGTGGGACCTTAGACAATGATTTCGGGGAAGGATGGCTCGGTGAGTAGGGCGACCGTCCTGTAACCAGGAGGTCGCTGGTTACAGGACCTCATGCTGAGGTGTCTTTGAGGAAGACACTGAAACCCCAATTGCTTCTGATGATAGTGGTATGGGCCTTCCATGGCAGCTCCCATCATCAGGAATGAATGGGTGATCCTGGTATGGAGTGATGAATAATTCACATGTGAAACACTTTATAAGTTCGATTCATTATTATTTCAGTTTTGTCTGAGTTTAGCTAATTCTAACAATAACCTTCAATATGTCAATAGTGCACCAGTTTTTTTTTTTTAATGTTTTTTTTTGTCTCGTTGTGTGCTGTGTGAGCCCTGTTGAAACAGCATCTCACTACCATGGTGTCAGACTAATGAAGTTTTTATTCTAGTATAATGGTTGTATTTTGTAACAACTATAGGATTTTATAAAAAGATGTGTGATCTTAAGAAAAAAAAATTGACAGCTTTCAAAGAAACCATTGATGTTTAACAAATTGCATGAGACAGTGTTGTTTCATAATAAAAAATTCCTAAATAAAATGAGAATTAAATTTGAAATTTTACACGAATAAGTCATGTAATTGAGAAAAAAATTATAATATTAAACAATTTTGTCTGTCAACATGTTTTTGACATAAATTACCTTTATATTTTTATCTGTACTTTGTAGTTTATTGTAAATATAACCTTTAAAATGCTGTAATTTCAGATTTTTTGGCCTAGAAGGTTTTGACTACATTTCCCATGACGCCCCCAAACAAGGCGGATATACGTCACTTTTGTTTCCTTTGCTTCTCTTCTTCTGTGGTTTTCTAAAAGCAGTAGAAGACAACATGGCGAACAAGGAGCCTGGGGTAAGTAGTTTAATCTGTATTTAATAAACTTTTAAACACATTTCTTCTGTCTGTGGAGGTCTGGTAAAACTGGACTGAGTTTTTTATGACATGAGGAAGTGAAAAAAGTTTGAGTCAATTTCTGACTCATTTTTTATGTAAAATGAGATCAAACTGCTTAAAATAATAAAAAGTTTTACTTTGATTTCTAAGAAGTTTTTATTTGCTAAGACTTAATTTATTACATGAACTGATTAAAATAACTTTATGGACTAAATAAGAAACATTATTAAACTAATTTGTTTAAATTTGACGTAATATTTGATTTTTAAAAATGTATAGAAGTTAAAATTTAAACACTTTTAAACCATTTTTATTTCAATTATTTAAACATCAAATATTATATTTGTTTTATTTCTTATTGTCATTTATTTTTATATTTTAAAAAGTCTGTTTTTGATATTTTTTGCATGATTTCTAATAAATGAAGTAAATTATTGAGGTTAAAATATTACATGTTAATTCTTGGTGTTATTTTTTACTGGCTTTAGAGAACTTTTATAAAAACCAACATCAAACTAGAACGAGCTCTACAGCTGCCAAGTTATGATGTAATGCTGAAAAAAAAAAGTCTTCCCCTTATCTGGGGTCGGGTCGAGGGGGCAACAGCCTCAGATGGAAAACCCAGGCTTCTCTCTCCCCGGCTTCATCCTCCAGCTCACCTGGAAGGATCCTGAGGTGTTCCCCAGCCAGCTGTGAAACATAGTCTCTCCAGCGGGTCCAGGGTCTGCCTATTGGTTTCCTCCCAGTGGGACATATCCAGAAAGGCATCCTAAGGAGATGCTCTGATCCTGGTTACCATGGTGATGGTAGGAACGTAGATCCTGGTTACCATGGTGAGGGTAGGAACGTAGATCCTGGTTACCATGGTGACGGTAGGAACGTAGATCCTGGTTACCATGTTTAGGGTAGGAACGTAGATCCTGGTTACCATGGTGAGGGTAGGAATGTAGATCCTTGTTACCATGGTGAGGATAGGAACGTAGATCCTGGTTACCGTGGTGAGGGTAGGAACGTAGATCCTGGTTACCATGGTGAGGGTAGGAACGTAGATCCTGGTTACCGTGGTGAGGGTAGGAACGTAGATCTTGGTTACCATGGTGAGGGTAGGAACGTAGATCCTGGTTACCGTGGTGAGGGTAGGAACGTAGATCCTGGTTACCGTGGTGAGGGTAGGAACGTAGATCCTGGTTACCGTGGTGAGGGTAGGAACGTAGATCCTGGTTACCATGGTGAGGGTAGGAACGTAGATCCTGGTTACCATGGTGAGCGTAGGGACGTAGATCCTGGCTACCATGGTGAGGGTAGGAACATAGGTCCTGGTTACCATGGTGAGGGTAGGAACATACATCCTGGTTAACATGGTGAGCGTAGGGACGTAGATCCCGGTTACCATGGTGAGGGTAGGAACGTAGATCCTGGTTACCATGGTGAGAGTAAGAACGTAGATCCTGGTTACCATGGTGAGGGTAGGAACGTAAATCCTGGTTACCATGGTGAGGGTAGGAACGTAGATCCTGGTTAACATGGTGAGGGTAGGAACGTAGATCCTGGTTACCATGGTGAGGATAGGAACGTAGATCCTGGTTACCATGGTGAGGGTAGGAACGTAGATCCTGGTTACCATGGTGAGGGTAGGAACGTAGATCCTGGTTACCATGGTGAGGGGAGGAACGTAGATCCTGGTTACCAAGGTGAGGGTAGGAACGTAGATCCTGGTTACCGTGGTGAGGGTAGGAACGTAGATTGACTTGTAAATGGAGAGCTTTACTTTCGGCTCAGCTCTTTCTTCATCACGACGGACCGATGCAGCGTACTGATTATTGCGGACGTTGTGAACAAAACCCCCAGGATCGTAGTCTTTGATTTGGAGGCGATAATTCCCATCTCGGCCGCTTCACATTCGGAAGCAAATTCAGTGTGAAAAAAGTTGAAAACCATAAATGTAATTATTGTAATGGTTCATTTTGACATAGAGTGATGGTAATTGTAAGTGGTCAAACTTAGCTTTTATTTAAACACTGACATCAACGATGTTATAAAACATTCTCTTCTTTAAAAAGGACTTTCAAACCTGCCAGTTTAAGTGCGCCCACTTGAGTTGAGGCAGAGTACATCCCTGCCTCACCTGCTGACTTTCCTCTGCTTTTTATTGTGGGATCGTTACAGTAGTTATGTTACTCACACATAAAAAATGTAAAGGAAGGAAGGATGGATGGTTGGATGGGGAGGGGGTGGGGCTACTCCTGCACCACAGTGCCTTATTTGTTAAAAAAAAATAAAAATGGGGACCGTATCTTTTTACTCTCTGCCCCTGAACAGTAGATCTGTTTTTTTCCAGGTCCATAAACAACATGAGGTCTTGAATCCACTGTCCACATGATGGAGGAGCCGGGTCCTTCAATTTAAACACTACTCTCCGATCAATTAAGAGACCAGTCAGACAAATCAACCTGTCTCATTAAAGAAAATCAATCTTAGTTCATTTACAAAAAATCCAAATAAAAACACAAGGATAATTAATTATTTTAATCTCCATTAATTCTGAATAAACGACTCACGACGGAATGACAATCTAGAAAACATATGTTTACGTTAATGTCTGAAATATCCCGTAAATATCAACCTTAATTCAGAAAAAAAAAGAACTTCAACTCATTTCTGTTTAAAAGATATCAGTTAAATTAATCTGCAGATTTACCCAAAAGAATCACGTCTTTAGATCTGATTGTTTAGGGAACTTCACATCAGTGTCACTGCCTCGGTTAGAGGGAGAAACCCCTGTTAAATAAGGAATGACTTAAACACCCTGAAGCTAACTGTTCAAATGATAAGAAGATAAGAAGCGCGGGTCACTCTAACTTGTTTGTTTCAGAATGTTTTTAGGTGAGTTAGGATCATCCACTGGTTATAAATCACCTACCAGGACATGTGTGTGTGATGCGTTCATGTTGCTGGTGTTCCAGGGTTTGCTGCAGCTCCTGCGGCAGGTCGCCGGCAGGATGTCGTCTGGACCTCGAGGTTCAGGAATCGGTCTCAAACTTTTAATCGGAGCCGGAGCTCTGGCCTACGGCGTGAAGGAGGCCACGTACACAGGTAGGTTAGAACTTCAGATCCGTTTAATCCAGAGAATAAAACGATGGTACAGTCCAACCTTTCAGACTGTGGGCATGCACGTGATGCCAGTATGTGACAGCTGTGCAGCGAGCGGTGCCACTGGGTGTGCACAGCTGTCACCAGGGTGAACTTGTGAGGTTGGTCACATCACACTTTTAACCAACATGTTTCAATAAATTTGACAGGAAAAACAAAATATTCCCACGCATCCAATTTAAATGACTTGAGCTTTTAAGCTCCTCCTCCTCACAATGACCGTGCTGTGTATGAACTGAACGTGCACACTCGTTCCAGTTAAATAGTCAGCGATGCACCAGCATACATGGTTGCTGAAACCCACAGCTTTCCACTGGAATATGAAGCGTTTTAACGAGGTGTTTAAACGAGGTTAGCAGCGCTTCCTGTCCTGACACAATATGTTTTTATTTCATTTGAGACGTTGTGGATAAATACATTCACACTTAACCTTTCTGCTCGCAGCGGCTTCGCCATCCTCAGGCTTTTGTTTTCTGTTTAAGCCGAGGAAGGATTGGTGCTCAGTGAGAGACCCTGAGTAGCCCCTCCCCTTCACACAGGAGCAGGAAAAGGAAAGAGGGAGAGATGACCTGTCTTTTAAAATAATTCTAAACAAAGTGGTGCACTCTTTGTCCGTGCTTCAACAGTTCTGTTAAGAAGACTGTTGAGGCTGTTAAACATGGATGCCATGGCTGCAGGGCCAGAAACCCAGGCTCTGGTATCCCACCCTACTTGGGATTTTTGGGACGAGGGAAGTCTGGACCTTTTGCTTACTCCGTTGATCCAACAACCTGCCCAGGGATGATGATTGGTGTGGTTTCTGGAAGGTTTATTGAATGATTCCACAGCTTTTATCTGGTGGTGTTCCACAAAGCTCCATACTGGGCTCACTAGAGTATTTCACATCATTCCATCAAAAAAAAAAACCCTCATTTCTCTATGAGATGAAAACATCTGATTAGAACTGATTAAGAACATAGAATAAACATGAGGATGAACTGATGAAGAGTGGTGGTGTGTTTAATGTCACAGTGGAAGGAGGACACCGAGCCATCATCTTCAGCAGACTGGGAGGAATGCAGATGGACACGGTCCTCGCTGAGGGACTCCATTTCAGGTAGGTTTCTATGGCGACACGGTTTACCTTCATCCAATTAAGACTGGTGCTTGTTCACAGGAAGGAAGTGATTTTTTCAATGGTTTTACTTCTCTAGGATTCCCTGGTTCCAGTATCCCATCATCTACGACATCCGAGCCCGACCCAGAAAGATCTCCTCTCTGACGGGAAGCAAAGGTCTGAGTTCTCACAGAGTCCTCCTGGAGACCTCCATGGTCTTGTAGAAGAAGTTTCTGATGACCGTTTAAATCTTTGTTCCCCTCAGACCTGCAGATGGTGAACGTGACGCTCAGGGTTTTATCTCGCCCGCTGGCCTCCAACCTTCCCATCCTCTACCAAACACTGGGGCAGGACTACGACGAGCGGGTTCTACCTTCCATTGTTAACGAGGTTCTGAAAAGCGTTGTGGCAAAGTTCAATGCTTCACAGCTCATCACGCAGAGAGCGCAGGTACACCTGGATTCTACTGGTTTTACTATAATGGTTTCCACAGATCATCACTCTTTAAGGAGGCCGGTTTGCTGTTTTTAGAGCCAAAAAAAATTGGCCTTAAAATGTAAATCTCGATTTACAAGTCGATCTACGTTGCACCCTCACCATGGTAACCAGCTGTGGGTGGTTACCATGGGGACTGATGGAACAAGATCTCGATACAAGCGGCTTAAATGATCTTCCTCCGCAGGGTGGCTGGGCTCTCACTCAGGGATTGGGTGAGGAGCTCTGCCATCTGGGAGGAGCTCGGTGTCGAGCCGCTCCTCCTCCTGGTCAAGAGAAGCCAGATGGGCTGGTTTGAGCGCCTCCCTAGTGAGATGTTTTAGGCATGTCCTCCAGGAGGAGACCAAGAGGCAGACCCCGGACCTGCTGGAGAGACTATGTCTCACAGCTGGCTGGTGAACGACTCGGGATCCTTCTGGGTGAGATGGAGGATGCAGCCGGGGTGAGAGAAGCCTGGGCTTCCCGTCTGAGGCTGTTGCCCCCGCGACCCGGCCCCGAATAAGCGGAAGACGACGGAACGGAATGTTAAATTGTGCCTGGAAACTTGTGATGCTCTGATCTGGATGTTTGGATCATAGTCAAAAATTGAAATTGTTCTGATTTTGAGATTAAATCACATACTATTCAATCTGTAAAATAACTCTGGATCATCGGTCGGTACCGATCTGATCATTAAATTAGTTTCTACTGAAAACCAGGCTCATCGCTCAACGGTCTGATGTGACTGTATGTGATGTGTTTTGAGACTAACTGTGTTGATAGCATGAAGTTAGCATGTGTTTAGCATGTACACAGTAGCAGGATTCTTTAAACAGAAAAAAAACTAACCAATCAGAGGACATGAAATAGAAACAAAGAAAGACGCCGCTCCGTTTTATCCTCAACCAACACGATTCCGTTCCATCGTCTTCTGTTTATCCGGGGCCGGGTCGCGGGTGCAACAGCTTCAGACGGGAAGCCTAGGCTTCTCTCACCCCGACTGCATCCTTCAGCTCACCCGGAAGGATCCGGAGGTGTTCCCTGTCCAGCTGTGAGACATAGTCTCTCCAGAGGGCCCGGGGTCTGCCTCTGGATTCTCCTACCGGTGGGAGGTGCCCAGAACACCTCACCAGTGAAGCGCTCGGGAACCATCCTGATGCCCGAACCACCCCATCTGGCTTCTGGAGGAGGTGGAGCGGCTCGACACCGAGCTCCTCCTGAATGGCAGAACTCCTCACCCGATCTCTGAGTGAGAGCCCAGTACGAACCAATACGATGTTACATAAATTCCCAAATATTGGTGCTGATGATCATCGTGACAGATGCAGTGCAGACCAGTATGTACACTAGTACGTAGCCACTTGTAACTGATCGGTGTGCTGGCGTCCTTCAGGTCTCTCTGCTGATCCGGAGGGATCTGTTTGAGCGGGCCAAAGACTTTAACATCATCCTGGACGACGTGGCCATCACCGAGCTGAGCTTCAGCAGGGAGTACACGGCCGCCGTAGAGGCCAAACAAGTCGGTGAGTTCTCACCAGATCCCGGACCAGCTGGAGGAAGCCAACAGGGTTATAAACCGTCATTCCTCCGCAGCCCAGCAGGAAGCGCAGCGAGCTCAGTTCTACGTGGAAAAAGCCAAACAGGAGCAGAAGCAGAAGATCATCCAGGCTGAAGGAGAGGCTCAGGCTGCAAAGATGGTGAGAAGGTGGAGAGATGAGGAGGCCTGGTGGATGTTTGACGATGTTCTCTTGTCTCCTCCAGCTCGGTGAAGCTGTCACTATGAATCCTGGTTACCTGAAGCTCCGCAAGATTCGAGCTGCTCAGAACATCGCCAAGACGGTAAGACCATGTCCATGACCACCAGACCCCCCTTCTATCTTCTGAAATGAAGTCAGAGCAGGGTTTTAAATTTATTCAAAGTTCTGGACAAATATTAAGATAAAAACACAACGCATAAAAATCCTTTCATCTAAAGATTTGAAAGTTTTGGGGTCCATGTTTTTATGACCACCACTTAAATGTCTTACATTTTCTCTCAAATGCACAGAGTATCCCATAATGCAGTGCTTATAATTTATTTTCTGTTACGCCCCTTTTAGCATAAAGAAAACCCGTCGCCCACTCTCCACCACAAATTAAATTGAACTATTTCACATATAGGTTTGCAAGAAAGAGAGGGAATGTTTAGAATGTAATTTTGTGTGTATTTTGTGGCATTTTTTCTGAAAAACTGGCATAAAAACATTCTTTTAAAATCTAACTTTCATGTTTTACGTCAGAGGTGTCTGGACTTTTTTGTCCCAAGAACTTCCATTTTAAAATCAAACCTCCTGTGTTACCATCACAAACCCCAAACATCGTTTCCAACTCGCTTCCTTTTCAGTTCAATTTAATTTATTCAGACATAAAACAACAAAAAAATTAACTAGCGGTACAAATAAAAATACACAGTCTGAAAAAGGAACCAGGCGGAAGCAAAGTGCTTATAAACACCTCTTTGCCCTAAACATGAAGATAAAGTGCTGCTACATTTACATGAGAAGTTATCAGTTTGTTTACATGAGAGGTTATCAGTTTATTTACATGAGAAGTTATCAGTTTATTTACATGAGAGGTTATCAGTTTATTTACATGAGAAGTTATCAGTTTATTTACATGAGAAGTTATCAGTTTATTTACATGAGAAGTTATCAGTTTATTTACATGAGAAGTTATCAGTTTGTTTACATGAGAAGTTATCAGTTTATTTACATGAGAAGTTATCAGTTTATTTACATGAGAAGTTATCAGTTTATTTACATGAGAAGTTATCAGTTTATTTACATGAGAAGTTATCAGTTTATTTACATGAGAAGTTATCAGTTTGTTTACATGAGAAGTTATCAGTTTATTTACATGAGAAGTTATCAGTTTATTTACATGAGAAGTTATCAGTTTATTTACATGAGAAGTTATCAGTTTATTTACATGAGAAGTTATCAGTTTATTTACATGAGAGGTTATCAGTTTATTTACATGAGAAGTTATCAGTTTATTTACATGAGAGGTTATCAGTTTATTTACATGAGAAGTTATCAGTTTGTTTACATGAGAAGTTATCAGTTTATTTACATGAGAAGTTATCAGTTTATTTACATGAGAAGTTATCAGTTTATTTACATGAGAAGTTATCAGTTTATTTACATGAGAAGTTATCAGTTTATTTACATGAGAAGTTATCAGTTTATTTACATGAGAAGTTATCAGTTTATTTACATGAGAGGTTATCAGTTTATTTACATGAGAAGTTATCAGTTTATTTACATGAGAGGTTATCAGTTTATTTACATGAGAAGTTATCAGTTTGTTTACATGAGAAGTTATCAGTTTATTTACATGAGAAGTTATCAGTTTATTTACATGAGAAGTTATCAGTTTATTTACATGAGAAGTTATCAGTTTGTTTACATGAGAAGTTATCAGTTTATTTACATGAGAAGTTATCAGTTTATTTACATGAGAAGTTATCAGTTTATTTACATGAGAAGTTATCAGTTTATTTACATGAGAAGTTATCAGTTTGTTTACATGAGAAGTTATCAGTTTGTTTACATGAGAAGTTATCAGTTTGTTTACATGTATGATTTTATAATTTTATTTTATATAAACTTTTAAATCAAGTCAGTCTTTGATGTCCGGTTCTAATCTGTTCCATAGACCCAGCCCAACAGTAGAGATAACACACACACACACACACACACCAACAATAGAGATACAGTGTTGTTTTGTGTTAGTTCTGACCCCAGGCTTTTTGAAAACTTTCTTTTCTCTAACACACACACAGACTTTTTCCGTGCACACGCAGCGTTTTGGGGGCGGGAGGTGCCACAACAGTAACAGGCACCGCTCATTTATTTCAGGCTTAATGTGATTTTTTTTTTTTTTTTTACTCTATTCATCCCTCATTGGGAAAATGTGGGTGCTGCACTACTACACCGTAGCAGGCTGCCACAACGGCGCCAATGGTGGGAGAAACAAGGGGTTAGATGTCTTCTCCAAGCACACTAGACGTGAATTCCATGGGAATCGAACCAGCGAACTTCCGGTTAACTTTCGATCCGCAGGCGAAGGCTCTACTACTGAGCCACCGTCTCTACGGCACAGACTCCAAAATTTGTCAATAAAACTAGAAAAGGCCGCCATATTGGTGAGAGAGTTTTTAAATTTGGGCGATTCCCGCAACTGGAGGGTCCGAATATTCAGAAAATATAGCATCAAAGTCACTGAGTTGAAAACACTGACTTCAATTTATTATTATCCCACCACACCTGGAGGTCGACTTGGAACCGGTCCGCGATGGGGGTTCGGCACCCCCATTTTCTGTCTCTGACGTCTTTCCACACACCCCGCTCCTGGAAGCACCCCTTTATTTAAGAAGCTCTGACCTCATCTGTTGATTTTTCAGGGGATTAAAAATAAACTCTGTCCATCTTTTATAGTAAATACTACTTAATAAAACAAAATACTTCAATAAATCATAACTTTAAAAACACACACTTTGCATGTGTGAATGTTTTAACGTGCACTGAAACCCAGTGGGGCGCCTTCGTCTATCACAGCTCCTCATGAAGCTGTGAGTCCGTCTTAATTAATCCAGTGGTTCGTTTTGTAAAGTTTACTTAAGAATGAATCACTTTGTTCAGAAAATAAAGCAAGTCTTTTAATTAATAATCTTTTTATTCCGTTCCGGATCAGAGCAGTAAGAATGAGTTATTATGTAATAATGATAATTATTCTGATCAGAACACAAAGATCTTTAATCAGTAATAAAACATACAAAAAAGTCCTAAATATTCAGACTGTTTTAGGATCAGTGTTCTCTTCAGAAGTAAAAATCTGGGGGAGTTTTTTCGCCATGGAAACCAGCACCAAATGGTCGGGTAGGGTTGCCAAGAGTGTGTGTAGAAGTAGTTAGAGACCGTGTCCTCTAGGTGGCGTCAAGAGAACATAAATGACGAGTCTCTCGTGGTTCGTTAGCGGTATCCAGGCAGAGACCTGATCAGGATGATCCGTACAGACCACCTCTTCACTGTCTGGTGCCCCTCTGATCTCAGACCAGATCATGTGAGCAGGTTAACATGCTGACCTTTGTGTTTGACCTGCAGGTGTCACAGTCTCAGAACAGAGTTTACCTGAACGCTGACAGCTTGGTGCTGAACCTGCAGGACAAAGACAGCTTCAGGTGAGTCCCAACAGGAAGTACAGAGACGCTCACTTCCTGGAACGTTCAAACATCTAAAGCATTCATTCATTAGTTCTGATGGAGAGACAGAACATAGGCAGGACTGGGGTCACAGATTCATCCAAAGAGAGAAGTGAGGGTGGGGGGAATTAAGATAATAAATGAATGAAATTATTGGTAGGATTAAACCAGACTTCTGTCTTTTATCAGCTCACTGTGTTTCTAACTGACCTGGTCATAAGTTTTGATCTCCGGCTGGAGAAGCTGTGAGCTGAGCTTCGTCCGGTCCACTACGAGGAGTTTTTGTCGCAGTGAAAAAGCTGCTCGGTATCACATAAATAGGATTTAACCCGAGGTGTGCTTAGCTAACTCACATAAGCATTACATTTAGATCCTCATACTTAAACACGAGCTTACTGGGATGTTTGTTAGAGGGATTGAGGGCACATACCAAGATGGAGAAAAGGGACGAATCACAGCGTCTAAATAATGGCAATAAACTTTAAAACTACGGCACATAAGTTTGTTTTTCTAAGTGGGTGTTGGATTCAGTTTGGTGCAGATTGGGTTTAAATAATAACATAATAACTTGTAAGCAGTGACTGTAACAGAGGGTTTTATAGATGCTTCATTTGTAAAATCATTTCTCTGACCAGTGTTTAAAAATGAAGTCACTGAGAGTCTGAAACCTCGTTCTGTATCTACAAACATAGAATACACTCCTCGGATCATCAAAATCAAACGTGCGGTGACAGCCGGTGTGGTGCGAGTGTTGCTGTTTGTCAGTTTACGTGTTGAAGCGTATGAATCCACTTAGTGACGCATTTAAAAAGCAGCTTAAAAGTTAAGATTTCGTCCAAACGTAATAAACTCCTTCCAGCTGAGACCAGTGGCTGCTGGTCAGCCTGGTTCAAGTGCCAAAAAGAAATCTAGGATTACTTTCAAGTTCAATCGTATTGGGTTGTAACTTGATGTGAAGATGTTTTTTATCATTTCCAGGGATTTAGAGACAGTTGTGATCCAGAACGCCGCCATCCTCTTTCTAACTTACAGGTTGTTTAAGAGAACACGTTGCAGTGTTAAGCCGCGGTGCTACTCGGATCCGTTTAACAGGCTTCAGCTTTTATTAGAGCGACTGTCATGAGCTGGTTTTAGTGAGTACAGGATACCGTCTAAAGGAACTGGTCTTTGGGACATTGATCTAAACTTAAACTCAGACACAGATCAGTCAGACATGGTTTAACCTGGGTTTTGTTTTTTAAAAGTCATCTGAGTGTGTCTGGTTCTGAAACGACACAGAGCGGACCAACATTTAATAAAGCTGCAAACAGCATAAGACGTTTCTGTTTACCATCACTGCTCGTACCGTGAACACCAGATTCTGATTGCTCATGACTTTCAGTAAAGATGTTTCGCCAAATATTCTCAGCTTTCTAGTCTACAAACAAACAAATCATTTTGGTTTTAAGATAGAAAAAATGAGTGAATTATTTCTCATCAGTAACACTTCCAATGAAAAAATATCTTCTGGACAAAAACGAGCAATAAAAAGGTACCATTTGTTCTTTGACTTTCTTCTGGTACCAAGTCGTGGACCAACGACTGGTTCTGTCATGTTACCATGTAAACCATGTCACCATCTGACACGTTACCATGAAACCAAACACCTACAAAATCAATCTATCGTTGCTTCTTGTGAAAAAAAACTTTCTTTTAAAACAGTGAATAAACAAAAACGGTCCAAATAATCAATTTAATATTGACTTATTTCTTAAATGAGCAAAATATAAACAGGATAATCTTGTCTATTATCTAAAATGAATGAATGCCGTGGAGGCGTGGCCCATCCGGTGTGATACCGGACACTTTGAAGGGTGTTATCCCTCCCTGAATTAACATATTGACTTGAATGAAGTGGATTTATTGATCCATCCATTCATCACACTCGTCTCTTAACCAGTCTCAGGTTTTTTTAATAAACACCTCTTTCTACTTTGTTTTTGTCTTTCAGTTTGTCTCTACTGAAATAGGACATCTGTCCATCCGTCCTCTGACTCATCGGCAGCTTTCCGTCCTTTCGCTCAAACACTAATGTCCGACCAAACGTCCACCGTCTGGTGGACAGATGTGGACAAAATCTGGAAATCTTCTAAAGATGAACGTCTTGCTGGGTTTTTAGTTTTCTCCTCAAAGGTAGAGCTTTGTTTTTTCTAAAGAGATGAGTTGTTGAAATATGACTGGAGGGATCGCGGTTTGTGTAGCGGGGTAGGTTTCAACCAGCCGAAGACTCAGGGACCAGAAACAGAGCAAAAGGGAGAGGTAAGCGGGAGAGGGGGGGCCAGAGGGAGCAGTGGAGGATGAGCATGGGGAGGACAGCGGGTGAAGCTGAGGTCATGAATCAGGTCAGCTGCAGCGTTTCAGTGAGTACAACCTCAAAGTTACGTCACAGCTTCTAAAGCCGGTTACACACTCGGATACACACACCGTTCCAGTAGACATGAAGTGTGTGTGTGTTCATGTTAAAGCACTAAATAAGAAATAGATTTCCACTGATGTCAGCAAAATGTTTAATTTTCTCTCTTTAAATAAAATTTATTGATTTAAAATGTACTGGTTTCTTTTGCTCATGTGGGAGTGGGTACGGGGCAATGCCTGAGCAGGTGAGACCAGACTTCACACACCCCAACCAAGCGAAGAGAATTGGAGCCTCTAGTGGGCCCTGGATCCAGATACACAAACCACCCCATCTGGCTTCTCTCGACTCTGAGGATCAACTGTTGTATTCTAACTCACTATGGTGAGAGGAGGAACGTAGATCCTGGTTACCATGGTGAGGGTAGGAACGTAGATCCTGGTTACCACGGTGAGGGTAGGAACGTAGATCCTGGTTACCATGGTGAGGGTAGGAACGTAGATCCTGGTTACCATGGTGAGGGTAGGAACGTAGATCCTGGTTACCATGGTGAGGGTAGGAACGTAGATCCTGGTTACCATGGTGAGGGTAGGAACGTAGATCCTGGTTACCATGGTGAGGGTAGGAACTTAGATCCTGGTTACCATGGTGAGGGTAGGAACGTAGATCCTGGTTACCATGTTGAGGGTAGGAACGTAGATCCTGGTTACCATGGTAGGGGTTGGAACGTAGATCCTGGTTACCATGGTGAGGGTAGGAATGTAGATCCTGGTTACCATGGTGAGGGTAGGAACGTAGATCCTGGTTACCATGGTGAGGGTAGGAACGTAGATCCTGGTTACCATGGTGAGGGTAGGAACGTAGATCCTGGTTACCATGGTGAGGGTAGGAACGTAGATCCTGGTTACCATGGTGAGGGTAGGAACGTAGATCCTGGTTACCATGGTGAGGGTAGGAATGTAGATCCTGGTTACCATGGTGAGGCTCCGATTCCCATCTCAGCCGTTTACACTCGGCAGCAAATCGGTTGCGTGAATGTTGGAGATCATGGTTAACTGAAGTCAACGGAACCACATCCTCTGCAAAAAGCAGACCTCAGCTCTGAGGAACTTGATCCCCCTCTGCCTTGACAGCACCTAGACATTCTGTCAATAAAACTAATAAACAGAATCGGTGACAAACGGCAGCCGTAGACGTGTCAGACTCTCACTGGAAAAGGATTCGACCAACTACCAGTAATGTGGAACAACCTCTGGCTTTGGTCAAACAGGAACCGGAAAGCCTGTCAGAAGAGCCAAAGTCCAACAACAGAAAACCACAGATGTTCAGACCGCAGCTCCTTGGGAGCTGTTCCTCCCAATCCATCCCTCCAAGTCTCCCTGCCAATGCCCAAACGAGCATTGAAGTCTCCTGGGCTGGCGCACTCTTCGACACTCAACACAAAACACCACAAAGGATGGGTAATACAAACTGTTAAGCAAGTGTAACTACTACAGAAAGTTGTAGTACGACTTCACTTAGATTGTGTACAACCAAGAGCCCCCTGAAAACCGCCAGTCAGCGTATAGAGATGATGCCATGGCGGTAAACACGTTCATCTGAGTATGTTTGTAATAATAATAATCATACTTTATTAATCCCTGGTGGGGATTGCACCGCAGCAGTCAGCCACGACGGTTGAAATGGTGGAAGTAACTAGGGTTTAGGTGCGTTCGAATCGTCAACTCTGGTCCATAGATGGTCATTCTATCATGGAGCTTCCCTCCCTAGTTTAGTAGCTAAGCATAGAGGTTCATCTCTGTGTGTTGGCAATCATATGGCAATTGATAAATTAAAGGCAGAGCGAAGACGATGTTTAGAGAGTTTAATTCAGGGAAAGATGCGGTCACCCTGCTGCCGACGGATGGTTTGCTTCTTAGAATGACCACGCTAAAGACTCCTTTATTAATTCCTGAGACACTTTAGAATTTCCTTAGCCTGTCACTTATCATGTGGCATTTGGTCTGCGGTGGGCCGGTACTTTTGCAATTTAACCAATGACTTCCTTTCTTTTCGGACGGACGTGTGCACTGGTAACTTTACAACCTTTCCATTGAAAAACTTTCTAAACACTGAGTTTAATTTCACACTCTAGGAAATTGTTGCCAACAGACCGTATAGCATCACTGATTTGACTTTTTCAGATGGTTGACTGATGTTTGTGGTAATGTCACGGTGTCCTCAACCACAGTGACGTCTAACAATCACTGCAGTTGTAAGCTAATGCCTCCAATACCTGACGTATGTAGTTCTTGTAGTAAAATGTAATTAATTGGAGAAACTAGATGTCTACTCCAGGGGTGTCCAAATCCGGTCCTCAAAGGCTGCTGTCCTGTAGGTTTTCAATATGTTCTTGCATCTTCACACTTATCCAGTTAACTGAGTCATTGTGCCAAATTCTATTGGCTGTTGATTTCCCTTTCTGTGCATCAGCTGCATTGAACCAGGAACATGTGGAAAACCATCAGGACACCGGCCCTCGAGGACCAGATTTGGACACCCCTGTTGTCTTTTATTTCTTTTAACATACTATATTTATCTCAATATTTCTGTACTACATTGCACCGCGGCGGGCTGCCACGACGGTGCCAAAGGTGGGTTAGGTGTCTTCCCCAAGGGCACCTAGACATGAGCTCAGTGGGATGTGAACAGGTTTCTCCCGGTCCAAGGGCGGACACCCTACCACTGGTCTATCGCCTCCCCCTCTTGTCCTGTTTTACTCATTTTAGTTGTGCAATCTCATCCTCTGATTTATTCAATTTCTATTGGTTTTTCTCTTAGTAGACTATATTATTCACATGTTCTGGTTTGTTTCACTCTGACACATTAACTCACATCCTCATTCTCACTTCAGTATTCTGGCCTCGTGAAGGATTTTCACCTACAGTCCTTCGAGCCGTGAAGAAGTGATTAAACATTAAAGTAAAATGGGTTTTAAATGATTTTTCTACCTGTGACACACCTGTGTTCCTGCTGAACCTGTGCAACAACAATCATGAGCTTAGAGGATTTATTTAAGAGGACTGCTCTTTGTGAGACCAGCTGCTTCTCATTGTGAACGAGACCATCTGTACCACCATGCTAATGATCCACATTCACACAGTAAAACCTTCTCCTGGTTTCATCATCTCCCTGCTGGGACACCCTCCACCCAGTTTTCTTCCCCTCCTCTGAGAACAAAAGCAGAACAGGAAAGAGGAGATAAGATGGCTGACGAGTTATTTATAGAGAGAAGCTGCAGAGCTGCAACTGAAACCTGCAAACAGGGGAAGGGGAGGGGGGAGGTGCAGAGCTCATTGTGTTACAGACACAAAGCTGCCTCACACCCCTCCCTCCATGTTCAGACACTGCTACATGAGAAGGAGGAAGGAGAGGGGGGGGTTGATGTGCTAACGGGGGAAAGAAGGGGGAGGAATCTGATTGGCTTGCTGTGAAGAGTTGGCCAATCAGAAGGTTGTGCATGGTTTGAAACATGGCAGAGGAAGAGAGGGGGGGTCAGAGATGATAAATGAGCTGCAGCAGGATCTGCAGCCGCTGCACTTTATACCAACACACCTGAGAGGGTCTTAAACCAGGAGAAAATCTGGAAGATTCTGCACCACACCTTCTCCATTGCGTCATCCTTCTATTTGGACGCTTTAGTAACCTCTAGCGGCAGTGAGGAGAACTACACCTTTCATTATTTTCTATAACGATGAAAGAAATTAACATTAGACGTGTTAAAGTGACGCATGCGCAGTCGGCATGACCTCTTTTTCTGCATCATTTAAACTGCGGGGAGGAAGAGGGAGGAGGGAGGGTGAGAGAGATCACACATGCTCACCGCCTCCCCATCCTGTTTCCACGGCGCACAAACAAGGACGGATTACCGTTCATCTGCTACGTTGCCATAGAAACACTGACCTCACAGTGTGGTGACCGGCAATCTGGGCCGGTTGCCATGGCGACGCTCTGGTGCCCTGTGCACGGGCTCCGCAGTGCAGGACATAATCCAACCGACAGAGGGCGTTATTTTAAACTGCGCATGCCCGCTCTCACATCATGCTGAGCCTCAGAGCGGGTCCAGATGGTTCAGGTCTGCAGAAACAGAGACTCAAAGAGAAGTTTTAGAGAAAACAGAAGATCTTTTTAATATTTTTATAAAATAAAAAACATGTAGAAGATGATTTTCAGCTGAAAAATTACATCTAAAAAAATCATCCAGGGAGATTTTTGAGGGAAGATGTGTCAATAAGTTATTTTAAGAAGGTCATAGAAATAATAAGACTTCAATCTTCAGGAATATTTATATAGTTCTTCTTCTAGGAGAGGTAGTCCTCTTCTAGAAGGATTACATCTAGGAGACCCTAGATGTAGGGTGTCCTACATCTCGACAGTCCCAGAAGACGCCCGCCCGGGAGCTGCGGTCCCGCCTACGGGGGGATGTAGTCCTTCCTAATGGGGTTTGTAGTTCTTTGTTCTTCCTGTTAGGGGATCTAGTCCTTCCTAATGGGAGATGTAGTCCTTCCTAATGGGGTCGTAGTTCTTTGTTGAGGTGGTGAGGGTAGGAAGGATCTAGTCCTTCCTAATGGGGTTTGTAGTTCTTTGTTCTTCCTGTTAGGGGATCTAGTCCTTCCTAATGGGGTCGTAGTGCTTCCTGCAGAGCCAGAGATGTACTTGGTATTACTTCTTCTCTAATTAACCTTTTCTCCTCTTTCTTGTTGCCATGGTGATGTAGCCGGAGCTTGTGTCCCAGTTTAGGGATGAAGGCCTGCATTTGATTTTCTTAGATCAGAGTGTGTCTTTTCACTGCTTTGGACTCTGGTATGATTTATGGTCTGGATTCAGCTGGCTGGAAACCAAAGGCCAGAACCAAACTAAACCTCAGCTGGTGTAAACAGATGATCTCTGAGGTTCTTTAGACCGTGACCTTTGAGGATTTTCTGAGGTGGCCTGATCAGGACAGATGTTGCTGTGTGAGCAGAAACCTCCATAACAAAGACAGGATGCAGTAGAAACTGATGGAGGCTATTTTTAGCTTCTACTTTCACTGCAAACGGCTGGTTTCATGTTCGGGGCCGCAGAAAAAAACAGGAAGTGATCTCAGACAGGCCGCCCTACCAGCTTCTCATTATCCCTTACACAGAGAGAACACCAGCGGGGTGATGGAGGAAAACTCTGCAGACCTCTAACCTGCTGGTTCAGATATTTAATGAGATCAGATTTACACTTTATTTAGAATGGATGGATTCACAGAGAAAGAAGTGTTCTTTGTGTGTGACCTCCAGACTTTGTTGTTCCTGTTTCTCAGGCTTGTTCCTTCACCCTCCTCCTCCTTCGAACAGGACTCCATGTATGGTGTGAGAGAAACTTTTCCAGCAGGGAGAGACTCTGCTTCCCCTTGCAGGGCAAGCCCAGTATTTTTAGAAAGACCAGATTTACTGGCCATTGTGGAGGAGGGTGCGGCTCTGTCTGTGTGTGTGTGTGTAATGGACGGATCATCATGTTCAGTTCTTTTCTCATACCCCACTCTCCTGTCTGGAGGAAGTCCATCTGCTATGTCCTAGAAAGATGAATCTTATTCAGGGTTGTCATAACTAAAGCTGCTTGGGAGCGTCGTACAGTCGCCCTCATACAGTCACCCTCATACAGTCACCATCATACAGTCACCTTCATACAGTCACTCATACAGTCACCATCATACAGTCACCTTCATACAGTCACCCTCATACAGTCACCTTCATACAGTCACCTTCATACAGTCACTCATACAGTCACCATCATACAGTCACCTTCATACAGTCACCCTCATACAGTCACCTTCATACAGTCACACTCATACAGTCACCCTCATACAGTCACCTTCATACAGTCACCCTCATACAGTCACCTTCATATAGTCACCATCATACAGTCACCTTCATACAGTCACCCTCATATAACCATCATACAGTCACCATCATACAGTCACCTTCATACAGTCACCATCATGCAGTCACCTTCATACAGTCACCCTCATACAACCATCATACAGTCACCATCATACAGTCACCTTCATACAGTCACCTTCATACAGTCACCATCATACAGTCACCTTCATACAGTCACCATCATACAGTCACTCATACAGTCACCCTCATACAGTCACCATCATACAGTCACTCATACAGTCACACTCATGCAGTCACCATCATACAGTCACCTTCATACAGTCACCATCATACAATCACCATCATACAGTCACCCTCATACAATCACCATCATACAGTCACCATCATACAGTCACTCATACAGTCACACTCATGCAGTCACCATCATACAGTCACCTTCATACAGTCACCATCATACAATCACCATCATACAGTCACCATCATACAGTCACCTTCATACAGTCACCATCATACAATCACCATCATACAGTCACCCTCATACAATCACCATCATACAGTCACCTTCATACAGTCACTCATACAGTCACCCTCATACAGTCACCTTCATACAGTCACTCATACAGTCACCATCATACAGTCACCTTCATACAGTCACCTTCATACAGTCACCTTCATACAGTCACCTTCATACAGTCACCCTCATACAATCACCTTCATACAGTCACCCTCATACAGTCACCATCATACAGTCACCTTCATACAGTCACCTTCATACAGTCACCCTCATACAGTCACCCTCATACAGTCACCCTCATACAGTCACCTTCATACAGTCACCTTCATACAGTCACCCTCATACAGTCACCCTCATACAATCACCATCATACAGTCATCTTCATACAGTCATCTTCATACAGTCACCCTCATACAGTCACCATCATACAGTCACCTTCATACAGTCACTCATACAGTCACCCTCATACAGTCACCCTCATACAGTCACCTTCATACAGTCACCTTCATACAGTCACTCATACAGTCACCCTCATACAGTCACCTTCATACAGTCACTCATACAGTCACCATCATACAGTCACCTTCATACAGTCACCTTCATACAGTCACCTTCATACAGTCACCTTCATACAGTCACCCTCATACAATCACCTTCATACAGTCACCCTCATACAGTCACCATCATACAGTCACCTTCATACAGTCACCTTCATACAGTCACCCTCATACAGTCACCCTCATACAGTCACCCTCATACAGTCACCTTCATACAGTCACCTTCATACAGTCACCCTCATACAGTCACCCTCATACAATCACCATCATACAGTCACCCTCATACAGTCACTCTCATACAGTCACCTTCATACAGTCACCATCATACAGTCACCCTGATACAGTCACCTTCATACAGTCACCCTCATACAGTCACCCTCATACAGTCACCGTCATACAGTCACCTTCATACAGTCACCCTCATACAGTCACCTTCATACAGTCACCTTCATACAGTCACCATCATACAGTCACCATCATACAATCACCATCATACAGTCACCATCATACAGTCACCTTCATACAGTCACCATCATACAGTCACCCTCATACAGTCACCATCATACAGTCACTCATACAGTCACCTTCATACAGTCACCATCATACAGTCACCTTCATACAGTCACCTTCATACAGTCACCTTCATACAGTCACCATCATACAGTCACCCTCATACAATCACCTTCATACAGTCACCTTCATACAGTCACCCTCATACAGTCACCATCATACAGTCACCCTCATACAGTCACCTTCATACAGTCACCTTCATACAGTCACCCTCATACAGTCACCCTCATACAGTCACCCTCATACAGTCACCATCATACAGTCACCCTCATACAGTCACCCTCATACAGTCACCATCATACAGTCACCTTCATACAGTCACCCTCATACAGTCACCTTCATACAGTCATCATCATACAGTCACTCATACAGTCACCATCATACAGTCACCCTCATACAGTCACCTTCATACAGTCATCATCATACAGTCACCATCATACAGTCACCTTCATACAGTCACCCTCATACAATCACCATCATACAGTCACCATCATACAGTCACCTTCATACAGTCACTCATACAGTCACCCTCATACAGTCACCTTCATACAGTCATCATCATACAGTCACCATCATACAGTCACCTTCATACAGTCACCCTCATACAATCACCATCATACAGTCACCATCATACAGTCACCTTCATACAGTCACTCATACAGTCACCATCATACAGTCACCCTCATACAGTCACCCTCATACAGTCACCTTCATACAGTCACTCATACAGTCACCATCATACAGTCACCCTCATACAGTCACCTTCATACAGTCACCCTCATACAGTCACCCTCATACAGTCACCCTCATACAGTCACCTTCATATAGTCACCTTCATACAGTCACCTTCATACAGTCACCTTCATACAGTCACCTTCATACAGTCACCCTCATACAGTCACCTTCATACAGTCACCTTCATACAGTCACCTTCATACAGTCACCATCATGCAGTCACCTTCATACAGTCATCATCATACAGTCACTCATACAGTCACCATCATACAGTCACCCTCATACAGTCACCATCATACAGTCACCTTCATACAGTCACCTTCATACAGTCACCATCATGCAGTCACCTTCATACAGTCACCTTCATACAGTCACCTTCATACAGTCACACTCATACAGTCACCCTCATACAGTCACCCTCATACAACCATCATGCAGTCACCATCATACAGTCACCATCATACAGTCACCTTCATACAGTCACCATCATACAGTCACCATCATACAGTCACCTTCATACAGTCACCTTCATACAGTCACCTTCATACAGTCACCCTCATACAGTCACCTTCATACAGTCACCATCATACAACCATCATGCAGTCACCTTCATACAGTCATCATCATACAGTCACTCATACAGTCACCATCATACAGTCACCCTCATACAGTCACCATCATACAGTCACCATCATACAGTCACCTTCATACAGTCACACTCATACAGTCACCCTCATACAGTCACCATCATACAGTCACCTTCATACAGTCACCATCATACAGTCACCTTCATACAGTCACCTTCATACAGTCACCTTCATACAGTCACCTTCATACAGTCACCTTCATACAGTCACCCTCATACAGTCACCTTCATACAGTCACCTTCATACAGTCACACTCATACAGTCACCTTCATACAGTCACCTTCATACAGTCACCTTCATACAGTCACCCTCATACAGTCACCTTCATACAGTCACCCTCATACAGTCACCATCATATAGTTACCTTCATACAGTCACCCTCATACAGTCACCCTCATACAGTCACCTTCATATAGTCACCTTCATACAGTCACCTTCATACAGTCACCTTCATACAGTCACCTTCATACAGTCACCCTCATACAGTCACCATCATACAGTCACCTTCATACAGTCACCTTCATACAGTCACCTTCATACAGTCACCTTCATACAGTCACCCTCATACAGTCACCATCATACAGTCACCATCATACTGTCACCCTCATACAGTCACCTTCATACAGTCACCTTCATACAGTCACCTTCATACAGTCACCCTCATACAGTCACCTTCATACAGTCACCCTCATACAGTCACCATCATATAGTTACCTTCATACAGTCACCATCATACAGTCACCTTCATACAGTCACTCATACAGTCACCATCATACAGTCACCATCATACAGTCACCCTCATACAACCATCATACAGTCACCATCATACAGTCACCTTCATACAGTCACCTTCATACAGTCACCATCATACAGTCACCTTCATACAGTCGCCCTCATACAGTCACCCTCATACAGTCACCATCATACAGTCACCTTCATACAGTCACTCATACAGTCACCATCATACAGTCACTCATACAGTCACCTTCATACAGTCACCTTCATACAGTCACCTTCATATAGTCACCATCATACAGTCACCATCATACAGTCACCCTCATACAACCATCATACAGTCACCATCACACAGTCACCTTCATACAGTCACCTTCATACAGTCACCATCATACAGTCACCATCATACAGTCACCATCATACAGTCACCTTCATACAGTCACCATCATACAGTCACCATCATACAGTCACCTTCATACAGTCGCCCTCATACAGTCACCTTCATACAGTCACCATCATACAGTCACCATCATACAGTCACCCTCATACAACCATCATACAGTCACCATCATACAGTCACCTTCATACAGTCACCTTCATACAGTCACCATCATACAGTCACCTTCATACAGTCGCCCTCATACAGTCACCCTCATACAGTCACCATCATACAGTCACATTCATACAGTCACTCATACAGTCACCATCATACAGTCACCCTCATACAGTCACCTTCATACAGTCACCATCATACAGTCACCTTCATACAGTCACCCTCATACAGTCACCATCATACAGTCACCTTCATACAGTCACCTTCATACAGTCACCCTCATACAGTCACTCATACAGTCACCATCATACAGTCACACTCATACAGTCACCTTCATACAGTCACCCTCATACAGTCACCATCATACAGTCACTCATACAGTCACCATCATACAGTCACCTTCATACAGTCACCCTCATACAGTCACACTCATACAGTCACCCTCATACAGTCACCCTCATACAGTCACACTCATACAGTCACCATCATACAGTCACCCTCATACAGTCACACTCATACAGTCACCATCATACAGTCACCTTCATACAGTCACCCTCATACAGTCACCCTCATACAGTCACCATCATACAGTCACCATCATACAGTCACCTTCATACAGTCACCCTCATACAGTCACCATCATACAGTCACCATCATACAGTCACCATCATACAGTCACCATCATACAGTCACCTTCATACAGTCACCCTCATACAGTCACCCTCATACAACCATCATACAGTCACCATCATACAGTCACCATCATACAGTCACCATCATACAGTCACCATCATACAGTCACCTTCATACAGTCACCTTCATACAGTCACCCTCATACAACCATCATACAGTCACCATCATACAGTCACCCTCATACAGTCACCTTCATACAGTCACCTTCATACAGTCACCCTCATACAGTCACCATCATACAGTCACACTCATACAGTCACCATCATACAGTCACCTTCATACAGTCACCATCATACAGTCACCGTCATACAGTCACACTCATACAGTCACCCTCTTACAGTTACCCTCATACAGTCACCTTCATACAGTCACCCTCATACAGTCACCCTCATACAGTCACCTTCATACAGTCACCGTCATACAGTCACACTCATACAGTCACCCTCTTACAGTTACCCTCATACAGTCACCATCATACAGTCACCGTCATACAGTCACACTCATACAGTCACCCTCGTATAGTTACCCTCATACAGTCACTCTCATACAGTCTTACAATCTGGTTTAAAGAAAATAAACAACTCGTAATATTTTTGTTTTTATTTCCAGTGGGCGACGCCTAACGCCTTGGTTTGTTCAGCCTGATGAAACTGGGAGTGATTGTTTTTACAGTAAAAACGAGGTCATTTTTTACAGTGTTGATGTTGCAAAATAAAATAAAGCCTTCAAAAATATGCATTGTTTGAAAATTCTCTCTAAATTTTTGTGGTGATGCCAACTCTTAAATCTGACGACAGTGTGGCATGAGACTGCCACTCATCATATCTGGGGCAGACCTGAATTTTTCTCTTGTTACTTAAGCGTTGCCTTTTCTCTTTGCTTAACAGGGTTTTCTGTTTTACGTCACCAGGAGAATGATTTAGAGATTTACTTGTTTTGAAATCCTTGGGCTTTTTTTATTCTGTAAGTTTGAGGCTGGATGAAACCCTTCAGTGGGCTGGATTTGGATTAAAGGCTGCTTTTCTAACTAGTTTTGAGGAGAGCAGCTCTAAGGACCCCTTAGATAGAAAGAGACGACCCATACGTCGATTAGCTTTCATTCTCTCGTCCAGTCACGTCTACTCTCCCAGTCATTAATTAGGTCATCCATAGGCTCATTCCAAATGTTCCTGCTGGTCCTTAAACGTGTCCTCTAACCAGTGGTGGAACGTAACCAAGTAAATGTACTTCGTTACTGTACTTAAGTAAAAAAAAATGTGTATCTGTACTTTACTTAAGTAAAATTTAAGACCGGTACTTTTACTTTTACTTCACTACATTTTTAGAGTAAATATCTGTACTTTTTAAAAGTGTGTTTTACATTTTTTGTTACATTTTCGTTCAGGAATTTGAAAAATACACAGTTTTTTTTTTTAGCACATCTTGAAGCCGCATCGCCAAAATCAAAAGAAGCAGTTGATCGGGAGAAGAAGTCATGAATCGAGAAACATTTTCCATTCATTCAAAAACCAAACATCAAATATAGAACAAATTAAAAAGAGTCAGAAGATCGTTGTTCGTTGTGTTTACTTCTAAATAAAAAGTTGAGCCATCATTACACAGAGCAGGGGCGGATCTAGAATTTTCCAAAGGGGGGTGGGGCTTTGACAAAGCCAATACATAGTGACTGGGGGGCCTCCCCCCCAAAACATTTAAAAAAATAAGTGTCATTTTCCTCCATTTTGGAGCCCATTCACTGGCCCTTCTAGGGGATAGCTTGACTTGTCCCTTTTTATTTTATTTTATTTTTTTTTTTTGTAGACCAAAAGAGGCGGGAGAGGGGGGGTCACACCCCTGCAGAGTATTTATCCTGGTTACCATGGTGACACCCTATAGCACAAAAAATAACATTTGAATTATGGTCGAATACTTTTACTTTTTACTTAAAAAGTACAATTTACACCAATTACTTTTGTACTTTTACTTAAGTACAAAAAGTGAGTACTTCATCCACCACTGCCTTGATGGGACGATTCTATACATAACTGTAGGAAATCCTGGTGTTGAGAATAGGAATGTAGCTCCTACGAATATAAAGCTTAGGAATCTCCATCCTGCTGACCTTTGGTAAAGTTAGGAACCTTGACCCGGGTGACCATTGATGTGGGTACGAAAGCAGATCCTGTTGACAACATTTTCCATCAGAAGTGGAATACCTCACTTCAGCCAACCAGACGGATTCGGTGCCTCCTGTGTTCAGATTCAGAGAATCTACCTTTATTTCTCTTTAAATGTAACAGCTAGTTGCTGATTGTAAGCATTATAAATAACATTTAAAATGTTTTCTCTTCTGATAAACACGATCCAACGTAACGGCCCACTCAGCTCAGGCTTTATCTTGTACTCTTTGTGTCGTCATAGTTTTTCTTCCAAGCATCGATCAGAGAGTGGTGTAAAGTTTAGTGCTTAATCCTGTTGTTCATCTTGATGAACTTCTGAAGTCTGTTCCGTCATCTTGCGCTTATCCGGGGCTTGGTTGCTGGGGCAACAGCCTCAGACGGGGAGCCCAAGCTTCTCTCACCCCAGCTGCATCCTCAAGCTCACCCGGAAGGATCCGAGTCATTCTCCAGCCAGCTGTGAGACATAGTCTCTCCAGCAGGTCCAGGGTCTGCCTCTCGGTCTCCGCCTGGTGGGACGTGCCTGAAACACCTCACCAGCGAGACACTCGGGGGACACCACCCGATCTGGCTCCTCTCGACCTGGAGGAGGAGTGGCTTTGCTTTTCGGCTCAGCTCTTTCTTTACCACGATGGACCGATGCAGCGTCCTAGTTATTGCTGACGCCGCAGCGATCCGCCTGTCGATCCGCCTGTCGATCTCCCGCTCCATCCTTTCCCCACTCGTGAACAAGACCCTGAGATACTTAAACTCCTCCACTTGGGGCAGGACCCTGTCCCTGACCCGCAGGGGGCATTCCACCCTTTTCCGGGCGAGGATCACGGTCTCGGATTTGGAGGCGCTGATTCCCATCCCGGACGCTTCACACTTTTTAAAGTCTGTAAAAAAACAAAAGAAAACCTGCAATTGAATCGTTTTATTTTCACCCTTGTTCTTTTAATGGGTCAGAAATCTGGCGTACGACCAGTGACTGCCCCCTAACTGTTTGTCATGTTTATACTCCATCCAAACTGGACTCATGGAGGTTTTGTATTTATTTATTTTTATGTGGTAAAAATGCCTCAGATCCAGCTTTTTAGGCTCAAAATACTCTTCCTGTTTGACCTGGTGTAGCTTTAAGCACCTGGCTCCATGAGGAGGTCTTAATCAGGTCTTTACTTGAATCCTAAGAGGATTCCAGGAGGGAGTGTTAAAGAGAACTCAGACCACGTAGAGTTACTGAACTCACTCAAACAAAGCATTCTAACCAACAAAAGAAGTAATTATCTGTTTAAACGTGATCTTTTAAAGACAATAAGACCTGCAGAGGTGGGTGTGGGTGTGTTAGGACCTTCAACTTAACGCACCGTCACACTGACAACACGTCTTACTTGTTTTTCTAGAAGAATTTTCTACTTGTTTTACAAGCTTGTTCTGGAAACTTTCCATTATATTTACCACTGTTAACCTAGTGCACTCCAACATACTCCCTGTGGCCCTCCTCCCCCTCCTTTACCGGTTACACACTAAGAGGGAAAACAACAACCTCAAGCAAGTAGAAGACATGTTTGGCAGTCAATTTTTTTTCTACTGTTTGATTTATCTAGCCATCTGTCTGTCTGTCTATCCATACCTACTTACCTTAAAACTGCCCAAAAGCCTGGCCTACTATTATAAGTAGCTGGTGGGCTCATAGTAAACAATAAGAGGTTGACTATGGTATGGCAGACATAGACATAAAGAGTAGACCCCTCATTGGCTGCTGCAGCCGCCATCTTGGATCGGTAGTCCGACCTGCAGACAAACTAAACCTGTGGGATAGTAGATCCGATGTGTGAGCACTGTGTGGTGGATTCTGGTTTTAATCAGAGGACGATTGAAAGCAGAACTCAGGGATTATTTTTCTTAATTTATGTGAATGTAATTTTATTGTTCGGTTTTCACTGAGACTTTATAAATCATAGAAACCATCAAACTAACTTAGATTAAAACAAGAATAAAACATCTTTCATGTCTCACACCGACCACACGCCTCGCTGGTGAGGTGTTTCTGGCACGTCCCACCGGAAGGAGACCAAGAGGCAGACCTCGACCCGCTGGAGAGAGACTATGTCTCACAGCTGACTGGGGACCGACTTGGGATCCTTCCAGATGAGCTGGAGGATGCAGCCAGGATGAGAGAAGCCTGGGTTTCCCATCTGAGGTTGTTGCCCCCGAAGATGACGGAACATATTTTTCTGACTCAAAAATTAAACATAAAACCTCTTTCATTTAATTCATTAGAGTTTATTTCATAAAACATCAGAATAAAAAGAGAAAACAGTCATTTTGAGGTTGTTTTAAAGCCTGCTGCCAGTTTTTAAATTCAAACATGAACCATTTTTATTTTTTATTGCACGAGTCATTTTGTTAAAAAACACAATAAAATGAACAAAAACCAGAGTTTGAACTTTAAGATAAGATAAATTCTTTTTTTGTCCTGCAGTGGAAAAGTTACATGTGCACAAAAAAAGCAGTAAATCAAATAGAAAAGGGTCTGTTTTTCACACGGTGAGCGTGGGTGAGTGGGGGCAGCTCAGGACAGAGCTTGGCCTCTGGATGATCCTGTCTGTGATGCCACCTCCACTGACTCATGGATAATCTTAAGGAGTTTTTCTCTTCACTCTAAAAGGTCTGAGTTTCCTCAGAAGGTGAAACCTGTTCTGGTCCTTCCTGCTCACCATGTTGAGTCCAGATTATTCAGGTGAACACAAGGTACTTGTACGAGTCCCCTTGTTCAGTAGAAGGTGTAGCAGTAGGATGATGTCCACAGAACTCCACCATCATCGATGAGGAAGTGGTTCCGTACAGAATCTAAGTAACCAAGGAGGATGTTCCCGGTCCAGCTGCCTTAATCTTTGATCCTTTTTAAAGTTTAATTCTTACAAAGGAATGCCAACATTTTTTCCTGTTAATAGTGTGAAGCAAAAAAGCTGGAGAGGTGGAGGTTTGCACTAGAAAGAAGAGGAATGAAGATCAGTCAGAGTAAGACAGAGTACATGTGTGTGAATGAGAGGGATCCAAATGGAAAAGTGAGGTTACAGGGAGAAGAGATAAAGAAGGTGGAAGATTTTAAGTATCTAGGATCAACAGTCCAGAGCAATGGAGAGTGTGGAAAAGAGGTGAAGAAGCGTGTGCAGGCAGGCTGGAACGGGTGGAGAAAAGTATCAGGTGTGATAGAAGAGTTTCAGATAAAATGAAAGGAAAAGTGTACAAAACCGTGGTGAGAGCGGCCATGCTGATTGGTCTAGAGACAGCGTGGTGAGAGCGGCCTTGCTGATTGGTCTAGAGACAGAGTGGTGAGAGCGGCCATGCTGATTGGCCTAGAGATAGCGTGGTGAGTGCGGCCATGCTGATTGGCCTAGAGACAGCGTGGTGAGAGCGGCCATGCTGATTGGTCTAGAGACAGTGTGGTGAGAGCGGCCATGCTGATTGGTCTAGAGACAGTGTCACTGAGCAAAAGACAGAAAACAGAGATGTTTGTAGCAGAGATGAAGATGCTGAGGAGCTCTCTGGGAGTGACCAGGATGGACAGGATCAGAGGAACAGCACATGTTAGAGGTTTTAAAGTCAGAGAGGTCAGACTGAGATGGTTTGGACATGTACAGAGGAGAGAGAGAGAGTACATCAGAAGAAGGATGCTGGATTTGGAACCACCAGGAAAGAGGACTAGAGGAAGACCAAAGAGGAGGTTCATGGATACAGTGAAGGAAGACATGAAGATAGCTGGTGTGACCGAAGAAGATGCAGCAGATAGGGTTAGATGGAAGAAACTGACTTGATGTGGCGCCCCCTAAAGGGAAAAGTCAAAAGAAGAAGAAGTGTGAAGCAAAACTAACCAGATCTGAAGATGTTGATAAAAATGATGATTAGATCCTGTAGCTTTTTTTTTTCTACTCTGCGTCTAAGAGTTCCGTTCCGTGATCTTCCGCTTATCCGGGGCCGGATCGCGGTGGCAACAGCCTCAGGCTTCTCTCTCCCCGGCTGCATCCTTCAGCTCACCCAGAAGGATCCCGAGTCGTTCCCCGGCCAGCTGTGAGACATAGTCTCTCCAGCAGGTCCGGGGTCTGCCTTTTGGTTTCCTCCCGGTGGGACGTGCCCGAAACACCTCACAGCGAGGCGTTTGGGGGAGCATCTGGCTCCTCTCGACCTGGAGGAGGAGCGGCTCGACACAAGCTCCTCCAGGATGGCAGAGCTCCTCACCCAATCTCTGAGTGAGAGCCCAGCCACCCTGCGGAGGAAGCTCACTTCGGCTGCTTGTATCCGTGATCTCATTCTTTCGGTCACCACCCACAGCTGGTTACCTTTAAATATTTTTTTTAATACTTGATGAGATCTGGTCTGTGAATTAGATCAGTGTTAATATGACAAAATGACATAAATAATCACATTGTTGATCTTTTGGTCGGATCCTATCAGTTGTTTTTAGAAGTCAAGTTATTGTTTCATCTTTTTTTTTTTTTTAAAGTTTGCACCTGTTCTTAACATTTAAACCAATGTTTCCTCCTGTTTTTGACATTTAGCTTTTCTTTCTTCCTGTTTTTTGTAGTTTAACCTATAGTTACTTATGTTTTTACCTTGTTTTAACGGTTTAGCCTGTTTTTCATCTGTTTTTCAGCTTTGTAAACAGTATTTCTGCCTGTTTTTAGTAAATAAGTTACAGTTTTTCTTGTTCTTCCCCAAACAACTGTTTGGAGGTTAGTTTGACCGTTATTTCATCAAAAACATACCTGAAGTTAATCCTTCATTCTTTATTCTTTTGAACCACTCTTTACTGTTTGGTTCACGGTGGTGCCGTACCCTCTCCCGACCTATTACAGGTGAGAGGTGAGGTGCACCCCAAACAGGTGGCCAGTCTGTTGCAGGGCCACACCTTAACAGAATGTTTGAGTCATTTGTAAAAATATCCAGGCCAGTATTCGAATGTTATTCGAAGAGGAGGTTCTTATTCCGTTCTGTTCCATCATCTTCCACTTAACCGGGGCCGGGTCGCAGGGGCAACAGCCTCAGACGGGAAGCCCAGGCTTCTCTCACCCCGGCTGCATCCTCCAGCTCACCCGGAAGGATCCTGAGTCGTTCCCCAGCCAGCTGTGAGACATAGTCTCTCCAGCAGGTCCGGGGTCTGCCTCTTGGTCTCCTCCCGGTGGGACGTGCCCAAAATATTTTAGATCCTGGTAACTTGTTACAGAAATGTAGCTTTTTTTTTCCACTCTGCGTCTTAGAGTTCCGTTCTGTGATCTTCCGCTGATCCAGGGCCGGATCGCAGGGGCAACAGCCTCAGACGCGAAGCCCAGGCTTCTCTCACCCCGGCTGCATCCTCCAGCTCACCCGGAAGGATCCCAACTCGTTCCCCGGCCAGCTGTGAGACATAATCTCTCCAGCATGTCCAGGTCTGCCTCTTGGTTTCCTCCCGGTGGGACGTGCCCGTAACACCTCACCATTCTCGCTCAGGAGGCATCCTGACCAGATGCCCGAACCACCCCATCTGACTCCTCTCGATCTGGAGGAGGAGTGGCTCGAGCTTCTTATTGGCCATGAATTTCTTCTAATTTGAATGTAAGAAGGAAGTGTTTCAGTGCTCGCGCTCCGTGCCTCTCTTCAACAGGAAATGCCTGTTTATGTAAACATACCAAAGTAAGAAAATAAAAGAATGTCGGCGAGCTTCGCTAATTTGATGCCTCATAACTTATAACTCTGTATTTGCCTCAAGAGAGGTTTACATTGCTGTGCACGTTCACAGGAGTTAGCAGGTCGCAATTCCCACTTTCAAAAACAGAAGTGAGTCTAAACAAATGTATTTGTTTTGCATTTATGAGCTAACAAAAGGTACCATTTCATTTAAATATGTCATGGTACATACTATTTAATAAACCCACTGAATCAGATACCCATCTTTAACCCAACGGTCCTTTCTGTTTTAGCATTTAAGCCAATGGTTGCTTTTGTTTTTAGCATCTAACATCTACTAGTTTTGGGTTTTGTGCTTAGATTTATTTAAGAAATATTAAGCTGTGAAAGCATGATACTCCTACCCTGAAACGTCAGACTATTTTTTTCACTCCATGAACAGTCAGACCTCACTGCGTTTAGGGTTCATTCCCTCCATGGTGGGCGGGTACTTTTTTGTTTAAACCGATTGTTCCTGTCTGGTCGGGAGCGGACGTAACAGTCAATGCATCTGAAGAGTGAGGAAATTAAAACAATCATTTCCAACCATGTCTTTCCCCTGAATGAATTTTCTAAAACCTGGGTTTAAATTCTCAGACTGAGGAATCGTTGACAACACAGACCGTACAACATGGCTGATCTCCTTTTTTTCAGGTACAGAACTACAAACATGGCGGACAGATGTTAGTTTTCATGTCATGCCGTCGTCTTTGTTCCCTGATGAGCCGGAAGTTTCCTGATTGCTGGAATTATAAGCTATCGTCTGTAATATTTAATTAGTTTTGATTCATCTTCTAAACCGCTTATCCTTATTGGTGCACACCGGAGCCTATCCTGGCTGATTTCAGGTGAGAGGCAGGATACACCCCGAACAAGTCGGCAGTCTGTTGTGGGACCACACACACAGACAACCATACACACATTCACACTCATTACTAGAGGAAATTTCATAGCAACCAATTTTGGAGCGTGGGAGGAAACTAGGATACCCGGACAAAACCTACACATACACAGGGAGAACATGCAAACTCCACACATAAAGACCAGTGACTCAAACTGTTAACCTTCTTGCGTGAGGCCTCCGTGCCAACCCCTGCACCGCCAACCCAATATTTTTTTGCATAAAAATCTCAATCTATTTTTATCTTTGACATAAAAAACCGACATAAACATTGATTTAAATGATTGTTTAAATGAAAATGAGCCTAGAGCAGTGGTAGTCAAACTATGGCCGGAGGCCCACATGCAGCCGGTCAAGCTTTTAATCCGGTCTCCAAACATTAAAAAAAATCACAAAACAAACTTTTTTGTTTACTTTTTTTTTCTCTCGTAATTCCAGAATTTTCCAGGAGACACATGAACTTTTTGGGATTCATTCATTTGTTGTTGGAATGTCAGATTTTTTTTAATGTTTTCTCCAACATTTGTTGTGTTTTGTATTTTTTTCCAGTTGGAAAGTCATATTTTATATAATTATGACTCCACTTTCATTTTAATAAAATCTGATTTTGTTCATATTTTCTTTTTTTATATTGAGATCATCTGAACAGCTTCATTCAGAGAGGTTAAAATACGGGTGGAGTTTATTGGAAATGTCAGGTAATCAAAAATCTTTTTCTTCTTTTGGCATTTCGCTTCAGGGGTCTCAACAGCAAGTCAGCCTCCTCCATCTAACCCTATCTGCTGCATCCTCTTCGGTCACACCAACTATCTTCATGTCTTCCTTCACTGTATCCATGAACCTCCTCTTTGGTCTTCCTCTAGTCCTCTTTCCTGGTGGTTCCAAACCCAGCATCCTTCTTCTGATGTACTCTCTCTCTCTCCTCTGCACATGTCCAAACCATCTCAGTCTGACCTCTCTGACTTTAAAACCTCTAACATGTGCTGTTCCTGTGATCCTGTCCATCCTGGTCACTCCCAGAGAGATTCTCAGCATCTTCATCTCTGCTACAAACATCTCTGTTTCCTGTCTTTTCCTCAGTGATACTGTCTCTAGACCAATCACCATGGCCTCTCTCACCACGCTGTGTCTAGACCAATCGGCATGGCCGCTCTCACCACTCTGTCTCTAGACCAATCAGCATGGCCGCTCTCACCACATTGTCTCTAGACCAATCAGCATGGCCGCTCTCACCACGCTGTCTCTAGACCAGCGGTCGGCAACCCGCGGCTCCGGAGCCTCATGCGGCTCTTTCATCCTTATAATGCGGCTCTGATTGGCTTGGGAAAATAAATTACTAAAAAAAATTTTTTTGTATTTAATTGAAGTGTGTTTTATTTGTGTTAGTTTTTATATTATTTTAGTTCTAAATTTGAAGATTATTGTGATCTTGAAATATCACAAAGTATGCTCCGCTGCATACTTTGAAAGCCCAAGGCGATATAAGGATGACGGCTCACGGATTTTTCCCTTTTGTTTGCTGCATGCACAATTTAAATTCAGCTTTTTAATTTATTCAAAAGAGACATTCAGACATTATTATTTTTTCAAGAATTCAAAATGTGTTCATTACATCGGTAAAATTTAATTTTCTCCGTAGCACTTCATAAGACATAACCACACTATAGTTGTTTATACAAAGTGTAAAGGTAAGAAAAAGTAATATATACAGTGTTATCTTCATTTTAGATAAATGGATATAAGGATGACGCCTCATGGCATTTTTCTGCTTTCGTTTGCTACATGGACAATTTAAATTCAGCTTTTTAATTTATTTGAAAGAGACATTCATTGTTATTATTTTTCAAGAATTCAAAATGTTCAAAATGTGTTCATTAAATGAATAAAATGTAATTTTCTCTGTAGCACGTGGATTTCATAAGAAACATGCTGCGGTAAAGTAGTAGAAGTTTTTTTTTTTTCATTTTAGATGTGCGGCTCCCAGTGTTTTCTTTTCCGTGGAAACCGGGTTCAAATGGCTCTTTCGGTGTCAAAGGTTGCCGACCGCTGCTCTAGACCAATCAGCATGTCCGTTCTCACCACACTGTCTCTAGACCAATCAGCATGGCCGCTCTCACCACACTGTCTCTAGACCAATCAGCATGGCTGCTCTCACCACACTGTCTCTAGACCAATCAGCATGGCCGCTCTCACCACACTGTCTCTAGACCAATCAGCATGGCCGCTCTCACCACACTGTCTCTAGACCAATCAGCATGGCCGCTCTCACCACGGTTTTGTACACTTTCCCTTTCATTTTAACTGAAACTCTTCTATCACACATCACACCTGATACTTTTCTCCACCCATTCCAGCCTGCCTGCACACGCTTCTTCACCTCTTTTCCACACTCTCCCAAATCTTCCACCTTCTTTCTCTCTTCCCCCTGTAACCTCACTTTTCCATTTGGATCCCTCTCATTCACACACATGTACTCTGTCTTACTCTGACTAATCTTCATTCTGATTCTTTCTAGTGCATTTCAATGTAGTTGATTTCATTTAAATTTTTTCTCCATCCACACCATGTAGGTGCTCTGGGTTTGGTACGCGTCTAAAACTTTGTACCAACCCTGGCTTAAAGGGTTTAACCAGGCTGGCATCACGACTGCCTTCACTCAATTTTATTTTTACTTCAACAACTAATCAGACAGGGCTGCAGCGGAGTGGTTAGCACTGTGGTCTCACATCAAGAAGGGCAAGGCTTGGTACAGACCCCAGGTACTTCATGCATCACCTATCAGACGTGTTAGGTTAAATTACCCCTAGGAATGAGTGTGTGTGTAACCCAGCAACAGGCTGGTGACCTGTTCAGGATGTACCCCATACATTCTCTATAAACGATAGGCCTTGTTAGTTTTAAGCAGTTCAGAATATATATAAATAAATAAAAAAGTTTTTTGGGAAAATTACTGAATATTAAAAATGTTTTCATAAAAAAAAAGAGTTTAAAACATTATGAGATGAGGATCATTTTCATCTTTAACTGAAAGAGACATTCTGTGGGAAAAAAAGCTTCAAGTTTGTGCTGCATCAGGATGACTAACTTGTTTATTTCAAGGCTGGAAAAAACCTGAAACCGGATCTGAATCCGAATCCAGTGAAACAGTAGGTCCAGGTTTTTGTTGCTGCAGAAACAGCCTCCATTTTGTGCTGCTTTCTGTCATGGCGGCTGTTCTTTGTCTGGGCCACCGCCTGACGCGCATGCGCGGCCTGCAAGCAGCCCTAAAAGTAAAAATCCTCTACATTCAGGTTAAAGGTCAAACACAAAGATGGCCTGAAAATAAAAACTTTTTACCAAATATTAAGAAAAACGTCCCAATAGTTTAAATTGTGTTGATGAGTGAGTTTGTCTTTGTGTGTGTGTGTCTGTCTGTGTGTGTGTGGGTGGGTGAGAGAGTGTGTATGTGAATATTTGTGTGCGTGCGCGCATGCGTGCATGCACGTGTGTGTATGTATGTGTGTGTGTGTGTGTGTGACATTGTAAACCCACTCTGCAGCAGATGAATAGCCTGTCTGTCTGTGTTTAAAGTCTGCATCAGCACCATCTGCAGGACGCACGCAGTACTGCATCACATCACAAACTTCCTGAAAAGTTTTTCCTCCATTTTGTACGTTTCTGTTTATTTACATAATTTACTAGATCAGGGACAAGTTGTTTCCTGTGTGTGAGTTTAATTTTTTTCTCTCCATTAGGAAACAAAGTAAACTAGTTTTTTCCTGTTCTGCTGTAAAAACGCCCACTGGGTTTGAATCTGATAAGACGAACATTTCCTCTGACCTGATTTCTAAATTTTCTGTCACTTCTAGAAGCAAAGTGGAGGAAAATTTAAAATAAAGATATTTTATATATTTTCTGTGTTTTTTACACGTTAGGACATTTAAAGTTCTCCTTTCTGATTCTGGAGGTCCTAAAGTCTTTCAGGAACGAGTCAATTGAAATTCATTTCATTTGAAGAGCCTAATATCACGGCCTGTTTGTCTCACTGAGCTTTATGCAGTTAATTCTGCAAAAAAAAATCCACAAAAACAGTCTTAAGATGAACAATAGGTAATCATTAGAGGGAACATGTTCATATAAGTGCAGCTTTTGATCTCAGATATCTTTCAGTGAGTTTATGAGGTCTGTTGTTATTCAGGAAATCTGAATTTAACCCATAAAATAACAGCAAAAAAATCTTTATTTATCTTTGTTACTTTTCAAGTCTTGCTAAGACGCCTGGTTTTAGTTCAGGTCCATCTGTTACGATTTTTCACTCTGTTACGTCTCATGTTTTCAGAGGAAATGACCATATAAGGAGAAACAATGGCTGACTTGCGTGTGGCACACATGGACATAAAGAGTAGACCCCTCATTGGCTGCTGCAGCCGCCATCTTGGATCGGTAGTCGTACCTGCAGTCAAACTAAACCTGTGGTAGTAGATACGATGCCTGAGCACTGTGTGGTGGATTCTGGTTCTAATCAGAGGACGATTAAAAGCAGGACTCAGGGATTACTTTTCACATTTCTATGGGGGGCGCCACAGCAAGTCAGTTTCTTCCATCTAACCCTATCTGCTGCATCTTCTTTGGTCACACAAACTATCTTCATGTTTCTTTCCGTTCCGTCATCTTCCATCCAGGACCGGGTCGCGAGGACAACAGCCTCAGACGGGAAGCCAAGGCTTCTCTTTCCGCGACTGCATCCTCCTGCTCACCCAGAAGGATCCTGAGTCTTTCCCCAGCCAGCTGTGGGACATAGTCTCTCCAGCGGACCCGGTTCTGCATCTTGGTGGGACGTGCCTGAAACACCTCACCAGCGAGGTGCTCAGGGGGGATCCTGACCATATGCCTGAACCATCCAATCTGGCGCTTGTCGACCTGGAAGAGGAGCGGCTCGACACGAAGCTCCTCCCTGATGGCAGAGCTCCTCACCTGACCTCTGAGTGAGAGCCCAGCCACTCTGCGGAGGAAGATCATTTCGGTCGCTTGTATCCTGGATCTCATTCTTTCAGTCACCACCCACTATGTGATTATAATTTAATGTTTCTCTATCTCTGTCCACTAGTGAAATCTTCTCCAGCTGATGTTAGCTCAACATTCACCGCCGGGGTTTTCGTCCTCATACCCACCCTGATAGGACAACAGAATGTTCGCCTGGAGAATTGTTTGCAAAGTTGCAGAGTCCTGTGTGTTTTTGTCTATGGCCGCTCAGGTTAGAAACACAAGAGTGGGGGAGGAGAGTGAAGTGTCTCATCTGCAGTTAAAGGGAGCAACACAAAGCAAGGCCAGGCTTTTCAGTATTTGTTGCAAAGGTTACAAAAAGTAACAAGATCCCATGAACATGAGAAATTTGGACCATAGAAGATGTTACAACAGTTACAGACATGATAGAACGTCTTATAAAATCATTATATGTTCACCCATTCACACACACACACACACACTCATACCTGATGGTGGAAGCTGGAAACCACCATCAGGAGACATTGGAGGGTTCGGTGTCTCGCTCAAGAATACCTCGGCATGAACTCCGAGCGGGGGATAGAACCGACAACCTCCCGGTTACAGGGCGTTCACCCTACACACTGAGCCATCCTTCCCCTACTGAGCCACATTTCCCCCTTTAAACTAAAGTAAACAAACCCAGGACATCTCCGCCCGTAGACCCTCCTTTTCTGTGAAGAAAAACTTGTAAGAACAAGTCAGTACACATTTAAAAATAAATTCTGACAGAGATCCACATGAAGGAGAGATTTCCTTCAAGGTCAAACGTACGATGGACTGTTAAGGACATATTAGCTCATCTAATACTGAATACTTGAAGGAATCGACATCCATTCAGTAACAAGAAAAGTGGTCCTAGGAAGAATGGGTAAAGTTCTGTCGTCTTCCACTCATCCGGGGCTGGGTCACGGAGGCAACAGCCTCAGACGGGAAGCCCAGGCTTCTCTCACCCCAGCTGCATCCTCCAGCTCACCCGGAAGGATCCCGAGTCGTTACCTGTCCAGCTGTGAGACATAGTCTCTCCAGCAGGTTTGGGGTCTGCCTCTTGGTCTCCTCCTGGTGGGACATGTCCGAAACACCTCACCAGCGAGGCGCTCGGGGGGCATCCTGACCAGATCCCTGAACCACCCCATCTGGCTCCTCTCGACCTGGACCTCTCAAACAGGTCCTAGGTGAGGGGCAAGACAAAGCGTGGCTCGAAAACCCCTTTGAAGAAATCAAACATGGCCAAGTCGCCCTTGCCCAGACGCGGGTCACCGGGGCCCCCCCTTGGAGCCAGGCCCGAGGGTGGAGCACGAGAGCGAGCGCCTGGTGGCCCGACTTTTACCCATGGGGCCCGGCCGGGCTCAGCCCGAACAGGGGTCATGGCCCGTCCTTCCAGTGGACTCACCACCTGCAGGAGGGGGTCGGGGCCGGGTGAAGGAGGAAATGGGTGGCAGCCAACGGCGGGGACCCTGGCAGTCAGATCCTCGGCTGTAGGGACGTGGAATGAGTAAAGTGTCTTGTGTAAAAACGAGTGTCCTAAAAATGGCTTCCTACTACGTGAGTATTTGAGTAAAATGTTTCACTGGAAGGAGTAACGTATCCTTAGAATAAGTCAGATGAGTTATGGGTTGAGTAAAGTATCCAAGGAACGAGTTACATGTCAGAGAAATCATTCAAGCATCTCAGGAATGAGTAAAGTGTTAGATGGATCCATCAGACTCATTCTTTTACTCTGTGGAAACAGTCTGACCTCACAGTATGGTGGTTTACTCGCGCCATGGTGGGCGGGTACTAGTTTGTTTAACCATTCACTCCTTTCTGGTGAGGACCGGACATGATGTATGTAATGCATCTGAATATTCAGTGTCGTCCTGAAAACAGAGCGTAAAAACAAACTTTCCTACCCACGTCTTTTCTCTGAATAAACTTTCTAAACACCATCTTTAAATTCTCAATCTGGGGAATCATGGGTGAACTCCTTTCTTCAGTTAGAGAACTAAAAACATGGCAGATGGACATGTTTTTTTTCCTTTTAAAGTGTTTTTTTGTTGTTGTTGTTTTTTGCCATCCTGTGGTCCCAGGCACGGCTTGGACCCAGTGGGATTCGAACCAGGTTTTCTTAGTCCGAAGACGATAACTCTACCACTAGGCCAACCCCCCCATGGGACGGACCATAATGTCATTTCTGTTCTCTTATTGGGCGGATATTGCTGCAATTGTAAGCTAATGCCTGCAATCCCTGACCTAGTTGCTGGAAAATGAAATTTTGTGGAAGCACTTAGTAACACCTAATAAGGAGAACAGTATCTTAGGAAGGAGTAATGTGCTGTTCGAACCAGTAACGTGGAGTAAAATGAAGTGAAGTGTTCGAGCAAATATTAAAATATTGTAGGAGTGTGTGAAATATTTGAGGAATGAGTAAAGACCTCACAATGAGATGGTTTCATGATAATAATTTAAATATTCTGTCAACAAATCACATGTTCTAGAAATAATAAACGTGTCCTCGTGGGGGAAAAAAGTAAGCGTTCAATGTTTGAGGAAAATATAGGGATTCGGAATGTGTCCCAGGAACAAATAAAGTATCCTAAGAATGACTGAAGTATTTATTTCCTTTCAGGGGTCGCCACAGCAACTCAGTTTCTTGCTGAGTTGCTGCATCCTCTTTGGTCACACCAACTATCTTCATGTCTTCCTTCACTGTATCCATGAACCTCCTCTTTGGTCTTCCTCTAGTCCTCTTTCCTGGTGGTTCCAGACCCAGCATCCTCTCTCTCCTCTGTACATGTCCAAACCATCTCAGTCTGACCTCTCTGACTTTAAAACCTCTAACATGTGCTGTTCCTCTGATCCTGTCCATCCTGGTCACTCCCAGAGAGATCCTCAGCATCTTCATCTCTGATACAAACATCTCTGCTTCCTGTCTTTTCCTCAGTGACACTGTCTCTAGACCAATCAGCATGGCCGCTCTCACCACACTGTCTCTAGACCAATCAGCATGGCCGCTCTCATCACACTGTCTCTAGACCAATCAGCATGGCCGCTCTCACCACACTGTCTCTAGACCAATCAGCATGGCCGCTCTCACCACACTGTCTCTACACCAATCAGCATGGCCGCTCTCACCACACTGTCTCTAGACCAATCAGCATGGCCGCTCTCACCACACTGTCTCTAGACCAATCAGCATGGCCGCTCTCACCACACTGTCTCTAGACCAATCAGCATGGCTGCTCTCACCACACTGTCTCTAGACCAATCAGCATGGCCGCTCTCACCACACTGTCTCTAGACCAATCAGCATGGCCGCTCTCATCACACTGTCTCTAGACCAATCAGCATGGCCGCTCTCACCACACTGTCTCTAGACCAATCAGCATGGCCGCTCTCACCACACTGTCTCTAGACCAATCAGCATGGCCACTCTCACCACACTGTCTCTAGACAAATACATTTGGACAAATAATGGGTTCTAAGAAGGAGTGAAGCGCTTTAGGGATGAATAACATATGCTAGTAAGGAGACAAAGTGTCCTGGGAAGTTTAACGTAGCTTTAGAACACATAAAGTTTTCTAAGAATGGGTCAAATATACTAGAAAAGAGAAGAAGTGTCCGTAAATGAGTCTTTAAAAAGTCGTCAAGTCTCTTAGAAAAAGTAACAAGTGTCTTTGGGATGTAAACACCAGAACGAGTAACACCAGACCGTCTCATATTCCTGTCCTGAGTCTCAGAGAGTCACATCTATTATCATCTTATAGCCCAATGAGAGTCACCAGCTTTTACCACATTCACCTTTTCATGGAGTTAGCGCCTCCAAATCCGAGACCATGGTCCTCGCCCGGAAAAGGGTGGAATGTCCTCTGCGGGTCAAGGACAGGGTCCTGCCCCAAGTGGAGGAGTTTAAGTATCTCGGGGTCTTGTTCACGAGTGGAGGAAGGATGGAGCGGGAAATCGACAGGCGGATCGGTGCAGCATCAGCAATAACTAGGACGCTGCATCGGTCCGTCGTCGTAAAGAGAGAGCTGAGCCGAAAAGCAAAGCTCTCGATTTACAAGTCGATCTACGTTCCAACCCTCACCATGGTAACCAGGATCTACGTTCCTTCCCTCACCATGGTAACCAGGATATACGTTCCTACCCTCACCATGGTAACCAGGATCTACGTTCCGACCCTCACCATGGTAACCAGGACCTACGTTCCTACCCTCACCATGGTAACCAGGATCTACGTTCCTACCCTCACCATGGTAACCAGGATCTACGTTCCTACCCTCACCATGGTAACCAGGATCTACGTTCCTACCCTCACCATGGTAACCAGGATCTACGTTCCTACCCTCACCATGGTAACCAGGATCTACGTTCCTACCCTCACCTATGTTCACCAGCTGTGGGTGGTGACCGAAAGAATGAGATCGCAGGTACAAGCGGGCGTAATGAGCTTCCACCGCAGGGTGGCTGGGCTCTCACTCAGAGATCAGGTGAGGAGTTCTACCATCCAGGAGGAGCTCTGTGTCGAGCCGCTCCTCCTTCAGGTCGAGAGGAGTCCGGTGGGGTGGTTCGGGCATCTGGTCAGGATGCCTCCCGAGCGCCTCGCTGGTGAGGTGTTTCGGGCACGTCCCACTTGGAGGAGACCAAGAGGCAGACCCCCGACCTGCTGGAGAGACTATGTCTCACAGCTGGCTGGGGAACGACTCGGGATCCTTCCAGGTGAGCTGGAGGATGCAGCCGGGGTGAGAGAAGCCTGGGCTTCCCATCTGAGGCTGTTGGCCCTCTGACCCAGCCCCGGATAAGCGGAAGATGATGCAACGGAAAAAATACAAAATTAAATGTTTAAAAAAATCTCAATTTTTGAAGCCATATTCAAATATAATAATTGTTGTTCTACTTGTATCTAAATCTGTGTGATTTTGTCAGATTTTCAGAAGAAACCCAGATTAAGTGTCTGCTGTAACCATGGAAACCTCTGGACAGGAAGCTTGTAATGACCACAGGGGGCCAGATGAGGGCAGCAGCGTGTTTCAGAATGAATAAATCTGTCTCATATTCTAATTAAAAAAAAAAAAATGTTTTAAATTTATTTTTTATTTCTACGGGTTTCTGATTAATAATGATGACGGTCTCAGACGAGTCAGGGGGTTTATTGATCACGTCTTTTTTATTGATCACATCCTATTTATCCATTAATCTCTATGGAAATCTACTCTTCCATCCCTTCATCCAGCCCCTCATCCATCCATCCACACCTCCACGTGTTCATTCCATATTAAATTAAAAAGGAAACAAAAGTGAAAACTTGATATTATTTTTTACCAAACATTTCAAACTAACATTAGTTCAGATAAACTTTTTATTTATTAACAGGTTTCACTTGATGATCATTTTTAAGATAAAGATGAAACATTGGCAGCACGGTGGCACAGCGGGTAGCACAGTGGCCTCACAGCAAGAAGGTCATGGGTTCGAGTCCCGGGTGGGGACGAGGTTTGGAACACTGTCCTTTCTGTGTGGAGTTTGCATGTTCTCCCTGTGTCTGCGTTGGTTTCCTCCGGGTACTCCAGTTTCCTCCCACCCTCCAAAGACATGCATGCTAGGTTAATTGGCCGGTACCAAATTGCCCCTAGGAATGAGTGTGTGTGTGGATGGTTGTATGTGTGTAACCCCGCGACAGACTGGCGACCTGTTCGGGGTGTACCCTACCCTTCGCCTCAAATCAGCCGGGATGGGTTCTGGCACCCCCCGCAACCTCAAAAGGGACAGACGTATAAGAAGATAACTGACAGAAACATTCTGTAAAAGAAAAAACAACCCTCTGTGTGGACTCGTGCACTGCACAGTGTAAACAATCTGCATTACACACTGGAACCAAACATCTGACACACACTGTAAAATCCTTCCTACACACCCAGACGTTCCTCTCTAAATGGTTCCTGTACATTCGGACACTCGTCTCTAAATTGTTCTTGCACATCTAGACGTTCCTATTTAAGTCGTTCCGGCACATCCGGATGTTCCTCTCAATGTTGTTCCTTCACATTCAGATGATCTTTGTCATGATCCCCTCTTCTGCAGCCAAGAGGGAACCATGGATGTGTCTCTACCATCTGATTAGGATCACCAGGGGTGATTCCTGATTCTACTCACCTGTGCACCCTGCTAACTATTTAAACACCCTGACTTCCTGGTCAGGTCTTACTTTCAGCTCCAGCCAGGTCACCCTGGTTACCTGACCATGTTTTGTATTTTGATTTTAGTTGGACTTTTAAAACCTTGAGTTAATCATGTTCTTCTTGTTTTACAGACTTTTCTGAATTAAGTTAATAAACCATGTTTGAAGTCCTGCATTTGGTCCTCCTCTTTCCACATCCTCAACACCCTGACAATCTTCTCCAAACTGTTCTTGTACTTTGGGAAGTTTCTCTCAATGTCATTTCAGCAATTGTAAATGTTCCCTTCTACGATGTTCCCACACATTCAAACGTTCCTCTCTAAATTGTTTCAGCAAAACCAGAGGTTTCTCTCTGAAGTGGTTCCTGCACTTCCAGACGTGCCTCTCCAAGTTCCTCTTACAAAGCCAGACATTCCTCTTTTAGTCGTTTCTGCACATCCAGACGTTCTTTACCAAGTTGTTCCTGCACATCTACACGCTCCTCTCTAAATCGTTCCTCCACATTCAGACATTCTTGTCCAGGTTAGTTTTCTAGATTCAGACATTTCTCCCAAAGTCATTCCAACACTTGCAGACAGTCCTCTCTAAATTTGGTTGTTCCTCTCCAAGGCATTCCTTTACATCCAGACGTTCCTCTCTAAAAATGTCCCACACATCAGGACGTTCCTCTCTAAGTCGTTAATGCACGGTCTGGTCGGCTCCGAGTGGTGAAAAGTAACATTTTCCCAAACAACAACATGCTTCTTCACTAATTAGATTTGTTATAATTAAATCAACAACTTTAAGCGGCCACTTAAATAATAAAATGATTATTTGAAGTTTTGATGGATTTAATGTGTGCTTCCTTCTGACTGACAGACTTTTTGTTTATGTTTACAGTGACTAAATGTTGTGAAGGTTTGGATGTGTGTGTGTTTATCCCAGCCGCCGCCGCCAGAGGGAGACACAGACCTGAACATGAAGGATGAAAATCAAACTGAAATCTGACTCTTTAAAAAAAAAATGTCCTTGAAAAAAATCATCACGAACATTTTAATTTCCTGAGAAAAATATTAAGAATAAAAAAGAAATGTATTGAAAGATCTTCTAAAAAAACAACCAATCAGCACACAGCAAGTAGGACAGGGATTACATTAAATCATCTACATCCAACAGGTTTGTAAGATGGGCTTCATCCAGACACAAGCCTGTAATAGAATACGTGTGTGTGTGTGTGTGTGTGTGTGTGTGTGTGTGTGTGTGTGTGTGTGTGTGTGCGTCCATCTGGCTGCTGCCAGCGGATCAATAATTAAAAACATCTAATGGATTCAAGCGACAGCAGGACGTCTGTGTGTGAGAGTGTGAGGAAACCACACTGAGCATGCTCAGTCCAGGTCACTCGGTCGTAGCCACTGTGACCCGGTGACCTCCAGATCCACGGAGGGATCAGGTTTAAATATTCATGGCCGTACCACCGATCCGTCTCCCACGGGAAGCTCTTCATCCTGCAGGGTTTAAATTTAGATCAAATTAAATTAAATAATTCACTTGTTTTTGTTTACCATCTAATGGCCTCCATACTGGGTTCCACTAGTTATTGCAGGTTACCACTCATTACCATTAGATCTTTCCCTGGTTTCCAATGGTTACCACTAGGGAGCGTATTGTTTTTGTACCCTTGAAACAGAGAACCAATCCAGTCAATGGGATGCAGTTAAATCTGTGGGGGTCTCCTCCAGAGGAACCCACAGGTCCCTCATGGTGTACGTTCCATCTGGAAGACGTCCTGAGTGACCTGAACGCAGCGCCAGCCTCTACCGGGCAGGACCTCACATGCATGAGTGGCTGCTGGCTCCACAACGACGCTACAGTTCACCAGTAATTGTGCATTCTCTCTTCCCACCGTTCCCACCGGGACAGAAAGGCTCGTTGTCTCTCGGAGATTCACCACAAAGCCTGAAGATCTCAGGGTGAAACGTTGGAGTCACAGGCAGGGGGGGCTGTCAGGATGGACCGGTCACATTTAGTCCATCGAAGAAGAAAATCTTTGTGTTTCTAAACCCTTTAGGAGACACCAGCGGACGTTTAGACCCTCCAAAAAACGTGGACGGACTTCAGGAAACTTTAGATTCTGGAAATCACCAGTATGGAGGCTCCAGGGCTCCCCTGGAGTCCTGTTTCATTTATCCATCTTCTAAACCTCTTATCCCACATGGGGTCGAGGTGGATGCTGGAGCCTATCCCGGCTGATTGCAGGCTAGAGGCAGGATACACCCCGAACAGGTTGCCAGCCATCGACACACACTCATACCCAGGGGCAGTTTCTCTGTGGGAAATCAACCTGACATACATGTTTTTTTTTAGGGTGGGAGGAAACCAGAGAAAACCCACACAGGTAAAGGTAGAACATGCAAACTCCACACAGAAAGACCAGAGAATCAAACCTCTGACCTTCTTGCGGTGCAGCCACAGGGCAGCTCACCTTCAGTTTCTGAACCATTTTGCTTTAATGTTTCAGAAGTTTCGTGATGCCAACTTTACACGGCCGTATCCGTTTTACAAAACCCTCGCGTGCATTGGTTGCAGTTCTCACAGCTGTCAGTAGGTGTCAGTATTAAACAGAGTGTTTTCATTTTGTGTCGACTTTTTATCTGAAAACATTCCTGAGGAAGTCTTTCATGTGGCAGAAAAATCCTGTGGAACTCCTCCCAAACCCACTTCACCCCCGTCACCCACCTTACACCCCCTCCCATCCTCGGATCAAACATCTTCTTTTGTTATAAGTAGAGCCACAGGTCGTCTGAGAGAGAGAGAGACCTCCAGAGGTTCTCTTTTCACATTAATGTGAGCCGCCCAAAGGCAGGTGATCCCCTACCGGGGGAGGAAATGGCTCGTGTCACACTGGGACGTATTTTGGGGTTTTAAAGGCTGGTTTCTCTTCGTGTCGGACAGAGAGCAGCAGCTGGATGTGAGGAGGGGTCATCAACAGTCATCAAAGATTTACTTTTTACTTTAAAATCTTGTTTTAAGAATTTAATAAAGTTGTGTTGAAAGATTAAATAAGAAGAATTCGTTTGACCAGATCGATCGACGCATCACTGGAGGACCAAGAGGAGACCCACAGACCACTGAACCCCAAAAACATACACACGGAAGTCTCAAAACCAGAGCCCAAGTCTACCCAGTGAGGTCTCATGAACAAACCTTCACACATCTGGATGTTTAGAAGCCTGATTCAGACCCGTTTAACTCCAACAACAAAACATAATAAAGATCCCCAAAAACATGAACGATCGAGGTCCCAAAAACCAACCAGTGGTCTGTCTTCATTACCAGTGTTACCAATATTTAACACGGACCTGGGCAAATTAAGGCCCGCGGGCCACATCCGGCCCTTTGTACGTCCCTGTCCGGCCCGCATGAGGCCAATCATAAACACCATAAATTAAACTGTTTTTTTAACTTTTGTTTTGAAATTTTATTTTGAAAAGCATTACGTCGCTACGTATGCACGTCGTAGACGTAGCACCTTCACTCGCGTATACACGTGTGTGAGTGAAGGTGATGCTGTTCGCCAGGTTATCCCCAAGATGTCGGCACACCCCGAGAAAAGAAAAGTTGATTTCACATAACCTAATATACATATTTACAGAGTGCTTTATTCTTCTGATTATCAGTACCAGCTATGTATTTTACAATCAAAGAAAGTTGGTGGCCCTCTGACACAATTCAGGCTTCTCATGTGGCCCCTGATAAAAATTAATTGCCCACCCCTGATCTAACACGTGCTGTGGTGGAAGCTGGACCTGCAGAAGTTTTGAGATGCGTTATCTGAGCTGCGATCAGGACTCTCAATAACACAGATGCACCTCTTGTCATGCAACGGAGGGCTGAATAAAAACAATGAAGCTGGTCTCTCACTGGGAGGCCGTTACTGGTCACATGACCTCTGATTCATTCATGTGTTAAAATGAAGAATTTTCCTCGTTTCGGAAAAACTGGACCAAACCATCAGCATTAAATCCTTTAATCTGATAATACATAACTGGTACTGATGAGAAAAAGTCTTGATTGGAAAATGACTTAATTAAATCTAGATGTTTGTTTAAGAAGTTTAAACATAATCAGTGTAACGAACACCAAACAGACAGGACGTCACGTCCTTAGAGAAGATCCTCTTCTAAGAGACATCATTTACCTCTACTAAAGCCTCCTTCATGTTTGGATGTAGCAGATGGGGTTCATTCAGACAGGGGAGAGGCAAGGTTATTAGGGCCAACACCGACTCATATGTGCACCCCATAAGAACCAATCGGACAATGTTTTATTTGAAATGAATCTGGAAGACTTTAGCATGGTGGTGGAATTAGCATGGTGGTGTCGCATGGTAAAAAAGTGGTACCAGAAGGAGTGAGGTACCAGGTGCTGCTGGTAGCCAAAGCTCTCGATTTACAAGTCGATCTACGTTCCTACCCTCACCGTGGTAACCAGGATCTACGTTCATACCCTCACCATGGTAACCAGGATCTACATTCCTACCCTCACCATGGTAACCAGGATCTATGTTCCTACCCTCACCATGGTAACCAGGATCTACGTTCCTACCCTCACCATGGTAACCAGGATCTACGTTCCTACCCTCACCATGGTAACCAGGATCTACGTTCCTACCCTCACCATGGTAACCAGGATCTACGTTCCTACCCTCACCATGGTAACCAGGATCTACGTTCCTACCCTCACCATGGTAACCAGGATCTACGTTCCTACCCTAAACATGGTAACCAGGATCTACATTCCTACCCTCACCATGGTAACCAGGATCTACATTCTTACCCTCACCATGGTGATCAAACCTCTGGAACTGACCTGTTTTTAACTTCTCGTTTGTTTGTTTTTTAAAAGTTCTCATGTTCAGATAAAACTCTTAAGTTTGGTTGATTTTGTTTTATTGTTGGAACGACAACATCTTAAAATCTGATGAGAATGAATTGTATTAGACATGGTTTGGTGTTTGAGAGGGAGGGTCTAAGGAGACCACGTCTTTCTGAATCCACAGGCTCAGGCCCGCAGTGAGGGTCGTACCTGGGTGATGATTGACAGTGTGGGGTCGTTTCCAGGAACAGGTCAAAGGAGCAGCAGAGTGAAGGAGCAAACAGAGGAGGTCTGTTAGGGGAGCAGCCCCTCACCGTCTCAGCTTGTTCTTGAGAATTCCAGCTGGAAACATGGAGCCTGGGGCTACAAGCTCGTAAAGCTGCAGACATCTTAAAAGTGGAACAGAAAACATCAAACCGGATCCTCAGATCAGTAAGTACAGTCCAGGAGATCCTCAGAGGTCTCCACTGGACAGACGGATGGATGCCTCTTACTGGTCCATCACACTTAAACCAGTCCAGTGTGTCCTGGTCTCCAGCTGCAGTCCTACGTTACATGATGATGTTTGGATGACTTTGAATGAAATCAGATCATTTTAAACGTATCTAAAGAGTCTATTAAAGTGCTAAAAGGTCACTGGTTTCCTGACCAGTTTCACAACTGTAAACCGGTGGTCTGACCGGCTTAACTGGTGGATTAAAGTGAACAAACAAACCGGTGTTGTAAACCAGTAAGATGACCTGCTGTGGTGAACTGGTGTGAATGGAGCAGCATTTCTCCATCTCCGTCCTTCCTCTCCGTCTGTGTAAAGCAATACATCACTCTGTGTCCTTGCTGGGCGATCGATAGAGAGAGAGAGCTGATGGAGTGGGCGAAAGGATAGCAGATCATGTGACAGAGAGGAGCTTTGTGATTGGCTCCTGGTCTCTAACGACCCGACCTGGTCTCCATCATACAGAAAGACATGGATGTGATGCTGGTCCAAGATCAGTTTGAAAACCACAGAAAGAAGGATGCTAACGTTAAACACAGCGGTCAATGTGGGTCAGAACACCCTTAAGACCCCCCCCACACACACACAGACCAGAAAATAATTACTCACAACTCAATGTAACACAATCAACCACAATGTAATTAAACACAAGATTTGAACCATAAAACTATTAGACATAATATTCATACCATACTGTAGTGAGAGGAGGGAAGAGGTGGAGGAAAAGCTGGAGAGGTGGAGGTCTGAAGATTAGTCAGAGTAAAACAGAGTACATGTGTGTGAATGAGAGGAGTGAGGTTACAGGGAGAAGAGATAAAGAAGGTGGAAGATTTTAAGTATCTAGGATCAACAGTCCAGAGCAATGGAGAGTGTGGAAAAGAGGTGAAGAAGCGTGTTCAAACAGGCTGGAACGGGTGGAGAAAAGTTTCAGGAGTGATGTGTGATAGAAGAGTTTCAGCTAAAATGAAAGAAAAAGTGTAGAAAACCGTGGTGAGAGCGGCCATGCTGATTGGTCTAGAGACAGTGTGGTGAGAGCGGCCATGCTGATTGGTCTAGAGACAGTGTGGTGAGAGTGGCCATGCTGATTGGTCTAGAGACAGTGTGGTGAGAGCAGCCATGCTGATTGGTCTAGAGACAGTGTGGTGAGAGCGGCCATGATGATTGGTCTAGAGACAGTGTGGTGAGAGCGGCCATGCTGATTGGTCTAGAGACAGTGTGGTGAGAGCGGCCATGGTGATTGGTCTCTAGAGACAGTGTGGTGAGAGCGGCCATGGTGATTGGTCTCTAGAGACAGTGTGGTGAGAGTGGCCATGCTGATTGGTCTAGAGACAGTGTGGTGAGAGCAGCCGTGCTGATTGGTCTAGAGACAGTGTGGTGAGAGCGGCCATGATGATTGGTCTAGAGACAGTGTGGTGAGAGCGGCCATGCTGATTGGTCTAGAGACAGTGTGGTGAGAGCGGCCATGCTGATTGGTCTAGAGACAGTGTGGTGAGAGCGGCCATGCTGATTGGTCTAGAGACAGTGTGGTGAGAGCGGCCATGCCGATTGGTCTAGAGACAGTGTGGTGAGAGCGGCCATGCCGATTGGTCTAGAGACAGTGTGGTGAGAGCGGCCATGCCGATTGGTCTAGAGACAGTGTGGTGAGAGCGGCCATGCTGATTGGTCTAGAGACAGTGTGGTGAGAGCGGCCATGCTGATTGGTCTAGAGACAGTGTGGTGAGAGCGGCCATGCCGATTGGTCTAGAGACAGTGTGGTGAGAGCGGCCATGCCGATTGGTCTAGAGACAGTGTGGTGAGAGCGGCCATGCTGATTGGTCTAGAGACAGTGTGGTGAGAGCGGCCATGCTGATTGGTCTAGAGACAGTGTGGTGAGAGCGGCCATGCTGATTGGTCTAGAGACAGTGTGGTGAGAGCGGCCATGATGATTGGTCTAGAGACAGTGTGGTGAGAGCGGCCATGCTGATTGGTCTAGAGACAGTGTGGTGAGAGCGGCCATGATGATTGGTCTAGAGACAGTGCCACTGAGTAAAAGACAAGAAGCAGAGATGTTTGTAGCAGAGATGAAGATTCTGAGGATCTCTCTGGGAGTGACCAGGATGGACAGGATCAGAGGAACAGCACATGTTAGAGGTTTTAAAGTCAGAGAGGTCAGACTGAGATGGTTTGGACATGTGCAGAGGAGAGAGAGAGAGTACATCAGAAGAAGGATGCTGGGTTTGGAACCACCAGGAAAGAGGACTAGAGGAAGACCAAAGAGAAGGTTCATGGATACAGTGAAGGAAGACATGAAGATAGTTGGCGTGACCGAAGAAGATGCAGCAAATAGGGTTAGATGGAAGAAAATGACTTGCTGTGGCGCCCCCTGAAGGTAAATGCCGAAAGGAGAAGAAGATTTATACCATGACACTGTGTCCCACAACCCGGTCAGCCACGATCATATTCACCTCAACCAAACAAGTGGTCGCCACAAAACGGACTTATCCAAAACGGGTCAGACACAACCCAAACCATCACAACCATCGTTGTGTGGATGATGTAATTGATGATGTCACGAATCACCTCTCTCAAAGAGATGTCGTGAGTTTTTTGTCTCTAGAGAAAATGAAGTCTGCACCTGGTTAATTATCTGTTTGAGCAGCATTGGCTGTGCCTGAATGAGCCAATGCGGGAGCTGCAGCTCCTACCACACTTACTGTGAATATGATATGCAGTATGAGTCATGGGGGAGCAGTGGCAGACTGACTTTTTGCCGTTGTTTGCCGTTCTTTGTGGCCTCGTGGTGGATCTCTCTGTTCTCCTCTGCCTGCTTGATACTGACCTTGGCAGTCGCACACCACCTGTTGAAGTCAGCGTTCACTGACTCCAGATCTGCTGTATTGATGATGTTTCACGACTTCAGATCCCTCTGGCAGGAAAGAAAAGTTCTCCCCGTGTGTGTGTGGGTTTCCTCCGGGTACTCCGGTTTCTTCCCACCCTCCAAAAACATACATGTTAGATTGACTGGCTGCTACCTGGAGTGTGTATGGTTGTATGTGTGTGGCCCTTCGACAGCCTAGCGACCTGTTTGGGGTGCACCCTGGCCCTCGCCTTGAATCACCCAGGATGACCTCCGGCACCTCCACAACCCTGTAAGGGATAGACGGATAAGAAGGTGACTGACTGACCTCTTAGTGTTACATAAAAAGTATCACAGTCTGACGTAAAAGTAAATTTTTACTGTTCTTTTCATCGTGTAAAATATTGCTTTTCATGCGTGATTTTTGAACGGCAGCTTTTACAACACTTTTCTGTTAAAAAGAATTCTGTTTAAATGCGTATGTGTCTGTTTTAGAGGGATATTTGACTCTTTTGGGCTTCCATATGTTTCATTTTGTAAATCTGGCACCTCTGAGCTGCCGTACTTTATTTTACAAAAAGTAAACTTTTAAACATTCAATAACAAATTTACAAGTAAAAGAAAAAATATGCAGTTTTCTATCAAGTAAAGCTGGTTGTTAGTGTTGGTAACTCTGCAGAGTGGGAGAACAGTGTCTAAAAGCAGGCCACTGATTGGCTCAGAAAAGAAGCCCCCCCACAACCTGACCCTGTTTAAACAGACATCAGAATCACCTTCTTATCCGTCCATCCCTAACGAGGTTGCGGGGGGTGGCAGAGCCCATCTCGGCTGATTCAAGGCGAGGGACAGGGTACATCCTGAACAGGGTGCCAGTCTGTCGCGGTGCCACACACATACACACACACACACACACACACACACACACACACACACACACACACACACACACACACACACACACACACTCATTTCTAGGAGCAATTTGGCACCGGCCAATCAACCTAACATGCATGTTTTTAGAGGGTGGAAGGAAACCGGAGTACCTGGATGAAACCCACGCAAACACAGAGAGAGCATGCAAACTCCACACAGAAAGGACAGTGTTCCAAGCCTCTTCCCCACCCGGGACTCGAACCCTTGACCTTCTTGCTGTGAGCCCACTGTGCTACCCACTGCGCCACCGTGTCGCCCACATCACAATCAGTCAAAGTATTTCATCTTTACTTGAAATATATTTCAGTTTGTTGGAATCTGTGATGGAAAAACTCGCTTATCGGGTTTTAGTCGGGAACCATACGAATCCTACCTGTGGTGTCCCACAAGGACATGTCCTGAGACATCTGTTATTGTGAACAACTGGCACACTTATACTCACCTTTGACAATCATGTCACCCACATTTGATAAACTCCCTTCTTTCACCTCCGTAACATCTCAAAACTTGGTCCATCTCTCTCCCTCCCGGCTGCTGAGAAGCTCGTCCATGCCTTTGTCTCCTCCAGGCTGGATTACTGTAATGCGCTTCTCATCGGGATCCCTGGCAGGAGCACTCAAAAGCTCCAGTATGTTCAGAACAGCGCTGCCAGGGTCCTGATGAGGGTGCACCCCCATCCTTCACAGCCTTCACCTCCGTATTGAATATAAGGTCCTCCTTCACACCCATCACTGTCTGCACGGTGAGGCCCCCACTTACCTCTCAGAAATACTCACACTCAATACCTCAACCAGGACCCGGTCAGGCCAACAGCATCGTCTGAACCCACCCAGGACACGGCTAAAAACAATGGGCGACAGGGCCTTCAAGGCTGCTGCTCCCCGCCTGTGGAATGCCCTCCCAGACTACCTCAGGGCCCCACAGACGGAGGATGCCTTTCAAAAAGGACTAAAAACCCACCTTTTTAAAAAAGCTTATTATTTTGTTTGCATTGTATGTTTGTTTTTATTGTGCTGTTTTAATTGTTTTTAATGTTTTAACCTTGAAGCACTCTGAGGCTTGATTTCAGGTGTAGAGTGCATTACAAATAAAATCTATTATTATTATTATTATTATTACTTATACACGGGCTGGATGGCGGCGCAGCTGATCCACACTGCAGGCTCACAGCAAGAGGGTAGGGGATCGAGCCCCAAGTGGAGCAGAGCTCAGAACGCCGGCCTTTCTGTGTGGAGTTTACATCTTCTCACTATGTGTGTGTGGGTTCCCTTCCTCCTACCTCCCCCTGGTTGATTGGCGCCTGGGAGTGAACGTGTGTGACGGTTGTATGTCTCTGTACGTGGCCTGGAAACAAACTGGTGACCTGTTAAGTGTGTACCCAACCTCTTGCTTGTAACCAGGCTGGAGCTCGTCTGTGACGCTGAAAGGAATAAGAGGTTCAGAAAATGAATGAATGAAGATTTACACATTTTTACTGCCTTTTTTTTTTGATTCAATGATGATAAATTTAAAAAAAGATGAAAAAATGTGAGCAACGTTAAACCAGTTTCACTCAGAATGGTGCCCTCTAATAAACACATGTTAGCTGGTAAAAAAAAAAAACGGTAGTAAGTAATAAAAACTTCACAGCAGGCGCTCTGTTAGTTTGTTCTGGTATGTGTGTGTGTGTGTGAGGCCTGAACCAGGACATGTATGTAAGGCAAACAAACAGTCGCTGCAGGAAGAGAAAATGGCCACTCCTCCTTCGCTTTCCACCATGGTGTTGCTTCACTAAACCACAGGAAGTTCTCTGCACTTCCTCTTCTGGCTGCTTCATTGTTGATGAAGGTCTGCTGTTCGTTTGGACACTTACTGCCATCTGATTGGCTTTCTACGAGTCTAAATCCCGCCATCACATTGGGTGTCAGGTTGACTAGATCCTGACATGTGATTGGCTGTCTGCATGTCTCACAGTACATTTTTTGAACCAGAGGGAAATATGAATTTGAATCACACGTAACATCCTGTTTTTCACTCGTTTGGCCTTCTTTATTTCGTCTCCAACTCGCCTCATCTTTAAACATACATTTTTTTTATGTTTCTTTGATGAACGACGAGAAAAATCTCCCTAAAATTCAGACTATAGTGAAACTAAAAATAAAGTTTCTAACTGTTGCCAGTTCCCAGTTCCAGGGAAGTTTTTTAGGAGCTGAAATCTGTTTTCTGCTGCTTGAGGCCTTCTCTTCGAAGCGCGATGCAACAGGTTCAGACATGTTCGCCTACCTGATACCGTCACCAAAAAAAACTTTCCTGAGCTGCTGTTTCATCCCACCAAGCCGACGGCAGAATGCACAAAACCTCACTTTGTTTTTCACTTTTAATAAAAGAAAACATGTTTAAAACCAAAGTTAAACTCATTAATAAAGTTTCACTTAGTTTTATTTTAACAAGTAAAAGTTTACATGATTCATTTCAGACCAGAGTCACTTTTTTTAACTCATAGGAACATTTTTTTCTACTGAAATGAGCAGCTTAAAAAGTAAAGCAGAGTTTCAAAAGGAACAGAAACAAATATGAAACTACTGAGTCAGAATGAAGACGTTTGGTCTCCAAAACGCCGGAAACAGAAACCCAAAAGGACTTTCTCATCAGCTGAGATGATCTTTTTTTTCTTTACTTTGCTTATTAATCATTTAAATCTCAACAGGAGGTAGAACTGGTTCATGTTGGTGGTGGGACATCTTTAGGAGGAGGCTCGGGCACTTCTATCCGACCAGGAGGAGAGCTACACCCACACATGGAGAAAAAATGAATGGAATGAGAATCTTAATGGAAGCTGCTTTACAAATCATCGACTTTTGTTTCTCTCTTCTTCTACTTTAACAGTTTCTAAGACCCTGAACCCTGCAGCAGAACCGCCAGCACGAGAGGAACCATGACCAGGAGCAGCAAGAGGAACCATGACCAGGAGCAACATGAAGAACCATGACCAGGAGGAACAAGAAGAACCATGACCAGGAGCAACATGAGGAACCATGACCAGGAGCAACATGAAGAACCATGACCAGGAGCAACAAGAAGAACCATGACCAGGAGCAACATGAAGAACCATGACCAGGAGGAACAAGAAGAACCATGACCAGGAGCAACATGAAGAACCATGACCAGGAGGAACAAGAGGAACCATGACCAGGAGCAACAAGGAGAACCATGACCAGGAGCAACAAGGAGAACCATGACCAGGAGCAACATGAAGAACCATGACCAGGAGGAACAAGAGGAACCATGACCAGGAGCAACAAGGAGAACCATGACCAGGAGCAACATGGAGAACCATGACCAGGAGGAACATGGAGAACCATGACCAGGAGGAACAAGAAGAACCATGACCAGGAGGAACATGAAGAACCATGACCAGGAGCAACATGAGGAACCATGACCAGGAGCAACAAGAAGAACCATGACCAGGAGCAACATGAAGAACCATGACCAGGAGCAACATGGAGAACCATGACCAGGAGGAACAAGAAGAACCATGACCAGGAGGAACATGAAGAACCATGACCAGGAGCAACAAGAAGAACCATGACCAGGAGCAACATGAAGAACCATGACCAGGAGCAACATGGAGAACCATGACCAGGAGGAACAAGAAGAACCATGACCAGGAGGAACATGAAGAACCATGACCAGGAGCAACAAGGAGAACCATGACCAGGAGCAACATGAAGAACCATGACCAGGAGGAACAAGAGGAACCATGACCAGGAGCAACATGAAGAACCATGACCAGGAGCAACATGAAGAACCATGACCAGGAGCAACATGGAGAACCATGACCAGGAGGAACAAGAAGAACCATGACCAGGAGGAACATGAAGAACCATGACCAGGAGCAACAAGAAGAACCATGACCAGGAGCAACATGAGGAACCATGACCAGGAGCAACATGAAGAACCATGACCAGGAGCAACAAGAAGAACCATGACCAGGAGCAACATGGAGAACCATGACCAGGAGCAACAAGAAGAACCATGACCAGGAGCAACATGGAGAACCATGACCAGGAGCAACATGGAGAACCATGACCAGGAGGAACAAGAAGAACCATGACCAGGAGGAACAAGAAGAACCATGACCAGGAGGAACATGAAGAACCATGACCAGGAGCAACAAGAAGAACCATGACCAGGAGCAACATGAGGAACCATGACCAGGAGCAACATGAAGAACCATGACCAGGAGCAACATGGAGAACCATGACCGGGTTTTTCCTTTTTTTTTTTTTTTTTTTGTTAAATTAAAAACTAAGAAAAAAAGTCAGAAATCCTGTTTTGGGATTGGGTAGGACGTTCCCCCCATCGCCTTCAATCCCTGACCTAGTTTCTTCATTATGTCTTCTGAACCACTTATTCTTAATGGGGTCACGGGGGGAGCCAGAACCTATCCCGGCTGATTTCAGGTGAGAGGACGGATACACCCTGAACGATCACCAGTCTGTTGCAGGAACACAGAACACAGACAACCATCCACAGACACAAACTGGAGATTGGGAGGAAACCCACACCTCTACGGGGAGAACATGCAAACTCCACCCCACCTGAGACCCCTAACCTTCTTGCTGTGAGATCAGTGTGCTAATAGCTACCCCTGACTTCGCTCCGTTCCGTCGTCTTCCGCTCATCAGGGGCCGGGTCGCGGGGACAGCAGCCTCAGATGGGAAGCCCAGGCTTCTCTCACCCCGGCTGCATCCTCCAGCTCACCCAGAAGGATCCTGAGTCGTTCCCCAGCCAGCTTTTAGACATAGCCTCTCCAGCAGGTTCGGGGTCTGGCTCTCAGTCTCCTCCCGGTGGTACGTGCCCGGAACACCTCACCAGCGAGGCGGTCGAAAACCCCATCTGGCTCCTCTCGACCTGGAGAGCCTTAGTTGCTGGACGGTTATGAAATTGAGTTGAAGCACCAGGTAGTCCCATCCTGGGTACAATCAGTAGGTTTACAGTTAACAAGGCAAGCACAAGGTTTGTGGGTAATGAACCAATCAGAGGGTGTGGATAATAGAATGAATTGTAATGTGATTACTTTAACTTTTAGACAAACAGCTGAACAAAAGCAGGTTAAAATGTGTTTAAATACTGAAGGATAAACTTTAACTTTTCTTTTGAAAATGATCCACTTTGAAAAACCACTTCATTTATATGTAATATTAAAAAAAAAGCTAAATTTATTCCAGAGCAATGGAGAGTGTGGAAAAGAGGTGAAGAAGCGTGTGCAAACAGGCTGGAACAATAAGATGTGTGACTTAAGAGTTTCAGTTAAAATGAAAGGGAAAGTGTAGAAAACCGTGGTGAGAGCGGCCATGCTGATTGGTCTAGAGACAGTGTGGTGAGAGCGGCCATGCTGACTGGTCTAGAGACACTGTGGTGAGAGCGGCCATGCTGATTGGTCTAGAGACAGAGACAGCGTGGTGAGAGTGACTATGCTGATTGGTCTAGAGACAGTGTGGTGAGAGCGGCCATGATGATTGGTCTAGAGACAGTGTCACTGAGGAAAAGACAGGAAGCAGAGATGTTTGTATCAGAGATGAAGATGCTGAGGATCTCTCTGGGAGTGACCAGGATGGACAGGATCAGAGGAACAGCACATGTTAGAGGTTTTAAAGTCAGAGAGGTCAGACTGAGATGGTTTGGACATGTGCAGAGGAGAGAGAGAGAGTACATCAGAAGAAGGATGCTGGGTTTGGAACCACCAGGAAAGAGGACTAGAGGAAGACCAAAGAGGAGGTTCATGGATACAGTGAAGGAAGACATGAAGATAGTTGGTGTGACCGAAGAAGATGCAGCAGATAGGGTTAGATGGAAGAAACTGACTTGCCGTTTTGACCCCTGGAGGGAGATGTAGAGAAGAGGACGAACTTTTTGAACATTTAGAAAAATATTTTCAAATTAAAAGTAGTTTAAAAGAGTCTGAAAAAAATAAAAAAAATAAAAGTAAAGCATTTTCTTTTGAAAAGTTTGTTCATTCATTAATTTTCAGGATGTTTTCAATGATTTTTTTCTTCATTTTTTTTAATTAACAAGTTATTACTGTTTAAATTAATTATTGTGGAAAAAAGAAAAAAATAAATATAAAAACTGAAGTGAAACACACACACACACACACATACACACACACACACACACACACACACACACACAATCCTGATCCACAAAAACACACACATCCAGTTTTTACACACAACACAGTTTGAATTGATTGACGTGTGTGAGAGCCAATCAGCATCCAACAAGAAACACAACGAGTGTTTGTTCTTCTGGACGGACCAATCAGAGGATTAGTGCGTCACCAGTGTAGAATGTGTGTATGTGTGTGTGTGGGAGGGGGGGTGATGTTTTTTTTTTTACCATCCCCCACCTCTCTCTCTTTCTCTCTCAGCAATGGCGGATTCTTTCTTTCTTTTTTTTTTCTTTTTTTTTTCTTCTTCTTTGTAAAATAAATAAATAAATAAAAACAACATGTTTTAAATTCGATGAAAAAGCGAGATTTTAATTATTTTAATTTTTATATTTGTGATGATTTACAGCTTTTCGCACCCCTCCCCCTCCTCCCCCCACACCTCCAACAATGAGCCCCCCTCCTCCCCCTTGCTCCCGCTCCTCCACCAGCAGCAGCAACATGATCACTGCCGCGAAGCCTCTTATTTTTAATAATAATAATAACAATAATAATAATACAAACAATTAACAACCTTTTTAAAAAAATAATTCAAAACATGGCTGCGCGGAGTGGGCGGGGCTTAACAGGATGATCGTCAATTTTTGCTTTTTTTCGCATTTTAATCTTTTTTCTTCATGTTTAAATCGCTTAATTTAAAGATAAATGCTTTAAAACGGAGTAAAAACGTTTTATTTCAGTTAAAAAGCTCTTTTTTAAGACGGTAGGCGGAACTTAATTCATAAATGCTTCTGATTGGATGAGAGAGTTGTCAATCAGTCAAAATGACAGAACGCTGAAAAAGAATCAAACTATTAAAATTTTCTTTAATAATTTTTTGTAGTGTGGCGCATGCGCGATGGATGCGCGCAGTAACAGCTTTGGAACAGGAGGGGGCGTGGTTTGCATTGTTTGTCGCGGCCACGCCCACCAGGCTTTAATAAAGACGCGGCGCGCGCAGCTCCTGCCACTGGAGAAAAATCCACGCGTGGATCAAAAAGGATTCTTTCTTTATTTTATCCTTATTTTCATTCACACGCACACTAACAATGGCGGACACGCAAGTAGATTCTGCTTCGGAGATTTCAGCAAAGGTAACAAAATATTTTCATGTTTATCATTTTTTTAATTCTTTTGTTTTTATTTTTATTATTGTTTTTAGAAAAAAAAAATATTAGTAGTTTTTTTTTTTTTTTTAAAAGCCACGCTTGATGATGCGGAGTTTCCACGCGTGGATTTTGCGCGTCGTGCGGTGTCTCTCCGCGCGGGTCTTTTTCTTTTCTTTTGTTTTTTCCCGCATCAAAACGCAAAAAAAAAAAAACGCGCTTCTTTTTTCTTCGTCCTTCTGATGATGAAGATTTTATTATTATTATTTTACACATGCTCTTTTGGATGCGCGCGCAGCTTCTTCACCTCTTATTTATTAAACATATCTATTTTTATTTTCTCTCTGAAATAAAAGCGCGTTTGTACGTGCGTGTGTGCGCGTGCGCGGGCTGTGAGCGTGGAGGTGTGATGCTGGAGGAGGAGGGGGGGATGAAGAGGAGCTTAATGGATTAATATGTTTAGTAATTATAATCAATAAGGTGATATTTCTCTAGATCCCGGTGGGGGAGGAAAGGGGGAGGTGGGGGGGGGGGATCGGGTTATTTGTTATTATGATTAATATTAATAATGAGGGGGGTGAAGAGGGGGTGTAGCTGTTTAGGATCTGGTTCGGTTTGCGTTTTACTTCTTCGCAGCCATGTGTCGTTTTTCTATCTATTGTCCTTCCTTTCCTCCCCCCATCCTCCCCCTCCCTCTCTCTCTCTCTCTCTTTCTCGCTCTCTCAGTGTTATTTTAAACCCCGCGCTGCATTCTGGGTAGTGCAGTTCTTCTTCCCGGGCGTGTCTAGTGACATATGGCAGCGGAGGACTACAATACCCAGAATGCCCCTGAGGTGGAAGGGAGGGGGGGGCGACATGAAAGTATCAGATTACAGCACATCAGAGGGGGAGGATCCTGTGGGGCGGGGAGGGAGTGAGGGAGGGGAGGGGGTAAGTAGGGCAGTGGGTGGAATGGAGGTAGAAACTTCTTCACTTGTTCTTCGTCTCATCAGGACCTGAAGGAGAAGAAGCTGGCAGAGGAGAAGGAGAACGGGAAGGACGCGGCCACTAACGGAAAGGTACGGACACCCCTCCCCATCATACTCCCCCCTTCTACACAGACTTATAAACCTCCCTGTCCTCCAGGAGAACGAGGAGAACGGTGAACCCGAAGTGGATGAGGAAGAGGATGAAGAGGTCGACGAGGAAGACGAGGAGGATGATGGAGAAGGTACGCTGCGGGGACCGCCTCCCCTCCTTCCCTCATCATCAGTGACCTGACGCCTCTTTTCTCCCGCAGGAGATGAGGAGGACGAGGAGGAGGACGACGATGAGATCGAAGGCGGCACAAAACGGGCGGCTGAGGACGACGACGAGGACGATGAGGTGAGACGGGGGAACGAACGCGTCTGAGCGCGCTCAGAAACCCAACGGAAACTTTCATTGTTTGTTTTTTTTTTTTATCTGCTTCTTTCCTCACAGGACGACGTGGAAACCAAGAAGCAGAAAACCGACGATGATGATTGATGCGTTTCCCTGCTGAACCACTTCCTGCTCCCCCCCACACGGCGCCCCCCGGTGGAGGGAGGGAGGGGAACAGGAGGACTGATTAAAGGAAAAAAATAATAATAATAAAAAATAAAAAAAAAGCAACATGGTCATTAGCAAGTAGAGCTCAGCAAGCATCTCCACGTCTCCCCTCAAAGCTGCGGAACAAATTTTCTACTCGCAGAAATCCGGCTTCACCATCCAGGAAGGAGAATTTGTTTGTATTTTTATTTACATTTTATATTTTTGTACATATTGTTGGAGGGGGGATCCGTCGTCCAAACCGGTGCTTCTTCCTTCACTTGGGTGACCATGTTCCGCTAAGAACCCAGAAAAAAACCTGTAAAAACGTCTAAAAAGCGCAGAACTCAGAGCATTCCAGTAAATTTAATGTATGTACTTTAGCTGTACCATAACTAGTTTGTTTGTATGGGAGGGAAGGCCAAAGAAAAGAGCCTCTTTTCTTTACCTTTATTTGTTTTTGTCAGCGATTTTTTTTTTTTTTTTCTTTATGACGGCCTGTTTTGATGTATGTGCGAAGTTTGTTGTTTGACAATAAACCGGATTTTATTTTGTGAGTTGTACTTCACCTGACTGCTGGTCCTTTGCTCCACCTTCACTCCCGGTCTGACCACCAGAGGGCGCTGAGTCCTGTTATCACTACTGGAAGAAGAAACACTTAAAAAGTTACATTAATCACAACAAATCTCATTATTTTATACTGTTTATTAAGAAAAAAGAGTTGATTTTATTCATAATTATTTTCAGTTTGTTGTGAATATTTATTAATTATGTAATAACTCATTTAAAAAAACAGCCTCAAGATGCTTAAAAATAATTATATTTATTATAAATTATAAACATATAAATAATATAAACTTTACTTAAAAAAGGATTAAAAAGTCTAACAAATTAAATTATGTTAAAAATCTTAGTTAAAAGTTACAAAAACAGTTTCTTAAAAAAGCAAAAGAAAAGAGCAGAAAAATAAAACAACTACAGATTATTTGTTTTTAAAGAACAACAGCAAATTAATAATAAAAAAAAACAAATAAAACCAATGAAATACATTAAAAAGAGTACATTTACTTTCTTAATATTTACTAATATTTTAGAATGAAGATTAGTCAGAGTACATGTGTGTGAATGAGAGGGATCCAAATGGAAAAGTGAGGTTACAGGGAGAAGAGAGAAAGAAGGTGGAGGATTTTAAGTATCTAGGATCAACAGTCCAGAGCAATGGAGAGTGTGGAAAAGAGGTGAAGAAGCGTGTGCAGGCAGGCTGGAACGGGTGGAGGAAAGTATCAAGTGTGATGTGTGATAGAAGAGTTTCAGATAAAATAAAAGAGAAAGTGTAGAAAACCGTGGTGAGAGCGGCCATGCTGATTGGTCTAGAGACAGTGTGGTGAGAGCGACCATGCTGATTGGTCTGGAGACAGTGTGGTGAGAGCAGCAATGCTGATTGGTCTAGAGACAGTGTGGTGAGAGCGGCCATGCTGATTGGTCTAGAGACAGTGTGGTGAGAGCGACCATGCTGATTGGTCTGGAGACAGTGTGGTGAGAGTGGCCATGCTGATTGGTCTAGAGACAGTGTGGTGAGAGCAGCAATGCTGATTGGTCTAGAGACAGTGTGGTGAGAGCAGCAATGCTGATTGGTCTAGAGACAGTGTGGTGAGAGCAGCCATGCTGATTGGTCTAGAGACAGTGTGGTGAGAGCAGCCATGCTGATTGGTCTAGAGACAGTGTGGTGAGAGCGGCCATGCTGATTGGTCTAGAGCAGGGGTGGGCAAACTTTTCGGTTCGCAGACCACATTGAGTTCTATCATTTGACAAAAGGGGGCAGGCACAGCAGCAGATGGATGGCATGCTTTGTAACATCTAACACGCTTGTTTATGTGCGTATATTGGACCTGATGGATTCCCATATCTGTGCACACTGTTTATTTTGACATTACAGAGACACACACATTTTAATAGGAGCAGTGTTGTTGTATCTTTGGCACCATCTAATGAGCGAACAAAAAAATTGCAGAAAAAATAATGTCATGGTTTATTTACTTAGTTTTTTCAAGGTCAGTGGGCCGGAATAAAACGTTTAACGGGCCGTATGTGGCCCGCATGCCGTAGTTTGCCCATGCCTGGTTTAGAGACAGTGTCACTGAGAAAAAGACAGGAAACAGAGATGTTTGTAGCAGAGATGAAGATGCTGAGGATCTCTCTGAGAGTGACCAGGATGGACAGGATAAGAGGAACAGCACATGTTAGAGGTTTTAAAGTCAGAGAGGTCAGACTGAGATGGTTTGGACATGTGCAGAGGAGAGAGAGAGAGTACATCAGAAGAAGGATGCTGGGTTTGGAACCACCAGGAAAGAGGACTAGAGGAAGACCTAAGAGGAGGTTCATGGATACAGTGAAGGAAGACATGAAGATAGTTGGTGTGACCAAACGCAGGATACACCCTGAATGGGTCACCAGTCTGTTGCAGGGCCACACACAGACAACCATTCACACACACACTCATTCTTCCAAGGGACAATTTCCCAGCAGCAAATCAACCAAACAAACATGTTTTTGGAAGGTGGGAGGAAAGCAGCGTACCTGAACTAAACCCATGTGACCACGAGGAGAACATGCAAACCTAGCACCGCCCAAAGACTCAAACTCCCAACCCTCTTGCTGTGAGGTCATCCAGCCCTTTATTACAAAACAATTAGATGAAAGTTTTCATTCTTTGATCCACGTGTTCGATCATCATCATCATCCTCCACTCATCCCTCTCATTCTGTCTACTACGTCTCTTCTCTCCTCACCTCCTTACTGTTTTTATTCCAGTCTTTGTGTTACATTCTCAGGTCTAATCTGGGAGACCTTGGAACCCAGAAGAGCTGAGTCCTTCCTGCTTTGGTTTTACTTTTCTTCAGAACACTCTGACTCCTCTGTCCAGACTGGTCTAAAACAAAGAGGGAAACAAGACAGAGAAAAACCAACACGGGACGAACAGGTTCGGATCAGATGGGTCAAGGAGAGTCGATAAGTTTGGACGGATTCTAAAGACACGCAAAAAGGTTTATGGTCCGTACAAAAAAAAAAAACAGGGATCAAAGTTGGTAGTAAGTGGTTCTTGGATTTCTAAAAGTCCAGTTGGAGCTGCTCACACAGACGCTTTCTCTTCATCAGATCCCTCCTTCAACTGGCTCTCCATCTGGTTTCTTCTTGTTTTCTGCCTCAAACCAGGTTTTTAGTAGTTTTTACCAATGTTCCCTCCAAGCTGCGCGCATGCGTAATAGCGCACAAGAAACCTATGCAGCGCACAAAATAAAACTCCATTAAAACTAAAGATGGTAAAATGAGACAGAACTTCAGATCATTTCTCTTTCTTCTTTCTTTCTGAAACAAATTGCTTCAAACCGCTGCTTCGGAGTTTAGCTGGTCACTGCTGACGTCACAAAAGAGTAAAGTTTTTGCCCCGCCCCCTTTCTGCTCGGGACGCATGTGTGTTTGATCAGACACATAAAAAAATAGATGAAACATTGTTTTTTTACCCCGAGAATGAGACTCTAAGTACAGAAATGTCCTGGATTTCTTTAGTGTAGTTTGTTCCAAGGTCGGGTCGCGGGGCAACAGCTTCAAACGGGCAGCCCGGCCTCTCTCACCCCGGCTGCATCCTCTAGCTCACCTGGAAGGATCCCAAGTCGTTCCCACACAGTCCGGGGTCTGCCCCTTGGTCTCCTCCCGGTGGGACGTGCCCGAAACACCTCGCCTGCGAGGCGCTCGCAGGGGCATCCTGACCAGATGACCGAACCACCCCATCTGGCTTCTCTCGACCTGGAGGAGGAGCGGCTCGACACCGAGCTCCTCCCGGATGGCAGAGCTCCTCACCCGGTCTCTGAGTGAGAACCCAGCCACCCTGTGGAGGAAGCTCATTTCGGCCGCTTGTACCCGTGATCTCATTCTTTCGGTCACCACCCACAGCTGGTGACCATAGGTGAGGGTAGGAATGTAGATCCTGGTTACCATGGTGAGGGTAGGAATGTAGATCCTGGTTACCATGGTGAGGGTAGGAACGTAGATCCTGGTTACCATGGTGAGGGTAGGAACGTAGATCCTGGTTACCATGGTGAGGGTAGGAACGTAGATCCTGGTTACCATGGTGAGGGTAGGAACGTAGATCCTGGTTACCATGGTGAGGGTAGGAACGTAGATCCTGGTTACCATGGTGAGGGTAGGAACGTAGATCCTGGTTACCATGGTGAGGGTAGGAACGTAGATCCTGGTTACTATGGTGAGGGTAGGAACGTAGATCCTGGTTACCATGGTGAGGGTAGGAACGTAGATTCTGGTTACCATGGTGAGGGTAGGAACGTAGATCCTGGTTACCATGGTGAGGGTAGGAACGTAGATTCTGGTTACCATGGTGAGGGTAGGAACGTAGATCCTGGTTACCATGGTGAGGGTAGGAACGTAGATCCTGGTTACCATGGTGAGGGTAGGAATGTAGATCCTGGTTACCATGGTGAGGGTAGGAACGTAGATCGACTTGTAAATCAAGAGCTAAACCGAAAAGCAAAGCTCCTGTTTCTGTAAAACTTCTTATTTATTTTGAGGGGATTCTGTCGTGAACCCTTCCTCTTGTTCTGAACTCTAATTCTGCACACCAGGTCCCAAATCTCTCTCACCAATGTATGCACCTGTGTCTCCTCTTCCCCTTGGTTATTTAATGCCTGGTATGCACCACTTCCTCATCACATCTTCTGTTGTTTTGCTCTCATGGCACTGCAATGTTAGGGTCCCCTCCAACACGCCTGCGCAGGTTACACAAGCCTGTTCAGGTCGTCTTCCAGACCGACCTCTCTTCCCAACCGGTTATTAACTATAATAAACTGGTTAAAACTTACTCTGCTTCTGGTTCCTCTACCTTCACCATCATGTGACAAATACAAACAAACAGAATGGTTTTGGAATGTTTGTTTACTTCTGAACTACTTTTTTTTATTGATTTCAAACATTTGATTTGTAATAAGTCTGTGTAAGCCTGAGTTTCTATTTAAACTAACCTGGGTTGGTCCAGCCCATAATGGGAGGAGCTAACACCAACAACACCTGGTTTGTTCATCAGGGTCTCATAAATATTATAAATTAAGACCAGAAGACATGATGTTGTAATAATTACATACAATACGAACATGTTTTAACATGTTAAAAAATGAGATGTCCCCTTTAAGTAGAATCTGATTCTGTAGATCTGGAGTTTGGTTTCTTAAAACTTTCATTAGTTTTTGAGGATTTCTGTGTGTTTTGTATCGTCTGTGTTTTGAATTTAAAGGCCGCACGCGTCACTGTTGACTTGCAGAAGCAGCTGGATCTGCTCCAGATGTTGAAACTTATCTCCAGTTCCTCCCTTCTTATCTCGTCGGTAGCTGAGGTCAAACAAACCTCCAGCTAGAGACGTAGTCATTGTGTCAGTTTGAGTTCAGTCCTCGTTTCTTGTTTCAATGCAGACCACGAAAGTAAAAAATCAGGCAGATATTAATAATAATTCTGTTAAAAAACATTCAAAACTTCCAAAAACAAATCTTTAAAGATTTATTTATAAATCATTTGACAACAAAACACTTCATAAACATCTTCAGACACACTCTCTGGATCCAGTTAAAAGTAATCAGATTACATCTATCACATTACTACTCTCCTACAAACTGTGCAGTACCTTGTCTGTCTGCTAGAGGGCGGCAGAGTAGTTTAAGATTGACTAAATTAGAGTTTGGTGCTTGTGTGTGACTGTAGATAGAGGGTACTGATCTATTCCAGCCAAGAATGGATCCAAAGCAGTAATACTGATCTTTCTCTAGCCTGAGGGCGTCGTGTGTGTGAGTTTGTAAGTACGTACAGTCTGTGTGTGTGTGTGTGTGTGTATTCCTGAATCCTTTTTAAAATGTCGGACTTGTTTTTTTTCCAGATGAGTCTGATCGTGATGTTTGATTCCAGAACTCTTAAAGTCGCTTCACAAGAAAATACATAAGATATAAAACATCCAATGAAATTATTTAAAAAGTATAGTTTAAGTCCCATGAGGCGTTGGCCTAGTGGTAGAGATACCGTCTTTCGACTGGGAGAACCTGGTTCGATTCCCACTAGGCCCAAGCCATCCCTGACAGAAAATAAAAAGCCTGAAAAGACAAAAAAAAAGTTTATTATAGATGAAGTTCAGGGTGGGAAGAGGTGGTGGGGGCTACAGAGAGAAGGCAGATTTAAACAGATGGGTTTTTATTCTGGATTTAAAGAAGGGGAACGAGTCACTGTTCCACATGTGAAGTGGGGGAGAGCTCCAGAGGTGGGGTACAGATCAGCTGAAGGCTCTACTACCCATCCTGGTAAGATGGGCAGGGGAACAATGAGATGAATAGAAGAGGAAGACCTGAGGGAGCGAGAGGAGGTGTTGTGATCCCTGCTCCTGCTTCTAAGGGGGTCATGCTCACCACCTGCAGATGATCAGCAATCAGCAAGCTACACACGCCACCCTCCACCCCAGCCTGTATCAGAATGTAGAGTTCCATGCAGTAACAAGAAGCCTTTAGTAGACCTTTGCTGATTTTCTTGCCTGTGGTCTTAAATTCTGTTTTCCTTTGTTTAAGAAACTTATCTGCCTCGGACAACCCGCCTGCCTCGGACAACCCGCCTGCCCGCCAGGTGAACGGTCATTTCAGCCACGGACATTTTGGCCAAGAAACTGCAACCTAGGCTATTTAAGCCATGGGATAAAAATGACTAAAAGCAATTATTTTCTGTAGTGCAACTGTTTATTTACAATAACATTTTTACATAAAATATCACAATTTTTTTACAAGTTGGGTCGTCCTCCACGAAGGTTGTGACTGATGCCACGAAGGAAGGCAGGGATGGTCTTCTTGCACCAGGTTGTGGAGACGAACCTGAAGCTCCTGGTACACAATCTTCCCACGCTTGGAAGGACGGATCCCACGCTCCTCCTGGACCAGAATACCATCAACGATGGCAGCCTCACCCTGCAAGCACCCAATCAGCTTCCAGACAGTGGGGTTGGAGTGGCCCACCAGCCCTCACAGATGTTGTTGGTTCTGGGCTGGTTGGTGAGGCTGGCTTGATGCATGTTCCATTTCTCTGGTTGGAACATGGGTGGCGTGCGGTGTAAGCGGACTGGCCTGATGACTCCAGGTCTGGTGTTGGAGGGGACGTCGCGACGATGGCAGAGCTGGCCTAAAACGTAGGTTGAGTCAAAGTACTCAACAAGTGCTGCTGCATCATCGGGCATGGTGGAGCGTAGATGTGCCATCCCTAACTTGACATCCTCTGGGGCAAGAAGGTGAGGGCATCCAGCTGCCCGCAGAACAGGTGGAACTCATCATCTGACTCATACAGGCCCTGGATCTGCCTCCACATAGACTGACTCAGGTGGTAGAAGCAGTTTTTTTAGCCCAAATGTCCGTGGCTGAAATGTCCTAAATTCGCCCTGGCAACCCGCCTGCCTCAGAAGAACCCGCCTGCTTTGAAGAATCTCTTTTTACCTGATTAGAAATAAATTTGATGTTTCTCCTTCCCATCCTGTGTCCCGCGCTTCGATCCCACCTCACCTCTCCATAACAGGAGGTGGCAACCTGCAGGAGGTCAGACAGGTGGGGCGGTGCGAGGTTGTGACGGCCTTGAAGGTGAGAAGGAGAATTTTTAAAGCAATTCTGGATCTAACCGGGAGGCAGTGGAGGTGCTGAAGAACCAGGGTGACATGATGGAAGGATGGAGATCTGGAGATGATCCGGGCGGAGGAGGTTTGAATGTGGGACTTCTGAGGGAGGCGGATAAGGAGGGAGTAGCAGTGGTCAAGCTGAGAGGAGACTAGACTGTGAACCAGGAAAGTGGGTCGTCAGAGATGGACGAAGGTTTAGGACCTGAGGTGGAGAAAAGCAGACCGAGTGGGACTGAAAGGAAAGGGTAGAATCTAGGATGACACCCAGACTCTTGACCTGCGGAGAGGGTGACACCAAGGAGCTGTCAATATTGTGAGAGAGAAACTGTCGACCCTGGAGAGTGTAGATTTGGCCGAAAAGAAGAAATTCTGTTTTATTGGAGTTAAGTTTAAAATAAATTATTAATAAAAAATGTTTCAAACTCAGAAGAGATTTTTCTCTGGTGTTTTGCTGCCACCTGGTGGACAGTGTGAGAATTATTTAATTTCTTCTGAAAAATGTATCAAAGTTGCAAAAAATCTTCATTTCGATTGATTTATTCCGCAGTGTGACACCCTCTAGTGTCCATTTTATGTCATGTGTTTTCCTTTTTTCTGATTATCTCCAGGTGCTGGAGTGGACTGGCTGCTGATTGGAGGACTGGTCTGATGAGGTTCACTAGTATCCACTTATCTCCTCACCATGTAACACCAAGTCACTCTTCATCTGGTCTTTAAGAACCCACATGGTAACACTACCCTCTGACCCAATGAAATATAGAGTATTGGTCTCTGGAACCCTTCAGCATCGGTCCTCCTGAGCTCCTCCACCACCCAGTGCACCCATGGGGGAAGCAGTAACAGACTGACTCTTGCTGTTTACAAGTCTGTTTAGCCTTGTGCAGACGTGCCACTTAGGACCTATCTCACGCTCACCTGCCGAGGCAAATAAAACCCCAGCGTGATGTACACACTAGTGCATTCCATGAACATGATTACATTTATAATGAGGCTAAGCACATGGCATATCCTGCTGCAGCAGGTACTAGCAAATGCCTAGTTAATAGGCTAGTAGCCGCTGGTAGCTGATAGTAACCGCCGGTAGCCGTCAGTAGCCGTCTGCCTGGTCTATTGCCTGTATTGTTTTTGGTCATTCATCCAAGGATAACCGATCAGCTCTGCCATGGATTTGTCTCTCATGGTGGAATCTTCACAGTCAGTCCGTATCACCATGATCACTATCCGTCTCACCAGTGGTGGAACTCAACGAAGTAAATGTACTTTAATTACACAGAGCAGGGGCAGATCCAGGATTTTCTAAAGGAGTGGGTGGGGTGTGCGAGATCCTTGACAAAGCCAATATATAGTGACTGGGGCCTCTCCCCCAGAACATTTTAAAAAATAAGAATAATTTCCCTGCATTTTGGTGCCCATTTGCTGCCCCTGCTAGGGTATAGCTTGACTAGTCCCCTTTCCTTTCTTTTTTTTTTGTAGACCAAAAGAGGCTGGAGAGGGGGGGAGGGGTCACACCCCTGCAGAGTATTTATCCTGGTTACCATGGTGACACCCTATAGCACAACAAATAACATGTAAATTATGGTCGAATACTTTTACTTTTTACTTAAAAAGTAAAATTTACACCAAATACTTTTGTACTTTTACTTAAGTACAAAAAGTGAGTACCTCATCCACCACTGCGTCTCATTGACTACTGCTATAATAGAGACTATCGATCTGATCAGTTATTTGTACCTGCTATCATAGTGATCGATAGATAGATAAAACTTTATTAATCTCCCGCAGGAGGAATCCTGGTGATTGGCTGCAGCCTTTCATCTCTCCATGACCTGTACGTCTCCAGGACTCGGGGGCGTGCAGGTCGGATAGCAGCTGACCCTTCCCACCCTGGACATGGACTTTTTGAGCAACTCCCCTCAGGCAGGAGGATCCGATCCATTCGGACCAGAACGTCCCGCCACAAAAACAGCTTCTTCCCTTCTGCTAATGGACTTATGAACACTTTACACACTCGTACCACAGCACGTTCCTTGTGTCTGATCCTCTTCATTGACCATGGCAATAAAAGCATTTATAATTCTAATAAAATAGGACTCAGTTCCTTCCAGAAACATCTGTCTGAGGGCTGAAGGGATGAACGACCTCCTAAAGCGCTCAGTCCTGCTGCGCAGTGAGAGGAATCTCTTACTTCGGGTCATTTTCTTGGTCGTGATAACATCATGAAGAGTGTGACGGGGGTTATTCAGGATACCCTGCTTTAGAGCCCTCATCCTCCCCTCCAAAACAGCTCCCACAGAGTCCACATTTCTCCCCACCACAGACCCACACTTCCTTATCAGTCTGTCCACCCTATTGCTATCCCAAGCGGTCAAGCTGCCTCCCCAGAAGACGACCGCAAAGAACACTGACAGACTGATTTCCAAGGGAGCATGTCCCCGGACCACCAAGCAGATCTCCCTTTATGTGAAGCCAAGCATGTCTGCTCGGGCTGGATCTCTCTGTTCTCCTCGGTCTTCTTGATACAGATTTTGACGGTTGCACGTCATCGTGTAGCAGTCAGAGGTCACAGACTCCAGATCTGGTCCGTTGATGTTGCACGACTTCTTTTTTTTTTTCATCATAGTTAGCTGCGATGCCCTGGACAGTGGGGAGGGTCTTATGTAGTCGTCTGTCCCGGCTGGGAGGCGGTCATCACCCCTAGTTGCATCAGAAAAGGGGTGAAAGGTTTGAAGGTTCTGGAAAGCAGACATACAATATGATTTTCTTTCCTTTCGGATGAGAAGTTGGTCAGCGAGTTGGATGGTAGACTTTCAGTTTGTGTGACCGGAGGGACGAGGGAACGGTCTGATCCACTAGCTCTCTCTCACAAAATGGAGGTCTTCAGGACTTCAGATCCGTCCTGCAGACATCTCTGTAGCGCAGGGCCGGGTCCAGTGGGCCGCGTTCCTGTGGCGTGCTCCTCGTAGAGGATGTCCTTTGGGATGCGGCCACTGACCATCCTTGTTCAACTGAACCACAGTTTAACAATTTAGAAAATAAAAAGTGGATCAAGATAATCCTGATTTGTGGGATTTGATATATTTGTTGCTTCTTTTAACGTCTCGTTTAGTCGTGATCATTAAACTCGGCAGAAACAGTTGATTTAGATGTAAACAGATAAAAATGGCCACATCATCCGATGGCTTCATCGGACCGTGATCTCCAGCTCTCCCTGGATCGATTTGCTGCAGAGTGTGAATCGGCCGGGATGGGAATTAATGCCTCCACATCTGAGACCATGGTCCTCGCCCGGAAAAGGGTGGAATGCCCCCTGCGGCTCAGGGACAGGGTCCTGCCCCAAGTGGAGGAGTTTAAGTATCTCGGGATCTTGTTCACGAGTGGGGGAAGGATGGAGCAGGAGATCGACAGGCGAATCGGTGCAGCATCAGCAATAACTAGGACGCTGCATCGGTCCGTCGTGGTAAAGAGAGAGCTGAGCCAAAAAGTAAAGCTCTCGATTTACAAGTCGATCTACGTTCCAACCCTCACCATGGTAACCAGGATCTACATTCCTACCCTCACCATGGTAACCAGTATCTACGTTCCTACCCTCACCATGGTAACCAGGATCTACGTTCCTACCCTCACCATGGTAACCAGGATCTACGTTCCTACCCTCACCATGGTAACCAGGATCTACGTTCCTACCCTCACCATGGTAACCAGGATCTACGTTCCTACCCTCACCATGGTAACCAGGATCTACGTTCCTACCCTCACCATGGTAACCAGGATCTACATTCCTACCCTCACCATGGTAACCAGTATCTACGTTCCTACCCTCACCATGGTAACCAGGATCTACGTTCCTACCCTCACCATGGTAACCAGGATCTACGTTCCTACCCTCACCATGGTAACCAGGATCTACGTTCCAACCCTCACCATGGTAACCAGCTGTGGGTGGTGACCGAAAGCATGAGATCGCAGGTACAAGCGGCTGAAATGAGCTTCCTCCACAGGGTGGCTGGGCTCTCACTCAGAGATCGGGTGAGGAGCTCTGCCATCCGGGAGGAGCTCGGTGTCGAGCCGCTCCTCCTCCAGGCCTGGGCTGCCCGGTTAAGGTTGTTGCCCCCGCGACCCGACCCCGGAACAAGCGGAAGATGACGGAACGGAACAAGTGGAAAAAAATCTGTTTATTGAGTTTGTAGAAGTAAACAAAAGAAAAGATATAGTAATGTTCCTGGGTGGGAGGTGGGGGTTTGGGGGGCCAGGGGGGTTTAACCATCTGTCTTTATAAAATCAGTAATATTATCAGTGAGGACTTTAAACTTCCTTAGAAGTCTAAATTTGTTGGAGTTGAGGTTGTAAAGTGAAGCTCTGAAGATCTCTAAGCAGAGTCCTGTCTGAATGAAAGCATTCTAAAGCTGTCACCGTGAACAAAGACGACCTGCAGGATGTGGTTAGATGCAGGCCGGTCTCACACCAGTCAGGGATCCTCCTGAAACCTGGAATCATGAAATCGTAGAGCTGAACAAAGAACAAAGGAGGGGAATTAAATTATAGATCTATTCTTTCAATGGAAGCTCATTTTGGCCGCTTGTATCCGCAGTCTCATTCTTTCGGTCACCACCCACAGCTGGTTACCATGGTGAGGGTAGGAACGTAGATCCTGGTTACCATGGTGAGGGTAGGAACGTAGATCCTGGTTACCATGGTGAGGGTAGGAACGTAGATCCTGGTGACCATGGTGAGGATGGGAACGTAGATCCTGGTTACCATGGTGAGGGTAGGAATGTAGATCCTGGTTACCATGGTGAGGGTAGGAACGTTTATCCTGGTTATCATGGTGAGGGTAGGAACGTAGATCCTGGTTACCATGGTGAGGGTAGAAACGTAGATCCTGGTTATCATGGTGAGGGTAGGAACGTTTATCCTGGTTACCATGGTGAGGGTAGGAATGTAGATCCTGGTTACCATGGTGAGGGTAGGAACGTAGATCCTGGTTACCATGGTGAGGGTAGGAACGTAGATCCTGGTTACCATGGTGAGGGTAGGAACGTAGAACCTGGTTACCATGGTGAGGATAGGAACGTAGATCCTGGTTACCATGGTGAGGGTAGGAACGTTTATCCCGGTTATCATGGTGAGGGTAGGAACGTAGATCCTGGTTACCATGGTGAGGGTAGGAACGTTTATCCTGGTTACCATGGTGAGGGTAGGAACGTTTATCCTGGTTACCATGGTGAGAGTAGGAACATAGATCCTGGTTACCATGGTGAGGGTAGGAACGTAGATCCTGGTTACCATGGTGAGGGTAGGACCGTAGATCCTGGTTACCATGGTGAGGGTAGGAACGTAGATCCTGGTTACCATGGTGAGGGTAGGAACGTAGATCCTGGTGACCATGGTGAGGGTAGGAACGTAGATCCTGGTTACCGCTGTGAGGATGGGAACGTAGATCCTGGTTACCATGGTGAGGGTAGGAACGTAGATCCTGGTTACCATGGTGAGGGTAGGAACATAGATCCTGGTTACCATGGTGAGGGTAGGAACGTAGAACCTGGTTACCATGGTGAGGGTAGGAACGTAGATCCTGGTGACCATGGTGAGGATGGGAACGTAGATCCTGGTTACCATGGTGAGGGTAGGAACGTAGATCCTGGTTACCATGGTGAGGGTAGGAACGTAGATCCTGGTGACCATGGTGAGGGTAGGAACGTAGATCCTGGTTACCGCTGTGAGGATGGGAACGTTGATCCTGGTTACCATGGTGAGGGTAGGAACGTAGATCCTGGTTACCATGGTGAGGGTAGGAACGTAGATCGACTTGTGTCGAAACAGAGATCCGTGTTTCATTTTTATCTCTGGTTTAAACTCTTGTTTGTATTTTTTTTTTTAGATAATCCAGCAGCTTGATCGTGATGCTGAATGTAGTAACTACTGATGAGCTCTATACTAGGGGTGGTTATGTCGTGATCCCCTCACCTGCCATCAGCGGGAGCCCTGGACTTTCCCTCATCACCCTGATTGGGACACATGAGGGTGATTATTCTGATGCCACACACCTGTGGACTCTGCTGTCCATTTAAGGGCAATCACCCTAGACCTCCACGTCAGGTCATTATCTTCCATTCCAGACAGAACCTCCTGGCTGCCTGACCAAGAAACACAATCCTAACGATAACTAGAAACCAACCATCCATTCATTCATCCATCCATCCATCCATTCATTCATTCATTCTTGTTTGCTTTAGCTTCACTGGACCACCGTTCAAAATAAATCATGTCTGTTTTCCTGCATTAGGGTCCTCCTCCTTTCACCTGCACCCCTACGTTATGACAGGTTACCGATGCTGCTTATCGATCCGGTACCTTATGGATGTTCTTATTGGTCATTTTTTTAGTGTCAAGTAAAGGAACGCAAACAAAAATTTTTGGTCCAGTAAAAACTTCTGACGTGTCAAACAGTATCGATATGTTATCTCTACTCATCACTGAGTAGACCCCTCTTTTTCTTCTTTCCCTCTCCCTCTCCCACTCTACTCAGTAGTCCCTGTCAGTTCTGACAAATAGAAGACATAGAAAACACAGACATTTAGGATGAAATATAGAATCTATAAAAAAGAGTTTCCTCTGAATTTCTGTATAAACAGTTCATCCATGAATCAGATCCAGCAGAAAAGAAGAGGAGGGTTCCCTCTGAGAGAACCCCAGACTCAGTAGAGCTGGTGTCAGAATGTGGATCTGTTCACACATCACCATGCAACACACACTTTTCTGGAGGAAACCCCGGCTGATTGGCTGATAAGTGCATCTGCTGTGCAAAGGAGCCTAACTTACTTAAATGTTTGACGTCCTGTTGAAGCCCATGTTGTGTACCCCTATAAGATCCCTGGTCAGGTGAGATTCACTACCTTTTCATCAATTCAACAAAGTTTGGTGAAAAAACTAAATATATTATTTGATTGAGACAAATACTATAAAACCAGAAGGATTCACTCAACCAATCAAATGATCAGAATCAGCTGTCCACATCCTTCGACCCCCTAGTTCCAGTGAAAGAAACTTTGAATGCTTCAGGATACTGAAACATTTTGGACAATCCCATGTTCTCAATACTTGTGGGAAAAGTTTGGAGCGGGCCCCTTCCTCTTCCAACATGACCGGGCACCAGTGCACAAAGCAAGGTCCATAAAGACGTGGATGACAGAGTCTGGTGTGGATGAACTCTACCGGTCTGGACGCAGTCCTGACCTGAACCAGATAGAACACATTTAGGATGAATTAGAGCGGAGACTGAGAGCCAGGCCTTCTCAATCAACATCAGTGTGTGACCTCAGCAATGGTCCATAAACACTCTCCTACTCATTGTGGACAGTCTTACCAGAAGAGTTGGACCGACATCATGCTGAACTCTGGGTGAAGAATGGGACGGTATGAGTCAAGACAGGTGAGAGAATGCTTTTGGTAAAATAGTATATTAATAGTCTTTATTTTTACTCCTGAAAAAAAAAAGTTCCAACTATCCTCATAGTTATCGAGGTTGTAGACTGTGAGACCTCGTCAGTCCACTAGGTGGCAGCAGTAGTTCAACTGTGAGAGGAAACAATGGAAGTGAATGGACACCCTTTAAATAGAGAGGAGGGGGCTGTATGTTCTTCTGAAGGGGGCTGTATGTGTGCACCTTTTTAGGTCTTGTATATTTTTCAGTAGTAAAGAAGAAAACTTTATGATTTGTTGGACAGAAAGAATCTCATCATGAAGCCAAAGCTCTAAACACACAGCAAATCAGGCTTTCAGAGGAATGGAACAGTTCTGGATGAAGCTCATCTGCTATCAAGATTATTTTGTTGGTGAGGTAATGAGGTGTTTCGGGCACGTCTTGCCGGGAGGAGACCAAGAGGCAGACCCTGGACCCGCTGGAGAGACTATGTCTCACAGGTGGACAGGGAACACCTCAGGATCCTTCCAGGTGAGCTGGAGGATGCAGCTGGAGTGAGAGAAGCCTGGGCTTCCCGTCTGTGGTTGTCGCCCCTGCGACTCGGCCCCGAATAAGTGGAAGACGACGGAACAGAGCAACTGAAGAAGTTTGATATCCTGTTGGAACAGAGGCCCTCATTAAATCGATCTCAATCGACTGGTCGATCTCAAAGGCAGTGTCGGTAGATCAGTGAAAAAGATGGTGCCAGCTTACCATCCGTCCTCACAAGGACATCTGGAAGCTCCAGAAGATTGTTTGGATCATCAGTTAGTCAGTCACCTTCTAAACGGTCCATCCCTTCAGGGTTGCGGGGAGAGCCAGAGCCCATCCCAGCTGATTTGAGGCAAGAGGCAGGGTACACCCCAAACAAGTTGCCAGTCTATCGCGGGGCCACACACACACACTCATTCCTATGGGTCATTGTGTAGTGGCCAATCAACCATGCATGCTTTTGGAGGGAGGGAGGAAACTGGAGTACCTGGAGAAAACCCACACATACACTGGAGAACATGCAGACTCCACACTGAAAGGACAGTGTTCCAAGCTTTGTCCCCATCCGGGACTCAAACCCCGGCCTTCTCGTTGTGAGGCCACTGTGTTACCCACTGCACCACCGTGTTGCCCTGTTTTGATTGTGTTTTTTTTTTTTTTTTTTTAAATAAAAAGCTCATCTTATTTATTTATTGTGATTTTTAAAATCTTGTGATTTTATTCCCAGACAGGAAGAGCTGCTTCCGGACGTTGCTCGATATGTTGTTTGCTATACCTGTGGCATACCGAGGCACTACGAAACAAACCTTTACAGTTCAAAGTATGACATGACAGATCAGTTTAATTCAAGACAAAAATTTGACAATTGAAACCTTATTTTTAATCACTCTTTAATTTTTTTCATTTTAAACTTGACAGTGGGTAACACAGTGGCCTCACAGCGAGAAGGTCAGGGGTTTGAACACTTGTCTTTCTGTGTGTAGTTTGCATGTTCTCTACGCGTATGTGTGGGTTTTCTCTGGTTTGCTCTCACCCTCCAAAAACATGCCTGTTTGATTGACCGCTACATGATTACCCCTAAAAATGAGTGTGTGTGTAACACAACATCTGACTGGAGAAGTGTCGGCCCTTTGGCCCTTGGAGAAGTGGGTGAGGGTCTCCTCTCCATCTGGGTCTCCATCACGTTTATGTTTTTTCTTCCAAACTTTTTTTTAGGAGTTATTCCCTCTTCCTGACGGGGGTTCTAATCAGGAGTTAAGTTTAATACTACTGTGCTGTGTGTGTGTGTGTGTGTGTTGGGGTATTTGATCCGGGACCCTCCAGGAGATCTTCTCTCAACCACCTGTCCTGCGATGCAGCTCACTGATGACCTTTGCCCTCCACTACACAGAGGATGACATAAGAGTCGTTGTCGTGGTAATCCTCCTTATCCGACGCTGGCGGACAACAATCAACAAGAAAATCCTCGGCACGCAACGGTACGACTCTGCTGCTCGTCGTTGGAGAGAAGAAAAGATGCTCTGTTACACACACACACACTCACACACACACACACACACACACACACACACACACACACACACACACACACACACACACACACACACACACACACACACACACACGAGTGGCCAGGCTAAGTCAGGTCTTTGTTTCCAGATGATGATCCCTCAGACGGTCCGTGGTACGGTGTTGGTACCGATGGAGACGGGGTTCGGAGTGTGTTCAGTCCTCTTTGATTAATGTTTTTATCACAACACAGGTTTAAAATGAATGGATGGAATGTTTCAAGTGGAGCAACGTGTGTGTGTGTGTGTGTGTGTGTGTGTGTGTGTGTGTTTACAACCACAATATCATATAACATCCATCTCCATGGTAACCACAAGCAAATCACTGAACGCTCCTATTTCTGTGTGTGTATGTGTGTGTGAGTGTATGTGTGTGTGTGTGTGTGTGTGTGTGTGTGTGTGTGTGTGTGAGGCGGCCAGCATCCAGAATCCAGATTAATTAT